>CM041537.1:17770480-18970480 GCA_023238725.1 Scortum barcoo
GTTTTAAGAAGTCAGAGCAAAGGGAGAAAGAAAGCAGGCATGTGAGAGGGGAATTATAACAGTATATTGAAGTATCATCATCTATCTCCTATAACCAGGTTTCCGGCATTCACACATGGAAGACGTCTTCCTCTCCCCCAAAAAGTTTTAGCAACTCCGCATTATAAAATTGTCGTAGCACATGAAGCTCCCGTACATTGAGCCAAATTCCAGCCACCAGAGAGCCGAAAAAGCACAAGAAGAGGAGCTGTATCCTCTCGGGCATCATTCCCTCCTATGTGGCCGATCTTCGCAGAGGAGGACCATTAGTTATGATTTTGATTACAAATGTGTTTCAGATTATACAAATTAGGTAATCAGTTATGAGCTAAAGGAAAGCTGATGAGCCTGTACTGCCTTTTGTTGGCAGCATTTAATTTCTATTTTAAGGCTGAAATCTAGATGCACATAAAGCCTATGTGAGGGTTATTTTAAACACTGTGTAACTTTGTCAGATCAACATTCAGTGTGTTATCGTTGTTCTGGCACGTTACTACATTTGACTGAGCCCTGTTCTTTAAATATACAAGTCGTAAAATGTTAACTGGCTTAAATTAAATTATTATAAATTATTATTCACCATTCAGCTAGTTTGGGTATTTCAGTGCAGGTGTAGGGTGCATACGTAAATCTTTTTTTTTTTTTTTTTTATCGTGAACAACTACACTCTTCAAATCTGCAATACATATGAATAGTATGTATATCTGTATGCATGTGTCATACATGCAAAAACACCAGCTTTCGGTGAAGATTGTAAAAATAATTTAGCTTAATTTATCATTCAAACACTAGACTGTGATGTGCTGGTCAGTTACATTTGAAAATGATTTCTCATATGTAAAATGAAGCAGGCCTGGTCACGGTCTCACAAACTGTTCAATAAGCCAGGACCTTCAGAGGTTTCAGCTTCAGGACCCGTTGCTCCTAACATAGATTTGGATTATTTTTAAGAGAGTTTCAATAACCTTATGTCAGTTTGTCAGTAATTAAAATCATGTAACCACTGTCACCAGTGTGTGGAGAATTCAAGGGCTCAGGTTTTAATCTGTTGTGTAGCCAGACAGGAAAGTAGCAAACCTGGATGAGCACTTTAGACTCCCAAGACGACCTCATTGGTGAAGTCTAGAACAGCGTCGATGAATCTGCTGTTGGAGACGTCCGTTAGTTGTGCTGTATTCTGTTTGAGTGCACAGGCTCTGGATATTTATGGATTATATGCTTTGCCATTTTGTCTGTGTTGTCCTGTGTAAAAAATGTTTAATGGATTGTATATTTTACTTTAAAGACACATTTTTTTCCTTCCTGTTTTGTCACCCACACTTTGGGTTTTGGCATTATTAGTGATAAAGGAATTTTCCTATGGCTTCATTGCTGCAAAATCCCCCAAAATAAGTGGTCCATCAAATGAATGGTCAAATTCACAATTTCTTCGGTTTCTTTTGAATTTATATCCTTATGTTGTGTTATATTGATGTCAGTGATGACTCGTCAGAACAGCAAGTCTTATTGGTTTACTCAACATTTCTACTCATTGTGTTAAGGGGAAATCATTAAATACCAGCATTTGCTTTGCATTTTCTTACAAATATGTCATACTCCCTGTTTTGGTATGTATGACATTGAATGTGTAAAACTGTATGTAAATGCACAGTTTTGTACTAATCTGCATTGAGATTATAATTTAAAGGATGAGCAATAAAGGTTCTCTGAGTTTGTTTTAAATGGCATTATTATGAAGTATATATATCTTGTATATCAATGCAGTGGCACTGGGTAGTAGTGATAAGATTTACGCTGCAACATTAACTTAAGTCACTTTGGGGCAGCAGAGACAAGCTGTAAACAGCACTGACATTATCACCTGTGAATTTGTTAGCAAACAAGTGTAATATTGACTCTCATTCACTCACTCTTTACATCTCTTTTCAACTCCTGTGGGAAATATCTTTCAGCTGCCAAAGTATCCACCATGTTCACAAGCTAGTTTTTTTTTTAATTGTCTGCTGCTGGATGTTGGGCAGGTAGCACAAAGTGAGTGTTTGCCTCTTCTCTGATACAGCTGCTGGGCACGGCTAAAAATTACACTGAGAAAGATGAGTGAACCAAAACAAAGTTTGTGCTGGAAAACAAAAACTGAAAGATGCTAGAACGTCATGTAGAGCTGAAGGAATCTGCAGTGTCTTGATAAATATCCCTTTCATGAACAAGTAGACATGTGATTCATCCATAATATAAAATATTTTTATAGCTGCTTTAACACTTTTTAAATACAAGGTTAGGGTTGGCAATAATGGGAAAAAGTAAAAGAAACAGACACCGCATAGGAAAACAATTGCATTTATTACTCTATATTAGAAGTTACATGATTGAAGTCCTGAAGGGTTTTTTACATGGATGCAGTCGTCTCTTTGCCATGACTGGAGAGAGACCTGGGAGTTGTCAAAACTGGAATAACACCTCATTTTTTTAACTTACACCTCTCATATTCTTCCATTGGGATATTTGGAGCAAGGTGTTAAAAAAAACTTAAATACACTATGCATTTTGTACATTGTAAGGCAGATACAATTTGACAAACATACTCCTTTAGTGTATAAATATGGTTGACACAACCACCTATCAAACAGTAGAGCTCCGCAGTCTTTCCAGCCAAAATCAACAGCATCGAGTGCAGTCTATTCGTTCTTACAAACATCCTGTAAGACTTGAACAATACAGTGCAGTGAGCAAATGATTTTCAAATAAAAAGTGTTGGTCATTAGTGAAACAGCATTGAGACATTTCAGTAGTATTATGTTTCAGCATTTCTTCTCCCAAAGAAAAGTCTGATTCTCCTGACAGTTTCCAGTCAGGCGGAGTGTACAGCAACCAATTGGCGTAATTTGTATAAACATTCTCATTTTCTGTGGCGTGATCTTAAAAAAACACTGGAGGCCATGACCAGAGATGATTCCGAGAACAATTTGGTTTTGGTGCTGTGAGGTCAGTAGTAGTGCACATGTGGCCTTTCAGGCTTTCATAGGGACTCACAGCATACAAATATAAATAACATGGGAAAGGCTATACACAAACAGTACCTGTTGAATTTTCATGTACAGCGAAAGACAGTGGTGCACATATTTCCTAAAAACATAAAATCTACTCAAATGATTTATGAAAGTGCTAGCTTGAAGGAGACAATTCACATACAATTTGCACATTAAGGAGGTATTGTATGGTGAACAAAAAGATGTGGTGAGGGGAAACATCCATTAAAAAAAAAAAAAAAAAATCAAGCCCTGCTCTGCAGTAGTAGGGGGCTATAGGAGAGAGTCAACATAAACAGTGTGGCTGACACATACAGTGTAGTAGATTTGTACAGAACTACAAACAGCAGGACAGACAGAAGTTTCTGATTTTCTTCCAACCAACCAAAAAAGCCAGAATGAAAGATTCAACCATCTAATACAAGACCTAAGTATCAACATGAAATCAAATTTAACTGTCATATATACACAAATATCACCTTAAAAAGCTAGTTTATGTGCAGTAGTAATAATTGGCCAGGAAGATGCTCCCTGTGGGGAAAAGAACACCGGACATGCTTTGAAAATATATTTAAAAAACAACATAAAAACAAATAATCATTTATATTCCTGGAGTTAGTGTATTTAAAAAAGATGAAAAATAAAACATTTAAAGTACAGTGTAATTCAAAAGATGATTATCTGAATGTTGTGTATACCAGCTTATCTAAAAAGGACTGGAGGAGAAACAGCATGTTATGGTCTGTGGATGGATTAATACTACTATTTAAATATTCTACATGTAGTCTGGTGCTATATATGTGTGCTAACTTAAAGTATCACTGGCAGCTGTCGCTTTACAAGTCTTTACATTTAACACTCCATCCCGGAGATGCATTTTCGCTTAAAGATTCCTAAATGTGTATTTTGCTTGAGACGGTGTTAAACAAACAAACAAACAAACAAAAAACCCCAAAACCTTATTGATTGGTAAGCATGAGGAAAAGGACAGCTTATGGGAAGGGCTCAGGCAGGGCTCAGTAAATGGGCTGCATATACACAAAACTGTTGTAGCAGAACCAGTCGGTTTGTGATGTGCCTGTGTGCTGTATGTGGCACAGGGAAACGGCACAATAACCTCACATAAAACACCCACATATTAATCACTAGTCACTTAAATAACAGAACAAGTAAAAATAAGTTAAAAACACTCCTAACCCTCCCAACTTGTCCCCTGTCAAAGACAAAAAGAGTGACTGCTATTTGTCAACTATTTAGCAACTGTGATCAGAGAGACTGTTGTCAAAATGTTAACTGGTTAATTACATATCTGGTTATCGATTGCATACAAGTACACAGGAAATCCAAAGATCCTTGTTAGTACGAAGTGCTGGGAGGAACAAAAAGGTTCAGGTAGGGCAGCAGTAGCTGAGGACAAGACAGGAAAGGTGTTCTTGGTAGTTTGGCTGGGTAAGCGAGGTAGGGTTTGTCAGAAATCAAGTGGCTTCAAAACTGGCAGAAGTGTCTATGGAGTAATATTTTACAAAGTGCGACTCTCCATCTTATTCTCTTACTTTGTGCGTTCTTTGTTGAAAGCCCAGCCCCTTTGTCTTAGCGTCCTGCAGTCTGGAGTCGGGTCCTGCTCAGTGCTCGTTCTTAGTGCTCTGCCGACTTAGCTCAGACTTTAATGTCCTCTTGAACACTGAGCTGTGACAGGGTCTTTTTGATGCGCAGGGCCGTCAAGCGGGCAGCTCCGTTGGCATACCAACACTCCCTCATGATTTTACCTATTACCCGCAAGGCCTGGAACAGCAAATAAGGATTAGGAACTTACAATACAGTATAAATGATTATCATCATACAAATATAGCTCAAGTAGTCTTAGCGTTCAAAGCCTTTATTTTGAAACACTCCGTTCCTGAACAAGTATTGTGTTGCCCTCGTCAATCCACTCATTTGGCTTGAAACTATAAATAAAAATAGAAAAGTTACAAAAGCAAACACCTTTATGATAACCTGGCTCATCACACATCTTATTTTCGTACTTTGGTCGTCTTTTCCAGCAGTTATGATGACACTGCACTCACAAACAAACTATGTAGAATAATTGAAGCATCGTTTCTAAATTACCCCAAACACATCCCTAGCATTGCTGAACATCAGTTTGTTATGTGCCGACATATTTTCAGACACCAGTAAATCTAAGAAAAGCTAATGCCGAGTGGTGTATGTGGCTCTAGGTGTAAATAAGCCGACAGTTTAGCCAGCTCAACTGAGAGCGATCGCACACTTAATGAGCATCCCTTGTGGCGCCCTAAAACTGTTAATAAAAGACAGTCTGTGACAGATGTTTATCACACACCGAGTAATAATTTGAAACATACTGTAATACTTTAATCCTGGGGGATTAACCTGATATCATCTTGGACTTCTTTTTAGTGCGATTTTCTAAATGTCAGTAAGTAACCCAGTAAGGGCAATGTTACGGTTACAGTCAGGAACGGCTCCAGAAATAAGACCCATGTTGTAATAAACTGGAATTATCCTTCTTGTGCAAGTGCATATTTCAAACAGTAATCAAATTTTAGTTTTAACCGATCACTTCTGTACCTCGTAGCTCTGCCACCAATTTGGGATGTTGGGCCGTAGCTTTTGGTCACACACCACCTTTCTCATCTCCTCTATGGAGGGGTCAGAAGGTACCAGGTCATAGTAGGGCAGCTGGTACTCTTCGTGGATACCTGATAACACAGGACGAATTTGAGGTCAGAACAGCGCTCAGTTGTTAACATTTCTTTAAAAAAAACAAAAAAAAAACAAACAGCACAGGTTGAGTTTCCAGAGTAAACACAAAGGAGTCTTGACCTCCACTATTGCAGCGGCGTGCGATCTCCCAGTAGACCAGCCCCAAAGCATAGATATCAGCACACTTGAATGAGTCGAAGTGTCTCATGTTGATGGTCTCATCCAGGACCTCTGGAGCCATGTACCTGTGAGCCATGAAAACAATACCAGGTTGCAGTGATGCGCAGATATTAAAAGGATGTTCTGGGAAAGGTGTCAAAGATATCTGTGAGAAAAGACAGTCGGTGACTGCAGGTGCGTATGTCGACACAGACCTCTTAGTGCCCACCCTCTGATTGGGCGCGATGTCGATGGTGTCTGTGGCAGAGACGTGACGGACAGCCAGGCCCAGGTCGGCAATGGCACAGGTGCAATTCTTCTTCACAAGGATGTTCTTGGACTTCAGGTCTCGGTGCGCGATGCCTGGCTTTCCTACCGAAACATAAATGTATGCAACACTTGTAAATTCTCCTTAATAAAACACTGAACTCTCTTTTATGTAATTACTTACAAACAACAACCACTTATGCAATGTTCCTTTTTTGGGCATCAGATCGGTTGATAAAAATAGAAAACACGACTCCATTGGAGCAACAAAATGTCCTCAACTGCACTTTATTTTTCCATGACGGGTATCTAAGCAGAGGATTCAGTTGTGAGCTGCTTTTAGAGACAGCCAGTCCATAATAAATTTAAGTTTTCATTAGGTTCATTAGATTTAAATTCATAGCAGTAAATACCATCTGATGTTAGACTGATGTGTACTGTACATGACCATAACATGATGAGAACACATGATTAGACATGACAGTAAATACAGTTTCCCTTGATCATACCAAAGGCATAAGAATATAATTGGAACAGGTTTACCATTTATTTAGCTTCTTTTCATGGCAAAAGCTTCCATCTTGCAATTTGTTTTGGTAAGTATTTGGACACTCCTTCAATAATAAAATAACTTTTTTCCCTATGTCTCTATTTTGGTTCTTTTCATGAAGTAACAGGAAATTATGAAGAATGTTATCAACCAATTTTGTGAAAGACATGATTTTACAAGGGTAACGTGTAATTGAATTCTTTGTACTGTTGAGACATATTCTGTTTTATGGCTCAATTCAATTGCATCAGAGTCTTGCAATACATCAGTTGTCAACATGAGAGGCTTTGTGCCGGTCTGTGGTTGGGGGAGGAAACACGAGGAATGTGTTTCAAAAGGGAAAATTCATACAACCAGTGGTGCAAAAATGTTTCATTTCTCAGCTGAAACAATTATTTTCAGATGGCAAACACTCTTTCCTATTGCTTTGTATTCCTGCTAAACTGCAGACTTTCTGTATTCCTTCAGAGAAAACGTACCAAATTATTTTAGCACTATTAGCTACTGCAGAATCAGATGAGTTATGTGGAGAGCAGACTTGACTTGCCCAGGCCTGAGGGTATTTGAGGAGTCATTTCTGTAACTTTGGATGAACAATAAAAAAAAACAAAACAAAACAAACAAAAACAAAAAAAACACACTTACTAATTAGCACAGAAACTAAAAGGACTGAATGTAACATATTTCAGCTGGTTGATCTTTCAGGTGGTGACCGTCACCATCAAATTTATTACAGTATTGAAGAAGTATTCTTAAATACAAATGCATATTTATACAAATGCTACCTTGTGTTCCAAGAATCTCCATGTGCAGATGTGCGAGGCCACTGGCTGCCGACAGTGCCAGTTTGATCATTCCTTCGGTAGTGACAGAGTAGCGGTTCAGGTAGTCGAACAGAGAGCCGTGCTCATGATAGTCTGACACTAACCAGAGCTGCGTCCATGTGCCATTGTCTGGGCAAGAGACATACAGAAATACAGAGATACAGCAAAAATAATAAGTTTAGATCAGAATGATGCTTTTTTTGACACAACAATTAATGAAACATA
Source organism: Scortum barcoo (assembly GCA_023238725.1). Classification (NCBI taxonomy): domain Eukaryota; kingdom Metazoa; phylum Chordata; class Actinopteri; order Centrarchiformes; family Terapontidae; genus Scortum; species Scortum barcoo. Next base: position 17,778,295 of record CM041537.1, read on the forward strand.
TTAATAATCCTCTATTTGATAAACAAAAGGAACATGTTGTGATGTGACAGGTCTGCACCTTTGTTGTCAGCAGCTATAAAGCCCAGGATGTTTTCATGGCGGAGCATGATGGTCTGATAGATTTCAGCCTCACGGAACCAGGAGCGCTCCTCCCTTGAAGAGAAGATCTTCACTGCCACGTCACCGCCCCTCCAACGTCCTCGCCACACCTCCCCGAAACGCCCTTTACCAATGATCTCTTGCAGGACAATTGTTCTGGCCACGGTCCGCTGGACAAACAGAGGCAAACCTGCTCAGAAGAAAAGATGAGAACAACCATCGTCAGCCGTCTTCTGATATAAAATTGATCTAAAAAGTCTTTCTTAAAAGTCAAGAGCAGTGTATGCTGCAAAAAAAGTGCCAGCTTGCAGCTATATCACGCACCGGAGCCTGATCCAGACGTGGACAGATCGTATATGAGGTCCTGCAGGGTCCTGTCTTTGGCCAGGTAGAGGTGGTCACAGGAGGGGTCTTCCACATCTAGCCTTTGCCTGTGGCTGTAGGCCCTCTGGTGGTACTGGTACAGGAACACACCCACCAGCAGCAGCAGACACAGCAGGAACAGCGGCCCTGCGATCACGGCGACTAGTTCCACCAGCCCCCATGTCCCACCGGGGCCGTAGCCTCCCCCAAGTCCTGACTGAGTCGTAACTGAAAAAAGATTTTAAGCAATTAAAATGCAGCATCTGGCACTCACATAACACTGACTCTATTTACTGATATGAACTGCCTCATGTCCCTCGGGGATGACAGCATAAAGCTTTTGGCTGAGCAGACAATTAGAAGTCAACACATGACTCTTGTATTAACTTCTATTCATTATTTCCACTTAGTTAACACAGAAATGCTCTATTCTCTACACTGAAAGGCTTTTACTGTGAAAAAATGTACAAGAAGTGTTGAAATTACATTACTAGCGTGCTAACACCGTGAAAGGTCTGCTTATTTGCTCTCTTGACCACTCTCATATTTTTCAGCAGTGGTCTGTCTCTGTAATGCTCTTCTTGAGTTTCTCCTCAACTCCACCCTTGTAGTTATTTTTGTGTTTAAAAACCTGTTTTTGACATAAAAGATCCTGGTACAATAATTTCTCCAAGATCACCAAACATGAATACTGTAGACGGGAAAACTTAGGAGTTTTCAGTTATCAGTCACCTTATTTGTACTTGGCTTCTGAATGTCCTACTTTTTTGTTCAAAGTTCTGTATGAACTTGTTTTTTTTCATGGACTAGGCACAATTTCCTGTCTCAACAGTTCCACACTGACACTCCTCTTGCCACATATTTTAGGACACAGTACCAAACACCATAGGAAACGCTTGTCCTCTCAGGAACTGTGAGTCATAAATGTGTGGAGGAAACACTTTGCAGGCGCTGAGATGTTTTAGATAACATCTCAGACTGCGTATGAATGCATAAACCAGGCCACTCTTTCCTTTTCAGGGGTCAAGTTATTTGCTCCAAGTCATATGATAGATATACATGTGTGTTTGTATCAAGCATACTACAAAGAAAAAAACACTATGTTATTGCAACATGCAAATGTAACCGATCATACAGTACATGCTGTGTGACAATTCTCACCTGATGGTACTTGGAGGTCAATGCTGTTGCAGTAGTCCGTGTAGCAGCAGTGGATGTTGACCAAGCCCTCTGCACTGCGGCAGTAGAACGGCTGTCCAGGGGGCACGAGCTTGTCCCGTGTGATGCAGATGCGAATGTGCTGCTCCTGTCCGTCAATGAAGGAAGTGGAGGCCATGCAGGCTCCGTCGGTCTCGCACTGGGCGCCGGTCTTCTCGCACTGGGCGGTGGTGCAGTTACACCACAGAGCTGCAGAGACGGACGGGGGCGGAAGAAGAAACACAACAGTGTGAAATATAATAGTGTGTGCGATTAAAGACACTGAATTTTGGTCTGCGAGCACTGCAAATGAATACTATGTGTACAAGCAGTGAATGTAAGGAGACACAACAGTCAAAAATATGAGAAAAGTATGTTACTTTCTCCTCAGATACACAGGAAGTTACAGTACATGTTAAGTGCAGTAGAGGGCGGTAATAACAAACACTAATAGTTTATATCATGAGCTTTAGATTGATATGCATTACATTAAGCCCAAAGGAGACAATCACTAATAATACTTTTTTTTTTCGCATGCGACATCTCAATTTTTGGTTGGTAAAGATGACAACAAAAAGATTAACTTGGCTTGTTGGGAGACGTGTGCCTGTAAGGCAGCCACCTGACAAGATTAGAGAGTTGAATTTTGCAGGAATATTTTCAGATGAAAGATGTCTTGCAGAGATGAACTACAGAGATAAGGGACAGAGAGATGGAGGATAGTATTAGTGAAGTCAGGAAGTGGAGGAGGGGTTAGCGGTGGGGTATATTAGGGTGGCAGCGGCCTTTGGAGGATGGGTGGAAAAGTTTATGTGAGGGCATGTAGGAGTAAAGATTAAATGATCAGCTGTGGTTGTCATTTGACTAACAAGAGACAGAGACTTCCTCTGTGAAATTCAGTAATGTTATTAAGACACAGACATGATGTGACGTTCCAGTAATTGCGAAAAAGCCCCCAGTGGATCCTCCGTCGGAAAATGACCTTGCTAGAGCCTGCATGGCCGGACGTGTTTGTTAGAAAAGCGGCACACATGCAGCCAAACTTCATCCTGATCTACGTCAAACGGAGGAAATTTAATGCGTTACAACATCTTCTGTGGTGCTGACTCACACAATGCCAACATCCACTTGGCAGATGCTGGTGGCCAAATACAAGAAACAAAACAACCAGAGAAGAAATAAGGAAGGTAAATGCTGACTAAACATGAAATGAGACAGACATTTCGGACTTTCCACAGCTATAAATGTCACAACTATAATCCACATCAGGCTGATGGCGGTAAAAACCATAAAGGGGTCCTCAGAGAGGAAATAGTTCTGTATTAAGGATGGAAATCCTCAAACCATGCACAAACATAGCCAAGAGACCAGCCACCGCAGTTCAACCGTGGTGTTTTCTGAATGCTTACCTCTAAAACAAAAACATTTCTGTGGTAAATTAAATCACAAACTAAAAAAAAGTTTCCTTGTAAAGTACACAACAGTTCATATCACCGCTGGAATTCAGCTGCTGGAGCATTTAGCTACAATCTTTCTGTTTTAATCCTGAACAGGACTGAGAGGCCATGTTTTATGAAGTGTTTTCTACCCAAAGCAACAACTTTATGATTCATAATTCTGACGACAATAAGATAAGACAGATAGAAGTAGCTGCGTGGGGATTCAAAGGAATGTGGTGTATGGTTAAGACGTGCTTTACAGGCTGCAGTGACAGAAGAAATGAGAGGGAGCGGTTTCTACATTTCTTTATTTTGTATTAGATTTAGTGGACTGGGGGATATTTACCTTGTTATAACAAAAACGAGTCAACGAGATATACTGTGGGAACTGTTGCTGTAATGTCTCTGTTTCTCTCTCCTTTAACATCTGTTGAATGTCAACTATTCAAATCAATAAGTCCATCCACAGAAAATTAATTAGCAACTATTTTGTTAATCGCCTCATCCTTACAATCACTGTCGAAGCAAAACCACAGAAGATCAAATGTGATGATTTGCTCCTTCATTGAATATTGAATATTTTCAAACTGTTGGTCAAATGAAGCGATTCTAATGGCCATTTTTTCCACCAGTTCCTGAATACATTTGTGGAGAAAATAATTAATCTATTAATTAAGAAGATAATCAGTCATTTAAAGGGTAATGAAAATACCCTTTAATTGCATCCTGTGGCTCATTTATGGGAATATTAGATTGTCAAAGCTTTTTCATCAATGTGTTTAACCATTTTCTTTTAAAGACTTTCCAACCTCTATATAATATCTATAAAGGTTTTCACTTGCATGTCCAGGAAATGTGGATGATAAATCAGGACACCAAGCATCATATGTCACTAACCTGCTGTTGAATACATCATAATCGCCACATAAAAGTTAATACAATTTAAAAAAATAAATGAATTACACACAAATGAAATTACACCACCAGGCAGATGATGAACATGTGAAGCGATCTCCCATCAGAAACAAATGAACTTTGTGCGGTGTCCATCTTCACAGTTACATTGGATTAATAGGAAATAGGATTAATCTCCATATCGGTTCCCGGATGTTGCAGATATTAGATTAAAAACGTCGTCCTGCAACTAATTCCCGTCAACTATCTTAATTAAAACAGCATGTCAGTACTTTGATGTGTCTATCACGTCCTGGTGTCATTATCAGAGTAGCTTCATGTCAAAGCTCTCTGGATAACAAGAGAGGTAATTAAACATTTTTTAAATACGAGGGAGATGTAGCAGGAGGAATACACGGTGGTAAAAAAATGTCTTTAACTTAAATAACCATTAGTACAAAAAAGATGTCCAGCTCCAAAGATAAAGAAATGTGTTTACAGCAAACTGAGCTGACTGCTACCTAAACACACCTTTACACTGCTGTTTCAGACCAGCCCGACGACAGAAACACGGTGAGATATCGTGTTTTTTTCACATTTACACGAAAGCCATGGAAATAACATTCGTGTGAGTATAATTTAAGTCTGACCTGGTTTCATATCTGCGGGTCAATTCAGCCTGTCTTTGGGCTAAGCTAGGCTAAGCTAGGCTAACCTTAGCTAGCGAGCGGCTAACTCACAGCCGTCCGCGTCTTTTTGAACAAAACAAGCGATGAGTTTCTCACCATCGATGTTTCTGCACAGGACGGCCTGAACCACCACGACGGCTAACGAGATCCGGAGGTTAGCCATGATCAATAAAGTCCCGGTTCATCGCATTAACGCGTTTAGTTAGCCAGCGTTAGATGTGGCGAGGCGTGATGGTGACAGCTAACCGGGCTGTCAATGAGTTTATAGGAACATGCTCCACCAGCAGGCTGCAGCACACACACACACCTAACACACACTAACACACACACACTAACACACACACGTACACACACGTACACGTACACATACACATACACACACACACTATTCATCATAATAATTACCTTTGCCCACACCTATGTGCTCTTAATTTGCAAATTGGAAATTTGAGCCCATTTTTCCCAGTAGAACAAACTGAAAATGTCCCACTGACATACAGGTATTGTCACCATATGATGTTTTGGGGAACTTGTTAGCAAACAGTTGCCTTTTTTCACATGCAGCAGATACAGAGGAGCACCAGCATTCATTGGAGAAGTCCTTTCAGCTCCGGTCTGGTCTGTATGAACCTCTGAGAAATATATCTGGCTCTTTAGCTGTTGAATGTGGTTTTATTTGAACCTTTCTTCCGACCACAGCCGCCTGCTGCTGCAGACAATTTTGATGAGAGTGGAGACATGAGCAGGAATACCGAAACAATGAGCTAAAACAGACTCTATGGAAATGATGGGGACTGCAGTGTTTGGTGGTAACTCCTTGTGGGTTCATCGCTACAAACAATACCTGATCCATTGATACTATCAAAATATTGGCTGGTATTGTCCGTTATTTATTTGTAATATCAAGAAAATGTAATCAATGTTCTCACAGAGTTAATAAAAGCAGGAGATTCCATATGAATATGTTATTGGCAATATCACAAAATGGCAATAAAACGTAGACCTGGACGATAGGATTAAACAGGTCCTCCATTTTGATGCATGTTTGCTGTGTAAATGTACAGTATTTACAGATGATCTTTGGCTAGCTATTTACAAACAGTTTCAGGATAAGTTCAAAACTAAAACAATATTACATGGCAATACAAATGACTTCCAAAGTATCTACATGTCTATATTTACATCTTATTTAGGAAAGGTGCATGATTGCCTGTCTTATGTTCTATGTGAATGATGAGGTAGATACTGTGAAACTAAATCAGTAAACATGGGTCTTATGAACTGTATCATCATCATTAAAAGAGTCCTTTTAGTTCTTTTTGATTCTAGACATTTTTAATATATTTATGGAAAAATATTTAAAAATATTTATTTATATTTTTAGACATTAGAGACTAAAAGCTGTGAAAGAGTCCTTGTCTTTGCAGTGCTCATTTAAGATCCTCATTTAGCTTTAGGAAGTAAAAATATCTCTTCTCACCTATTTTCCCTCTAGATCTTTAAGTTCAATATTTGCTGAGTATTTTAAATATATTTGGTTTCAGATTTTCAAGCCCTGAGTTGAACATATTTTTCTCAGTACAGAAGAACAGCCCTTTTTTCCGAAACTCTCAGTTTTTGGCCTTCTTGTCACCTTGTTTCTTTTTTTTCCCATTTTTCTCTTTTTCTGCCTCAGCTTTATTTTTCTCCTTCTTTTTCTCATCCTTGATCTCCTTGTACTTCCACTTGGGTGGTTCCAGGAAGCCCTTGTTCTTGTTCTTCTTCTTCTTCTTCTCTTTCTTTGGCGTCGAATCTGTAGGCCTGCTGATGTTGATCTGGGGGATGCAGCCGGAGGGGAACACGCTGTTCTTTCTTGCCATACTGCAGGGAATAAATGTAGTGGTGACTTTGGCAGAAGCCAGTGAGAGCATGCTGCTTTGCCGCTCATTGTTGGCGCAGCATGTTGCAGTGACAGACTCTGCAGAGTGGATTGTGGGAATGATGTGAGACACTGAGCCGTTGCTGTGGCACACTGAGCTCTCTTCTAGTTCCTTATCTGAGTGTTTCTTCACCAGCTCGGGCACAGCCAGGCGCCTCTTCCCCACCTCAGGAGGGCTCGTAGGGCAGAGTGGACGGCACCCGGTTAAAATTAGAGGGCTGTGGATGCTCGTGGTTATACGCACCATGTGGTCCAAGCACCCATTGTCCTCGGGGTCACGAGGAAATCTGAATCCAAATATGTTTTTGATGCACTGGGTAATTTTTTCCCTGGCAGTTTTCTCAGCTTTGGCCTTGGCTACCCTCTCCTTGAGCTCAGGCCACTCAGGGACATAACTCTCACAGAACTGCTCAGCTCTGGGCCGCATATTCAGGCGGTGGAGACAATACAGGGTCTCATAGCGACCTGTTTTCAGTGCCCAGTCCTTAGCGCATTTTCCTTTTGTGGAGTCTATTGCGTGCAAGTCAGCCCCTGAAAATAGAGATGGTAGAGCAAAAGAATTAAGAGGGAAATTGTTCATTTCATTTTAAAAGAAATTATGCATTCATTCTTTTTTTTGTGTGTTATTCAGCCCTATAGGAAGCAGGTCATTTTAAGGCAAAAATACCACACATTCTGTGGTTTCAGCCTATCAAATGTGATGATTTGCTGTTTTTTCTTCATCATATTTGACCATATATTGGTTTTGCATTCTTAGTTGGACAAAACAAGCAAACTGGAGATGCCACTGGGGGCTTTGAGAAATTGTGAATGCCAATTTTTTTAAAATTTCCAAGTATTTCACACACTAAGAAATTAATCAGTAAAGAAATTAAATGATGAGCTGCAGCCCTAGGCAGATTTTAGGAAACGTATGCAGTCTACAAATAGCTCTGCAAGTGGCTAATCTACACCCAGCCTGCAAGACTAGTAAATCAGAGATTACTGGAGGGTGTGTTAAGGTGTGGTAATGTCCTCAGAGTGGTCCTTTAAACCGGTCTGGCGTCATCTGCACATTCGCTTGTGAGCAGAGTTAACAGGCTTCAAATATGGACAGATAAACCGCAGGCTCAGTTATTCTCACCGCCAGTGCTGTAACTGTTCATTTAGAGCTGTCCTGAGCTAATGAGCTAACATCAGGGTTTCAAAAAAAAAAAGACCTAATAATATCATAGTACAGCAGTTCCTAGATGAGTGCAGCATTGTCAAAAGTTTTCACTGCAGCTGCAAAGATTACTGTATGTAAAAACCAGGCCTTTGAATACCTGGACTCATAATTGGGATGTTATATATCCGTATAAGCATAGTTTTTGTTATGTATGAAAAGTTTTGAGAAGTGTTTGAGAAGTTTTGTTTCCTTTAAAGTGGCCATCTCTGTAAATATGCATGTAAGATAACCGCTTTAAGCATATATTTTTATCAATGAATAATGATATATTGGAATGGAAGGATGCTTGCTTACAGATCCTAATATCTAATTTTCTGGAAAAGATGCACATGAATGACAAATTAAAATAATTTTCCAAAACTCTAATGATAGTAAATGGGAAATCAAGCAGAATGATAAATGTGTATCAAAAAACAACAAAAAGAATGAATTACTGAAATCATCAGTACATTTTATTTTTACATACCAGCCATAACAAGAGCAGCCACGACATCATTGCGTCCGGTCATGGCAGCTTTGATGAGGGCCGTGAAACCTCGACAATCCCTTATTTCAGTGTCTATACCGGGAAAGTAGTTCAGGAGGTACATGACTGTGCAGATATGACCTGGAGATAAAAAATTCAGATCAGCAGCGAGTCAAAAGTTTCAGGTCTTTCAGATGAAGATGTTGGTAGAGACTGTTTGCAACAAGATCAAATTGTGTTTTTTTCATTTTATATAAATCACATCACACTATCATATCATATTTGCTACTGTTTAATTACACCACAATTAATGCAGGACTATTATTTGTTTTGCACTGGATTATCATCTGAACTTAATTTGTTTTGTCCTGTCAGTGTTTGGTGTACAGGTACGGCTCACCTGCTTGGGATGCAATCATGAGAGCAGTGTTGCCTTCATTGTCCTGGTGATTTATGTCTAAAAAAGGACAGCCATGAAGCCCATGCACAATGTCCAAGAAACCTTTGCAGCAAGCCACCATCAAGCCGTTCTGTTGGTAATATTGAACGGTAAGGATCAGTGACGGTGGGACTCTTTTAGACACTTTAGCAGACTGCAGACGTGACTTAAAGGTTATGAATAATAAGCATTTTGAATGAGACTCTCACCCAGCTGTTGATGTCCAGCTCCATGACCTCCTCTTTTGTGACCCCTCTCTCCAGAACTCTTTTGAGGGACAAGGGCTCATTGCGGGCGCACGCTTGGTACAGCGTCATTGCCTCACACCCGTTTGCCATCTGCCGCGTGTACTCTGGAAGCACCGAGTCATCGGAGAGGATGCTGTCTGAGTCGGAGTCGCTCCCCGACAGAGACGAGTCGTCCTCATCAGGGCCTGAGCCCAGGTGGGGGTCCTCTGCTGCAGTGGCCATCTTCCAACAGCAAAACAGGTGAGATGGTACTGTATCCTTTGGCTACATCTACAAGGAAATTAAAAATAGAAACTAGTCTGGCAGAATCTACTGGATGTTGTCTATAGCAACAAAAGTGCAATCAGGTGCACTCCACAGATGGAAAAGGACGAATTTTCCCTCCCTGGATCGCTCTTCATAATTACACATAATGCCAAGTTAAAATTATCTCCTCGCTGTAGGCACAAAGTTGTTGGTGATTCATAACATGCTGTATATGTAAGGCTTCAGATAAAAAAAACCCAACAAAATCAAAAGATCAAAAGTTTGCTTATTGTCAAGATTGACAAAGGGTAACATGATTCTGCCAGTCAGGAATTATGATTGTGTTATCTGTGTGTCATGGAGTGGGTGTGACTGTATGAGCTCAGCGTGCCTGTACTCTTGAGTAACTGGATCAGCATCTGAAAGCCCAGCTGAACGTACAGGAGGGCTAAATCAGGAACAACCCACCTCAGAATAACCTCATGTCATGTGGACCCAGTCAGCTCATGTTGTGGCTCTATTACTGCTTTCTGAAGGCAACCACAGTCTGTCATGTAGTATGTGTGTAAGCACATGTAAATGTTAACTCGTATACTGAAGTGTTCCCGACACTGGAAAATCAAAGTAACATAATTATGATTTGGCAATATTAAAAATGTCTAAAGAGGATCACTGACAATAGGTTCTCTAGATATTTTCAGGGAACATACGGCACCTGTTATGACTGTCACTGACATGTCAAATGTTTAATGTCACAGACCAATGTGAAACCACGGTTCATGAAACTAAAGTAAAGAAGTGAAAATTCAGAGGCCAAATGGCAGCAATCCTACAATCTACAATCCTGCATCATGACAATCTGTTCGATCAATGTCTGACAGTCTGATCGAGCACTTCGATCAAACTAACCGGTGCTGATATATGAGCATAAAGAATATACACTTACCACATAGAGTAATCAATCAGCTGTAAATGTAGATGTATCCCACCTGTCAGTGTGCGTATGTCACACCTCTGTGACTTCCTCTGGATGACTTCTGACTTCCTACTATGCTCTCAGAGCAGCTGAGAGTTCACAGTTTCCTCTCAGGCCTGTAAATAGAGGTACTTTGCCCAATTCCATCCCACATATCGCCATGATGACATAAAACCGAGAGGAGGAGTCTTCACAGAGACAGCTCCTGTCCTTGGCTCATCCTTCTTACAACAGCTTTATGTAGAGGATTACTTACTGCTCTGTACACTTTCAACTTTCATCTTTCAACACAACACCAGTGTTGTTCAATATACTGTTACTTAGACCTTTTTTTTTATTGGGAAAACTAAAGAGAATTCCTTGAAACCCCACACCTCTCATTTCCTTACATGTTGTCTGTATTTTTATATTTTTGGGAAAAATAAGTTGTGTAATAAATAAAAAATAAAACAATATGTTTATGTATAATAAATAATAATTTATAAAACATTAAACATTAAAAACATATATATGTATATATAACGTTCTATAACGTTCTATAAATTTAGTCAGGTACATTGGATGCACAGTCTCATGACAGAAATTGGGATGAGAAACTTTATCTAAAAAATAATAGAGAATAAAAAAGAAGATCAGGGAAGAGAAAACTTGTAGGAGGAATGGCAATGACATGTCAACAACAACCGCCCCCCTGTCTTTTTTCAAATATAGATAAATATGCATTTATGCAAAAAGCAGTGTTTTGTGTTCGGTCTACAAATAAGTTGTTAATCCAATTGTAACTGTATAAAAGGTTAACCCTAAGCTGCTTATACCAGACGAATTAATTGTTAAGACTGATCAGCAGACAATCAAATCCCATCAGAGGTGACCAACGTGCTCCGAACAGATGGGACAGATTCCAGACTTGAGTTAAAACAGCAACAGAAGTCATCTCACGGAGCAGCTGCAGCAGCCCAGGCTGAGTCATGATATTTCTCAGGTTTACCACAGGATGGGGATCTCTCACACACTTCACAAGCTCTATTCTCAGCAGACTACAGCCTTTATAGTTTGTCCATAAGAGAGCGAAACTGATGAGCAGTTATAGCAGAGTCCTGAGCATCAAGAATGAACAAACTGCATCAACATGATTTGAATCAGAAATGAATCTGTGCTCTATGAAGGGAGGTCTAAGAGGATTTAATTGAGGTTCAGTCTCATTTGAATGTGGAAAATGGTATTAAAAAAAAGAGCTAATTTTAAAGCTATTTTGAGACAGTTAAAACTCTGTCTTTGGGAAGGGTCACAGAGTGAAATTAGCCTGTGGGACCTATGGGACGTGGCCGGACCTGTCTGGACAGATTAACCCCCTTCTTATCCAGAAGGGCCTGAAGGCAGATCCCACTACAATTGAACAGCTGTCCTCATCTGCCCAGAGGAGAAAAAAAGACCTGGTGCAGGGCATAGACTAGTTTACTTTTGTGCTTCTGTCGGACGTCAGGCAGGATGGCAGAGATCTTTTTCTGGGATCAGGGCATGGACGCTTGAATGAGCAGAGAAGAATGAGACTGAATTTTAAGACATTAAGGTGAAGAAAAAAGAAGCTACATCAATACAAACCCGAGGGGAACAGAAGGGGAAGAGATGCAAGATGAAGACATTGGCGAAAGTGCAAGGGTGGACTGAACAACTTCTGGGATACAGGGTTGATAAAGTGAGTGTCTGCATTCTTGAAGTCTGAAGACTTGGGCTGCTCTTACACACATGGACAAAATTATTGGTACCCCTCCGTTAAAGAAAGAAAAACATCACCATCATTTTTGTCCTGGCCAGTTTGTTTTTTTAAAATGATTTTGTTGAACCACAATTCAAAAGCAATGTCTGATTTTCATTAGTTAACTTTTCAGTAAATTTTTATTTATTATTACTTTTGTCAGTGTCAAGTTATTTCAGTGACCTTGGGTTTTTCTTTCTTTAATAGAAGGGTATCAACAATTTCATCCACGTGTGTAGTTATTATTCATGTATACAACTGCTGAATTGTTGTGAAATGTACCATACCACACATAACAAGAAGACCAGATCAGATAATCTTTTCCATGCTTTGTCAAATATTTCCCTCTATACAATTTAATAAAGTCTAGTTTTATTAACCTTATTTTTCCATGTAAATGATCTTTTGAATGTTATTTGTGATACAAATTTAAACAGGAAAACATTTCTGCTGCTCATCCAATAATTAGGATTTGTCTTAAAAATAGGGTTGGTTTTGAGTCCATGGTAGCTAAAACACAATTTGCTGTGTGTAAGAAAACATGTCATGACTTGGATTCATTTAGCTCATCTGCTGACAAGATCATGCTGCTGTTTATGTGGCAGTGCTTTCTAATTTTGTGAAGGCACGCACGACGAGGCGCAGACCAGAGTTGAGTTTTTCGATAAAAAGTCCATCAACAGTTTTCAACTGTCTGTTTTCTGGATTTTAGTGCTTTATAGATTAGCAGCTTTAAGATGAAACTTCTCCTTCAGACTTCTTTGGTTCAGGATTCAGTGTTGTTGAACTCTCCCGATCAGTTTAACTCTCTCAGAGAAATTCCTTAGATAAGATAAGAAACCAATTAAGCTGAAGCAAAAATAGGAAAGAGAGGGAGGTCTGAGGAGAGGTTAGATAGAGTGGAAAAATGGTATAATTAGCTCAATCACTTATTCTGTTCTGTTAGGCCTTCCTACCGCTAAATCTGCAATACATACACATTAAAAAACAAACTCAGCCATAAATGAATGTTCTTTAAAAAGGGGACATGGTGTTTTTAATTTAACTTTACTTGTGTTTTTATTTCACCCACTTTCACCACACTTATATGTCTGTCTTGTGTGTAAGATTTCAGACACCGGCCAAGAGAAGCTGTTGTCGGAAGAAAATAATCAGGGCATCCAGTCCAGGTGGGCCAGGAAGTCCAGTGTGGCTGCAGGATGCAAAGGTAATATCTTTTGCACATGTTTTAGTAGTTCACTGTAGTTAACCGATGTGTGCATCTTTCATGTCACCCATAGTGGGGAGCTGTCTGACAGAAAGAAAGCACTTAAAGTGTTTCACTTTGTCCACCAAATGTGCATGAATTTGAGATTTTAAATATTAAAAGCAACACTAAATTAAAAAAAAGCACACATTACATTATCCTGATGATTAAATATTGGCCAATTAGGTGTGTGCACACTCACATACACATGCCATGCACACACGGTAATCCTGCATTGTGGAGAGATTTTGCTTTTCAGGTCACAGGGATCATCATGTCAGCAGAGTTTTTAAAAGCTTAACTCGGTGGCTAAGAGAGCAAGAGCATTTTGATATTTTTATAGCTGTAATCTGCCCTCAGTGGATTGAAATGCCAGGGTTGTGTTGGTCGATGTGTAAGGTGACTGTGTGCTTATCTGTCTGTGTGTATGTGTGTTCGCATGGAACAGCGATAGTAGCGACAGTAATATAACGTGTGTCACATAGAAACAACGGCTGCATTAGAGACAAGTTCTTCTCCTCCTGTTTGTTTTTCTTCTTCATTGACTGTGTCCATGTTTAGGGTTCGTATGAGTTTATGCATAAATCTCCTTGACTCACACTGCCGGCTGCCATGAGCCTGGACAGCTGTGCTCGGAAGATCATCTAGTCATGAATGCTTAATCTTGGCTTTGAGAATAAATCTGCCTCCATCCTGCAGGCTCAGTTTGCTGCGTTTGGGATATTTTCACAAGTTGGATGTTCCACAGCAAACCAAATGCTTTGGTACCTCCAGTGCCTTAGTACTGATGGGAGAGGAGAAGGACTACCTGTTTTAATGGGGCTGCTTTTACTGATTTGAGCAAAAGTGTGACGTTGAACCCCTCAAAATGAACCATCTTATCGAAAGCAAATAAGACCAAATTTACCTTGTAAAATACAGAAATTTGCTCATTCTGTGTTTGCTCATCGACAAAAGCAGTTTTGCTGTACTAAACATAAAGTAAGTGAGCACACGAGCAATGGAAGCTATGCCAGGGAGAGTCATGAAAGAAGACAAAATAAAAATAAATGAGGTGCCAGGGTGCCAGAATAAGACAACATTAAAGGGTCATTCATTCAATATCTCTACAAAATCTGGCTGTGTGGGCTTAATATATTTGATCCACTGTACTGAGACACAGTGGTAAATGCTACAAAGCAAATATGTTAATGTTTATCTTTAAGAGTATGATATGTACAGTGTTTTATTTAACTTGTCAGCATTCTAACATTTGGTAATCGGCGTTAAATGCAAAGATACAGCAATGGTTGATGATGCCATCAGATCTAGAGGTTTTAAACCTATTTGACATTTTTTTTATGATGATGGCACTGGTTGAAAAGTGCTCACCAGAATTATTTTAATTCATTCTCAGGTGGACCTGAATGTCTGTACAGAATTTCATGGCAATCCATCCAGTAGTTATTGAGACATTTTACTCAAAACTACAAATATCACCCTCATTGTGGTGCTAAAGGAAAAGTCAGGGGATCATTAAAGCTATCAGGATTCATCTTCTATGAGCCATGAACATTACATAACATTGTATGATGATCCATCTAATATAAGTTGAGATATTTTAGTCTGGACCGAACGTGGACCAACCGACTGACAGGCTGTCATTTATAGATCCGTGTCCCTGGCATGGCTAAAAACACAGACTCTGTACAGTTCAAAGTTTTGCTTATTTTATTGAAAAGCACTAAAAAGCCAACAGCCACAGAGCAAACACTGAGAGGAGAAGCTGATGAGGGTGGTGTGAAGACAGAGGGGAGTGGGAGCAGAAGCGGAGGGAGGGGGGGGAATGAGAGGAGGTGGGACTGGGAAACAGATGCTGGCGCAGCAGTGCAGCATGTCAGCTACACCCCCCTCCCTCTTCACAGCCCCTCCTATTCCCTGCCTCTGTCGCTCCCTCACTCACTTTTGATCCCTCTCATAATCTTTCCCCACTATCTGACCACAGAGAGAGGTTGATAGCGGAGGGGGAGCTCTGTTCTCTCTGCGTTTTCCCTCTGTTATTCCTCAAATCATGGAATAGGATAGGATTTTTATCATCCCAGTGATTTCTGCTCATGTTTGGACTATGACCACGGGGCTCTATGTGCACCTTTCCTCTCGTCTTTTCAGGGTATTACCACAGGAATAGTGTGTATGGTCGTGTGTGTCGGTCCAGCATGGTGCCTGCTTCTGATAGTCTTCAGTCTAGCAGCAGGAGTGCATCATCATGAGAGGGGGTCACCATCAGCGAGGGTGTGGGTGTCAGCACCTGTTCAGAAAACTGCTCAGCAAATGTGGCTGCTGCTTTGTTCAAGTTAGAGGTACGTAGATGCCCGGCTACTTTTACTGTAGTCGTTCTCTGACTGTGGAGTAAAATTTATACTGCTGATGTATTTATGTTAGCTTATTTCTCTAAGAAACTAAAATACTTGCAAACACTTATTTTTGTTTCTTGTTTTGTAATGATAGGAGAGACTTTCTCGTGTATATATGTATATATATATATATATATATATATATATATGTACAGGTTTTTTGCAACACAAACTTGCTTTGTATGCCTGCAATATTGAGAAGGCAGCAGCATTAGATAGCCAGGAAACAAATGGTGGCACTTCTTGGATAAAGTCCTAGGCTTCCTGCAATGTGACATTCATGTTCACGGCATAATTCAAGAAAAAGTTTGTGAATTAAAGCATTTACCAAGTACAAAAAGGTCTTACAGTTGTCATATTAGTAATAATATTAATTCCTTGTTGTCTAGTGGCTGCATTATTATTATAACCCTTGACCCTGGCATTGTTGTCACATGAGAATATTGGCAAACTTTGCATTGTGTGTCGATCATTGCTTCTACCATTCAAGAGAATTAATGTCTGACTCCATGAAATACCAAAAGAGACTTCTAGAAAGCCGGCTCCCCAATGACACAGTGGTAGCATTGTTTGTGGATTTGTTCACTTTTAACAGAAAACCAGGCAGAGACTATTTCATTTATATTTTTTTCAGGAATCATTTACACTAAATCAACACTCTTCAGAGGGAAAGTAGTGCAGGTACAGAAAGAGCAGATTCATGTTCCCAAACAGACTAAAAAAAGGTCAGTGATAAAGCCACATCTGGATCTCTGCAGTGTCTCTGAATATGCTGCTGATCGCTGAATCACATCAACAAAAGAGTCAATGAGTCACTGTCCCCACATTCCTTTCTCTAAAAAATGAGGCTGAAAGACCCCATCACACACAGACACACACACACACACACACACACACACACACAGTTGGATATCATTAACTTCTTTTCTTGTCTCTGGAAAAAGGAAGGATTTACGAGACACAGAACAGAACATCTTCATCATGATCTTTATCTGCTTTACCGACTGTAACCTGCCACATACTGGTGGTGAGGCAAAAATATGAAAAGTTTTATGACCAGCTGATTGGAGATTAAATGAAAAGTTTGATATATTTTTAAAATGTTTAATTAACAGTATTATGTATTGATGTTTTGAGCTTTTTTTAGTTTGGGGTCCATGTGACAGTGGGTGAATACATGAGTTTATAGATTTCTATACCACAAACTTTAGATCTGATGAAAGCATTAAGCCACATTAGTGAAGATTTTTTTCTTATCTAGTTTTGTTCCAGCATTGGGTTGATTATTATTATTATTTTTTTAATGTCAGATGCACTTTTGACTGCTGTTCTGTTCCGATATACTGTGTGTGTGTGTGTGTGTGTGTGTGTGTGTGTGTGATGTAAAAACAGAAAGTGATTTTTTTAATCTGTACCCCTTCAAAACTGAAACCCTGCTTCAGAGCAAAGGCAGCTGTATGCACACACACACACACACACACACACACACACAGACATTTGAACATGCACATACATAGACATACAAACACGTCCCATTACTGCCCCGACCCTTAAATCCTCTGTTGTTCCAGTTGCTCGGGGAGTGATTACAGAACAGCTCTTCTCTGAGCTGCGCTGCTCCGATGGACCCTGCAAATAGACGTGTGAAGTGTAAAAAATGAAAACAGCCTCGTCTTGAGATGCCTTGTTGTCTCACCTTCGTTCGCAAAGCTTAACAGAACATCCCCAACACTTTTCTTCAGAATGCACGCCGCCTGTGTGACGTGATATCAGTATTAGTGTTATACAAGGTGTTTTCTTCCCCTTTGGCTGTAAAAATACCCTTCTTCTCTGATTGTGACTCTGTGGATGAGTTTACTTTGTGTTTATAGAAACCTTAGCAGTCACAGCGTGTTACAGCGTGTGTCTTGCGCCTTTTCTGTTCTGTGGTTGCAGGAAAGGCTTTTTATGGAGAGCCTTTTTCATTTTCAAGTGTTGTTGGGCTTTCTGCTCTGTTTTTGCAGCTTTCTAATCTTCATCTACCTCCCCTTAAGACTTCTTTCTTATGACTCCTTCACTCTGCGTTCTCTCTCATTGATTCTTTCATTTCATTTGGCACAATGATCAACAGCTATTTATAAAGGCAGAGAGACACCTCCAGATGAAGCATGTTCGGGAAAAGTTGCATGGAAATCTACTTAAAAGTCCTGCCAACAATCTCACTGTGTCATTATGTATACATCAGTCTGGCTCAGAAACTGCCGTGACTAATAGTCCATTAGCCCACCAGTATGTGTGAGGCCATCACTGCCAGTACGTGAAGAAGTAAACATGATGACTAACAAGTACAAACGTGTTTATTTCCACAGAGCATCCACATATACAGTAGCCTGTCTCTCGTCTCTTTCATTTTGTGATTGTGTGTTTTGCTGGAATATTGTTCTGATCTCTATTTGAACTTGATCTGCATTAAAGTACACACAGTTAGACAGTTAGACATGGACTTGTATCCCTATAGGAGAAGGGTCCAGAAGACAGTGAGAACCCTCCTCATAAGCAAAGGCAAGTTTATTTGTAGAGCAAATGCAGTTCAAAGTGCTTTACATAATGCATTACAAACAGGAAACAGGAAACATTTATTCAAGCATTAAAATGTAAATTAAAGGATAAAATTATTTTTTAAAGAAACTGAAAAGAGAAAACAGATAAAAAATAAGCAAGAATGTAGGTGCAAACTGATGAGTGGTTAAAGCTATATGATCAATATTTTTATGTTAACAATAGAGTTCAACTCACTCGGGTGCAGAGTTGAACTCATTGGTGCAGGGTACTGTAACTCATTGGTGCTTCCTCATGTTTAGTTGGGTCTCTGCATCCAAGACCAGTACCTGAGACCTGTGAAACTGGAGCGCTATGTTCAATGCTCTGCAGTGCTCCTACTCATTCTCATCTCACTAAACTCAAACCTAAACTCTGACCTCAGTCACAAGGTCAGTGAGAGGAGATGGAGTAAACAGAGATGGGTTTGTCCAGCAATAAAAACAATGAGGAGTGACCACAGCGTACAAGTCGAAGCCCATATCAGCAGCCCGCTGCGCCGTGGGAAAGAGGAAGTGGTGGCGTGAGTTGGGATGTCCTGCTACGCTATAAGAACTGGGTCAGCTGTCACCATGCAGGATGTTATCACACGTGATGTGAGGGGATATTAATTATAATCATTCTTCTCATAATTTACAAGCAAATACAATTGACCTAATAATGGCTTAGGTCATGGAGGCTAACAGCAAAAAAGTGAATAAAACATATGTTGATATATGTACACACAGCAACATTGATGGGGAAATGTACATATCTAATTGTATCTTAGTGTGACATTACTTTTTTGTGATGCAGCAGTGGCAGCTGGACAGTGAACCTCAGGTAGCATTAGCAGCAGCAGACAGGAGCAGCATAGTCCGTTGACATAATCAATAAAGTGAATAACATAAAATGGAGTATTTGAATGCACCAACTGAGGTAGATATACTGTGTGTTTAGGTGTGTAGTCAATGCAGAGGGAGATCAGCTGATCACCTTTTTCCTGAGACTTTTCAAAGTGACTGCAACTGTTATGTAACTATCAAAAGTCTTCTCATATTTGGGAATGAAGCCACTCATTGGTTTATTGTGGAGCACAGATGATGACACATTTATGTGCTTATTCATGTGTCCTGGATTGATGAACTGTACATCAGCCCTGTTAAGGAGTAAGCGGAGGCAGATGACATGAAAGTGACTGATTTGTAGTTTTTGTGGTGACAACGGTGTGGAGTATTTGCCTTGGTGGTTTTCCAACAGGAAGTGAAGCGGGCTCTTTTGGCGATTTCTTTTTTTAATGATTTCATCCATCAGCAGGCACCAGCAGCAATCAGCTCCCATATGCAGACAAAAAAAGGCATGGCATGTAACATGTGTGAAGTTTTAGTCATGTTTAGACTTGGTGAGGTGTCATCACACTGTTTGAAGTGGCGCACCAACAGCATGTCAGTGATTCCTGCTGTTGCTGACCATGACCATTTATGGGGTTTAGTGGGAGAAGATGTAGTTAACCAACTCCCAACCATCTGTTTTAAGAGAGAGAGAGAGAGAGAGAGAGAGAGAGAGAGAGAGAGACTTCAGTGATGTAAAGTAGGTCATGGCAGCAGCTCTCTCTCTCATTTGAGCCAGATAAGCACAAATAGAGTATCATTTAATATGTGTTCATTATTAACATACAATGACTGAGAATGATCTTCTCTCTGTACACCTGAAACTGTAACTTTAAAAACACCACCTTTCATAAAAAAGTGGTTTATATCCCATTGCATCTACGACCACTGTGATTCAGAGCTGGTTCAAATAAATCACAGCATATTGCAACATATGGTTGGCTAATGATAGAGTACTACAGAGCTTTACTCTGACAAACAAACTACCATTTTACTAATAGTGTAATAATAATATAAAGATAAGATTATTGGTAAAAATTGGTAAAATTAGCTACGTAGAGAGAGTAGAATATACTGAGTCACTGAGAAACATAACTTCAAAATAATGCATGTCCAGGACAGGTCAATGGTGAACTTCTGCTCACTGTCATCATTCACAGCCTTTTTATTAGAGAAGTCATTTAAATATGTAATCTGGAAGACTTTCCTTTAAATAAATATCTGTTACGTCACTGTCTGTTGCTGAATGAGGCAACACAATGGTGATTGCGCCTCTGACCCACAGATTACAGCCTGGAGCATTTGGAGTTTACGACGCAGCAGTGTGACTAAAAAAGGTTTTCAATGCAATGGACTCACTCTTTAACTCACTAATATGTGAAGTGTTTTTGTTTTTTTCTAGATGCTTCTGGTGTTTTGAGTGAATGGTTGCTATGGCCAAACAAACAAAGAAAATGTCAACTACAGACAATGGAACTTAACAGTGAAATTTAAGTGAGGTCCAAAAACATGCCTGGAACACACCACAAAAGACAACGAAGTTATATTATAATCTTCGACAGTGTAAATGAAAACATGTGCCTTCAAGTTGAAATGTAGTCAAATACAAAATAAAATGGATGAACAGAGTTAACAAACTAACTGATCACTCTGAATGGCTCCCCTGTTCTCTAGTTGACTGTGCTGTGTAGCTTTGTAATCATCAATGGATATAATTTCAACTGTAGTAAAGAATGCTTCTTCAGTAAAAGCTTACAATAGAAAAAGGGAAAATAGTGACTTTAAAAAAAACCTACACAAGGACTTTACTCAGTTTCAGGATCAAATCTCCACTTAAACTCTTGTTTAACCTCAGTGAAGTACAATTTGCTGCTGTGTTTGAGCTGTGAGAGCCTCAGTGCAGCAGTAAGGATTACTGTCGGAGAGGCTGACCCTACTCTAATGTTCTGGTCCCATTTACTGCCATCTCTTTCCATCTGGGTATTCATGTTGTCTGAGCCAATGAGATTGCTGAGTGAATCAAACCCCACCCAACTTTAATCCACCCATCAATCTGTGTGCAGAAGAGAATTCATAAAACCACCTCCATGACTGACAATTTGAACAAATATGCCCCACTGATATGTGAAAAGGGATAGAAGCAGGTGCTTTTCTTAAAATTTGGGTTAATATTTGAATATTCACTATTTTCAAGTACAGATGGTTTACACAATAAAAAAAAAAGTTTAATATAATTTAGGTGACTGTAAAGCGTGGATGCGAGGATGCATTTGCAGCGTGCATGCTTGAAGGCACTGCCGACACTCCCTGCAGTCCGGATGGTGGTCCAGCTGTTGCTCTGTGGGAAAATGACACATTATGTAAGTGTCTAAAACAAACATGACAAGCAGAGTCGCTCAGCTCAGCCGTGATTTGGACGTCACAATGACCATTATGCACCATTAAGGGTCTCCTGGAAAATAGTAATGCAAATTTGTAGAAAAACCTGCAGCAAGGTGCACTTATTGCATCATTTCAACAGATGGTAAGGTGCTTGTTAGTGGTCCTGCATGACCTGACCTTGATAGATAAAAAACAAGGAGACCAGATGGCTGCCTCTGCTCCGGGTGGTAGCATACAGTGTGTGTGTGTGTGTTTGTGGGCGTCTGTAGAGGTTAGAATCAACGGATTCTGTGGAAATTGCTCAGTTCTGTCCTTGTTTGGGTCACATAGTTGAGGATATGGTCAGACAGTAATTTTTGGTAAAGCCATTCTGACATTTTATGGTTAATTGTAGGGATGCCTTTGGGCTGTATTGGCTGACACACCACCTCAGTGTCACGTGAAGGTCTGGGACAGTGTGTGCTCTAGTTATTGAGGTGCTGCTGTCTCCAGGTTGGGAGTGAGTTGCTTCAACAGTGAGGGGTAAAATGGAGCCAAAGATCAAGCTTTAGTGATCATCTGACTTTTCATCCAACTTCATCCATCTAAGCAAACCGTCCCCTGCCTCAAGCCCAAAACACACACACACACGCACACACACACACACCACACACACCACACACACACACACGTTCAGCCACCGACCCTCCTCCCTTCCCTCTTAATCATCCCATTATAGAAATGAGTTTCTGTTGTTCCCTGCATGAGTGAAGAACCAGACAATGAATTAGTTTAATAACTTACTTGACTCCAGCCTACTCTGCATGTCTAGATTGTTTTGCAGGAGACTGAATTTCTGTCTGACATTCAGCTCACGGCATCAGCATATTAACATGTGCATGTATTTTTAATAAAGTCCTCACAAACTACCAATATCATGTTTGGTATTTAGGAAAGAGTCTGGTGGTCCACGTGAAATGAAAAGAGAAATGAAATGGAGCAGAAAGAACATCCATTATTTGGTATTTTACTGTCAATGTGGTGTCTTGTTTAATGGCAGTATCAGGCAGTTTTGGCAAATGGCTGACCCAGATTTCCCCTAGCTTCTTGAAAGCTTGTTATTATGATTACATCTTACATAAATGTGCTGACAGGGAATAGTGGCTTCTGGGAAGAGTCCAAAATGGGGCTCCTGAAAGATTCCACTTTGCTACGATCAGCAGAACAGAGTGAAATGTTAATGTTAGGGTGCCTGATTAAAACAGCGTGGTTAAAGATTAGGTACCAGTTTCCATAGTCAAGAGACGTAAAGCTGGAAACAAAATCCAGCTGTGGCATAAAAGGGTGTCAGCTCCAGAGTTGGTCCAGCCTGAGTTTAGAAGGAATGAGGGAAGTTCAACGAAGACATGATGGGTTCAGTTGTGACGGACTTTAGATCACATAATCCACTGAGGACTGGAACATATCATTCCAGTTTGTGTCCTTTAAATGCTTCATTCAGTAAATAAAAAAAGGTTAGTGCTTAAATAAAACTAGAGTCTCAGCTGTAGCTGCAACAAATGGGGCTTTGCGTTCGTTATAGTAGGAGAACAGAATTTAATAGTGTAATTTAGAGCCATGTTACAAAAGTAACTGCATATTTACTCAAGTAGATTTACATTTTTCAAGTACAATTATGAGGTAGTTACACTTGAGTATTTCCATTTGGTGCTACATTACAGTTGCACTACATTTGTCAGCTATAGACTTTGCATGACTTTGCACGAAGTCCTCTTATAAGCATATAAAATATGCTGATTCAGCATACATGAAAACCCTGTATGATAGTATTTTCTATAATTATGTATATAAAAGTATTTATAGTTAAAAATAATCTCATCTAAAAGTAAAAAAAATAATAAAAATATTTAAATACCTGGACAAGGACATTCTGCTGCACATGGTACATGTGATTTGATATTTTAAGTACATTTAGCTGATCATATCTTTGTACTTTGAATACAGGTCTTTTTACTTGATATGAAGTATTTTTATTCTGTTGTATTGCTACACTTAATCTTAATCCTTCACTACTACACTACTGGTACACTAATCAGTACTGAAAATTAGTTCAATATTGAATTCTCGAGGTTATTTTTCACAGCACTGATGTTCACACTGTGAATCAGTTTGACTTTTTGTTCAGCAGCGTAAGAGCATCTCTCTTAAGAGGGTACATTGTTTTGGGAACAGGGCCACATTAGATTCAGCTTTCATGCACCATCTGTCACAAATTAAACTTACTTTGCTCCAGCTTCTCACTCAGCTAGTGCTACACTTACTTTGACAGTGATGACAAAGGTGCAAACTTTGGTTGGTGTCATCACATCTTTGATTTAAATACATTGTCTTTTTATGCAGTGTTTAACACATGTATGCAGTGAGGCTGTATATAATTATCCACTTAAATTAATCCTAAAGGAGTCCTTCCTCGTGAGAACAGATCTGGTTTTGTGTTTATAATGATTTAGGACCGGTAGGTATAGTAGCTGCAGCTACTGAAGTTACAGTTAGGGCTTAACACAGGAAATTGAACCACATTTTTGTGCAGAAATCTGTCTGCAGCATCTGACCTGAGAGGATGTACCCCACAATTAGCTGCTGTACGTTAACCCAGTCCTTTTCCCTCTTTCCCTCTCTCTCAGCAGCAGAGTCGTACTCTGTGGCGGGCAGTGACGGCAGCATCCCCCCCTCAGTGGGCTCTGTGTCCCACCAGGCCTCAGGCAGCTCCAGCCCCTGCTCACATTCATCATCTGGAGGATCACGGCACCCTGTCAGTGCCCTCAAGAAATGGCTCACCAATCCTGTCCGCAAGCTGAGTTCTGATGCCAGAGGAGGAGCGGGTAAAGGGGAGAAGCAGATGTACAGGTCAAACGAGAGGCAGCTGCCGTCGCTCCTTTCCCAGAGTGAAACTCAGCCGAGGCCTCTGGAGCCGCACGACAGCTACACCATCCTTCCCTCTGGAGACACGGTGAGACTTAAAGACAGACACATAAGTTACATTTACACCTCCTACATTTATGAACACAGTGTATGCTCTTGTTTGTAATGGTTGTCGTGTTTGTCCTGAACAGGGGTGGAAAGACGGCCTGTTGAGTCCAGCAGCTCCTTCGCCAACACAGCCGCCCAGTCAGAGCCACTTCTCTGACCTCCTGCAGGGCAGAGACACACGGAGTCTGGTAATGTCTCAGTGCCATTATTTTCTATTCTAGTCTATTTTATGTTGTGCTCTAAATTATTTTAATCTTTCAGTGGAGTTTCTGTCATCATTACTTAAATGTCAAAACAATGCACGCTGAAACTATGAATTACACGTCCCTCTACGCCACATTCAGTTGTATCAGCCTGTGAAAGGCTTCACATTTCCACACATCATTTGGCTTCCACCAATTGTGTCAGATGAATAGCACAGATTCTCACATTTTGCTGCATATTTTAAACACAAATAAGAACTTTCTGAGTTTCTGGTTACGCTTTATCGAATGAGCGGGATCAATCCTGTGGGCTTCTCCAGGCGGCATCTGGAAGTAATCGACTAGCCAAGCAGTCTGTAACAGGCTGAAACAGGGTCAGGGTTGGGACGACACACACAAGCAGCCTGAACAATAAAGAGCCAATTAGTCGAGGGGATCTCAAGGGCTGCCGGCCATACGTGAACATAAATACTGAATACAGAATTATGTGACGACCTTGGGAGGGAGCAGTAACTTCCTGGCGTGTCCGGCACACAAGCCCGACACGAAACCCTCAATAAAATGCAAATTGTAATTTTAGCTGCCTGCTTTTGTACAAACAATGTGACGTGTTTAATTGTGCTTTAGGGATGCTGGTTGGCAGATTTTGTTATGTTTGGACAGAGCCAGGCTCGCTGTTTGCCCCTGTCTTCAGTCCTTTTGCTCAGCTAAGCTAACTCGATGCTGGATCTTGTTACATATCAACCCTACAGGCAGGAGAGTGGTTTAGATCTTCCAATTTATGTCTCAGCACAAAGACAAATGAGAATATTTCCCAAAATGTCAAACTACTCTTTTAACCTCCTTGTGGTTTTCAGAGGAGCTAATGGACTTCCAGCTAAGCTCAGCAGGTTTTATGGCTGCTGATAGTGCATCTGAACCAGAGTTGAGACTGAGGTTGAATCAACCTCAGATGTATTTCAAAGACAGGATGTCTGCTGGGTGACGACAAGAGTCGACTCAAAGAGAGCGAGAGAGCAAAAAAGACTGACCCTGAAAGAAACTATGAGAAAATAAACAGAAAGTGCATATTTGACCTACAAACTGGCTCAACAGAAGGATTATCATCCAGTGCACCGAGGCAGAGAACAAAATATGGTGAGTCTACAGTATGTCAAGAGGATTACAGTCAAATTCACATTAGATTATGCAGCTCTTAGGTGAGGAGTGATATTTGTTATATAACCACTGCCCATTCCACGGTCAGTTATCCCAACCTTTGCTATCTGACATGACAAAATGTGCAGATGTTCCTCATTATTTACCTTCAACTGTCGGACTTGATGCTACTTTTCCAAATTTCTCTGCCCAGCAGTCTCCTCGGCAGCAAGGAGACATTAAAAAGTGATTAATTCTCTCAGGTAACTTGGTATTTGGGCTTTTTTGGGCATGACTTTCCAAAAGGGATTGGTAAAATTGCCTTACTGGCGTGTTCCTCAGAGTTAGGACCCTCTTTATACGTCTGTACAGATGTGTGCTGGCTGGCTCAGGGTGCCGCTGTAGATGAAGCTGAATGATTTAAGCTTGTGTGGCTGATGCCCAGTGGTGCGATATCACACCACAGCATTTTAAGCAAGTATTCAGATCCTTTACTTAAGTGAAAGTACCAATACAACAATTTAAGGAGACCTTTGCATTCAAACTCATACTTAAGTTATAGAGAGTAAAAAAGCATTATATGCAAGTGCTATAACAAAGTATCAAAAGTAAAAGTAAACATTGTACAGAATAATGGCCGCTGTTACAGATATATTATTATTTGACTTATTAGAGTGTTGACACCCTGGCCCCTCTAGAGGGTCACAAGATAAATCTGAGGGATTGTTAAATTAATGGAAAATAGTTGCATTTTTATAGCACTTTTATCCAAAGCGTGTTTCAGTTTGCCATTCAAAGCCAACCCTGTGATTAGTAGACAACCCGCTCTACCTCTTGAGCCACAGCCACCCCGCTGTGATGATTAATGGGAGGGGAAAGAGGAAAAATGTTGGCCTTTCTCTAATCTTTGCTTTTGTTGTGAAATAATGGATGATGTTACCTCTTTACCTCAAAATAAAAACAACCTGGGAAGCTTAGATCATGAATCTCTCATTGGAGGTGCTGCTAACAGCTCATAGACATCTAAAATATGATAAGGGGCCCCAACTAGACACTACTTTGTCAACAAGTTTAGACCAGACTATAAGCTCATCATATTTTAGCAACTGTAGCTATCATGTATGGGAGTAAATGGAAATACTTGAGTACGATACTCCAGTGTAGTAATTGTAATGTAAATATACTTTCCATTGGGTTTCAGAACAGGATGCCTTACTGTCTGTCTCTGCTTATAAAATGTGTTACAGTGATGTTATCCAAAGCTGTTTGTGTGTTTTAGAGTCAAAAGTCAAGCATCAACACTCTCCAAGGGGAAGACGCCTCCATTGTGACTGATGACTCAGCCAGCCAATGGTCTGCTGCAGTGGACAGCGAAGAAGAGAGAAACATTGCCTTAGAGAAGAGCATGTAGGTGTTCACTTCTGAGAAGTAGCTTGACATTTTGGGAATTACACTTATCTGCTTGCAGTGAGTTAGATGAAAAGATTGATACCACTGTCACATCTGTTCTGTAAAAATGGGGAAACAGCTGGCCTTGGCTCTGCCAAAAGATAACAAAATCCCCTGAAGCTCAGAATAAGGTTTTACAAATGTTTCTGTGGCTGGAAAAAGTGAGGGGCTCAGCAGGGGCTCCATAAAGTCACTGCACCCAGCGGATATTTGTATATATGATATATATAATGTATCAGTGAGGAAGTGCAGAGGTAATGGAAGGCTGATTTTGTTACCTGTGGACAGAGCCAGGCTAGCACCTTCCTGTCTCCAGTCTTTATGCCAAGCTAATTTAACTGTCTCCTGAATGTGGCTCCACATTTATCGTACAGACATATGAATGGCATCAAACTTATCTTACTCTTATCTAACAAACTTATCTAACTCTCAGCAAGAGGATGTCAAACTTTTTTTTTAACATTAATGTAAATTTCAAATTTATTTAGCCAAAATGTAAATGAGTATTTCTAATTTCTGTTTCAAAACCCTTCTCTCTCAGATATGTGCTGACAGAGCTGATAGAGACAGAACGGTTGTACGTGGAAGATCTTGGACTCATAGTGCAGGTGTGTATCTCAACCAGCTTTTATAATAATCTTCTTATGACATTCATACAAGACGTTCCTTCATCAACAGCATCCTGCAAACTGAAAGAGACATTTTTATTTTCCATCTGGTAAACTCTTATGTGATTAATGACATGTGTGTCTGTGTCTGTCGTGTGTGTGTGTAGGGCTACATGGCCACCATGGCCAATCAGGGAATTCCAGAGGACATGAAAGGGAAGGACAGGATTGTGTTCGGAAACATCCACCAGATCTACGACTGGCATAAGGAGTGAGTCAGAGACGTCCCATCTGTCTTTTTGCCCCCTCAGCTCCTCTGAATCGCCTCTTGCAGTGTACACTTGATTTTCTATCTAAGCTCTTCGTGTTTCATGATGGTTCAGCTTGTGTCACGTCCCCTGTGGCTGTTTCTTTCCTGCCTGTGTGTGTGTGTGTGTTTGGCTGCATGACTGTTCCCGCCTGACCTTCTCCGCTTTGTGTCACACAGTTATTTCCTGGGAGAGCTGGAGAAATGTGTGGGTGATCCAGACAGCCTGGCCCAGCTCTTCATCAAACATGTGAGTCTACAGATCAGTGAGTAACAAGTGTGTATGAAATGTTTCACTTTTTTTCCATCTCTCTGCGTGTTTCCAGTCTGGCTGAAGGTTGCAGCCATCTCAGATCAGATCTCTGACTGAGAGTAAAGCCTTGGCCTCCTGCCATCCAGATGTGTCTTCATCTTGCAGATCAGTTATCTGCAGGTGCAGCTGCTCCATAAATGATCCTGTAATCAGGTCTGACTAAAGTGTTCTCAGAGCCGACAATTAGCGTTAAGGATACTCCACGGAGATCCCACTGGGTGTGAAAATGAGCTGGAATTACAGATCTCAGAGCTCTATAAAAAGTATTCACCCCCACCTTGACGTGTTTCATATGTAGCTGTTCTATGGTGAACTTTGAAGTGTTTAATACCAAAGTGAAAACAGATCTCTGCAGCTTCATCCAAAGGAAAAGCAAATTCCAAACACAAAATAACTGCTGAATGTATAGACACTGATTCAGATACTGATCAATGTGAAACAACATGAAAAACTCCACTGGTGGTAAATACTTTTTATTGGCACTCTACACGTCAGTATCAGAATCTGGTCTTGTGACAGCAGAAAAATAAACCAGTGGAGAAAAATGGGGAAAATATTTTGATTTGGTGCAGCTTTCCCAGCTCAGCTTCACTCAGTGTAGTGCAGCATGCCTAATTAAGCCACGGCAAATTAAACCATTCTTTCTCAGCCACTGGAACTATTTAATGAGGCAAAGGTCCTGCACTGATTTAACAAAACACCCCAAAAAACTCTTGAAGGGAACGGGAACGCAGCAAAACTGAGAGGAAACTGAGAGTCAGTGCGGCTCAGAAGCTTAATTCTTTGTCTGTCTGTTCCTCACGCGGCCTCTCACACACACAAACACACACAGATTATTGGGAATAATTGTCACATGAGCTCCCCCTCTCTCTTAAATTCTTACATTTCCAGGAACGGCGTCTTCATATGTATGTGGTTTACTGTCAGAACAAACCCAAATCCGAGCATGTGGTCTCTGAGTACATAGAGAGCTACTTTGAGGTGAGTCAACTTTTATACCACAGCCAATTTTACTGAGGCTCTCCAGATACTTGTTCTTTTGCTCTTTACTGACTTTTCCCCTCTTTTTTTGTCTCCTGACAGGATCTCAGGCAGCAGCTAGGTCACAGGCTGCAGCTCAATGATCTGCTCATCAAACCTGTTCAAAGGATCATGAAGTATCAGCTGCTGCTGAAGGTCCTTGCTTTGACATGATTATTGTCTCTGCATGCATGGCACTACTACATGTTATAAAAAACAAAAAACAGAAAACTGAATTGTAAAGCTCTTCCCAGGAACCCTGCAGAAGACTGGTGTGCAGTCAATACATGTTTCTTCTATTTTTAATCATGTAGGCACTGATAAAAGCTTTTTAACTTTTGTACCTTAACTTAGACTCTTTTAGAAATTCATTCTCTTTCTACTTTGCAGAAAGAAACAAGTATGATTTTTTTTATTATTATAAGAGTATTTCTTTAAATAAACCTCTCTCTTACAATTCCAGGACTTCCTGAAGTACTACAGCAAAGCAGGAAGGGATGCTGAGGAACTGCAGGTAGTGTGAATCCATATACACACATACACACAGTTACTGAAGTACTGAAAATACTGACAGATGTTTCTAATATTTTGTCCACCCCATTTATATTAATGTGAGAGGGCTAGATAATACAAACACCTCTCAGTTAAGTGCAGTACATTATAACAGTGTCACAAACGTCATCCTCCAAAATTATCTTAAAGTTATATCAACAGTTCTCTAGTTTCAACAACAACTCTGAACATTATAACCTCCATGAAGGGAGGATTTAACTGGTGACCAAATGTATGAACTCATTTATATATATATGTACTCATTGTTCTCCATCTGATTTCTTCCATCAGAGAGCGGTGGAGGTGATGTGTTTTGTGCCAAAACGCTGTAACGATATGATGAATGTGGGCAGGCTCCAAGGGTTTGAGGTGAGATATCGATGTCATCACAGAGGAAATGTGTATCCACTGTAATTTACGGTGTCTGACAGTGTTTACATGCTGTTCCAGGGGAAAATCACAGCTCAGGGGAAGCTGCTCCAGCAGGATACCTTCTATGTCAGCGAGCAGGAAGGCGGCCTTGTGTCCAGAGCCAAAGAGAGGCGGGTCTTCCTGTTTGAGCAGCTCGTCATCTTCAGTGAGCCGATTGATAAGAAAAAAGGCTTCTCGTTGCCAGGGTACACCTTTAAAAACAGCATCAAGGTACGAGTAACACCATGTTTTAAAACACCTTTAAAACATATTTGTTTTTTGTTTTTTTTATCCTAATGCTGAATAAGTCTGCTGTGTGCTTCAGGTCAGCTGTTTGGGTGTGGAGGAGCACTCTGAGGACGATCCAAACACTCTGGTCCTGACCTCGCGCGGGACTGACGGCAGTGTGACACGCTTCATCATGCAGGCATCATCTCCGGAAATACAGCAAGCTTGGCTCG
Organism: Scortum barcoo; assembly: GCA_023238725.1. Classification (NCBI taxonomy): domain Eukaryota; kingdom Metazoa; phylum Chordata; class Actinopteri; order Centrarchiformes; family Terapontidae; genus Scortum; species Scortum barcoo. Next base: position 17,809,169 of record CM041537.1, read on the forward strand.
ATGACGTGGTGCAGATCTTAGAGACTCAGAGGAACTTCCTCAATGGTACCAGAGCTCATTGTTTCCTCAATGAAAACGTAGATTTAAGTGTTTGAGTAATGTGACACCTCTTCCTGTCCACTGCAGCTCTTCAATCTCCAATAGAGTACCAACGCAGGGAAAGCAAGTCAAACAGCCTGGGCAGGAACATGAAGTCTCCAACTGCGCCTGGCCTGCGACCTCACTCCTCGGCATCCATGGACCGACGTCAGCAGCCCTGCCTGCTGTATTACAACACCTCCCTGCCCTCTCTGCATCCGGCACCACATAACCCGGCCTCAAAGGTGGTGAGTGAGCAGCAACGCGCCCTCGCACATTTGTGTGCATTCGTCCGTTTCTCTTTCTCTGACATCCTCTTTCTCTCTTTCTGTCTCTTGAGGTTTCTAATCCTTGCGCTACAACACCTGGAGCAGCTCACCCCCCAATTTCCTCCCACCAGCAGCTCAGTTTGACGTCAAATGGCCTACCTCCCTGCAGCCAGCACAGCATGCAGGTACATCGCTTTTACTTTACAGAGCAGCGAAAAGTGTATATGAATGCTTAAGTATTAGTAGTAACATCATAATTTAAAGGGTTGGTGCACTCAAATTACAAAAATATATTTTCTTACTTGGTTGACTGGTATCTAGACCTGAGGATGGTTTTTGGTGGTTTTATTTACCTGAATTTATAGATAACTGCTGCTACCCAAAGACAGCAAAAGTGAATAAAGCTTTGTTTTAGGTGCTCACAATAATGAAAAAAGAAACAGAAACAGACCCTATGTTAATCAAACAAGAACTAAACTGATAGTGGTGCATGAGAAAATGGTTGACAAACATAAAACACACAAAAAAAGAAATTCCCAGCAGCTGATTATCTTGACTTTGAATGGTTTAACTTCTCCCCTTGTTACAGTGATGCACAAGTGTGGTCAGTACACTGTGACATCACTTGTTGGTTTGGTTGCAGGTGCAACACAGCGCACTTCTGATCACACACACCTAAAACTCTCCACCAGAAGAGGTAGTGAAGTGTTGCTTTTCAACCTGTCAACTTTTTTCTTCAAACATGCACCATTAATAGTAAAACACATGGATTTACTGCAGTAGGATATACTTAAGTATGGAAAGTGCAAATATTCATTTTGAGGTAAGGTTGATGTATATATTTTTATGTTGCAGAGGGATCTAATTTCAAGTCATATGAATTTCATTTACAGTACAACCCAACAGCATAATCACATTGGCTTAGGAGGGTTTCTTAAGCTCAGCTCTGAACATATTTTATGTTTAAAACTACAATTATCAAGTACATCATGAAAAGTACAGACTTTGAAGATATTTGTATTTAAGTAAAAGGCTCATAAAATGTAAACACTGGGTTAAACTGTGGGGACCTGGAAAGAGAACAACCCTTGAGTGAATGTAAGTTGTCTCTTTTCACATCTGTACGACTGATTCAGCAGTACAGCTGTGAGATTCATCAGGTTAGGGTCGTTGTACATTTAATAACCACCCAGTTAGTTATTCATTTTGCACAGTTCAGATAAATTCACTCGTTTCTAAATTGGGCAGATCAAATCAGTGGAGCTGTTATCTGTCATCTGTGTCAGCAGCCTGGGGCCGTCCGTTGTCATGATCACCGATGATGAGGGGAAATGACTCTCTGGTTGCCTTTGTCAAATATCCTGTTGTTGTTTCTGCGTGGATTTACAAACCTGGTCGACCTAATCTGTTGCCACTGTCATTCAGCCATCTAGTTTATGGAAAACCCACTGGCCTGCTGTTTTATCTTATTCACTCAGACTTCCACCTAGGGGAGGAAATGGTTTGATCCCAGTGCTCTTATTAGACGTGCTTATCTGGCTTGATTCCACAAAGTCGCTCTCGTCCTCTTGTTCTCCCTCTTTGTGTTTTGGGATCAGCAGCGTTTCCATCCTGCTTTAGGTGCACAAGTTCAGACAAGTTTCCCGTGTTCCTAAAAGCTTTTTTTCCTAGCGTGCTCTCTCCTCAGGGAGAAGCCTTTGTCAGACTTCTCTTAGCTAACATCTGTTTCTGAACAACATTTTTATGTAACAGCTGTATTATCTTATTTCAGTAAAAATAAACTGCAGTGCTAATTAGGTTAAAACACAAAGTTGAAGTTGTAATTTTTCATGCATGTGACCATTTGAGAGGCACAAATATTTACACTTTCGTTTTTTTTGTTTAAAAGCCACTGTACTGAGTATTTTTATATTAACAAATAGATCAAATACTTGTGTAATGTCAAAGGAGTCACTCATGGTAACAAACCCACAAAGAATGATAACCTCACGCAACTTTCCTCAGCTCTGAGGCGCTTTTTGGTGTCTTTCAGTTTCTTGTTTTGGTTTTTACGTCCCAAAACTTAAAAAAAGTTAATAATATATTAAATGTATCTAAACCACAGTGTGTACTATAGGCCATCTGTTAAAGAGTTAAATGTGTGTATGTAGACAAGAGGTGGATCAGATGATTGATCTCCGTATGTTTTGTTATATTTTTTATGATGTGGCAGCCTGCCATCGAAACGTTACTGGCGGAAAAGCTGGGCTATACTGAATAACTGATAAGTTAAGATAACTTAAGGATTGTGCAAGCGTGTTCAAGGACTAATGAGTGCGGTGTTGGGCAGATGGGAGCTAGTAGACCAAACTACCATGAGGCATGTGGGGGGAAGTGATCTGTCAAAAAGTTTTGTGTCTATCATATTGTAACATCTTATTTTAGTGTTTTAAATCATACAGGTATGTTTATAAAGATCTACTGAGGGAGACAACTATTTTTCCCAGGAACAGGGGGTCCCCCACATAATATCCGCCCATGCTCTCACAGCTCTCATCAGCCAAGTTTTGGGTAACAAGAGGCTAACAACACCTCCTGCTCAGCTTAAGAACTAGATATGTATTATTTTGTCCTCTGGTATCATTGTGTATGATACTTTGGCTATTTTATTTAAATGTTTTAAATAAACAGACATAACATAGAACATTTAACTTTCATTTAGGCCATCCAAGAATTAGACCGATGATTTTTGAGAATTTCTTATCAGCCTTCTCAGCGATGAGGATGTTTTTTACCAAAACACTCAACAGCACTGTTTAATCTTTTCGTTAACACTGGTAATATAAACTGGGATTTTTTCTACTATTTGCAGTTGTACACTTAAAGTACAAAAACACTGAATTGGTTGTTTCTGTCCTCTCAGGGTGTGACTGCCAGCTTCCAGATGACCACATTAAGCGATGGTAAAAGTTAACTTACACATCAACCAAACAATCAGGATCAGCTCACACTCTGTGAGAAGTAATAACCCGAGAGGACAAAATGAACTCACATCGCCCTTCTGGAGTGGGAGTGTCTGGACTGAGTTGGAGCGCTCTCTCAGCATAATTTGTTTCACTCCTGTACAGAAATCATCAAGGTCTGAGTGTTTCCGTTTTCACGTATTGTCCTACGTTTCCTTCAAATACCACTACTGTCTAAAATAATCTGGATTTGATCTTGTATAATCACGTTGGTTAAGGTGTATGTATGTATGTTTGTGTGTATACTCTGCATATACACATGTCTACAAATGGTGATAACAGATGAAGATGAAAGGTGTGCAAATATGGTTTTAAAGCACCAGAGAAACTGTACTTCATATTGTATATGTATAAATTTCTTACTTTTTCCACTGAAAATTCCTTGATGGATATTTTTGTAATGCATAATATTTTCTTAAGGGACCAGTTCCACTTTATTCCCCCTGAGAAATGAGACCTCAAATCCCTTCCCGCAGTCATACTCTGTGTCCTCAAATCTCTGAGTTACTATAGAGCCAGCTCTAGCTTCTCTGCAGGATCTGAATCTATAGGAGTTGTGTATGTTTGTGCGTTCCCTGCAGATTAGCAAATAGCTGTATTTTCCCTTTGGTGGGCTATTTTAACCCTGCCATTGTTAGAGTGTTATCTGAACTAAACATGTTTGCAAACTCAAATAAAGCGCACGTCCTAATCAAGCAGAAAGAGGAAAAAGGGAACAAAGATAAAACAGAGGTGCTCATCCGTCACTGTCATATTGAATGTAAATAATCTCATGTGGGATCATATCAATAAAACTCTTTGACTTGTGGTGTCCAGATACACTCACAGAATTAAAGAGAAATACTGTTCACATCTTTGTCATCTTTTTCTAAAAAAACAAAAAACTTTATATTGCAACACAGAACATTTGCGCACGCGTTTCCCCAGTAATGGACAGATGAGACAATGGGCCCCTGAGGACATCTAAAAGCGCCCCCAACCCTCCTACATAGGAGCAAGAAACTAATTTTGTGTCTCTTTTTGGTTGTTATGTGTTGTTTTGTAGTAATTTTGCCTTTTTTGGATGTTGTTTTGGTAACGTTAAAGTTACTTCAAACAGAGGTTCTGGCCGTAGGGCCCAAAGAACCGTTATTTGAAGTAATTTTAACATTTCTTGTTGGAAATTGGCCTAAAACTGATGCAGCTTACCTCTGTCCAGTAAGCCTGTTCAGGAATTCAACCAAGTTTCCACTGTACTGTAAATAATTTTTTTAAGATCAATAGATTACTTCAAAAACATGCTGAAAATTGCATTAAATCTGCATGAGATTGATGTCAGAGAGGAGAAGCTGTTGGCATACAGCACGCTCTACTGGTGAGATCGATCATGCTTGTGTCTATAAATTAGTGAATCACGTTGTCAGTTTAGTTTAATTTTTAAAAATCAGATTTTATATCATGAATGTTTATATGTGTAGACGAATTTAACGAATTAACAGGTGAGTTGTATTTGAGCTGTGTGTTTACCAGACTGGATGGTGGAGGTCAAAGCAAACACCTGCTCTGCTACAGCTGACTGCTCTTATACATCACGACCAACAAAACCAGAAAATTCCTTTGTATCCTCTGCATGGCCGATGGCGCTGTGGTCCCACGTGGTTTTATAAAAAGGCTGGCAGCGCTTATACACTCCACACCAGCCGTCTGACTGTGTGACACATCAGGTCTCAAAGGCTTTTTGTTCATTTACACTGACTCAAGCCTTTATTAACAACTCCACCCACATCTCCTACAACATGTCTGCTCTCCCAACACTTAATATGTGCTGCTCTCTGTGCAGCATGAATTTTCTCAAATGATCACATCCCCCAAGTCATTATTATACCGTACAATGTATAAAGGAGCAACTCATGGTTACAGCTGTTACCTCACAGCAGAAAATAACCTAAGAACAAGTAATCTCTCTCCTGACAGTGTTAGCTTCATTCATTATTATCAGCGTTATGTACAAAAGAAACAATGCTGCTCGATCTTTTTATTTTAACATGTAACAGTAAATTATTTCATACTTTATCTGCTTAAATTTGCTTCTTTGTCGTCCACATTTCTTTGAAAAATGATTAATACTTGGAACGCATTTAGTAATTGTTGTAATGAAGTGAACCAATATGAAAGATTATATGAACCTAAGACTGTATGGTGCGGATGTCGACCATTGTATCTGAAAGAAAAACAAACATTAAACTCTACTACTATATCACATAATAAATGTAAAATATGAACTGAGTTCTGTGGATGAAGTTCTCACAGTCCAAAATTTAAAAAGTGCTGATAGGAACTGAACTTTGCTTAATGCTTTAAAATAAATGTCTTACACCTTTGGAGCTGGACTGGCAGGCCATGAAAGACACTCGATTATAATGTAAACTGACTCCCACGACTCCCAAGACATATCACATCTTTGGGGGAATGAATGAGACGTGTTTCCACAGACATTTTAATATGTCAACATTTGAAATGAATAAAAAAATGCTCATAATATTGTGATCAGATGACAAACCAGTGTTTTTCGAGTATGAAGCAGGCAAGTTAAAGTTCTGTGTTAACACAATAAATATCACTGTTTTAAAATAAAAAAAAATCCTCAGCTCAGCTATAGATCTGTCAACCCTTACAAATCCTGATGTGAGACAAGTCTTTGAACGCACAAGTACACAAAAGCCTTTTATAATAGTGCCACGGCTGAAGTATGACTCTGTCCGCAGGGCTAACATTGACTGCATTTTGGTGAAGAAAAAGAAAAATCCATAACAGACAAACATCACACAAAATACTTTTCAAATATTCCTCTTAAGATTAAAAAAAAAATCAGTAGATAAATCTCTGGCACCACTTTGCAAACAACAAATTTCTGTTAAAAAGTAATTTAACTTATCAGGAAACAACAGAGTGATACAGGGGCGCCATCTAAAGGCCATGGTATAAAAGAACAGCATCATCACTTCAGAAATGAGTGTATCAGTCTTTGACATACAGCAACTCTTCGAAGAGGAGCTGTCAGTACAGAAACAGGATTTTTCAACCCTTAGTGTTTGTCTCGCTCCTCTCATGCTCTGACTACTCTTACTGCGCTTTAATTTACCATCAAACACTCACTAATTCTCTCTCACTCAGTGTGCTTGTTTTTTCTCTCTCTCTTCTCTTCTAATGAGGAAAAATAAACATGCACTTTGGCTCATTAATTTTTTCTTTTAGTCAGCATGTAAAGATGCAGTCACTTTTCACTGTTATTCATCAGCGTGCACCGAAGAGAGACACTCCTCTCTTTTTTTTTTTTTTTTGTTTGCAGAAACTGGAGAGTGACAAGACAAGAGGGGACAAAACAAAAAACAAAAAACAAAAAAAAACCAAGGCTGCTCCCAGATCAAGTAACACCAAGTTTGACTTCAGATAGAAAAGGACCAAAAGTTTCTCCTCCTCATATGTGATTAACCACTCACAGACCGGTGACAGACAGGTACTCTGGGTAAAAGGAGGGGGGTGGTTAGCAAAACCATAACACAAACAGATAGAAACACCCCAAAGCCAGCAGCCAAACCTTTGGCACGAACCAGTCAGTCACGGAGTGTAGGTACTTCAGGTGTTCTTCCTCTGTGTGGCATTGGTCAAAAGGATGCTCCTTGTACTGCAGGATTGTCACTCTCTGGGAAGTGTCCCTTTGTCCCCGCTAACAGTGAGTCCACATTTTTAAGCTCTCTCTGTCTCCGTCACTATTGCTTTTCTGAACTCAGAGTTTTTGGATGGTGCAAATTGGAGAAGGAAACATGTACCTCTGCTCACATTAGCACTGCATGACAATGACGTGACTCAGACCGTAGAGATGTTACCTGTCTCCCCTTTTCTTTGTTAGAACAACTTGAGTATGTGGAGCAAGATAAGATTTGACTGATCTAAACATCCTGCTGAGATTTAACTGGGTCAGTGTAAACTAGACGATATGTTTGTTCCTACAGTCGGCTCTTCGCTGTTCCCACTCGAGACGAGAGCCTGAACTTTCATGTCAGGCTTCTTGACACTTGCTGTGTATGAGGACTTCTCTGCTCACAGCACAGCTCTGCACTGACTGGACTAAACATGCTGAAACTGCCCTAATTGGCACAATCTACGGTGAACACTGACACCTCTTGACAAGGTTTTTAAGAGAAGGCAAACCAAAGTGGTTGAAATCGTATTGGACAGGACGCAGCGGAGGAGAACTTCTTTGGCAACTCAGGAAGAGCAGAGGAACCCTCGGGGCAAGGTGGGGGGGGGGGGCTAATTATGAGTCAAACACTGAAATCGGTTCTTGAAAAACAGGAGGCCATTTTTCGTATGTGTGGCGTCTGAGGAGGCCGGCGGATATCTGAACTTGGCGTACGTCTTGTCGCTCTCCGACTGGCTGACCCAAGGAAGTTTGATTTTAGTTGCGTGATTGACAATGACATCGTCGCAAGAGCCCACGTGGAGAGATCCCAGGCCATCGATGAAAAACTCTGAGAAGAAAAAGCACAGGCAAAATAACTCAAATGCATTAGAAACTTCAAGGACCTTCAATATAAATTCAATATAAACAGACGGACAGACGGACAACCCAAAAATAAAATGTAACAGAAAAATGAGGCACAAGATATCGCAAATATTTCCACTGGATGCAACAGCACAGCCATATGAAGATGGAGGAGGGAAGTGTTAGCCCCGATTCTTTAGTTGGAAGCCCAAGAACAAACCGGAGAAATCTTCAGTTCACAGATGTAGAATTTATTCAGGTCACAGGTAAAGTATTACAGCGCTGGGCTCTCGCAGGATCTCAGTCAGATGAAGCCTCGATTTCCGGGTGTGATTCACAGTTATCTTCTTGGGATGGGACTGCCCCGTACAGAGGTTGGACTTACGCACCACCGAGTCTCATTGGCCAGTTATCTCTGACGTGAACAGGCCAACCACTGATCATGTGAACTTACTGAAATGTGATATGAAACATGAGTGTGTGTTGTCCTTGAGGCGTGTATCTATCATAACAAACCAAACTAACAGATAAAAGAAGAATTTGTGGGTACATCTGATTCCTACTTATCACACTGTTCTGATTAACTGAAAACAACTAAAGGTTACATGAATTCAGTGTACAAGTAAAAATGTAAAGTGAACGGAATATAAAGTGCGAATCTAAAGTGAACAGAGTAAAAGTGCAAATATATAATGAACCAAGTAAAAGCCAATTGTAACAGAAGTCATTAGGAGACTAAATTAAAATTAAATTACATTTGATTTAATGTGTGCATTTTAGTTTCATTACAGCAGAGCACTGATTCTGGGATGGTGGCATGTGCTGATTAGAAAATTTCACAGTATAATTTCTCTTGGTACATGATACCATCTCGATATCAACACATGGGATATGAATCTGTAAAACATAAATTGGGTTGATGCAGTCGTGTTTTGAAGTATCTTTCTATCTCTCTTCGACTTTTGTCAAGTAAACATCAAGTGTGGCCTGATTTCAGACCACTGTACTGCTGTAATTCTTACACTTTTGGAGCTGGATGAGGAGGCCTTCTAAGACATTTGATAATATAATGTACACTGACCCCCACCCCAAAGTAAAGCACATCATTTTGGCTTTTCAAATGTGGTTTTGATGGAAACTATGATCCCATAAATGTGTTTTTTTGGTAATAAATACTTAAACACACTATAAATAATTGCATATTACATTGCATATAAGTCATATCACTAATCCTGTGTTTACTGTTTGCTCTATATGGAAATCCTTCTGTCTGAGTCGTCTCACTGTACTCACCCAGGTGAGCTACCCTGGCGAGGCGTGGGTCAAAGCCGACCTCCTGTACTTTGTCGGTGCGAGCCAGGAAGAAATTAATGACCCCGTCTGTCACGACACAGTTGGGGAAGCCTTGGATGACGTGATGAAAGCCTCTCCTCATGTGTAAACAGTCACCTTTCTCCTCCCCCGGCTCAATGGAGATGGTTTGTCTATAGGTGGCAGTATAACCTGTGGCTTCTCGCACTGCACCACCCACCTGCACACACGTGTATGCACACACACACACACGCACACACTGGTGTCACTGACAACATCTTAGCAAAAACACTCATTGATTAAAGTTTACTCTTCCGGCCCTCACCAGGTCCAGAGTGGTTCTCTCTAAAACATCCACCAGTTTCTCCAGCTTGGTGTTGGCTGTGAAGATGAAGTCGTCATCCACCCACAGTACGTACTTCGTGGTCACCTGAGAGACGGCCAGGTTTCGTCCGGCAAACCAACCCTGCGACACGCGGCAGAGAGCGTGATTACCCCGGCACACACATCAACATTGACCGCAGAGATGTGAAACGTGTGCGCTCCCTACCTTTCCAAAAGGCATGATGTAATGTTCGATGTAAGGCCCGGAGATGGTTTTGGGATTTTCGCTATCATCAGCGATTACTATGGTGACAGTGGGATAGTATCTTCTCACGCTGTCGATAAGATCCTGAAGCTTATCATAGCGCAGGAAAGTCTTTGTAGCGATGGTTACAAGGGCACTGACATTGTACTCTGCAGAGAAGGAACAGGAAACAACCATTTTTAGCAAATAATGATATGTCTAAAAAAGTGTAATGTTCAATGTTTAAATAATGGCATGGTTTATGACTTTGGTTGTGTTTTACCTCCTTTGGATCCTGTGTTATACAGTTTGGGTGTTACACCATGACGAATCTTAACACTGAACGTGGCCTGATGCCCCTCTGTCTCGAACTGCACTGCAAGATACAACACAAATGACTTTAATACATGAGATTAACGTACCAGGATCTGACTGTGGCTGACTGTGTGGTTCCACAGTTACTATTATGTTATCTGGCAGGAGACCTCGACATGCACTGAGTGTCATATTTTTGGAACATCAATAAAAGACTAATATTCAAATGAACACCTGCCACATGATGGAGGCTGACAGACAATGGAGAGAGGTAGATGGGGTTTGTTTGGTTATTCTTAATCCTTTATATAGTATTCATACATGGTGGCGAGGAGCAGGTTTGAGGCCATGAGAAGAACAAAAAGACCAAGACAACAACTGAGTTAAATCCTTAGATTAAATCTTTAATCCTTAGATTAAAAAAAAGTATCTACTTTCACATCAGCCACACACAGTGTAATGTCACATATGAGCCAACTCTTGGTCTATACGATTAAGAAAGAAGATTTATCGGGCTGTCAGACTGTTGTTGAATGTTGGAACAATGGGCAGTCCTCAGTCTCTGTAGCTTCACAGTTACTGTACAGACAAGAAGTGGTAACTCTCTCTCTCTAAATGTCTGCCACAAAGTTAATAAGAGTATGTCCCAAAATATTGAACCATTGCTTTGAATCCTCTCAGGCTGTCTGCGACAGGTCTGCTTTCTGTCTCCAGAGTCAAAACTAAGCAGTTTTCAATTTTTAGGCACCATTTATCTGGAACAAATTCCCTGAAAACTGCAGAAACTATCACTTCTTTTAAGTAAGGCTGAAGACTTTTCTTACATTCATCTTACATTTTTACCCTGTCTTATTCTATTTGCACTTGGTCTCAGTGCTTTTGGTGTGTTGTTCTGAAACTTCCTGAAAATAGCTTGAGGTTGAGCCAATGAGACAAACACAAAAAGAGGTTATGTCAGTCTGGGGCCACACCTGTGTCTGCCGTGCTCGGGTGGAACAGTGTGTTTGTGTAGGTGACAAACTGCAGCTGTCGGTTCAGGTTTGGCAGGAGGCTGCTCGACAGACTCATGTGCATCTCGCCGTCGCCTTTGATTTTCACCCCGTCCACGTCTGCTGCCACGTTCAGCGTTCCCAGCGTGGCAGTGATGTTCACCTGATGGGTGGAAGAGTAGCTATGGGTTAAAAGGACAGCAGATATCTAAAATATGTCGAAGTAAAGACAAGCATACTAAAACACTTACTGAGTGGTGGTCTCTGGGAAGGTCGTGTAACGCCAAGCCTGAAAACAAATTAAAACAATTGACAGAATTAGTTGCTGCAGCCATCAGGATATATGTAAATCACTTACTATCAGTAGAAATTAAAATAAATGTATCTACTTTCACATCAGCCACACACAGTGTAATGTCACATATGAGCCAGATCTCGGTCTGCGTTTGATTAATTGTCTTTTTGAGAAGTAGCTTAGCTGTGGTAGCGGCCAGTGCTCTAAATGTAACATGTAACATGACAGTAACATGTTATGATAAGTATTATATACTTAAGTATTGTTTAACTAATGCATGATGATTTAATTCATGGATTATGCAGGAGATGGGAGATGTCATGAATTTATGTTTCTCACCATTTACAAATGATCAAGTCACTTTCATGAGATGAGTTCACAGTCATTAGACCACCAGTTAAGGATATTAATTCACTGTTCACTTCATACATTGATTGACAAGCAATTAGCTAAATTCCTCTTACATTAATGCTTATTTCAGGACCATATTCTCAGCCTCTCTGATTTAAGAAAATAGCTTTATATTTTTTACTTATTTACAAGATAATGGGTGAAACATGAGTTGCTGTTGTTTTTTTCCAATTATATTTGTGTTATTGTTGAAAGAAGTAGAGTGGAGTACAACACACAGTTCCATACGCTGAGTCAGTAAACTGGCAACTGAGAGTAAAAGGCTTCAGTGTTCATTATTACTTCATCATTAATTCACACATTACAGACTTGTGTCACCCCAAACGTAAAGTCATTTTGTAATACTCATTTGTAAACAATTCATTAATAAAGTATTTGATCATTGAGTTAACCATTATCGTCAGCATATCAATTCATGTATGAAGTATCACCTTAACTGATGATCTAATGAGTGTGAACTAATCACATGAAGTCACTTTCACTTAATCATTTGTTTGGTGAGCAAGAAGAGTTCATGATACATCCTGTAAGAACTCATGCGTAAGACATAAGACATCCATTAGTTAGGCATTACTTAAGTATATAATTTGTAGCCTTATTCTAAAAAATAAACAGTCTACTACAGTGTGGTATTGCTGTAGTATAACATCGGAGTCCACTTCTGCCACTAACCACACATATGCTGCTGCTTGTTTGCACACGTTGCATTGCCAGCAAATAAAACAGTTGTCAATTCATACTATTTTTTATCTCTTAAATGTATAATGTAGTTAAGAATGGTTAAATACATATATAATACTACATGATAAATAAAAGGCTCCAAATAGAGTCTGTGATTGGTGATAGGCCCCAAAAAACCCTTAGTTTTAACCCAGTCTCACCTGGGATGATGATTGTTTTCAGGGGTCGCACCTCCACCCCCTGTGTTGGATACTGTAAGGGATTGTTGGCCTCAGCAATGATGAGAACATCTGCAGGTGTCTGTGACCTGAGGGGGGAAGGATTAACATCAGGAAAGATGCAGACTATAGCCTGCACTCCACACATCCATCCTCGAGCACAGACAGGAGTGGACAAACAAGCTTGAATCCAGTGAGCGTGTTTTGACTGATTTCAGATCTTGTTGCCTCATGTAATTTAGAAATATTGTAAAAAAACAAAAACAAAACAAAACTATTAGGTATCAAGGAAGCCAGTATAGAAAAGACATTTCAGGATCATTTCAAGATGGACTAAAATGAATCTTGAATGTGACAAAAAGGTACAGTATATCAGACAGTTGATATATGGACGTCCATTACTTTCTCCACGTCAAGGAGGTCCTTATCTTAGAAACAATCAAGGTACGACTTCCTCAGGCAACCACACTTAACATCTCTGTTTTACAGTGCTGCTTACCTCTTCTGAAAACTCTTGTACTCTTTGGCCCGTCTCCTCTTCATTTCCTCCAGCTCAGAGGCCTCAAAGGCAGTGTGCAGCGGGTGAGCCGACACCCGTGGAAACAAGAGTTGGACGAAGGGCAGGTTCACTCCTCCACTCTCACCCTCGCATACGCATCCATTACGTGCCAGCAAGCTGGACGGATCATCAGAGACGGAAAATTAAACGAGGTTATAGCTGAGCTCTTCTGTGCTAAGATGGAACAAATTAACTTACTCACCTCGCCACATTGTCCCTCACATGAAAGGGGATGCTGCCTAATCGGTGATCTGCTTCTGGGAGCCTCTCCACCAGATGCCTCTCCACGATTGACGCCGGTCGCTGCCACACGTCCACTGTGGAGTAGGCCCGAGTGGGCCACGAATGGAGGAGGGCCAGAACAAGCACCACAGACACCAGGATGGCGAGCAACACCATCTTCCTCAGGGAGCGCATCCTAAAACCTGAGGAAAAAGCAGCTCTAATTACTTCGCCTGGCCACATTTACCATAAAGAGACGAGAGTGGGAGTGACGGGGACAAATAGACAGCCATGCAAAAATCCATTTTAAAGTTCAGCTGAAGCTAGTGTTACAGAAAGAGGGAATTTCTTGCTAAAAACCCTGAAATGTTGAAATATAACCACTTGATTTGACTAAATTCAGACTGTTGAAACCTCTCGTTAGCTTGGCTGAACTGGAATGATTCTTTTTCCCAGAACAAGCCCTGCGTATGTATCATATTATGTGAAACACAGGCCTGAAAAAAAATCTGATCTAACCACATTTCACACAGAGCACAGCGGTGGTTTTACACGTACACAGGTAGCTTGGATGTAATATTCAAACAGGCAATCAGTTCAGCACTAACCTGTTAGCAGAACCGAGTTTCAGATCAGCTACCTCGTGGGTGTAAAGCTTAAGCAGCAATAAACATAGGTAAGTTGTTTTCTCCGCTTCTCCCTTTCCTCTAGCCTCTGCTCTCCTCTCTTTGCCTTGAGGAAGCAGATGTTACACTTCTCAGAAATGTGTTGGCAAACAATGAACTTTCACCTTCTGGCTGTGGTGAACAAAACTCCATTCCCCTTCTGAATGTTTACATCATATTGGGATGTAATTACTGGCAATTACTGGCCTAAAGATTTTGAGCTTCCTCTACTAATAACCAACCTCATTCATTCTCCAGTTTGGCAAAGAAAGAGCATTCCAAGATTTAGCTTTTTCCAACCACAAAAATCTGAGGAAATGGATACCTTTATTATGACACATGAACAGACACTCTGAACTGTAATTCCTATGGCTGTACCGGTTATCGTTTCTGTGCACAATATGCATATATACCATAGAGATATGTGGTTTGTGCTATTAAAATCTCTTGAATCTAATTAGTAAATAATTCTATCTTAATTTACAGCCCTACATATATGTTTAAAAAGTGCAAAAACATACCCAGCTGCCTCTATCCAGTCAGTGAAAGGACATCCTCTGTAGGCACCTGCATCTCCAGAAACCGTGTTGATAGTCACAGAAATGAGTGAGCGACCTCCCCATCTGGAAACAATAAGAAAAAAAACAAACAGTAAAATCAATGCTCAGTGCTGGTCCACTCCCTCATTCCCCTCTGATGACCGCAAGTTTAATCAACCACATCACTAATGGACAGAAAACAAAACTGCACAGATCCAGGGCACTCTGCTGTCCTGCAGTTACTTTAACAATCAGACATTTATAGTCAGTCTCTTTTAAATCACAGTAGATTAATAATCTCCAAAGAACACAACATGTCAATGACAAAATGGCAAATTCATCACAAAACTCTTCAGATGATGATGAGGTCACTATTAAAAGACAACACAACATGATGTATAATTCTGAATTTGTACAGTTTTGGTTTTGAGTTTTTCCCCTTTTGATTACTTCTTGCAGTGTGTAGTTTTCTGTTTAGTGTTGCTGTCTGGTCTTGTTTATCTCCAAGATCAGACAGTAAACCAATAACGCTTATTGACAAGTTATTGCTCAGCTAAGGCCATAACATGATCAGTCCTGTGGACAGCTGTTTAATATGAAAGAATGCTTCAAGGTGGCATGGTGGCATCAGCAGGACCTGCACTTGGGCCCAAACTGTACATTTTGAGTGGTAATTAGATAATTAGGCAGGCCGTTCAACAGAGGCCACGAGAAAGATGTCCGCAGGCCAATCAGAGCTAAAGTGCGTTTTGTGTGCTGTTTTCAATTAACCTAGAAACTGGGCAGTGAAGAGGGGGTGGAAGCAGTGGACGGACACGGACCCACCCAAAGTGCGCGTGACAGATTTGTCACCTCGTCCTTGATATTTAAATCACCGCTAATTGTTTTTCTTATTATGCGTGAGCTCCCCCGTCCTTAAACAGGAGGATAAAATAATGCACTCTCATCTGTGCGGAGCATAGATGCCTGGCCGCAGACGGGCCTATTAGCCTACCTTGTCGTGCTGAAGACAGCAGGGGGGGAAATGTCATGCACACAAATACTGATGTGTATTCCGATTACATTTTTAACATGCTGATGCTTCTCCTCCAAAAACGAAGCTTTATAGCGTTTGGGCATTTTATCGAGAATGACAGAAAATCTCCATCTTTTCTTCAGGTGTCGGGAGAAAGCGTGAGACATCCACCCAGAGCTAGAAAACACCGAGAGAAATAAGGTGCTGAGGAGACACAGGGCCATTGTTGTTCCAGTCAAAAATCACAAGAACAGGCGGCTCACCTCAGGTCCAAAAAGACGCTCCGCGGAGGCTGATTCACCGCCCGCCCGCACGGAGGTCGCCCCTCTTAATGAATTTGTTCCTCTTACAAACGGGATTAGATGTGACGAAGCAGGGAGCAGCCCCGGAGACAGGCAGGGCGGTGGACGGACGCTCCCCTGCAGCGGCAGAGCGGCTCGACGCGGCGCTCAGCGGTCAGTGAGCGGAGTCATGACACACACTTCATCGGCTACGTTTGAACCGATGCACGGCGTCCGGACACACAGACACTGTACTGTACGAGCAGACCTGCCAACACGACTCAGCAATAATATGCGCATGTGTCCGTGTGTGTTTGTGTGGGGATGGGTGGGTTAATTTGTGTGTGTGTGTGTATGTGTGTAGATGTGTGTCTGTGGGGATGGGTGGGTTAATTTGTGTGTGTGTATGTGTGTAGATGTGTGTGTGGGGATGTGTTAATTTGTGTGTGTGTAGATGTGTGTCTGTGGGGATGGGTGGGTTAATTTGTGTGTGTGTATGTGTGTAGATGTGTGTCTGTGGGGATGGGTGGGTTAATTTGTGTGTGTGTGTGTGTGTGTGTGTGTGTCTGTGGGGATGGGTGGGTTAATTTGTGTGTGTGTGCGCGTGGATGTATGTTTTTAGGGATGAGTGGGTTAATTTGTGTGTGTGTGTGTATGTATGTTTGTAGATGTGCGCGTGAGGATAAGTGGGCTAGTGTGTCTGTGTGTGGGAGCGCGCGTGTGTGTGGATGGGTGTGGGCGTCTGTGAGTGTGTTAGTGTATGATGAAATGCTGCATTTTTTATATAAGAGTCGGCCTTTATTTCCACTCTGGCTTTATCATGCAAGTAATACAGTTTAACAGAAACACCCCACAGTTTGAGTTTTGGCTCATGTGCTTTTATTTGGGCACCAACTGAAGATGTTTCTCTCTGTGCTCAGCTACATACCTTCGACGTGTTAGAAAACGGATGTTATTGTTATTAATTAAGAAACTAACCCGCATCATAGTACGTTGGCCAAATTGGCCGGTGACACGCCTTCATCAGGCTAATGGACGTGTGAGTTTATTTTACGCCCACACAAGTACTGACAGCCGACATGTGCGTTGTTTAACACTGTTTTTTAAAGCCATAAAGGCAGAGGCACCGTCCACTCACACTGTACCGGTGTTATAAACTAACACACCTCAGAACGGGGAAACCTTAACGCAACAGACTCAGCCAATCACCGAGCGGTCCTCGTCGTGTCCACCAATCGGCTGCCACCATGTCAGGCGTCATGTGTTGTGTTGCTGTCAGACGAATGTGTGTTCGAGGAGGAGAGAGTCCATCATGGCCGCTCCCTCGGTGCGGTGGCTAAAGAGATGTTACGTTTTCCTGTTCGTGTGTCCCCTCTGTGTCCCAGCCTTCTTGAATTTGGAAGAGCTGAACGAGATGAAATACGGGATTCAAATTCTTCCCGACCCCGTCATCTTGGGGCAGGTGGGAGAGACTGTTTTTTGTAGGGTTTGCTAACCGCTAGCTTGCTAATAGCAAGAAAGTAGCTGCCGTAAATAGCTTAAATGTAAATAACACGAGTAAAGATAAATGTGTCTGTTAGCCAGGTGAAAAATACAATTTAATTTGTACAATATGCTCACATGCTACACCACGAAGCGTGAGTGTTGACCTTATTTTCTGAGTGACCTGCGCCATCGTTAACAGCTGTCACACATTTAGCTAACCAGATTAAAAACGATATTAACAAAAACTCTTACGAGAGACACTGGTGCAAATTATATATTCTGTAATGGAAGTCTAGAAACTGTTACGCATTTATTTTGGCATTGCTCAGTTGTGAAGGGGTTTTGGCAAAAAAAAAGTGCTGATATATAATATAACATCATTACATAATATGTGCCCATTGGTGAACATATTGATGAAATTTTATTTTACTGTGGAAGAATGTATTATTTGGTTTCTTGCGCAGTGATACACAGAAGACACTTATTTACACACACATGAACATGATTAATGTTATTATTATAATGTACAAATTCTATATTCATACATTTCCAGGCAAGAAACCTTGCTTTATTGCTTTTAGCAAAGAGTTAAAACAATGCAGTTATTCTATTCAAAACTCTGACATACCAAAGGCAGTTAAAACTATACATATTAAAAGTGTTTCTTTAGAGGTCTTTATCCCCCTTTTGTTAAAGATATTAGAAACTTGTTTTGTTTCATTATTTTGTACGTTATGTATCCTTAAAGTGTTTTCCTTTACAGACCAGTTGTTTTTTTATCTTGTTTACAAGACTAACCACACGGGCAGTCTCATAATCACATGCTTAAATGGTTTTAACACACTTAATTACTGCACTAATTTATGTCAAAGTTTTCCTGACAGTGTTTCTTTTTAATTTATAGACCAAGACGGAGGAGGTAATGATGGTGTCCAGTAAGTACAAGCAGCTGTACGAGTGTCGCCTTCCAGCTCAGGCTGTCCGGTTTCATCAGGATCCGGCCTCTGAGCCTGACACGCAGGGTTACACCGGGCCTGACATCCCAGACCTGCTCAGTCCAATGCACGGTGCCCAGTGTCTAGTGAAGGTTAGCTCTTGACTACTCGTCTGTGTGATCCAATAGTCAAAAGCTGTTTATAAACTAATTTAAATTGGTCCTCGTTAAAAGTAGAGCTGTTTTTTATGCTGTCACTTTATGCAGTACAGTGAAGGTGGATAGTGGGCACATCCAACCACAACTGGTTGCAAGCATAATAAATAAAGAATTTTGAACTTAAAGGTCAGAGGCTCTGTATGCAGACAGAAATGACAGCTCCACCTGCAAATAGATTACATTATGTGAATGAAACTACCAAAAAAATTATACTAAGTACAAAAAACACCACAGTTTTACTTAAATTGGCTGCCAACACCAGGTAGACCGCACATAATACAGATATTTACAACTACTGCCAACTTTGCAATATGCATAAAAAGCAAAAGAAATATTGAGAGACAGATGATTTGCACTTACCAAACAGTTCGTTCAGTTCAGGTTTTAAGATCCATACAGGAGGCAAGATATCAATGATTACAAGGTGTTTCCTGTTATCTGAACATAAATGTGTGTCTACTCTGTTTGGTGCCAGATGTTTCTGCAAACATATGTTTGAGTTTTGGGAGTGGAATCAGATTAAGATGGACAACACACAACAACTCTGGATATAGAGCAGACACAATCCTGATGTATCTGGATATAAAGAAAAAAACGGGGGAGGAAAAGAAAAGTCTGAATAGGTCTGTCTTGTACAGCACAGCTAAAGGCCTGAAACTCAACACACTCACAGCTTCACTGTGCTGCACCTCGAGAAGATGTTAAAGCAAAATAACATTTATCACATGGAGATTATGATATGATTTGAACACTCAAGATAAAGTATTAGTTTTCAGATACACAATAATTTGGAAAGCCAGTGCAAACTGTTCCAAAGTCTTCTCCTTACAACATTATGCAAGAGATGCACGTGTCTGCATTGCTGCTTTGTGTTTCCACTGGTACAGCTCAGAGTTGAGTTAAGGTTCCAACAGAGATTTTGTCAAGAAAAAATAAATTATGCAGTGTAACTTGGTTCTTGGAAAGAAAGCCAAGG
This sequence comes from Scortum barcoo, assembly GCA_023238725.1. Classification (NCBI taxonomy): domain Eukaryota; kingdom Metazoa; phylum Chordata; class Actinopteri; order Centrarchiformes; family Terapontidae; genus Scortum; species Scortum barcoo. The sequence continues at coordinate 17,828,726 of CM041537.1, forward strand.
ACTCCTTTCCCTAGGAGTTTTTTGGGACTGTTAAGCAATGGAAATTAAATATCTGTCTGGTCTCTGTTCACGTACCGTCCTCTCCAGTATGACTGTATGGAAAATTACCTTTGTGCCAAAACTCAAGTTTTCCCTTCTCAGTTTTTCTGTCACTACTAAATAAACCAATCAAACTATTAGCTCCTCATCCTGTTGTGTAGTCAAAAGGTTATGAAACCAGGTTGCTAACATATAAATACAGTGTGTTCCTTGACTCAGTGCCAATATCTGCTCCTCATACGTGTGCCTGGTGGCTTAAAACATCTTGTTGCCATATCAGGAGATTGTGACTGTGAGGAATACTGAAAGAATTCCTCTCAGTTTTTAGTCTTATGTATACTCATTCAGTTAGTGATGATTGTGTAGGGGATTATAGTTTAAAAATAAGTGAGTATTTTGCTAAACTCAAACAACGCTCAGCAAAGAGACATGTTATAATGAGTGAAAAATGTAGGATTCTGGCTTTTCCAAAGTCTTTTATAGCAGTGGTAAGCCAACTGAAACAAAGACACCCTCCACTGGCATCATAAAACAGGAATACACCTTTAATAAATAAAACATTAACCTTCATGGAGAAAAAGCAGATGTGCTGTTTCACACAGAAAAACAGCACGTTTTTAACAAGTGTGGTTACTGTCCTGGACATTATCTTTCAACTAAGATCATGATCATCCGCAGGATCGCGATCAACGCAGCTGAATGATTTCCTGAGGGAAACCCCGTAGTATCATTAAAACAGGAACTGAATACAGCTTGTACTTATTTCTGGTGTTACGCTCAGATATTAGCACATACGAGCCAAATACGGACAAATATAGTTTAACTATAGTTTAAATATAGCTTAAGTTTAAATACATTAACAAACAGGAAGAGGTACAGGTGTTAGTTAAAAAACGGCTTTCCAGCATATTCCAAAAAAAAAAAAAAAAAAAAAGCGTAGATCCCATTTTTTTGTGTAATTAGAATTAAAAGGTGGTGCATTTTTGTTAAATCGTGTAAACGCCTGTATGTGTGTGAATTGACAGTATTTAAAATACACAGAGAAAAAATGTTTTTCTCTGCAGCTGTTTTCTTTTATCTGGGCTTCAATTTATTTATTTTATTTTAAGTTTGCAAGTGTGTTTTTTTTTTAGCTTCTTTTTGGTATTTTTGTCTTATTTTTTGCTTGTTTCCTGCATCCTGACATATGAATTCTCTTTTATCCCAAGGTGTGTGCACTTTGTTTGAGTGGGTAGTGTTCTATCATCAGTGTCAGAGAGTCGCTGTGCAATGAAACATTTCTGTGTGTGTTTCCTGCAGACTAAGGACTGGTGGACGTATGAGTTTTGCCATGGTCAGCATATCAGACAGTACCACCTTGAAGGTAAGAGCACACCTCTGTGTTTTTAATCAAAGACAATCACTTTGACAGATGAGCTGTTGACACATGTTGTCCTCATCAGACACAGAAATCAAAGGGGACGTTCTCTTCCTGGGTTACTTTGAATCTGAATTTGATTGGAGCAACGAAACAGCAAAGGTAAAGTTTCCTTGATTTTGAGGTTGTAGTTATAGTTGATTTTTAATTCTTGATGTGCGTAGATTTCTGGTTTCTATTAAAAAAAGACAAAAGAAGAATTGTCTAATTATATAATGTGAGTGTGTTGTCAAGTGTTGTTTATTTGCTTCTGTTTTATCTCAGCCTGATACAAAAGTAATGTGCATGAGGAATTGTTTAGTCAGCACCCCTCGGTTCTCTTCAGCTGCTGCTTTTATATACAAAGAGCTCATAAATTCCTCGGATTATATTATTTGTTCCAACTAATTCAGAATAATGTGTTATTTTAAACACTGTTACATTATCTACAAATGTACACAGTTGACTTATAGCCCAGTGTCGTGGAGGCAGCAGTCTGAGCAGAGATGCCCAGACCTTCCCTCACCCCAGACACTTCCTCCAGCTCTTCCCAGGGGGATTCCGAGGCGTTCCCAGGCCAGCCGAGAGACATAGTCTCTCCAGCGTGTCCTGGGTCTTCCCCAGGGGCCTCCTCCCGGTGGGACATGCCTGGAACACCTCCCTAGGGAGGCGTCCAGGGGGCATCCGAAACAGATGCCCGAGCCACCTCACCTGACTCCTCTCGATGCGAAGGAGCAGCTGCTCTACTCCGAGCTCCTCCCGAGTGACTGAGCTTCTCACCCTGTCTCTAAGGGAGGCGGCCAGCCACCCTGCAGAGGAAACTCATTTCGGCCGCCGCTTGTATCCGCAATCTTACCCAAAGTTCATGACCACAGGTGAGAGTGGGAGTGTAGATTGACCGGTAAATAGAGAGCTTTGCCTTTCGACTTAACTCCTTCTTCACCACGACGGCCCGGCACACCGACCGCATACCTGCATGGAAGCTGCACCAATCCGCCCAGTCAATCTCACACTCCATGTTTCCCTCACTCGTGAACAAGACCCCGAAGATACTTGAACCCCTCCACTTGAGGTAGGATCTCTCCACCAACCCAGAGAGGGCAAGCCACCCTTTTCCAGGTCGAGAACCATGGCCTCGGACTTTGGAGGTGCTGATTCTCATCCCAGCCGCTTCACACTCGGCTGCAAACCGCTCCAGTACATACTGCTGAATGGTCCTGGCTTGATGAAGCCAACAGGACAACATCATCCGCAAAAAGCAGAGATGAAATCCTGTGGTTCCCAAATTGGACTCCCTCCGTCCCCTGGCTACGCCTAGAAATTCTGTCCATAAAGATTATGAACAGAACCGGTGACAAAGGGCAGCAGCCTGGGAACAGGTCTGACCTACTGCCGAATGCAATGTGAACCAAGCTCCTGCTCCGGTTGTACAGAGAACAAACAGCCCTTAGCAAAGGGCCCCCGGACCCCATACTCATGGAGCACCCCCCACAGAATACCACGAGGGACATGGTTGAATGCCTTCTCCAGATCCACAAAGCACATGTGGACTGGTTGGGCAAACTCCCATAAACCCTCAAGCACCCTGTGGAGGGTATAGAGCTGGTCCAGTGTTCCACAACCGGGATGAAAACCGCATTGTTCCTCCTGAATCCGATGTTCGACTATCGGCCGAATTCTCCTCTCTCCAGTACCCTGGTGTAGACCTTCCCTGGGAGACTGAGAAGTGTCATCCCCTTGTAGGAACACACTCTCCAGGTCCCCCTTTTTAAAAAGGAGGGACCACCACCCCTGGTTTGCCACTCCAGAGGTACTGTATCCCCACCTCCATGCAATGCTGCAGAGGCGTGTCAGCCAAGACAGCCCCACAACATCCAGAGACTTACTCAGGGCGTGATCTCATCCACCGCTGGCGCCTTGCCACCGAGGAGCTTGAGAACTACCTCAGTGACTTCAGCTTGGGTGATGGACGAGTCCTCACCTCCGCTTCCTCAGTGGAAGGCAAGTCGGTGGGATTGAGGAGATCCTCGAAGTATTCCTTCCACCGTCCGACAATATCCCCAGTTGAGGTCAACAGCTCCCCACCCGCACTGTAAACAGTGTTGGCAGAGCACTGCTTCCCCCTTCTGAGGTGCCAGGACATCCCGGGCTGCGGCTTTCTTGGCCTGCCCGTATTGTACCTGTCAACTGCGTCAGGAGTCCCACAGGCCAACATGGCCTGATAGGACTCCTTCATCTTGATGGCATCCCTTACTTCCGGTGTCCACCACTAGTTTTGTGGGTGCCGCTCACGACAGGCACCAGAGACCTTGGGTCCACAGCTTCGAACTGCCATGTTGACAATGGAGGCAGAGAAAATACCCATCTCACTCCTCCGACTCAGTGTCCCCAGCCTCCCTCGGAATCTAGGAGAAGTTCTCCCGGAGGTGGGAGTTGAAGTCCTCCCTGACAGAGGGCTCGGCCAGACATTCCCAACAGACCCTCACAATACGTTTGGGTCTGCCAGGTCTGTCCAATTTCCTCCTCTGCCAGCGGATCCAACTCTCTATCAACACCAGGTGGTGATCAGTTGATAGCTCAGCCCCTCTCTTCACCCAAGTGTCTAAGAAATACGGCTGGAGATCAGATGAAACCACAACAAAGTCGATCATCGACCTCCGGCATAGGGTGTCCTGGAGCCACGTGCACTGATGCTGGTACTTGAACATGGTGTTTGTTATAGACAAACTGTGACTAGCACAGAAGTCCAATAACAGAACACCACTCGGGTTCAGATCGGGGAGGCCGTTCCTCCCAATCACGCCCCTCCAGGTGTCACTGTCGCTACCTCACGTGAGTGTCGTTGAAGTCCCCCAGTAGAACAATGGAGTCCCCAGTTGGAGCACTATCAAGAACCCATCCCAGGGACTCCAAGAAGGCCAGGGGCCGGGTACTCTGTACTGCTGTTCGGCCGTGGCCCGTAGGCACAAACAACAGCAAGAGACCTATCCCCAACCCGAAGGCGCAGGGAAGCGACCCTCTCATTCACCGGGGTGAACTTCAACACATGGCGGCTGAGCTGGGGAGCTATAAGTGCAAGCCCGCACCAGCCCGCCGTCCACTCACCCTGGACAACTCCAGTGTAGTGGAAGGTCCAGCCCCTCTCAAGGAGCTGGGTTCCAGAGCCCATGCTGTGCATGGAGGTGAGCCCGACTATCTCTAGCCGGTGGTACCTCTCTCTCAACCTCCTGCACAAGCTCAGGCTCCTCCCCCCCCAGCAAGGTGACATTCCATGTCCCTATGGCCAGAGTCTTGGTCCAGAGGATTGGGTCGTCCGAGGCCCCTGGCCATGACCACATAGCACCGGCCCCTCATGGACCTTCCTGCGGGTGGTGAGCCTACTGGAAGGCGGGCCCACATCGCCTGTTTGGGCTGAGCCCGGCCAGGTCCCGTGGGCAAAGACCCGACCACCAGGTGCTCACCTGCAAGCCCCAACCCCAGGCCTGGCTGCAGGGTGGGGCCCCGGTAAAGCCAATCCAGGCGACGTAACGGTCCTTGATGTTCTTGAATCCATGCTAGGCTTGTGATCCGCTCTTAGTCTGGCCCGTCACCTAGGACCTGTTTGCCATGGGAGACCCTACCAGGGGTGTAATGCCCCCGACAACATAGCAACCTAGGATCATTCAGGGCACACAAACCCCTCCACCACAGTAAGGTGGCGGTTCAAGGAGGCATAGCCCATTTGTTGACATCAGTAAAACCAGCAACTTGGTTGCACCAGCTGGTCATAAGTTCAACACTTCATTGACTTTTTTTGGTGTTTTTTTTGTGTGCAGCACACAAACTGGTGGTAACAAAAGATGAGATCATTAAATAGTGGTGATATAGTGGTAAAGTTTATTTCTTACGCTGTCATACCTAGATTTACAAAGTTTTATCAGGTGTGTTTGGTATATTGCTTGGCTTCATAAAACTGTTGTTTTGAGATGTAATGTTACACATTGTTAGTCTTGAGTTTTGATAGATGAAAGCATTTGTTTGGCAGCACTATACTACATCCTAGAAACCAGTTTACACATTACAAATACTGTGGCCAGCTAAGAGATGCTGTGTCATTAAATCATTAGTTTGAGCCAGTCTAAAAACTTTACATACAAACTTAAATTTACAAACTGGTGCCAGTGCAATCCTGTCCTGCTCTTCAAAGAGTAGCCCTCAGTAAACTGTATCTGTTGACCTTTAGACGTGCAGAAACATCAGAGGCGCCACATGATGCACTGAGCCTCATTGTTAAAGAATATTATGAATCATTTCATTTTCTGTTTATTTTCAGGCCTCCAAGCAACACAGACTGAAGCGTTACCACAGCCAGACCTACGTAAATGGCTCTAAGTGTGACCTAAATGGAAATCCCAGGGAGACTGAAGTCCGGGTGAGATGTCTGAATTTGGGTTATATTTGTATCCCATCCTGCCTGCTTGATTGTTGTCTGTTTTCTTTAAGTTTTAGTTCCTGCTTTGCTATTCCAAGCAAATATATGAAGTCACTGACAAATGCAGTACTGCACCAAAAGATCCTGCTAAACACACCTCGATAATTTCACTTTTATTATTTCCAGTTTGTGTGTGAAGAAGGGTCGGGTGACTACATCGCCCGAGTGGATGAACCTCAGTCGTGCCGCTATGTGCTGACAGTCCACACCAGTCGCACCTGCCAGCATCCCTTCCTGCGGCCACCATCCACTGCCAAGCCCCAGGGTATCGTGTGCCAGCCAGCTCTGAGTGCCCAACAGTACATGGACTATGTCAAGACTCAAGTCTGTGAGTTAACAAAGATAAAGCTCACTGTGACACAGCATTTGGAAGGAACCTTCATTATTTTCATAGTGTGTGATGGTGGCATCAGATTTAAGGAAATACATTTAAAACCTTCTTTTGAGATCTATTGTTAAATAGGTATTTGATATTTGAGATCTTCCATTATCTAATTTTAAAACAATAAGAAATGTGCAACATTACCTTTCCTCAATCCTCCTTTTTTTCTGTCCCAGCGGATACAAAGCGCAAAGTAGAGCAGATCTCAGAAGAGCTGAGGAGTCTTGATGAGATGCTGGCTGGTAATGAAGGGGCAGATGGAGCAGTGGAAGTGACAGCAGACGAGACATCGCCTGTACCCAGTGATGACCCTGAGCAGTCAGACAAAAAAGGTTCGTTCACACTTTAGAGGCAAATGACCTATTGCAGAGATGTATCAGTGCACTAAATGAAAATATCCTCAGTTTTTTTTTATCTCCATCATGCCAGATGTAAACTTGTGTGCCTCATTATTATTATTATTATTAATTTTGAAACAGACACTGCTGATGTTTTTGAGGATGCTGGGTCAGAGGAGGCAGAGGATTCAGACTTCTGGGAAGGAGTTACAAAGCCAGGGAGGTCAAAAGCAACTGCTTCTCAACAGGAGAATCAGGTTTAGAAATATCTTTTTCAAATCATGTTTTTCTTTTCAATGTACTATCGATTGTGGATGAAAGGTTGATTTGTCGCTGAATGTTTTGAGTTGTTTAATCCAGACAAGCTTTCCAGTGTTGAAGATACCACTGTCATGTCCACAGTGTTAAAACACTTAGTTATTTTCTGTGGAAAAGCTTTATCAAATTTTTTATCTCATTTGAATTCAGAAAAATGTTATGCATGCTCTTAATTGTGTTTAACCAGACTAAATAGACAGATTATTGATTATTCAGATTATGTTCACAAACCTGCACACACACACACACACACACACACACACACATATATATATATATATATATATATATATATATATATATATATATATATAAATGTGTGTGTATATATATATACTGATTGGTGATGGTGTACTCTCTGACATTTTCTCTCTTTACATCACAACTGTAACCTGATTTTTTTCTTTTTTTTTCTTTTGGTGTACGCTTTACAGGCAGCAGACGATGGCTATAACTCAGTCACAGACAATGAAGTCGTAGATGATGGTGACGAAGGTATTGTATCTTGCCACTCTTGGCTTCTCACACGCACACAACACCAAAGTCATTTATGAGCATTCTGGGCCCTGTTTTACAGCCCAGCTGATTTAATACTCGTCACACCTCATAGCCTCTTACTTTTACTTCAGTGCAGATGTTGTGTGATACTTTTTTTTTCATGTCTTGGCAACTTCTCACTTCAAATGAATGTCTTTCAGTTGAAAAATTCAACTTTAAGATCATCACTGATCCAGCAGACCTGATGAAATTTGTCCAACATCTCAAAGAGAGCAATAGGAAGGTCGGTACATGTCAAGATTACTATGATCATGTTTTACACTTCATGGGTTATATTTATTGATTATATTTCTTTTTCTTTGCAGTGTCCTAGTATTCCAATTCAATGCAGTTTTTTGTTTTTGTTTTTAGAAAGCACAAAACCAAGCCAAAAGTCTGAGAGAGAAACCAAGTAGCGACAGTGTAACAGAGACGCTCGACGAGGACGAGAAAGACGAAGATGAACTCCTGCTACAAGAGTTTGAGGATGAAATGTCTGACCTCTCAGTGCCCTCTGATAAGATTGAAGAGATAAAAGAGGAAATGCAGAAGGAGTTTGACAACATCATAAATGAGGTTTCAGACTAGAATCATTTTAAGACACAGATAGACACATACACATCATATATGTTAATGGTTCTTATGTAATGAAATAGTCAAACGTAATTTAATGTGATGCTTTGCCTTCATTGGCTCCTCTCTGTGTCTTAGGCCCAGCAGGAACTGGAGACAGAAGGTCTGAAAGGAGAGTTTGATCGCTCTCAAGCAACGCAGACGCTGGAGACGACACTGGACAAGATACTCGATCATTTAGAAGAGAAAGATGTCCAGGACCCAGAGCAGCAAACAGCAGGAGTTCAGAGAGCCAGTGACCTGACCAGGGGCAGCCCCAGTCTGGCTCCAAAGCAGCCAGGTAAGCAGGCAGCCTGCCCCTCTGCTGTCATGTTCATATCTGTACACTTTGTGTCCACCTCTTATCATCCTCACATTTCATCCATGTGCACCGTCGATGTTTTTTGGGACATCTTTCATCCCGGACTAGACGCACACATGCAGTTAGTTGATGAAAAAATCCACAGAGAATTTATGGTGATTGATATTTTGAATTCTTTTGGTTAGTTAGTGGCCTTTTCTCTGCTGTCATCAATGTATCTTTGGGTAATTTTCAGTAATTTAATCAAACTTGAAATAACAATTGAAATCAGTTACAGTAATTGACAGTGTACAGATGTAATGCTGATACGACGTTTTTTTGGATTGCACATTCTTGGCTCTTACCTCCTCCATCCTGTGGCCCTGCTGATGGATTTTTGAGGTGAACTGTGTTGTTTGTCCCTCTTTTGTCTCGTCACCCCAGACCAAGCGGCTGACGACCATGTTAAGATCAAAATTACTAAGTATAAGACGGGCAGCAGCCCTGATGGGGAGGTCAAAGTTCAGGAGATGGGCGAAGGAGACCCCCAGTGGCAGCACATAAAGGACGTGGTTAAAGAACAGCTAGAAAAAGCAGGACTGAAGGCAGAAGGTATGAGGGGGGCGTGCCCGTAACACTCACCGCCTTTTCTCTCTTCCATCTGTTCTGTTTAGTAGTTCTGTGCTTCTCATCTCATCTTTCTTAAAAAGCATACAACTGTCAGATTTAGTTATTTCCAGTTAAGTTTAGCTTAATAGAATGCAATCCAGAAATTAAAACACATGGTTTTACTGAATACCAAAAAAGCTGTTTGGCCAGAATTAGTAGCTGGATGTCAGACTAGAGAGCCATTACATTATTGTTTTCATCAGCAGAATTGCTTAATTAAAACTCATAGTCGCAAAAAATAACCTTTGACAGCGGCTTGCTGAAACTTATTTGAAAGACGAAGGGAAATGAAAGGTGTGTTTTCATGTGTGTTCTTTCTTTTTCATCCACTGTTGTGTTTCTACATTTCTTCATTAAGATTATTTGTCCTTTTACCATTTGGTGCAGTTGAGACTCTTGGTAGTACTTGGTAGTACACGTTTAACTGGCAAGCCTGTCTTTTCCCCTGTTTTTTTTTTTTTTTAGGTAAAATTGAGGTCAAGATCTTGACACGGAAAAATGCAGAAGAAGCAGGTGATCAGTGGCTGACTGAAGAAGATACAAAGTCCTTCAGGGAGCTCCTCATAAATCTCCTGGTAATTTAAGAGGGGATATTGACTTTTTATTGGCTTTGTTTGGATCATTCCAGATGTGTGTTTTGCGCAGTTTTACTGTGTTTGCCAGCAGCTGTGTGCTGTACAGTTCGCTCAGTGTATAATTTCAGTCTCTGTGATACCAGCAGTAATTAAATATAGTAGAGTATAAACTCTGAATGTTTTGTTGACATTCAGCACATCAGCACGAGGACTAACATGTGAAATTAGCTCTTTCTTTTGTGGGGAAGCAGTTTTACCTTTTTTATTTTTACCTTTTTTTATTTTTTAAAAAGTCAGCAAAGTCGTAAACATCTATCAGAAAGGTTGTGGTTTGTTTTTATAGACTTCATTTTTGTCTTACAGACCGGAGGCACAGAAGAGGTTTACAAAGAACAAAAGAGGCAGCAGGAGTTGGAGAACAATTATAGGTTTGTGTGGGGAGAGTCCCAGGAGGAGTCCCAGTCATCCGGCACGCCTGATTCAGATGATGTGGACATATGAGCTTGTGCAGAACAATGCCTGCTGTGACGGTGAACTCCTGTGGAGACCAACAGGGTGGAGGGACTCTGAAGCGCAGCTGCAAATTTGAAAAAGAGCCCACATGATTCAATTACTGCTGTTAAAGCTGGCAGATACTATCAACTCACCTGTTTGCACATTCAGAAAATGTGTCTCTGTGTCTTGAGTAGGCAATATGTGTCTTTAGTAGGCACCCATTACATGTTGCATGATGAAACCGCAACGTCTCAGCCGTACTTGTACAGCTGAATGAAGTTATGCATTTTCCCCTTTTTGATGGGATTCTGTTTTGATAGATGGCTAGAAAAGCTGAGTAATGTACAATAGGTACCTTTTTAAATATTTCAGTGAATTTCACTGAAATATGTGCATCTAATTCTGAAGTTGTCAGCAACACATTGTGTCCGCAGTTAAATTATTAATTATATTTGTCTTATATGTTGCCATTGACACAGCTTGGGGGGGGGGGGGTCTTGGAATTTTTCTGACATGCTGTGCTTTGTGTTTAGATTATGAATAATCACATCTGTAGATTACAGAGGTGGTTCTACACATTCTGTGGCACTTTATATTTTTTAGAAAAGGGGTTCTGTAAATTCTGAATCTTAACCATTGTTTTACAAAACCTTGGGTCGTGCTGTTAAAGGGATTCAGATGCAAAATACGTGAGTGTAGGAAGATGAGCCTTCTTAGTGAGGAGGAGAAAAAAATGAAACTACAATTTCAAACAGATTCCTTGTACCAAATTAATTAATCCACACAAAACTTTTCTAAGAATCCTTCAGATGTGTACTTAAAAGGGCTGAATTTGTATAGTTTGTGAATAATTGTGGCTACTTGGAACTCATGTACATAATTATTGCGTAAATATGTTTTTGAATTGATTTGTTGTATATTAGCACAAACTAAGTGAGGCTTGAGCTACCTGAGTAAATGTGTGAAGATCTGTGACTTTACAATCTTGTATATGAAACTTAATTTCACTGTGGGACTAAGACGTACAGACTTTTTTCAAACACGCTGAGGCATTTGTTCCAGTGAAGCCAGTGAAGCCAGTGTCGAGGCTCTAAAGTGTCAAGAGAGGCCAAACAGAAAACAGCTTAAGGCACTGAGAGGACAAATCAGTAGGCTGAGTAAAGAAACACCTAAAGAATTTAGTTGGTTCCACCCTTCTTGTTCTTATCTAATCCTGGGACTTGTATCACAAAGTGACTTTGGTGAGTTAGACAGCCCTCTTTGGACTTAACTCAGGTTTTCCTGTATCACCAAGCTAATTTTTAACTGGCCCTTTCAAATGAACTTGCTTAGACAGAAAAACCCTGGTTCAATGACACTGGTTATCCAGGACCAACAAAACTGGTCTCAGTGAAGCCAAGTAACCCAAAGAGAGCCACAATAAAATCCAAATTGCCCCTAGGTGTGAATGTGAGTGTGAATGGTTGTCTGTCTGTTTGTGGACAAGTTTGTGGTAAAAGGCCCCAGCTCGGTCAAGGGGCTTAAAGGTAAAAATGATAATGATGATAATCCTTCAACCTGTCCCTAATAATCACAAGTGTGCCATAACACCAAACTTTCTCATCAGTCACCATTTTGCTCCCCACACTGTCTGTAAACCATGAAAAATTATAAGCAGAGACAGAAAACACAAGATGGTCTATTCTTGAATGGGGTAACATTACTGTGTTCAGATCACCATATTGGCTTCATGGTCTAACAGAGGTCCAACTGTGCTGCCTTTCAAAATATCTAATAAAAGTCTGAGCACTCTTTGCTATTTGTTCTGAAATAAAATATACCTTCTGGACATCATTCAGTTCCTTTATGTTTTATGTTCATATCTGAAACACTGATTTTATATCCATGCTGTCTCCTGCCTCAGATATGCCCTCAGGCCTTCAAATGCCTTTATCCACATTAGACATGATAATAACTGGTTGTGACTGATGAACTTGTATACTAAGCTGCAGGCACATAGGCAGCTAAAATTGAGGAGCACTTACAGGTGCTTTATGTGTGTCACTAAGTGAGATAAAAGGGCAACATGGTGGTTTGCTTACAGGAAAAGGATTAGGATTATTATTAGACATCTATTTTAATGGTAGGGGAAGTTAAGACCCACCTCAAAAAGTTTGTTATTGTACTTTTTCGTTATGTATTTTCAGAGTGTCCTGTGTTTGCCAGATGTGTGAAACTAGATGATCAGCTGCAAGAGAAAGAGTTTTGATCAAATACTGACAGGTGACAGACAATACACGACAGCTTTTAAAATGTATAAATCTGGGTGTCATTATATCTCACATGTTTGGGGTTACAGCTATCAAACATTTTCCTTACAGTCAACAATCAAAATAGAGTATTTTGGTTAAAAAGAAACGAGGACACTATCTGCAACACAGCAGGTGGACACCTGTTCAGCAAACCGTGCTTTTCTTTTGAAAGATTTGACCGGAAATAGCTGGAAGGCAGGCGGATAAATTAGATGTAGTTTCTGCTTCGTTGCGGATTATTTTACACACTGATGTGTTAGTGTGTTTGTTGTTAGTGTCACACCGCGGGTTAATTTGCCTCAGTCTGCAGAGTTTCCGGTCACCTCGCTCAACCGTTTGTCTCTGTAACGTTGCCGTTTGCGGCGCGAGAGGAAGTGGCGTTAACTGAAGTTAGCTCGAATAACGGACTAGCCTGTTAGCTAGCGCCGGCTGTCCCAACACCAAGGCCGGCGATTATTAAACTAATGTCAACATAATTACTTTATTTTAATAACCCAGGAGGTTATTTAGCCGCGGCTCGCCTCAGCTCGGTGGCCGTTTCGCCTCGGTTCACTGCCCGCGCTGTTGCGGTGTTGCTATCCGAGCTAAGTCACCGCTCGGCGAGATTAAAAACGGCACTTACCGCCCGCTTTGGTGAAAACTCGCTCGGCTCTTCGCAGTTTTTAAAGTTTCCCATCGTGATGATGAAGTAGTAGCTGCGGGATAACAGAACTGCTATGGTGCCCGCAGTGCCGCTGGTGAGTAAACCACACCTTTAAACCGGGAGAGTGACGCCTCACAGATAGCTGTCACTTTGGCCACACGGAGAGGGGAGACGTGACGGCAGGAGCAGCTCCCTCATCGTGAGACCCGTCTGTCCGTCTCTTTCAGCTCCTGCCGAGTTGAAGCACCGTGAGCCGCTCCAACATGAAGGCCCTCGGATCCAGGTGTTTCTTCTACGCGGGTTTCGTGGTGGGGACCTTCACCCTGTACGTGTTCCTGCGGCAGGTGTGGTTTGAGCGGAATCAGTCGGCTCAGCAGGCCACCGGCCTCGACAAACTTCACGACCACCAGCTGCATCTCGAGGAGGACAAGAAGGTTTGGAAGAAGGACAGGTCGGCTCTTTTCAACCTGAAGCACCCCCACCACACAGGTAAGCCACGGGGGAAGTCTGAGATGTGCGCCGAGGTTTTGTGTTGGTACAAGGATTAAACACTTTCACAACCACTTCTTTCACCAAATCACTGTTGACTCATTAGACAAAGTTTCACCTTCTTTGTGGTTGTGACTCTTTGAGGGTTTTGTTCCTTTCAAACACTGTGCCTTTATCCTCTGATAACTCAATACTTGTAGTGTAAAGAACAACCTCATTGTGTACCTCACTCAATGAAGTTATTCTTTTTTTCCTGATGCACCTGTAGAGGAAGGTGAATTGGTATAAGAGACTCTAATCCTCACCCTAATCCCTAATGACAAATATCATGCAGTTGGATTTTTTACTATTCAACAGATGATTCAAAGCTGCCTTGCTTGACTTTTCACGTGGTGATTTTTTTTTTATTTACTAAAACCAAATTTTGAGAGTAATTTGACTGACATGGTTTAAAAACAATCTATTTTTTCTTACTTTTTCTTTATTTAATGTAGCTGTTCAGATCCAAGCACCCTCACAAATCAGGTCACCAACTGCAGCATACAACGGGCAGGATTAGTTTTTGTCCATTTACCTAGTAAGCCTTTGTGGGAAGTGTTTCCAGGCATCAGTCAAGTTGGGACAGTTTTCAGTTCCACAGCCAAGTCAATATTTTCACAAGTCACAAGTTGTGGTGTAATAATTTTTAGACATTTGTTCAGTGGACGGTTATATATGTTTATGAGTGACACAGTGTCTTCTACCACTTTTGTGTTAAAGTAAGCTCGGCTGTTGGGGAGAAGTGAAGTGTTGCTTATTTACCGAGTTTTACAGTAACCTTGTTGCAGAAGTGCATATAAAGGCGATGCATGTGCACTGTGGCAGGAAGTGAAATTTCCTCAAACCAGTTTTGATGAGTGTCTCGCTGAATTTGGTTCAGATCTGTAGGTGCCTCTGACTGTTGTGTTCCTGAAATATGTTGATTCCTCTTAACATCTGCCAAGTGTGGGAATTCACACCGTCATTTTTGTAATGACACAGGCTCCCATATGTATGACAGGCTTTTCATTTTGGTTGGCCCATTTGAGTGCCACCACCAGGAGGACTGGGTTTTTTTTTTTCTTTTGCTCTCTAAGATCACCAGTGTTTGTAGGAGTCTGCTGTTTGTTTCTGCTTTTTCTTTACTTCAAAATTAAGGCCCCATTAATGCTGTTTTAATTTTTTCCCGATTCCCTTTTTATTTTTCCCAAAATACTTTTTTTCTTTCTGAATTCTGTCTTTTACCATTTAAGCACCTTTTGCGTTTAATCATCCACTAACTTGTATGAGTGAAGTTATTGTGAATATTTTTGTAGGAGCTGTTTTCACTGTTGCACTTTGTAGACTCTGTGCACGACTCACAGCCACCTGTGCAGCCACTGTTATCTGTCCGGCTCGGAGGACAGCTTGTTTTGATGAAAATTAGTTTGTGGCTTGTCGTCTACCTCACTGCAGTTGTAAAGAGACATTGTTTTATTTAGCATTTCACTTATTGATCCGGTAATCAGGGAAGCAGCTTGCTTGAAAATAAAAAACCAAAATGTCGCAGCATAGTTTTTTTTTTTTCATTCAGCTTAGGTGTTTTCCAAAAAGCTGTTTTTAATTTTTTTTTTTTTTTAAAATAAATGATATCTACATTGTGGTAAATTCCAAGATATTTTGCATTTTACAGTTTTAATCAAATTCATTCATTCAATCAATAAAATATTAGCAGTTTTATGGAACACTTACAGTGTAAAATGTGATGTTTTTGTCTCCTCTCAGGTGAAGATAGCCGCATGGCTGATGAACTATACAAAAAAGTGCGTATACTTTGCTGGGTGATGACCGGACCGAACAATCTGGAGAAGAAGGCTCGGCATGTGAAATCCACGTGGAGTCGCCACTGCAATATTGTGGTCTTCATGAGCTCTGTGGAGGACCCCGACTTTCCCACGGTGGGCTTAGGCACAAAGGAGGGTAGAGATCAGCTGTACTGGAAAACGATCCGGGCCTTCCATTATGCCTACGAGCACCATGCCGACGAGGCCGACTGGTTCCTCAAGGCAGACGATGACACATACGTAGTCGTTGATAATCTGCGCTGGATTCTTGCGAACCACACGCCAGAAGAGCCGATCTACTTTGGCCGAAGATTCAAGCCCTACACCAAGCAGGGCTACATGAGCGGGGGTGCAGGCTATGTGTTGAGCAGAGAGGCCCTGCGGCGATTTGTCGAAGGATTTAAAAGCAAACAGTGCACTCACACTACCTCTGTAGAGGATCTGGCAATGGGGCAATGCATGGAAAAAGTCGGGGTGCTGGCAGGGGATTCCAGAGACACCCAGCACAGGGAGACGTTTCACCCGTTTGTGCCAGAGCAGCACCTCACTGCCAAGTTCCCCAAGAGCTTCTGGTACTGGAGCTACTGCTACTACCCCATCTCAGAGGCAAGTGCAAATTTGAGCGGACCCTTGTCAAACTGGCAGAACCAGAGAACCACATAAATCAAAACTACAGTGACTGTTTTTTTTACTTATGGCCCTTTTCCACTAGTACCTGCTCGGCTCGACTCATTTCTCGGTTTGTGCGCTTTTCCATTACGTGTTAGTACCTGGTACCAGGTACTTTCGTAGTACCTACTCGGCCGGGGTTCCAAGCGAGCTGAGTCGAGCCGAAAATGTGACGTTGGCAGACGGCAGGCCACTGATTGGCCAGGGCCTGACATCACTAGATAAATCCTGAATCTCGCGTCCGGGAGAGCGAATCGTTCATAAGAGTCAACCGCGCCATTTTTAAAACGCAATAACAACAATGAACACGATCAGAGATGGCTGCACAAAATCAACCCCGCAGGAATAACGACGAGGTGTAGACATTTCTTTGTCTGGTGGCCTCCATAGCTCCATAGTCGTTTCGTGTTTGTGTCGCATAACAAATGACATCGCTGCTGAGTTTCGGCCGCGTTGCCGATTTACCATTCCCACCCACACTGAGGTGGTATGGAAACTGAGTCGAAAGTCGAGGCGAGCCGAGCCGTAGGTACTAGTGGAAAAGGGCCATAAGCGTATAATTATATGATGAAGTTTGTTTTGTGCACAAAATTTGGCTCTTTGATGTCTTTATAATGTTTACTAACCATACACCCTGATTCTCCTCAGGGTCCAAACTGCTGCTCGGATGTGTCAGTGTCTTTCCACTATGTAGATGCCTCACACATGTATTTATTGGAGTACTACACATATCACCTGCGTGCCTTTGGCTACAGATACCGCTACCAGCCTCCTTCTCCTCAAGGCTACACTATGGAGCAGTTGAGCTCTCAGGATGATGCGGAAGGAAAAAAAGAGCTCGGTTCTCAAGAGAAAGGTAGAGAACAGGGGGGCGATCCGTCCAGGACTGACAAGAAACAGGATGCAGATCCCCCTCCTGCAGCTGGTAAAGACCCTCCTGCTGCTGCAGCAGGCAAATAACAGAAGAACTGCACGGGAAGGTGAAGGGAACTGATCAGTGGGTAGGAGGACTGGGTGTTTTTTTTTTTTTTTTTTTTTTTTCCTTCTCTCAGTGTTTGCTTATTCATTCTGATAGTCTCGACTCATATTTCTGCAAAAGTAGAAAAACAGTCTGCTTTGATTTGAAGTGTTCCAACATGAGAGCTTGAACATTCTCCAGCTGGAGGACTTCTACTAATGTGAACAGTTACTGGTCTTAAGGCTATGATATGATTTATGACTTTTACCTTCCTTTTCAGGTTTGTTGATTTATACTACCGTGTGTCTTCTTTAAAAGTTGGGAATAGCTTTCTGTCACCTGCATTAAATTTAGAACCAAACTAAAGCACCTTTTTGATCCACAACAAGTCGACCTAGTACCTGGGTATAAACTATTTTCCAGAGGCAGTTACATTTTTCTTGATTATTGCAAGCCTACCAGACTTGACTGACAACTCTCTACTGGGACATGTTTTTTCACTTTCTGTTATTGGATTTCACACGATTTGGTGCCTTTGAGGCCGATGAAACCAAGTTATTCGTGTTGAGCCGATCAGACAGCTCTCAGATTAGGATTAGAAGGAAAAATGAGAAGGTGACCAAGATGCACTGCAGCAGAAGAGGCCACACAAGTCCATTGTGATCTCCTCCATTCAGTTAAACAGTCCCTGTCTGTAGGTATTTGTTTTGACCTAACCAGTTTCTTCCCTTTTCATGATACAGGCAGGTGTCCTGTTACATCCATGTTCTGTGTAGAAATGAAACCTTTTTACTTTGTTGTATGCTGCAGTAATGCTAGGAAGATTGATTTGTCTCAAATTTAAAGTTTTAATTTAAGTTTTATTTAAACAACTGTGACTGCAACTGATCACCCATTCAATCCACTGATTATTTTCTCAATTAATCGACTCATCGAGCGAACTAATATATATGGAAAAACTAGTGAAAAATGCCAGTTATGATTTTGTAAAGCTCAAGCTGGCACCTCCAAGTAGCTTCTTTTTCTGACCAACAGCCAAAAAACCCTAAATGATCCATTTGACATCAAATAAGACAAATAAAAGCAGCAAATCCTCCCAGTAGCAAATCTGGACTTGCGTAATGTTTGATGTTTTCGGAAAAGACTTGAAGGAATAATCGATTATCAGAATAGTTGCTGATTAAAGCATTAATCAAGTGTTAAAAAGACAAATATGTCGTACCTATACTGTTGTGAACAAAACTTGACGTCTTAAACCTCCCACAAAGGAAAGTTACTTTGGTAGAAAAGTGTTGGTTGCGTTTATATTTCCCTGAAACTGATGTCACCATCTAACAAAACACGAGGAATCTTTGTCTTTCTGTCTATCTCCTGATTATCTCAACAGACGTTCATCCGGTAAAAATCACACCTGACAGGTGTGTTGCTAAGGACTCGAAGAAATGCTCTTTGAAGTGTGACGTTGTTTGGATGACCGGTTCTTGGGGCAAACTGCCAGCAGCAGTGATCGGCCCGCCCTGAAGAGGCTTGTTTTTAATGGGCACTGCATGAGTGATGCTTTAAATGAGAAGTCTAAATGTCTAAATTTATACAGCCGGTGTTGGTTTACTTATGGCCTTGGTGATGACATCTTATGAGGATGTTACTATTTTCTATGTTTTCCTTATCTGTGTCCTTTTGTTTGATCTGCCTTTGGTGGTTAGACACACCTTCAGAGAGAAGTTGTCAGTGAAATGCTTCATGTATTTCTCATGAAACACAATATCCACCTGTACTTGCTGGAATCGGCACTGGACACTTCACCATCAACCACACCCTCCCCACCCCGAGCCATTAGCTTGTGCCTTGTAAATTGAGATTTTATGAGCCGTCAGCTGCACACGTGACTTTGCACTGTGAGATTACCATGATGAGTGATGCTTTCAGATGAATATAATTTTATTGAACCCTTCCAATGTAATGAGTATGGCCTTTGTGTAAGCTAGTGGATGACTTGATCATGACAGCGTCTTTCTTTTATACAGTTTTGGTGTCTACAATGTTATGAAATCTGGGTGGGTCAGAGCTTTTCTTTTACGTGTATCGAAAAGTTTTCATACCAGGTTCTTTTTGTTACTTTATAACCGAACAAAGGATTCAGTAATTACCAAATGACTGAAAAAGGCTTCAGGAACTGGGCAGCATTCAGTGGCGATTCAAACAGAACTCACTTCTGATTTATATGAAAATTGCATGCACCTTTGAGTGTTATTGCTGTTTTTCCTCCTTTAACCACTTCAACTTTTTATTGTCCTTCAAGGTTAAACATCAATGAGTTGACTAATGCCTGTCAAAATGCCTTTTTGTAAGTGTTTACACTCAAGTGTTTCCTTCTGTACATGAGCACAGAGCATGTTCAGTCTTTTTTTTTTTTTAAATAAAAATGGAAAAGGTCCAGTTTAAACCAAATCAGCATGATTTACACAATTGTTTCTTTTGATATGAATCAATTTCAATTGTTTTTTTACTGCACTCTGAACATTTTAGTATTAAATGACTACTGTGCAGATATTGACTGTCAGGCTCATCTTGTTCCTGTGGGCAATTACGGCAAGCCCTCGACAATCTACTCCAACATTCAGATTTTATTAAAGGGAATGGTGTACAGTAGTGTATTTATATTTGAAATGTATTTATGTTGGCATTGACATCTGAATTAAGTCAGTACACTTTAGAGTTTGTGTGAGTGTGAGCACATGTGATCAGTGTGCAGGATCGTTTTCAGCGAATGGTACTTTAATCACTATAAATAAATGCATATTTTATTGTACATCTTGTTTTGTTTCACATCTGTTTACATTGTCATGTTAGAACATTTTCCAGTAACAGTAGAAAAGCATTCATGCACGATTAATATGGCTTCTTCACCTCTGTGGTTAAATAACTTTAATGCATTTTTCCCTCTGATAAAATGGCTGCTTTATCTGCACCATGACAGACAGGTTTTATGGGCTTTAGTTGACATGGAGGAGGCGTAACATCTCTACAGAAAGCGCTGAAACCTGAGTACAAGAGAAAACAAGATTTAGAAAGTATTACAACAGTGATTTGTTTTTTTTTTTAATTAAAAAAAAAAAAAAAAAAAAGTTAAAAGTTTCTTGCCTCGGCTTCTCAGAAGTGATGAATCGGCCTCTCCTTGGCTGTAAAAATTCCTCTGCACACGGGCAAGTCATTCCTGTTATTGTTCCTGCATAAGAAATAACTGGTTTGAACATACACTAAGTATGCAATCAGCCTTAAGTCATCTGTTACCCTGCTGTCATTGTGGGAAAAAGAAAAAAAAAAAAAAAGAAAAAAAAGCATTTGAACGTTTACTAACCAAGGTTAAATGGTTAATATATTAATTCATTATACAACTCAGGGTTACTCAGTGAAATTAAAGTTTTATCCCTGTCATATTTGATTAATATTGTAGAAAATTTTATATCTATCTATCTCTATCTCTCTGGCAAACAGAGGAGGGACTATGTACTTAATGACCAATTCCATTGTTTGTTTAACATGCAGATTGTTTAAAAGAGTGAGTTTATTTTACAACACTGCAGTTTATACAAGCCAGCAAGAGATCAAGGTGGCAGCGGAAGGCTTGTGTACGCAGATTGTTCTGCATTAATCGGGCTCTTTTGTTATCCGTTTGGTATTACAATGTAAAATACATATTGCAATTCAGTTTTACTCAAATCTAATTATCGGTATCAACCTCAAACGGTCGAGTATAATGCTGTGAATCACAAATATATAACCACAATACACTGCAAAACAGTGTAAAATGGATGAGTACTGAATATACTTGCTGAATGAATGGCAGTCACTCACTTCTTCTGCGCCCCAGTAGGCCAGCGAGGATGTGATCCAGGTGCCCTGCAGAAGACAAAAACATTTATTATGAATATGATGCTAAAGGTGAGGTCATTAAAAGGAAAAAAGAAACACTGGATACTAGTTTGTCACTGAATTGAAGTTCTCAATTTGTCCTGACGCCTGGGTGTTTTTGTGACCTGCAGAAAGAGTTTGAGTTTAGATGAATTTCAGAGTAACTCACCGTTTGGCTGAGCAGCGCTTCTCCTTCCCATCAGACTCACAAAGCTGTCGTAGTCGAGGTCACCAAATCTTTTCAGCTCTGCATCACCACGAACGCAGCACTCTGGCCTTGCCTCAAACACAATGGATTGAAGGGTCATCTGTTAGCTTGCTTGAAACGACTGGGCCTTTCATCTTCTGATTGAAAGTGTTTTGAAACTCTGCCACAGTGATCCAGAGGAATAAGACCATACAGTGGGGCAAAAAAGTATTTAGTCAGCCACCAATTTTGCATGCAAGTTCTCCCACTTAAAAGATGGTCTCAAATTTTCATCATAGGTATACCTCCAAAATCCAGAAAAATCACATTGTCTGATTTTTAAAGAATTTATTTGCAAATTATGGTGGAAAATAAGTATTTGGTCAATAACAAAAGTTCATCTCAATACTTTGTTATATACCCTTTGTTGGCAATGACAGAGGTCAAATGTTTTCTGTAAGTCTTCACACACTGTTGCTGGTATTTTTATTTGGCCCATTCCTCCATGCAGATCTCTAGAGCAGTGATGTTTTGGGGCTGTTGCTGGGCAACACATGGACTTTCAACTCCCTCCAAAGATTTTTATGGGGTTGAGATCTGGAAACTGGCTAGACCACTCCAGGACCTTGAAATGCTTCTTACGAAGCCACTCCTTCGTTGCCCGGGCGGTGTGTTTGGGATCGTTGTCATGCTGAAAGACCCAGCCACGTTTCATCTTCAATGCCCTTGCTGATGGAAGGAGGTTTTCACTCAAAATCTCATGATACATGGCCCCATTCATTCTTTCCTTTATACAGGATCAGTCATCCTGGTCCCTTTGCAGTAAAAACAGCCCCAAAGCATGATGTTTCCACCCCCATGCTTCACAGTAGGTATGGTGTTCTTTGGATGCAACTCAGCATTCTTTCTCCTCCAAACACAACAAGTTGAGTTTTTACCAAAAAGTTCTATTTTGGTTTCATCTGACCATATGACATTCTCCCAATCCTCTTCTGGATCATCCAAATGCTCTCTAGCAAACTTCAGACAGGGCCTGGACATGTACTGGCTTAAGCAGGGGGACACGTCTGGCACTGCAGGATTTGAGTCCCTGGCGGCGTAGTGTGTTACTGATGGTAGCCTTTGTTACTTTGGTCCCAGCTCTCTGCAGGTCATTCACTAGGTCCCCCCGTTGTGGTTCTGGGATTTTTGCTCACCTTTCTCGTGATCATTTTGACCCCACGGGGTGAGATCTTGCGTGGAGCCCCAGATCGAGGGAGATTATCAGTGGTCTTGTATGTCTTCCCATTTTCTAATAATTGCTCCCACAGTTGATTTCTTCACACCAAGCTGCTTACCTATTGCAGATTCAGTCTTCCCAGCCTGGTGCAGGTCTACAATTTTGTTTCTGGTGTCCTTTGACAGCTCTTTGGTATTGGCCATAGTGGAGTTTGGCGTCTGACTGTTTGAGGTTGTGGACAGGTGTCTTTTATACTGATAACGAGTTCAAACAGGTGCCATTAATACAGGTAACGAGTGGAGGACAGAGGAGCCTCTTAAAGAAGAAGTTACAGGTCTGTGAGAGCCAGAAATCTTGCTTGTTTGTCAGGTGACCAAATACTTATTTTACCGAGGAATTTACCAATTAATTCATTAAAAATCCTACAATGTGATTTCCTGGATTCTTTCCCCCCATTCTGTCTCTCATAGTTGAAGTGTACCTATGATGAAAATTACAGGCCTCTCTCATCTTTTTAAGTGGGAGAACTTGCACAATTGGTGGCTGACTAAATACTTTTTTGCTCTACTGTAGCTCACTTGGATTTGTGAATACCATGGAAACATAGGTAGTCTCACCTCTGTCAGCAATTTATAGGTGTCTTCTTTGCACGAAGACCTTGCAGGAAGTAAGAGGAGGATGACTAAAGCGAGCAGTAAGGGAGGAGTGCAGCTGTTTGACGTTCTCTCCATCACTCTGAAATGTAAACAGACATTGTCCTCTTATTATATTTATATATATAATAATATAACACATTTCTTAAGGATGTATCATCTGTGGTGTTTTCCCATGCGTCCCTGGGTTTAAGGCATTGTTTGATGCATATTTTACTTCCCCCTTTTCCTACAGTTTTTCCTGTTTCCTGTGACCAATTTCGACAATCTGTATTGACCCTCACAGGAAGTACTGACCCATCTTATTCTTAGAGGGTCACAGGGGTGCTGGAGCATGTCCCAGCTGGCACTGAGCGAGAGGCGGAGTGCACCCTGGACACCAGTCAGTCATGGGGCAGACAAATAGAGACAGACCTAACCTCTCACACCTTCAGGCAATTTAGAGTCACTAAATAACACACCTGCGTGTGTTTGGATCAGGGAAGAACCTGGGGCACTCAGAGAACACATACTGTATTTTCATTTAGTTTTTTTTAGGTAGAGTGGATGTGGTAAAGGGTTCATGTTCATATGACACCTGTATGTTTGTGGCTGTGTCTGGCCATTCTTACTCAAAAGTTTGTGTTATTATTAGACATGTAAGCAGTAATAACACTAATAAGAGACATTTTGGGTCTTTTTTTTCAAACACTTTCTTTCAGGTTTTATGCTTTTATCATTTTTTGTCATACCTGTAATTGTTTGCATTGTCTTTTCAGCTCTTCAAGTTTAAAAAAAAAATCCCAGCTGCACCTCACAGATGTCTCGTTGTTAAAGCTTTTGAACGACAAACCTCAACCTTAGTGGCCCTCAATCCTTCAATTAACTTCCACATTAAGTGAAATTTGAAGCTGTTCCTCACTTTTTTAGCCTCACGAGTCAAAAGTGACCCATGTAAATGAGTTTGTCTTATATCTTTACATGTTAGTATTTTATTATTTCATGAATCTGTTTGGCTTTGTATCATCACGAACACTTATTTAAATGTTATTCTATTTAATTTTTGCATTTTTGGATCACTGCCCCACAAATGCACAACATAGGTCAATTATGTCCTGTTTGAATTTGATAGGAACTTTTGATTTGTTTCCATATTATCAATAAGGAATATATTTTTTTGTGGACAGATCACCTCAAAGTGTCAATGTTTCATCGACTGTTTCATCATTTACAGTTACATATCCATTTTATAGTACTTTTCACAGCAGAATGTACGTCTTGTCCACATACACCACAATGTAAATTTGTACTTGGATTTTTACCCATGTTGTGTATTAACAGGTTTGGATGGTTAAACACATTTTACACAAGCATATTCAATGCATGTATAAAATCCCTGCACCTGCTGAATTGTTTTCATCCCCAGTGGGGGAGGAAGTAACTAAAGTGACCAGTGAGAGAACGAGGGGCTACAAAAACATGACTTTTGTGTTCTCCCGGCCTCCCCACATTTAACCTGTATTATTGTGTATTATCACATCTCCTATGTGTCCACATGAGGAAATTACAAGGCATGAAACAGTTTTTTAGAGTTCATAGTTCATAAGCCTTTGCCACTTACACTTACACTTACACAATACAAGATAATTGTTTTTATGTGATTAATGTCATCCATTCAATCAGCATGACAGTCTACAATAATCAGCTTCTTCTTTAGCAAATCTCTCTCTTGTAACGCTCTTCAATTAAATTAGTCTTAGTTTTTCAGCAGTATGTGACTGTCCAGAGAGTGATTTATGAATCCTCGGAGCTAATGCAAAAAATGAAATTACAAAAACAATCTTTTAGTCAATCCACAGCTGAACATGCAAACATTCGCAAATGTTCTGCGGGCATGTAAAAATAAAAGCATTATGAATCTATAGATACTTAGGTTTAAAAACAGTAGTTTTCTTAATGAAATTAATCTGAAAATTGGCAACTGATCACGTATAAGTTGAGAGTTCTTTAACGTACAGGATATTTCACACAAATTATTGGGAAATAACAATCAAAAGTGGACCTGTAAAATAAGACATTATTTAGCAATAATATGTTCCAAAATACACAATATTCAACATATATACAACACCATATTCAATATACTGCCATCACAACGGACACTTTAGTCTTAAACTAAACTATAAAGCTAAACTAAGCTATATTACAAAGAAAAGTGTCATTGGTTAATGACTCATAAACGGCATTATGAAAAAAATGCCGTAGATTATTTATTGTTTACAGTGAACAGTGTAATTATTATACAACAAAAACACATTCAAAAACATTTTGTTGGAACATGACCATAGACTGTTACATTATCATTACTTCTTCTCTGACATAGCAGAGTAAGCTATCACAATGTCTGAGGCTCCTGTATTACAATAATGCAGTGCATTAATAAATGTAAACTAAATATAACAGTCTTACCTGTTTACAGTTTGGATGAAAATCTTGATGATCCGACAGTATGAACCAGTGATGTGTTTGGTTCAACTCAGAATACGTCTTTCCACTCAACAGCCCTTCTGTCTCAATTATTATAGTCCTTGAGCTCATTTGTGATCTAATTAGAGCCACCCAAACCCCATCCCACACACATGCAGACACACACAGTTTGGAGCATCTTTCTCATCAGTCTTATTGAATAACTGAAAGAGTGAAAATGAGATTTTTTTGATGCAGTTATAATTATAATTATAATATAATATAGGAAAATGATAAACAAGTCTTGTATCTCTTCATTGGTGGTTATTTGATTAAATGAAATGAATAAATGAATTTGATATACCCATGCATACAATTAATGATTAATTATATCCCATTCTCAATGACTGTACCGGTTGTCCCAGTGAGTTTGAAAAAGTGGAAACCGTCTTGCTCTTTTTTTTCACCAGCAGTTCACTACTGTCAGCAATGTGTGTGTCTGTGTTGTGTGTTCGTGTGTGTGTGTGTGTGTGTGTGTGTGCTCCTTGCAGCACTTACAGCATAGTTTGGAGTTGCCCTGCAGGATCTTTGCCTCATCAAAATACCATGAATATTATTACCTTCTCTCCCTATATTTCAAGAAAGCTTGTAGATCTTATATGGAAAGATATAAATCTTCTGACATTTGGTGTGTGGATAAAAGAATTAATGAATTTCTTGACAGTTGGAGAGACTGGATATGCCACAGGAGGAAAAAATATCCCAGTTTCACACAACATGGCAACCAATTATAATGTATTTTGACAAGATGTTTGCATTTAAAGTACTTATGATACAAACAATAAGAAAGCATGTGTGTGAATGTGTGTGTGTATATCTCGGGAGAAACGTAATGTGTAATGTGCCTGTGTGAGGGGACTGGATCTGGAAACAGCGTACGCCCTACAGGCGGATATTGCTACCCTGTCCACATTGTCATTGACTGGTGTGTAAGAGCAGAGAGCCAAATAACTCCCACGCTCTCTGAACCAATGAACACTCAAATGACAAGCGGAAGACCTCTGACTGACCCGTTCCTTCCACACACAAAAACTTAAAATTTGGATTTGATTACACCCACCTGGAAAGGTCATATGTGAACGGCAGAAAGCAAAAAAACAAAACAAAACAACCCCTCCCTCCTGTGTTAATCCATGCTGTGTTCATGACAGTGGGAGTATTGTTTTTAAAACTGATGTGTCATTTCAAACTCATCAGGTAAAGGTTTAACCCTTAAATATGTTGTACCTCATTTCTTATGTAAAGCCTCTTTCTAATTGTCACTAAAATCACACACATTAACTTACACACATTTAACACTGAATCCTGAATTTCAGACTGCCTGTTTGAAGCTTTGAGGTTTTGAGTTTTATTAGGTGCGTAGATTTGTCTTGGGAGGAGACTCAACTTGGCTAAGTTAGAGACAGGTTTTTGATGTTGACACAGTTAATTAGGATTTTGTGGCACCACCATTAGTATGATTGGTATGTTCTTTTGTACTCTGCATGAACAATGTGTAAGTAGTACATTTGCTAAAGTACAACCATGTTTTTTGCATAGATTTGGTGAGTCAGATGAGAAGCTTCATACCATTTTCATTTCTCAGTTAAATATCAATCTACAACCAGCAGCTGGTTATCTTAGGTTAGAATAAAGCGTGCGTTCATGCGTGCGTGTACGCTGTCAAAGTTCTTAGACTGAATCAATCACATTAACACCTCAGAGGTACGTTGGATTAATGTGTTTCTTTTGCTGGCAGATGTCTTGTATCATGATTTCACAACGACAGGAACCATCTTGCTGTAAAGTGAAGTACAGAGGTATTTCACACTCTGCTTTGCCACAAATAACCAAATGTGGATGGTACACAAACCCATTGTGTTTAGCCCAGTTCACTTTCATAACTTGAACACTACTGGGAACTTGCATTGCCATGGCAATTCCAGAATCTCCTTTTACCATCTCTAAAGACACCATGTTTAAATCTACTGTTAGAGCTGGTTTACTCTCCATAGAGCTGTAAATACTCTATCTAGGTTAAAATAGGTTGACTCTGAAATATTGACACTCCATTTCTTACTGTGCAGTATGTTCCTCTCTCATCAGAAGGGGGTAGGAAGCATTTGACAAAACTAGCATATATTTTATTTCCTCATAAGCCACATTTTCCATCCATCCATTCATCTTCTAAACCTGCTTATCCTGAGCACACACAGGGTCACAGGGGTGCTGGAGCCTGTCCCAGCTATCTTTGGGCGAGAGGCAGGGTTACACCCTGGACTGGACGCCAGTCAGTCGCAGAGGCTGAACATTTGGCCCTTAGCCCTTTTCCACTAGTACCTACTCGACTCAGCTCGCTTGGAACCCCGGCCAAGTAGGTACTTTACTGAAAGTACCTGGTACCAGGTACTAAAGCGTAATGGAAACGCGTACAAACCCGAGGCGAGTCGAGTCGAGTCGAGCCAAGTAGGTACTAGTGGAAAAGAGGCAATTGAGAGACAGACAACCATTCACACTCACATTCACACTTAGGGGCAATTTGGAGTTTAATTAACCTATGCAATGTTGCTGTGGGTGTTGCAGTTATGTTGCAATTATCATGATCAATGTCACCAGTGCGAACATAACATGTTTTTCTTTCACTGTTGACACTTACTGCACCCATTGTCATGTCTTGACGTAACATCTGCATTGTTTTATCTGTAGTCGAATCATAGCTGGAGGGCAAACTGGCATGAATACAACAGGTTTTTCAGAGTTGGCAAGGGATGATATCAGTCGGCGTTCTCTACAGTAACACATCACCCCCTTGTGCTGTGAAGTCTGTGTGCATCAGCCACAGAAGCACATACTATAAAATACTATACTAAAATAGATTTGTTGGTTTATAAAACAACATGGTGTGTTGCTTCCTGTCCCAAGAATCAAAACTAAACATGGTGAAGCAGAATTAATTTTTTTCACATCATATTTCTAAAAGGTAGGTTTAAAGTATCTGCACAACTAAACTTGCCTCACCGTGGCTATAAAGAAATGTACAAAATGGTGCTCAAACATTTCTCCATAGATGATTGCCTGCACTTAAACCCTGATCGGTATGATGATTAACCACCTAAAAAGTGACAAAGTGCTTCCACATCCTGTATCTGGTCATACATATCACAGAACTCACACAAGTGGAGACTTCTATAACAGAGGTTTTCTGTTTTTCTGCTGGTGAATGGCGAAGCTTCGATGCTTGTTTTTAGCCGATGTGGATCAGTTGTTCTTGAATGAGCCTTTCTTTTTCTAAAGAAAAAAGGTCTGGAGTACTCTCATAGAATGAAGCCATTTTAGATGTAAAAGGAATGTGTGTGTGCGTGTGTGTGTGGGTAAAAGAGGAAAAGAAAGACAGTGGAAAGGAAGCGAAAGGAGAAGTAAAGTAGAAGTGGAGAGGGGAGGAAGGTTTCAAAGTTTGCATCTAAATCAAACGAGAATTGGTCTTCTGTGCTGAATATTGGCCACAGAGCCACAGCTGGAAACAAATACAATTGATCGGTGTGGCGCTTATTTTCTAAAGGATAGAATTTAAATTTTAGATTTTTTAGAATTTTTGATTTTTTTTTTTTTTTTTACTGAAAGATTTTTATATTTGTCCAACTTCTTGAGCTACACAACCAATTTATACACTCTCACAAATCTTTAAAAAAGGGACTGTTTTCTGACTTTTTGCAGATGCTTGGTTTTCATAGAACAATGGTGCTGTGCTCCGGGGTAAAGTCAGGCTATTCTTCCTGCTCTTATTGCCAAAGAGATGGACAGCTGTTTCTATAGTGTGAGTGAATGAGGCTTCAGAGAACAAAAGAAGCCCTTTCCTAAATGAAGTTAGTGCTGGAAAGTGATGTGTTAAGATGAGACATGGACAATAAACAGGTCTACAGTTACAACAATGCACTCATTATGATGTAGGGTTTTGTGTATATTTCAAATCTTTCTTTTGTGAATGAGTTCAGTCTTTACCTCAGATAGCCTCCTGTTTTTCTCTCTTCTCTCAGCTTTTTAAGAGATAAATTTGCTCACGGCATGAGGGAAGATTTCTTTCAAGTATCTGGGTCAAAAACAAAACCTACCGACTGAGAGAGAGGGAGCGGAGGGACGGGGGGGATGAGAGGATAGCAGGGCAGACAAACAAAAGTGCTTTAGAACACGTGGACCTTCCCCACGTGAATCAATATTCAAGCCCTGATCTCCCTGTTGAGCAATGAGGCCAAAGAGAAGAGGGAGCTGAAAGACAGATGAGACAGAGGGAGGGCCGTGGGATGTCATGTGTAAAGAAGGAGATTCTCATTGGAGGCAAAGAGAAAGAAGATTGCAATGCATTTTTTGAGGGAGAAAAAAGGGAAAAAAGGAAAACAAGAAAAAGCATCCTACATAACGAAGCCATCTTTGTCGCACTACTACACTCTGGACTCCAGATCTGATTGTGATTGAGGTAGGTGCTGGGCACATCACTGGCAAAAGATGCAATGAAATCATGGGGTGTTCGTCAAGTTGTGGGTGGAACAACGTTTCTATTTTTAGGTGTTGTCTGTTCAGGAGAAAGGGAACAAATGTTTCAGCTCAGCATGGAGGCTTCGTATCGGGATGTGTTGCTCTTATTTGTGTTGCTAAAAATGTTGAAAACATTTTAAAATGTTGTTTTTTATGATTGTTATAATTTCTCCTGCTATATTTCACCACTGCTGTGTAGTTGTCCACTCAAAACTAAAGTCATAGAGGGACAAATCAAAGTTCTTGCTTGCAATAGATATTAAAACATATCCTCATGCAAGCTTTTACCTACACAACATTGGGCTTTATTTTGCAGTCAGATTGAATTAAAATTCTTAAATCATTCAATATGGACCACATAAACAATTGTGATACAAGAAACGCTATACATGCCAATCAAAAGACAAACATACATGGCTGCAGGATTTATTTCTAATAACAATAAATAAAGTATATTTGCTATTGTTTAGCACTGGAGAATGAAGTTAAGTTAAAATTGTAAAATGGAAAACAATGGGAAAATAAAATCCAACATCATATTACATATGTATGTATAGGTAAGTCAAGCCAAGGTAACCGAACTTAAAGAAGTAACACGTGCATGGTGCAAATCTCAGATTTATTCATCATTCGATTTTAAAAAGTTTTGCAACATTGAACACTTGACATCCTTGCAGCATGGACTGCATTATGTTCACTGTTCATTAAAGAGATTAATAGGGTTTCCCTCCAGCACCTTAGATTAAAATATAATTTAGAAACTAGTCTGTAATTAAAGATTAATAGAGGATCTAGATTTTTTTTTCTGGTTTTGAATGACAGCACATTAAGAAAATAAATGTTTGTATGCACAATGAGAACTATTTTTTATGTTGCTGTTTCTTCCTTATATGTCTGTGTTTAATGTAGTGGCTCTGGAAAAAAAAAATCAAGACTGGAATAATGTTCTTCAAGTTCAAGTGGTTGATTTTTATCCAGCTCCTGCTCAATGACCAGGCTCTGTGCAGGGTCCCACCTCCACTGGCATGGAGAAACACTCCACTTCCAGGAACTGACTTCCGTGAAGAGGTTGAAGAAGCAGCCAAACAGGATCTTTACTCTCTCCCGGGATCCCAACTCCAGCTTGGTCTCCTATCAGCAGAAAAACTTGGCCGTGTATCAGCAGCCACACAAAAAGAGGAGAGAATCCAATCTGCCAAACACATGATATCTGTCCTCAGGGCAAAACTTCAAGGACAGATTCAAAATCACCTCCACATTCAAGGGAATGTCAGCTGTGAGGAGCTGTTGTCTGCCAGCACCGTAGATAACCCATCATCCACCATATTCCCTCAGGAGCTGCTGGGTCTCTCTTTAGTGCCTGTGTTGGTGCTGGCAGGCTGCCCACTGGAGGCGCAGACTCTGGTGCTCAAGCTGTACAACCTGCTGGGAGTGGCAGATACGGAGGAGCTCCTGATGGAGGTGGAAGGTCTGATTGAGAGGAGGATGAGCAAGGCTAGATCTACGCCTGTGCCAACATCAGCAGCGTCGCCTTCAGAGAGGAATCAAGCAGTGCGTCACATAGAGGCTGTGATGTTTAACATCCAGCAGCTGGCCACGGTGGGTGAGGGGACTTCTGAGCAGAAAGGCCATTGTGAGGGTTGGACCAGGGTGAATGGGACCACCCTAGTAGGAACAGCTGTCCAAGGAGCTACAGGAGATCTAGAGGAGGCTGTGAGCACCTGTGAGAGACTGGGAGTCCTGTGTGCTGGTGTGACCAGCAGTGGAAAATTCAAACCTGGGGAGTACCAGGCGGTGCTGAAGAAAGGTAGTCGCATCCTGCCCTCTGAATCCAAAGATTCTGAGTGCTGGATCCGTCAGTGTGGTACAGAGGAAGATGCTCTGAGCCCTGCTGCTTCGGGTCGACGGATGAAGCGGAGCCCCCAGAGGAGCTGTATCAACAAAAGCGAGGAGCGCGTGTACAACGTGGTGGAGTGGATCCCCGCAGTCAGCACCCTCTACAACCTTGGCACAGCCGTGTACTATGCCACAGTCAACTGCTCGGAAACAGCCAAGGAGAGAGCCATCCTCAGTGCTGTTGACCTCGGCACAGATGCTCTCATGGTCGCCACAGGAGGGACCGCCGGGGTGGCAGGCTACGCCCTTGGTGCAGGGGTGAAGACCGGTGTGAAAGCTGGCGTCAGGTATCTGCTCAACTCCATGAAGCAGGAAGACGACATGCTGGTGAACCAGTTCAGCTGGGAGGAGGGCGTCATCACTGTCCAGTAGACTGACGGATCAATAAATCAACCTGTGAAGCTTTAGCAATAAATGTTGTGATTAGTTCATACATAAAAAAAACAACAACAAATAACAATAACAAATTATGTTAGCAGAGTTTAAATTGTTTGGAAAATAAGATTGTGCATTATTGTATTACTCAGTGGAGAAATATCACTTCATTTCTTTTTCAATTAGTCTGAAAATTTAAGGAAATTAGTTTGACAGAGACATTCTAGCCTAAAATGTAATGAAAATTCAGTTAGAGTAAAAAGTTAATTACGCTACATATTCATTGTAAGCAATCTCAATAATATGTAAAGATAAGTATGCTGTGAACCTTTTTCCTTTTAGAAAAATAGCTCTTTTGTGTACAGTTAATAAGATAGTTATACAATTTATCATATTGAGCAGCAACTTTTGAAAAACTGGTCTCAGGAAATTAAACCTTCAATCCCTCAAGACTTTGATTTTACCCTTCATCCACTGTCTTCTGTTCAGTGCCATCCATCACTCTTGTTGTCTTCTTCCCTCCCATCAAAACCTTTTGTCAGGTCAGAGTCACATTCTCGCCTCTGGTGTAATTGCAGGGACAATAGATGTGGAGAGCTAAACCTTGTTGTTTTATTTTTTTTTGTTAAATGTCAATGAATTGTATATTAAATCTGTGTGCATACAGTGATTGCCAGTGTGTTTAATTCAGCACATTCACTCATTTTGTTTGTTCTGTAAAATAAGACTTTTATAAGCGAGAAAGTGGGAAATTTAACAGTTTGTGTACCACAACAAAATATTGTTTATTGTGCCTATTTTATAAATAAGCCAAGTCTTATTAATTAATAAGTTTGAAACTCCCATGCATTACACTCAAAACAACATAAAAAAAGAAAAAGCATGTTTTATAACATACATTTTTAATTGCAATGATAGATAGATAGATAGATAGATAGATACTTTATTGATCTCCAAGAGAAATTCACATAAGAATGGTGGACCAAGACAAGAAAGGCTCAATAAAGGCTATGTTTTTGTCGTATAATTAGCTGCAATATTCTGTTACTCTAAGATTATTTTTTGCATCAGTAATCTGTTTCTTTTATTTTTACTGCACTGGATAGTGTGAGGCTAATAAGTGTAGCAAGGTAGCTTAATGTGAACAGACGACCTGGCCTTTAGAGGACTCTGAGAGACATTAAGATAAAGGAAAGTAAATAAAGATGAAAGACAATGCTCTGGTCACCGACCTCCTTTCCAAACAGTGCTGCAGTCACTCATGTAGCTACAAATATTTGATGTGTCACAAAGGGCATACAGTTAAAAGTCTACCAGAGTTCTATTACTTTACACACTGTTATTTTTTACTGTGGGATGGCATGGCGACTCAGAGAAAGAAAATCCTGAATAGACATTTTTTACAAAAGACATTTGGCACAGGGGGAAAGCACAGGTGTATATTGTAACTTAACAATGACCGAGTCACATTACATACAAGTCACTAAGTCTGCTGTAAGCAAAAAGGGTACATTTGCCTATTTAAAGCCTATTTGAATCCAGCTGGCGAAGAGCACTCTGTTCAATTTGCATGTTCTCTCTGTTTGCACATGCTTTTCCTCCCACAGTCCAAAGATACGCAAGTTAAGTTAAGTGAACGTAAGTTAAGGATGTGTGTGGTGTATCTTGGCCCTGTGACAGATCGGTGACCTGTTCGGAGTGCTGGCTGCTTTTTATCAAATTCAAGGATCATACTGGGACCAGCCCCAACACACAGAACAAGATAATCTGTATGTGGGTGGATGAATTTTATTATGTTCATCAAAATGCAGCAGGTCAGCTTGTTATTGATCAAAAGCCCATCTGATCATCATGAAAGGAGCTGAGTATTATTATAGTAATATAGTAAGTAATAGTGATATAGTAATTATTATGAACAGGTGACTCTGTGCAGATTCGGAGTTTTTGATCTCTTTAATTTTGATCTCTGTACACATATTTACCATACAAAATTCACAGTTAAAGTAAAATCCTCAGTAAAAGTAGTATAGAGAGAGAGATAAGGAACAGGGTGGGTATTGTTTAATCAGATAAGCTGAGTGCAGAACACACACAGCCTGCTTCCTGGTAACGGAACTAATGGATTTGATTCAATTATAAGAATGACACACTACTTTAAGATCTATTTGATAACGTAGGATCATAGTCTGGTTGTGTAGAGGGACAAATAGGTCAGTTTTAAGCCTCTTTTTGTTCCTATTAATCCACAGATGTGACAAAGTTTATTTCTGATATTATCAAAGCAGAGCAGGACATTGTTTTTTAATGGGGGGTGAGCAGATTGAACAGGTGTGCTAAGCTAAGCAGAAAACAATAAAACGCCACGTTGTGTGTTTAAGCTCCAGCAGTGATGCCATGTATATAGACTGTATATAGAGATTTGTATCTATGCAGGTGATGCAGCATAGTTGACACTGCTCTCTGACCAGACCCAAGCCAGAGAGGGCCAGGACAATTTCCATAAACCCAGATACCCCTGCAACAGTGCAATAAACTTCATGATCATTTGCATTCTCATTATCCTTAAACTGCAATTCAGTCTAAATGATAGAAATATTACCACAAGTTAAATGAAATGGAATGTGAATTAAAATAACTATAAAACTTCATACAATTTATTGCTTGTCCAAAAATGTTGGGGGGTGTGAATTTCAAATCAGGCTCTTGGGATTTCTACAACGCTCTCTACAGCACAAATTCTGCACAGCAAATCATTATCACCTCTAAGTTAACAAAAATTAATTCCCAACTCGTAC
The DNA here is from genome assembly GCA_023238725.1 of Scortum barcoo. Classification (NCBI taxonomy): domain Eukaryota; kingdom Metazoa; phylum Chordata; class Actinopteri; order Centrarchiformes; family Terapontidae; genus Scortum; species Scortum barcoo. Next base: position 17,863,801 of record CM041537.1, read on the forward strand.
CAACATTTTTCTGTAATCGTGCGTCATGTGTAACATCTACTGGTGAAAGTGTGAACTGAAGGGATGGATAAAATAAATCCTACTATTACATTCGTAATGACCACAAGGGGCAGGTGTTACTAGGTGAGTGGACCTCAGTGGACAGGATAAAGTGTTTATTCTAAAATAGTAACTTATTGTTGTCTATTGTAAAGACATAAATTGATATATTTATTTGGGGAGCCTGATGTTTTTCACAGTCTAATGTGGTACTGTCAGAACATAATGACAATTTTAGCAAATATTACAAAAACTCATTTTTAAATAAGTTACCTACTTCTACTTTAAGGATGTTTGTTTATTCTTTTGGGCTCTTGATAATGATATTTATTGTTCTTCTCATTCTATTTACTCCCTGTCACAAGATAAACTCAGTTTTAACATTTTTCTGTATTCTATGTGTCAAGATATTATTTAAGATTGGCAGAACATACTTACAATTACATACTGTGCTATAGACCTGCCAATTAGATGGATCTTTCACTACTTTGTGTAACACAGAGTTTCAGAAACAGTTTCAGACCATGTTTGTGAAGGATCTCCTTTTTGGTGTAATTTCTTCTTCAGATGTTATAAGAGAATCTCCTGGCAGTCTGCCTGTTCCCGGTGAGTTTATAGTTTTATAAACTTTCTGCACTGTGTTATTACTTTTGTCATATCAAGTGTGTCTTCCTCTGTCAGTTGGTAAAGGTATTTTTTAAAAGAAATCTTTACTTTTAATCCTTATTGAGGTGAAGTGGATACACTACAAAAGTTGTTTTTATCTCATTTGGTGATGTCAGAGATTCTTTAGATTTTGTGTTATCTTTGCAACCTTTGTACCATATCGGACCTTTCATAATCGAGATGGCAGTAAACTACTTGCAAATTTCCCATTTCATAATATCTCTAGCACGCAAAGCACATTGCTCCTTCTACCGTGTATGACAAAGGTTCATCTAGTCTCTTTGTAGCTTCTTTTAGTTCCAAGTGGATTTTTTTGTATGGAAGTCATTTTGTGTTCTTCAAAATCTGAATTTTCTTTTCAAGTTTCTTCTGTTTTTATTTGTACTTTTTTTAAAATTCAAGGTACGATTTCAGTATTGTCATTTAACATTAAGTATTATTCTATATTGTTCTAAGTCAATTTAATTATACCTTATCAGCTAAGATTGATTTATTGTATTAAGTGTCCAGTATTTGTATTAATATTTCACTTCTCTTATCTATTGTATAAGTATAACAGCCTCTCTGTTGTCATATATTCAGATTTTCAGTCCCATACTTCTTACAGTCGTTGCTTTGATTTGAGAAAGAAGTCACTTGTTGAGTAAATGTCATCAATCAGTCCCAATTCTTCAATCATATTCATGAGCGTTCGATGTTTTTTAGATCACGAGCTGTGGTCTGAAGCAAGTCTGTCGATTTGTCCATGTTGACCAATATTAAAGTCCCAACCTATTGTTGCATCACTCCTCTCCTCTTACTTTCTGCTGCATTTGTTGTGGTTTTAAAACAGGTATTATCATCTTCATTTGGGGCAAATACATTTACAGTAGTTAGATAATACAGTCCGTTGGATCAGTCCATCTATAAACCCAGTTAAATGGACCACAAAGCTCAGGACAGAATCATTATTATACAAGTGCTGCTTAAATAATTCACTTATAGTAATCAAGTAGTCCACTTACAGTATTCATTTTTTATTTATGACAACATATGGGGAAGAAATGTAAAACTGCAGTAATTTTTAAAAAAACTTTTCTCCCACTATACTTTGCCTTGTCATAACCTTTCCATGATGGAAAAAGAAAGTCATTTTCTCACAAAGAAAAACGTAGTTTCCTCGAAGCTTATGACAAACTGCCAAAAACAAGCCAACGAGATGCAGCAGTGAAACTTAGTGTTCCTCATGCTACCTCGTGTGGTCGACTCAAACACTGAGGGGGACAGAAAACTAATGCGTATGGGGAAAGCACCTGTGGTTGAAGCCGTTCTCGTCAATAGTGAGATTGTCTGTTTCATTACTTTATATAATAAATATACAAATGTCAATTAGCTCATCCATCTGCACGAAAATCTTCTGCTAGCCTATAATAATAATCATCCATAGTGATCAATTTGACCCACATAAACTTTGTGCTTTCCACTGTACTGTTTCAGATGAGTTAAACACAAAAAGTGGAAGGTGCTGAATCCTGAGTGCAGATATGTGACTGCTTCATGGTACATTAAAAATTAATATAGACCTGCTTTTCATGGGCAACATATGAGCAATAAAATGGTAATATTACAGATGAACAGATTGGGTGAAAGTGGGGTTGTTCACATGTAAGGCAGTCAACAGCTGCACCTCAGGTCAGCTGCTGAGGCCCTTCAGATTCAAAACCAACACATAACCTCTGACAATGGAGAGAAAAACTGTGAGGTCGTTTTAGATTTTGTTATTGCCGTAAATCTCAGCTGTCTCTAGTCTTTGTTTTGTTTATTGCTTCAAATGAGTGTGTCACATGCTCAGTCTGCCACTTTCACAACGCCATTTCTCGAGAAATGGCTGCAGAGGGCCTTAAGTTTCTATTTCGCTCACCGGTACAGAGTGACGTACAAGCGCACCAACGGCGCGCGCTGCTCCGCGTCCGAGCCAACCAATCACCTGCCAGCTTCGAGCCCAAGAGGAAACTGTGCGTCGTGATGCGGACATTCCGGCTCTGACGCTGCGTTTGACGGCCGTTGTGTCGAACCAAAATGGCGCCTGGACCAAACCGTGAGGAACCAAGTGGGGAGGGAGAACTAGTACCCAATGAAACAGAGGACGGGGTGAAACGGACTGACGAAACAACATCCCCACGGCTCCTCTGCGCTGGAAGTTGTTGTGTTTGCGCGACATCAAACAGAGAGGTAGTAACGCGAGGACCAGTCGGTTCCTAAATATGCGTCTGTGTTAAATTGGCAGTTTTCTAAGTTACTGAGACGTTGCTAAGAGATCTCTGCACAAACTAAGGTGAGTAAATGTGTTATTACTGATGGGCCGAGCCTCGTCTGCGCTGTTGTGTTGTTTTTTGGTATATTGAGTTACTGCACGTTGTACAGTGAGTTCATACTTAACAGCCACAGGCAGTCTCCTCTCTGTTTGCCCCTTCATTTACTGATGCCAAACTTGTGAAATAATTTTAACTGAACAGTCTTTCAGAGCTGTGATACTGTCTTTGTTTTCTTCTTGTTGTTTCAGTCTGAGGATGGCTCAGTGGGACAGACTGAGGCAGCTTCCTGTTGTCTACAAACAGCAGCTGCATGAGCTGTACGACCGGGATGCTTTGCCCATGGATGTTCGTCACTACCTGTCAGCCTGGATAGAGAAGCAGGAATGGTGAGGCTGCACCTCATCTGCTGCTTCTCATGTCACTCGGCTCACGTTGTGCTATTTATAGCAAATCGTAACAAATCCTGTTTGTTAAAATACTGTGTGTCTTGTGTTTTGTTCCGCAGGCAGCGAGCGGCGAGGGACCATGATTTGGCTATGGTGCTGTTCCAGATCCTGCTGGAGAATTTGGATATCCAACACAGCCGCTTTGTCCAGGAGGAGTCGTTCTTGCTGCAGCACAACATCAGACGCTACAAACAGAACTTTCAGGTTGGTCCGTGTGAGATTTGTGGGAAACGTAAATAGTTCTGGTCAGCTGCTCTGCCTTCCTCTAAGTGTGGTCATGTTGTTCACTGTCATTCAGTGTCTTGTTTGTCAACATGTTAGGTGTGTTTGCTCCCATTATTTTGCCAATTGTCTCTCTCTCCCCTGACAGCGGTACCTGGATGATCCATGTGCCTTGGCAAATACAATCCTGTGGTTTTTGGAAAAAGAGAAGGAAATCCTGCAGAGTGCTGACCTGGCTGAGCAGGTTGGGGCAACATTAGACTAACTTATTTGATACGTGACTCATAACTGATGTGACACACCCTTCTGCTCATGTAACGTTAAATGAACAGCATTTTCGTTCGTAAAATTTTAGCATGAACAGGCCTCGTCAGACAGGAACTATGATACTGGAGCTCGAGCTTATCTTCACATTTTATGGCTCACTGAAGTAATTTAACTGACGCTAATAGCACACAACACAAAGGTACAGTCAGGCTGTGGGTGTGCTGACCTTACCTGTTTAAATACCAATACTGAACAAATTTATATTTACACATACAATAAATAACTGTTTGTTTACCTTCATAGACAGAAAGGGAACATGGATTCATGTCCACGTCAAACCCCCTGCCCACATCGTTTGCCCCCATGGCAAACCTCTTGTTCGACGTAAAGTACTGAAATGGCATGTAAATAAATACAATTTCAATTTCGTTTAAAATTTCAAAAACACCTGCAAATACTTTGTACTCATATAGATACCACTGAGGTAAATGGACAGATGTGCTCTGTGTCTGCAGGGCTCTAACTTAATTCAGAACATTTAAACCTTTGAAGTCAGGTATACAAAATATATGTTCCTGGTGTTCAGTTTGAATGTACTGAATATAAACCCCAGGACATGTGATATGTTGCAGCTGCCGCTTTCACTCCCACTTTGTTCTGCATCAGTATTAGTCAGTATCACCCTTGAAAGACCCTTTATCTCTAAACCTGCTCCTCCTCCTCATTTACTCTGTCTCAGGTCCAGTTGCTGCGCGTAGAGCAGGAAGCCATGGAGACCAGCAGCCAGCAAGACCTCGAACGTAAAATGGCCGGCCTCAGGAATGAAGTGCAGGTGCAGATCATGTTGTTTTATGTCATTATGTTGTACTCTCTAGATGAAAGATGTTACAGTTCATCTTTTTTCTCTGTACTTTTGGGATACAGTGCATGGAGCATACAATGTTATGTCTGGAGGAGCAGCAAGACGAGTTTGATTTTAAATACCAAACCTACAAGATGGAAGGTAAGCAGATAAAAAAAGTTCTGGTTGTATCTGCATGTTCTGATAATGAGTAATAAAGTGGCACGAATCACAGCTACATGCTCCCTTTTGTTTTTGTCTGTTTTGCATGGAAACTGTGATCCCACTGTGGAAACGTTGATGTAGCTGTGGTAGATGAGGCTGTGAAGAAAGAACAAATTAAACATTTTCAGATTCTCATCAACAGACTCAATGATGCCAGAAAGGTATGGAGTTATTGATATTCAAACACCTCCATCTCTTTTTTCACACCTCTTCATTTCCTAATTTTTTCTTTTTTTGTCACATCCATCACCTTATTAGAGCACACTGTCAGACCTCAATAATCTGCTGGACAGAACTGAAGACCTCATTAACATATTGGTGAACAAGGAGCTGGTTGATTGGCAGAGAAGACAGCAGAAAGCCTGCATTGGCGCTCCAGACAATGTTTGTCTGGATCAGATGGAGAAGTGGTATATTCATCTTCACCTGTTCCACATCGGTTTTAATCTTTGGTGTTTACTGTAATAGTTACATCAGTATTCCCTCTGCATATGAATTGCTAGGCTGGAGAAAAGCTTGCTGTTGTTGTTTGAATTTGATAAAACCACTAAGTCAGGATGGAAAATGTGAAAATTTGTGGCTGAACTTTGACTTTTTTCCCCCCATTTTCTAAGATGTGTGTTAACATTGTTACATTGTTTCTCCTCTTCTTTTTTAGGTTCACCTGTGTGGCAGTGTGTCTGTTCCAGGTGCGTGAGTTTCTTGGTAAGCTGGAGGAGCTGGTTGGAAAAGTGTCCTATGAGAACGACCCTGTGAAGGCCCAAAAACCTGCGCTGCAGATGAGAGTAGATGCTCTTCTAAAAAACTTACTCAAGAGGTCTCTCTTTTAGCACACATTTTCTTACGCTCTCTTGCTCTTGCTTTCTTGTGAAGTTTTCTGACATTATTGTTTTATTGTTTCCTTGAAGTTCCTTTGTGGTTGAGACTCAGCCATCCATGCCTCAGGGGAAAGGATCGCTGGTGCTCCGCACAAACGTCCAGTTCTCTGTCAAGACCAGGTCAGTGGAGGGTCACTCCAGGCAGTCACTACTAAACTATGTATTTATTAGAATTTACTTTTAGTACGAATTTGTATCATAATCTGTAATGAATAGCCTTTTCTAGGTACATTCTGACAAGTACATTGATTCCACGAACAAGAAGTAACCAAAATGTTTGAACAAATGCAGTGTACCTATAGCTACAAAGACAGACTACACAGAGTTATACTGGAGCTAAACCACCCAGTCTGCGCTTTAGTGGATTGTAGTTTAACATGTAAACATTACAGCACTTCTGAGATAATATGAGTATTATAAGGAGAGCAATGACAATTTAATGCTTTATTTAAAGACTTATGTTATCTCTAATACAACTTTGATCCATCAAATGTACTTAGTTTTCCTCTGTAACCTTGAGTGTTATTGTTTTTCTGCCTTTTCACATTTTATTGTTTAGCATCTTATTTTTTTTAGTTCTAAAACCTCTCAATGGACTTAATGTTTTCAGACTTCTGGTTAAGTTTCCTGAGCTGAACCACTCCATGAAAGTGGATGTCTCCATGGACAGGTGAGATGCTTCCTTTAGTCTGAGTTACTTTCACCACACACAGAGCAGACCAGCAGGATGACTTCAAACAACACACAATGATGTTTTGTTGTCTCTTTGTCATCATTACTCTGTTTTTCTCCCCTCTGAAATTAGGGAGGCTCCTCAGATTAAAGGGTGAGTATTTTTTTTTATATAAATTCAGCCTTCATATCAAGTGTTTTTCCCAGAAGAACTATTTGCAATTTGCAGCTTTTTTATTTGATGTGAATTTGTTTTTACTCAACCTGGTATGTGTGCAGATATCGCCGTTTTAATGTCCTGGGGACCAAAACCAAGGCATTGAACATGGCAGAGAGCCAGACTGGAGGCATGGTGGCAGACTTCAGACATCTGGTGAGTGATAACGATTTGAAAAGAGGCCACATAGAGAAGTCTCCGGCAGTGACAAAAATTAAGATTACAATAGTCAATCTAAGGTGGTAATAGTGTTATTTGACTATTTTTTTGCATTATTATTTGCCTGTAGACTCTGAAGGAGCAGAAGTCTGGTGGTGGCGGCAAAGGAGTTAGTGACGTGAGTTGACTTTGGCAGCCCTGAAGATGCCATCTGGGCTTACAGATTTAACTTACAAAATCCTAATTCAAGAAGCTGCGCACAACAACCAAATAATGATCTGTGTGTGTCCTTTGTTGACAGATTTCTCTCAGCGTCACAGAGGAGCTGCATGTCATCTACTTCAACACTGTATTTGAGCTGAAAGGCTTGTCAGTTGAGCTTCAGGTGGAGTTTTTTCTCCTTATATGACTGGCTGTAGAAAAATGTCATTAACCTGCATGTGTTCAGTATAAAAATATATGCATCATATTGTTGTGTTCATTGTTGTTAATTATGAAAATATGAAGAAAGAGTTTTAATGTTGTTTTTCAACAAAACGTAGGCCTCCTCCCTGCCGGTGGTCATCATTTCCAACTCCAGCCAGCAGCAGAGCGCTTGGGCATCTGTCCTCTGGTTCAACATGATCAGTCACAACACCAAGGTAAGAGGTCCACATGACACACACACACACACCATGCAGCATCTTGAGTTGTATTTGTGCTCTCAGAGGGCATTGTTAATTACTTCGTATGTATTTATTGATGTCCGTCTGTTTCTCCAGGACGTCATGTTCTTTGCCAACTCTCCTGCAGCCACTTGGCCGCAGTTTGGAGAGATGCTGAGCTGGCAGTTTCTCTCTGCCACTAAACGTGGTCTGAATGATGCTCAGTTGGAGATGGTTGCATACAGACTCTTTGGTAAATCCTGCTTATGTGCTCTGTTTTAGTTGCTTGTCTTCTTATTTTTCTGGTTGCTGTCTATAAGTTGGGCTGAATTCATTCACCTGTGAGTCAAACACAACAATAGGAATGCATGTAGCGTGTAACATGCAATAGCGTGTGATCTGATTTTAAAGTTACTGCAGTGTATCTTGCATTTTAAGATTGAGCAGCTTATTGAACCGCACTGCAGTTCTGTAGCTTCCCAAACAAAGGATGCCCAAAACTTTAAAATTCATTCATGCAATTTTTTTGGTATCATCTAGAGCAAACACTGGATGTGAAGTGTAACCTCCCACTATACAACTTGTTTAATTTATATCCATTCTTATCAATTGTCTCCTGTTGACAAGTATGTAAATATTATGAAGACACCCAGCAGGACACGTACACAGTTTACATGGATTTGTCAGATTATAATAAGGATTGCACATAATAATACAATCCTTAATGGCTTGTAAGCATGTTTTATTATAGATTACACAAGTGAGTGTTAATTGTGTAATGAGTTAATTGCCTTTCTTTCCTTCAAGGAAACCAGAGTAAGTATGACAACTGCAAAATAGCCTGGTCAAAATTTAGCAAGGTAAGGATGCTGAATCCTAAAAAATACTTTTCATCATAGCTAAAAGGATTAACTATGGCCACTTGACTTTAAACATGTATCTGTATTATGGATTATGACAAAGTTCTGTGTTTTTTTCTTTCTGTATGCAGCTTTTCTTTTCTATTTCTTAACTACATGAATAACCAAATTTAATCATTTATGTGTATGTTAAAACATTTATTTTATATGCTCCAGATTATAATAGTATCTCCAACAAGAAATTGTCTATCACAACTGAAGTAGAAAATGTGCGTGCTCTGCATATTGTGATGTTATTAAAGGATGTGGACACCATTAAAGCAGGAAAAAAACTGGAGCGAGAAAACAAGATTCTTTGAAAGCAGGGTGAGCTTAGAGGATGTAACAGGAGGAGGACACTTGCAGTTAGGCCCACAACAGTTTCGATAAGGACAGTTTCTTCAATGAGTCCCTTTAAGAGAAGATGTTGAAGGACATTGTATTATTTACATATTCAGTGCATAAGCTGGATGTGTGATTTAATCACACTACGTACAGTGTATTACTTATATAACTGAATGTCTGTTCATTTTAATCATGACGCACTGATGATCAGAAAGTATATTCAAACACACCAACATTAGAAGGTTAGAAGATCAGCTTGACCTTTGCACAGCAGAGCGTATTTGTGTAACTAGACGTGTTAATAAAAGACTTTCTCTGAACAATAAAGTGCCTGACATGGCCATACTCGGTGCAGCGATAAATCTAGGACATATCAGACTCTGAAGACTTAGTATTGTTACCTGGCCCTGTTGAAGGTTTTCTCCCACAGTACCTGCTAAGCTAATGACATTCCCATCATGTATGTCTAATGCTAACATGCATGTCAGCTCCTAAGCACAATAAACGTGTCAAACATTACCTGCTAAACATCGGCATGTTTATAGTCATTGTGAGCGTGTCAGCTGACAGCCAATTCCATTAGTGCATAATTCACTGCAATTCATATGCGTAAAAACAAATTGTACTCCTCAACTTTTATCCATGTTACATTGTTTGTTTGTTTAAACATTTTGTTACAGGAAAATGCCCCTGACACCTTCTGGGTGTGGTTTGATGGCATCTTAGTGATGGTAAAAACGTACCTTGAAGACCTGTGGAGGGATGGGTATGTTTTCTCAGCGTAGTCTTATCTTCGTCAATATGGAGCAGTTTAGCTTTAATTCCTCTGAAAAGGGAGAGGTTTCTTCTTTTATAGAAGACTTTTTATCTGTACTGTAGCCACATCATGGGCTTTGTGAGCAAAGGAAAAGAGAAGTCCCTACTGAAGAAAAAACAGAGAGGCACGTTCTTGTTGCGCTTCAGTGAAAGCGTCATTGGAGGAATCACCTTCTCTTGGGTGGAAACCGGCCCGACGGGTGAGACATTTTTAATTTTATTTAGTTAGTTATAGTTTGTGTTATGTTTTTGAAAATATTTGGAAATTAGTGCATGATAGACAGTAATACAAACAGGCTTACAATCAAATGAATAAAACCAATTTTACTCTTTTTTTTTCTATGAATGATCCTCTGCCTTTTATAGGTGAACCTGACATAAAGACTGTCCAGCCCTTCACCAAAGTGGACCTTTCCCAGATCCCCTTTCATGAAATCATCAGGAATTTCCAGATCTTGGAAGCTGAAAATGTTCCAGAAAATCCTCTACTTTACCTTTATCCCAACACCCCAAAAGACGAGGCTTTCGGAAAATACTACACCGACAAGACTGGAAGTAGGGGCATCTCATGATACTTTTGCTTACAGAAATAATATTTTTTGGAAAAGAAATCTGTCAGAACATACACCTCACATGCAATTTACAGTTTTGATTAATGTTATTTGAATATTTTAGTCATGGGTAATAATATATAATAATATATTCATAGTGTTTGGGATGAATACGACATTACATGAAATACATTAAATCACATCTAAACTCTATCTTTCAGATGACAGTCCTTACATAAAGTACATCAAAACCAAGCTGATGTTTGTTTCAAAGGAGTAAGTATATTCATTTCCTCCAGGCTGGTTTACAGTACTGTGATTGTCTGAATTAAAGCATTTTGTCCCTTGTATTCTAATCTGCTTTTCATTCAGAATCCAGAACTTGAGCAACAAACTAAAAATGCTCCTCATCCAAGAAGTAGTGCACCCCCACCCTTTTTATGTCATAAGCAACTGGTTGTAATGACTGTTTGTCATTGGTCATGTAGGAACACACTGGAGGCTAGGCCACCCGTGCCCTCTGACATGGTTCAGGGTGACGGCCTGGAGCCAATGATTGGCCTATGTGGAGAGGCAGCTGGTGAGTCATGGCTCTCCTTGCTGTCCAGTCCATCTCTCCCTTCGTCACATAGCTCTGCCATGCCCTCTCTTAGTTGGCCTCGTTGTCGAGGGAACCAGCGGGAAAGAAGCTAGATAGATGTCAGGCGGCTTCTATGAAATTGTTGAACTCCTGTTCTGTGTCTTGTGGCTGCTGGCTGCTTCTCCTGAGCATAAAATCTAAAAATCTGACTTGTCTGGAGGTGATTGGTTTGGGCAAATGTGACTAACAAGTTTCTGTTAATTTTTAAGCTGTTTAATTCTACCTTCTGATGCTTGAATACTTTAACACTTCTCTTGATGTATGTATTGAAATCAATTAAAAGACACTGCAAAAAATGCATGTAGGCACAGGTTCAACAATACCACCAGTAATGACCAATCAGATCAAATATAGTAATATCACAATCTAAATGATATACATAACATAGACTACTCTTATGGCGCTCAGAAGTTTTGGTGAGCAGTCATGTGGAGAACGTAAAGAACGATCAGATTCATGGAAAAGAGACAGCAAACTGGTTTGTAATTATGTGAAATTTAAGACTTTCTAATTGGTCACAAAATTCACTCATCAATCGTTCTAATTTAACGGGGCTCAGTGGGCACACATGCTTCTCCACCAGACACATCTCTAAATGCACAGTAGGGCTTAAATACATCTTAGTTCTGATGGTAAGTTAATTCAAATTACCGCAATCAGCATGGGAAAAAAACATCATGGATCATCCTTCAGTCATATATATATATATATATATATATATATATATATATATATATATATATATACACACACACACACACAATCCAATCAATCGTCATAAGCCTAGCATGAATGCACTTGGAGTCCACCGTAGGTTCTTGAATTGGACACTGAGGTTTGAGGGCTGGTGTATTCAGCTAGATGCAGTCTGAAACCTCACCACTAGATGCCACTAAATGCTTACACTAATTAGTGAGCTTTACTGTAGGTACTGGTTGGTGGATTTTTTCCACATTAATCAGAGCCAGGCGAGCTGTTTTCCTGTTTCTAGTCTAAGTTGCAAGCTTAGCTAACCATCTGCATGCTGAGGCCTCGTATTTAATATTTAAAGCAAATAAATATTCATGTATTTCTCAAAATGTTTAACAATTTGTCTAAGTATTAAAAAATGTATGAGTGCTATACATATGCCTATTGTACAAAAAGTATTTTTAATAGAGCTATTGAACATGAACTGAGTGTATTTAGTTTCTGTCACAATTTAATCATTCTGAAATTCTGTTCGGAAAGAAAAGTACCAACACTGCATATAGTTCATTTTGCACATATCCTGCTGGTACTTTCCTTCTTGTTTTGGTTGCATAGCACTTTCTCATTTCCTCAATGAAAGCGGCACCAGAAATAGCCAAAATACCACCATCACCACAGCAGAAACAGTATTTTTCTCTTGTCCCTTTCTCTCTTGTCAGAACAAAACGGGGATCCGCATCTTCCGAATTCACCTCTGGAAACCTATCACTCTGATCCCATGCTGTCTGACTCCGTTGGAACCCCAGAGGAAGATTTACTGATGTATCTCAACAACCCCAACCTTTATGTTGACTCTGACATCTTGCAAGATGAGCCAGTCCTGCCTGACTTCAGTCTAAATCTTCAAGGATTTAATTGCTTGACACCACAGTCCTGTGGAAACCTTTTCCAATAACCAAACCACTGTATCACTCATCATCAGCTTTACTTTCAGCTACTTTTGTTACAACATCCATATGACAAAATTGTAGCTTACATAGCAAATCCAGTGTCAAACATCATAGTTTGCTTCGAATACTGTTTTATTACCTGACAGCCTCTCTGCTAATCCTAACATTGCTTTTGTAATTATTTGAATGCTTTGAAATCATTGGAATCCAACATTTATATGTCAATTTCATCATGTTGATATTGTTCCAAATAATTTAGTAAGACAATGTGAAGACACAAAAGAGAGATAATTAGCTGGACTTATATCTACTCCATTAATGTCGCAAGCACTTTTATCAGATCCCTCAACTATCATGCGTTGTATACATTAATTTTAAGATAAGACATTTAAAAAATGGGGGGAGGGGAAGCAAGCTGGTAAAGATTTACCTGAGGTATTGTAGAATACATTGCGTAGACTGCACATAATTTATTGTTTGGTTGTTTTTTGTGAGTCCCTTGTGGTTGCTACCTACAGCTTGTGATAAACTACTAACAGATGAAGCACTTCTTCTCTTTAAGTTACATGTGTTTATATTTACCTACTCATTGATATCAAAATGTTATAACCAATAAAAGGGAAATTACTAATTGTATGTTCTGTTTATTGATAACTGAAGGTTATAAATGAACAGATGAGAAGTTGTCTAATATCGTTGATATCATAAGTCCTACTGTAGCATATTAATGGCTTACAGCTCAATTCAACCTAGGACCACAGCCTCAAATCAATAAAAAATATGTTAAAACTGAACACGGTTGAATAAATAAAACCAATTTCATTTTACAGGCATTTTAAGTTGACCATTACTATTACAGTAGTTTTTTGCTGAATGAGCTGCACTATATGGTTGACATTTATTCATTTTCTTCGAACAGCAGCAGGCAGCTGTTTTCAGAAATAAAAAAGCTAGCTAGCTAACAATGAAACAGCTGACAAGCTAATGAAGCAAACATTTTCCCCAGGATTTAGCTGAGAAGAAGAAACGAGAGCTAAAAGGGTCAATAAATACTTATTTTCACCAGGGTGGCCAGAAATGTAAAATGCTGCTCTGTGTAATTAGGTGTGTAATGTTGGTTAAGTTAGCAATTTTTGCTAATGTCAGTTAACCTAACATGGTTATTTGCGGATGATGTGGTGAATAACCTGTAGTTATATCTGTCAGTCTTATATTGTTTTTATCACTTATGGTGAATGAGTCTATGGCCCACTGAGGAGGGACTTTCCTGGAAAAATCACAAGTGGTGCACAGTTTGGCTTTAGACACGACAGATTCAATCTTTAACTTACCTGTGAGTGAAGCAGTGTACTGTGTTTTCCAGCCTCTGCTGGCATTGCGAATAACTGGTTTCTATGACCTAACAAACAGAGAAAAGATAGATGACTATATACGATGAAATTCAAACTCAAGTGAGGTCCAAAAACACACCTACAGCTAACAGCTTATCACCATACATACTGCGAAAGACAACAAAATGAAAATCTTCCCCAAGCAATATTTATATTTATATATCTCTAATCTTACATCCTTACATGACCTAATCTTTTGTAGGAGGATTGAAGGTGTTAAAGTGCACTTTAAGTTGTGCTGACTGAGAGACCTTGAGGAAGATGATGTTAAACCACCTGAAATACTGATATACAGTTTGGATTAATTTGCATGAAATTTAGGACAGTTAGAAGTTCGGATGGATACTAATGACTTTGGCTGTCTTTGACCATACATGACTGGGCTTGATAAACTAACCAACACGGGTTGGATAAACTATATACATATTCACCATTAACCAGGTGCTATTATACATGATGATATTCTACAACTACTAAATCAGTTTCCCTCAACAACCTCCTGATTACTGCTTGATGATGATGCTCATCACTTTAGAATAGGGTTAGTTGCAATAGTTTGCTATAATGGATTTTTTTTAAGGGAACCCGTGTGCGTGTGGGTTAATATGTGTTAAAACAACTACTAATTTAGTTGAACAAGACCTCACTTTAGAACATATCCGGAGTCAGAAAGACAGAGTTATTTGGACACATTTGTTGTTTTGGTATTTTGTTACATAAGAACAGATCATATTTGGTTGCATGTGGTTGGTTGCACATAAAAAGGTTAAAGTTTAAACTGACTGAACTTTATGTCCAGAGGGTAGGTGCTAAAATTTCTGTGGCACACACCACTTGAGAGAGTGCTGCTGTGACCTGTCTTTGAAAAAAAATGGCATGTGTAGAAGCCCTAAAAATACAAGTGTGGTTCCACTTTTCACCCAACCAGCAATTTAGGGTGTAATAAGCATTATTGCCTTTAGAGTCGCTAGTGTTGGTCCTCTTGTAAGATAAATCACACCTAAAAAAAAAAGTTGTAGTAAAGTAAAGTAAAGTTGTGAGAGGAGTATGATATTGTTTGCCTTTGGTGGTATCATCTGTAAGTGAAAGCCTCAACGGAACTCAAATATGCACACTCCACCATATTTTAACTAAAAGCCACAGTTGAATGAACCCTTTTTATCATTAGTCATGCGCTATCAGCATGTAAGAGGCCTTGAGTTCCTGAATTACTGAAGCAAGGCATGTTGTGACAGGAATATCCTGCTGATTTTATAACATTGGTGGTTTCTCATATGATGAAACAAACGGCTAGAAAAGTACGTGGTGATGACGTATGGGCTAATTGTTGCTCTAAATTCTGAAATACTGTATCACAAAATAGAATTTATTAAATACATAAGATAAACAAATAATCTTATCCATACATATCATAAAGGCAAATAAAAACAGAGTGAAAAATAGATGATGTGAAGGAAATTTAGCAATCTGAAATGTTTGAAATGTAAAATAAATGCACTTTTGTAAAATATAGCCTATGTGCTAGATACCTCTTCCCTTTTTTCTCCTATTTTTTGACACAGAAATACATCAGGTGACTGTAACTTTAAAATCAGGATCTCAGTTATTGTGATCGGGTCCAGAGGCGGGTGAATGGTGCGGCAGCCCTGGTGAGCAGCACATGGTAGGCCTGTCGAAACTGACGGTTCATGACAGCGTAGAGCACAGGGTTGATACAGCTGTTGAGCCAGGTGAGGTTTGCAGAGAACATGTGCAGTACCTGCGGGGCACGGTTGTTTTTGTCGGCTATGTTGAGCAACATGAAGGGGACAAAACAGAACACGAAACACAGGAAAACGGTGAAGCACATGCGAGTCACACGCTTAAATTCACCATCATCTCCTGAATTTGGTGAGCGGGATGATGACGCTGCAGTGGTGGGAGCAGGTGTGGATGCGGGTGATGCAGGGATGATGTCAGGGGTAGGCTTGTGGGCTGCTGATGAGTTGGCAGATCTCTTTTCAGAGGAGGAGATATCATCGTTATGCTGGGCTAGATCCACCTGGCTGCTCATCTCACAGCTACATGTGTGGGCCATACCACTCTCTACACCACTGTCATCAGTCCCTTGTACTGAAGAAGCTGGTTTCTTCCTGGATGACCGACGACTGAGCCGGTAACGGAGCAGCGCCTGTGAGGCAATCCTGACACGTCTGTAAATGAGGAGGTAGAAGACACCAACACAGCCCAGCCCAACAAAAAAGTAGAAGAAGAGCAGGACGGTGGTGTATGGACGACCCCTGGTACGATGGAAGCTGCATGTACACACCTGTGGCACGAACGTGTAAACAGACCAGAGTGGTGCAAAGCTGGCCACACCCAGTGCCCACGTTAAGATGAGGAGTAAAATAAGACCACGGTCAGAGAAGACTCGTTCAAACACAGCCCTTTTAGCGACCAGGAGATATCTGCTCACTGCTACCAGGCAGAGGGTGATAATGGAGACAGAGTTGGAGAGGAAGAGGAGCAGGCCGAAGATGCTGCACCAGAGCTGACCACTGCGCCACCTGAGGTGTAGATAGGAGTCAACTGAGATGGGCTGCAGTATGGTGCAGTACAGGAGATCAGCCACAGCCAGGTTGACGATGAGCACATTGAAGCGAGTCCTCAGACGTGGGTCTAAGGCGAAGGCCAGAATGGTCATCAGGTTCCCCACCGTACCAGTGACGGTCACAGCACACCCCCACAGCACAGCAAAGTAGCGGTAGGCTACGACTGAAGGACTGTAGCAGGAGAAGAGGTCGACCTCTGTGTGGTTCATGTGGTTCATCAGCATTCTGTCAACTAAGAGGAATCACAATATAGGTCAACACGTTTGCAAAAATGTTCACGGAAAGTTAAAATCAAACAGAAACCCAGTCCGCTCACGCTTCACAGTGCCACAGGTAAAAGGGGAAGCAGCAGGCGATCGAGACAGTTTACCACTTCCTTTTGAACAAGTACCCTTTTCTGACAGAAAGCTATGTATTTTTTATTTTTCTGTTTCATTATATTTTTGTTTAAATAGACACAGACATTTTCAAGGGTTTTTCTTCAGTTTTAGGATAATCTAGTGTATATCAACTATTCCATACAAATTCTGTGGCTTCTGAAATACATTGTATGTCCACTTTAAATAATTCCTCCACATTAGTCATAATAAATAAGTATTAAAAAGGAATGTACAAAATAGAAAAGGGTTTTGTGTACAAAATGATCTCAAAAGAATTGACATATCCCTAACAATAACTTAAGAAATTGTTTGATATTGATCTCCTTCATATCATGTTCGCATCACTGAGGTGAATTCTGCTTATAGACTATGACTCTCAGTTAGTCAAAACTTTGCGTATAACTGTGCTAGTATGTAACTTGATAAAAAGAAACCCCCTGAGAAATTTAAATATATTATTTTTATTTTAAATTGAATTAATTGGGTAAATAAAAGTCCCTTTTTCAAAACACTCACCTTAAATGTGGAGATTTCTGTTGTCTCTCTAATTGTTGATGTGTTGCTGCATTATTCTCTGCAGTGATCCGGTAAGCTGAATGTGTAGCTTCCTGCCAGTGTTACATTTTATGTACATCCTCTCTGTTACGTTAGTAAGTAAGAAGTGATGTGAAGTAGGGATTTCCACTTCATTTCTAAATTGAGGAAGCAATATCTTTTTTTTTAACATCAAACAAATTTAGATCATGACTGTGTTTCACATGTCATGTTAAACATCACAATATTGTAGCACATATACAACTAAAATAATGTGTAATAATATGCATGAAAAATAACTCATACAACAAAATTAACTAGTCACCATTTTTTACATAAATCCATTGTAATGATTCCATATGTAATTTTGCTTTTCTTTAACAAATATGGAAGTTTCATAATCAACCCTCTCACACACTATGACGCAAATTAGGATGTCATCAGTTTTCACTTGGTTATTCAAAGGTCAAACAAATTGATTTTGTGAATGATAATTATGCTCAGATTCCTCCCAAATCATCAAAATGGCTTTTCTTAAAACTACTTGTAACACATTTATGAAAGTTGAACGAGTTTGTAGTCAAGTCAAGAGTATTTGTGTAAACCAACATCACGCAGGTCTTAAGTAATCCCTTTGATGCATAACATTTGTTTCCACACTTATGCCATGGTGCCATAGTGATGTGTGCACAGTGGGCTTCCTGGTAGAAAAAATGTGCTCATGATGCAGAGACCTGCTGCTACACTCAATCATACAGTGGATTGTCCTGATGCTCCCTTGAAACTGGATGGCTCACCATTTTGAATATTAAATTCATTTCTATATCACTACAGAGATATAGTAGTTTTATTACTTGGTTGGTTAATCTTTTATACACAGTGTTAAGGTTTCTAGTTGGCTGGACCTCTAAATGCAGAAAAGACACTGCAGAGAGTTCAGGTAGAGGAGAAAACAATAGAGGTTTATTAAGTTGCACAGGCATTGAGTGAATGTAGAGTTTTTGTCCAAGGAGGGGGCAGAGAGCCGAGTCATTGCAGAATCCAGGGCAGAGACAAGGAGGTTCAGGCAGACAGGTGAGCAGGTTCCAGGGGATCAAGGAAGACGAGGAAAGCAAGGGTCAGTCACAGAATTACAAATCATGAATCAGAACAAAAAGGGAGCCTGACAGTTTACCACAGGAGAGTACCAGACAATCTGTCAGAGTGGAGGAATGAGCCGCTCTTAAATACTGCAGCGGTGCAGGTGGCTCGATTAGAGAATCAGGAACAGGTGTGTGATTGGTGCAGGTGTGCAGGCATATGAACTGGGGTGACCTCCTCAACTCTGCTCAGTTTCAGACAGACATGGGGAGGCAGACAACATCACATGGGGAAGAAACAAGGACAACAGAGGGAGAAAAACACTGGGGTCTTGATACATAGTTGTTGTCAGTGATTATTTGGGAAGTAATCTGGGGAATCATAAGGGAAACCATTTGAGCGGTGACAGTCACATTTTAACCGAAGTTACACTAAAGGAATTAATTTACATTGAGTTTTCTCAAATTTGTCTCAAATAATTTTTTTTCCACACTTGCTGTATTTTCCTTAGACAGTGAAGATTTATATTGATACTGCATTCTCCATTGGCAGTCAGTTTTTCACTGCAACTGTGGTGATGACTAGATGCTGGGCACACAAGACGAAATACAATAAGCCACGGAGGATTTTATCAAAAATCAAAAATCAAATTTATTTATTTAAAGCTCAAAATCACAAACATCGTTTGCCTCTGGAGGGCTTTACAATCTGTACAGTTGTGTGACACCCTCTGTCCTTAGACCCTCGAACCGGGTCAGGAAAAACTTCAAAAAACCCTTTATGGGAAAAAGAAGAAACCTGAGGAAGAGCCACAGATGAGGGATCCCTCTCCCTGGGACGGACAGACGTGCAATAGATGCCACATGTACAGAGAACATCATCATCAATATACTGAGTTCATGGTTTAGTCCATGTGTGAAGGTATCACAGGTAATGGAAATGAGTCCATAAGTCCAGGTGCATCTCTAGATGTCCTCATATGGAGCTCTGGGCCACTCGACCTTCTCTCCACAACACAGACACAGATCATGTCCCCACCAGGCCAGTGAACCTCAGACAGATGGACCACAACCAGAATCAGTGAGGAACCTGCAAGACTGGAGAGAACAAAGAGGACCAGGGCTCCGGCAGTAACATGCACTTTACAGGACATAAGAGTATTCACATTAACCACTTTAACACTTTAACCAATATTAACCAATTTAACCACTTTAACTACTTTAACCAGTTTAACCACTTTAGCCACTTTAACCAGTTTATAAGCTGACTCCAGTTTGCACTACTACCATATCAATTTGCACTGTGTGATTTTGTAATGTCTTTGTTTTATTGCCATGTCTTACAGAAACATACTTTCAATCCTCAGCATGTCCTTGCACATGCCACCAAATTAACAAAAATGCAGACTTTGAACTTTGGCTTTGAAATAAGAGTAGAGGAATCAGAGAAAGAGGAAGCAGAGACAGAGGAAGAGGGAGAGGTGCCCGGTGCATCATGGGAGCCCCCCGGCAGTCTAAGCCTATAGCAGCAGCATAACTAAGGGCGAGCCTGTGCCCACCCTAACTATAAGCTTTATCAAAAAGGAAGGTTTTAAGTCTATTCTTAAACACTGACACTGTGTCTGCCTCTCGGACCCAGACTGGGAGCTGGTTCCAGAGAACAGGGGCCTGATAGCTGAAGGCTCTGCCCCCTAGACTACTTCTGGAAACCCTGGGAACTACAAGTAAGCCTGCGTTTTGGGAGCAGCACTCTAGTTGGATGATAAGGAGTTATCAATTCATTAAGATATGATGGTGCCAGACCATGTAGAGCCTTATATGTGAGGAGGAGGATTTTAAAATCCACTCTAAATTTTACAGGGAGCCAATGCAGAGAAGCCAGTACTGGAGTAATATGGTCTCTTTTCCTGGTTCTAGTCAGCACCCGAGCAGCGGCATTCTGGACCAGCTGTAGAGTCTTTAACGACTTGTTCGGGCAGCCTGATAAAAGTGAATTACAATAATCCAGCCTGGAAGAGACAAATGCATGGACTAATTTTTCGGCATCGCTTTGGGGCAGAAAGTGCCTAATTTTTGCGATTTTGCGCAGGTGGTAAAAGGCAGACCTTGAAATATGCTTGATATGGGTGTCGAAGGACATATCCTGATCAGGTTCATTAAAACACCGAGGTTTAAATTTAGACGCTTTTGCTGTTGCACATAGACTTCCTGTTTCTGCCACACTGGGGTAAATATAGACCATTGCGTACAGGCTAGAGTGTCATAATCTAGACATGCAGAACAGTGAACTGAATGCGAACAAATGCAGAACAAGTACTCAATATATCCATGACCTAATGTCTGTACGCCACAAAATCAGAGTGGATGTGTTGCTGAAATACTCTGTTATAACCTATTAGGCATGTTTTGTTGACATTGATGCTTTATGTATGTAATGAACTATTGCATTTCCTGTCATGGTTTGCAATGCTTTTGTTGTGATTTGCACCGCATCTTTACAGATCTCAACTCAACTGTTTCCTACTGCTACTGCTGCTTTATATTGTCTACTTAGTTAAATAGTACATTTTATTTAATTATTCCATTTTAGGTCTATTATTATTAGGTTAATAAGTATATTATTAGGTCTATTATTACTTAAGTTTATTTATTTTTTATTTTTATTATTATCATCATTTTCACTTGTGTGGTTTTTCTTTCGAAATATTTTTCAGCATCGTTTTAGGGAGCCTCTGACTCAAGAATTGCATTGCCACTGACTACTCCATGTAATTGTTGTGCACATGACAAGTCTTGAATCCTGAATCTTGAATCTTGACCTACATCTGCACACAAACCATGTCGTTGCCTTGCCTATTTTCTTACCACTGAGTGGCAGCAGAGGACCTGCTTTAGATTCTCAAACTGCACTATGGTTCAGGTTGTCTGACATTACTTGTGACTGTGCACATCAGAGGTGTGGAGTTAAAGTCTTGCACCTCGACATTTATAGAAGACTACAAACCTCATGTGTTTATTTAGTTTATTTAGTCTTTATTATCACTAGTTATGGAAGAGTGAATATCCTAATAAGAGTGAATATCCTAATATTAATAAGTATTAATTTCTATCTGCCATATTTCTTGTGAATACCTATATATACGTATTAAGATCGTGGACTTTATCCAGTAACACATGCAGTATTAAAACACTTTATATGTCATCCTCAAGACGTACATCTCTCTCCTTAATTTAAAAAGACCTCATTTGTTATTGGTAGTTTGGACCTATATATATAATATACAAATAAATACAAATAAATTTAAAACCTGACAACAAATAATAAAAAATAATAAAATACCTTTTAAGAGAATTGGCCAAAATTAAAGATTAAGAGTTCATAGTGGCTGAATGCAAGTTTGGCTATATTATTTTATTTGAATATCATACATAAATACAAAAACAACTTTAAGTTGACCACCGGGTCCAGAGGCGGGTGAATGGTGCGGCGGCCCTGGTGAGCAGCACATGGTAGGCCTGTCGAAACGGTCGGTTCATGACAGCGTAGAGCACAGGGTTGATACAGCTGTTGAGCCAGGTGAGGTTTGAAAAGAACATGTGCAGTACCTGCGGGGCACGGTTGTTTCTGTCAGCTATGTTGAGCAACATGAAGGGGACAAAGCAGAACACGAAACAAAGGAAAACAGTGAAGCACATGCGAGTCACATGCTTCAAGTCTTTATCATCGCCTGAGGCTGTGGATTGAGACAAGGATGCTGCATTTGTGGAAGCAGGTGTGGAAGTTGGTGGTGTAGAGATGATATCAGGGGGAGACTTGGTTGTTGATGAATTTTCACAAGTTATCTCATCGGTATTTTGTGCCACTTCTGCCTTGCTGCTCATTTCACAGCAGCACGTTTTTTCCACAGTACTCTCTACACCGCTGTCATAAGTCCCTTGTGCTGAGGAAGCTGGTTTCTTCCTGGATGACCGACGACTGAGCCGGTAACGGAGCAGCGCCTGTGAGGCAATCCTGACACGTCTGTAAATGAGGAGGTAGAAGACACCAACACAGCCCAGCCCAACAAAAAAGTAGAAGAAGAGCAGGACGGTGGTGTATGGACGACCCCTGGTACGATGGAAGCTGCATGTACACACCTGTGGCACGAACGTGTAAACAGACCAGAGTGGTGCAAAGCTGGCCACACCCAGTGCCCACGTTAAGATGAGGAGTAAAATAAGACCACGGTCAGAGAAGACTCGTTCAAACACAGCCCTTTTAGCGACCAGGAGATATCTGCTCACTGCTACCAGGCAGAGGGTGATAATGGAGACAGAGTTGGAGAGGAAGAGGAGCAGGCCGAAGATGCTGCACCAGAGCTGACCACTGCGCCACCTGAGGTGTAGATAGGAGTCAACTGAGATGGGCAGTATGGTGCAGTGCAGTAGATCAGCCGCAGCCAGGTTGACGATGAGCACATTGAAGTGAGTCCTCAGACGTGGGTCTAAGGCGAAGGCCAGAATGGTCATCAGGTTCCCCACCGTACCAGTGACGGTCACAGCACACCCCCACAGCACAGCAAAGTAGCGGTAGGCTACGACTGAAGGATTGTTGCAGGAGAAGAGGTCGACCTCTGTGTGGTTCATCAGCATTCTGTCAGCTAAGAGGAATTGCAATATTGGTTAATACGTGTGCAAAAGTGCTCTCAGACAATGAGTCTGCAACAACCTCACAAAATGTTTTCTAAAACAAAGCAACTGGCTTTTATGTGGAAAAGCACGGTTATTGACCATGGCCATCACAGAACAGGAGGTTATCTAGTTGTTTTTGAGTTCCCTGAATAATACATATCCTCTATCAGTGAAAGAACAAGAGAAATGGACTTGGAGCAGCATTGGTTTTATCTTCAACTGGCCCAGTTGTCCAGTAATGACTACAGGTGTCTGTTGTCTCTGTCTGAAGTAAATACATTGTAACTGATATTTATACAAACTTCTATTCTCAAATTAGATTACATCAGAATATATTTTTAGTAAATTGATTCATTATTTTGCCTAAAAACTGCTAAGTCGGTGAGGTGATGATTTTAAAGTGCAGTCCATAACAAAAATAATGGTAAACTCAGCATTCAGCTTGTGTTCAAACACACAAAAATGCAAAGTGTTGAATTTCTTACCTTAAAGTTGATGATTTCCACCAGTATATACCAGCTTATATATGTTCGTGTGTGGCGAATGTTGATCTGCAGTTCTGCAGTTATCTGTTCATCACACTGTCCTGCTTCCTGTCAGCATGTCATATTGTGTGCATCCTCTTTGTCTTTAAGTTGTCTCTGTAGACGCGGTATTGTTTTCACACTAAACTGACCTGTGAAAACTTATGATCATGAACCATCTGAAACCCAATATGTGGATATGTTTTAGCATATCTGCTATGTCTGTTAGTCAGTATTACTTTAGGACTGTAATTAATGTAAAAACAGAACATAATTTGAAATATTTTGAACATGCACTCATGTTATTAAACACTAAACTGCTCATACAACTAATTGCATTTGTGGTTTATTGTTAATGTCATTTCTCATTACATTTGAAAAAAACAAAAAAACAAATCAACATATACAACCATAAACTCAGTTTAATGATTTTCTATATAATTTTGTTTAAATTCAACAATTAGGAAGCCCCAACATGTACCTTTTTGTCATTTTCTAATAATCTACATTTACAGTAATGTTTCAATACACTTCTCCTAAATAACAATTCATACATTTGGAGACATTTTCTTTTTATTGCAGTTAGAGAAAAGAAAAGTTAGCAGGAGTGCTTAAAGTATTGCTACAATTTCCGTTCCCTAAACCTTCCCTCTAAAGATTCACAAGCCGCCATGACAGTTTTCACCAGGGTAATTCGGGGTCATGTAGGGTTGGAGCACACGAGGCAGAGCAGACAAACTAAACATTTGTATCCCACTACAGGTCTACAATACTACCAGAAACGGTGTGTTGTGGTTTTGCATACAGCTACTCTGTGGATGTGGTCCTTTTCTCTTCATTCTGTAACATAATGCTGGTGTCTTTCATCCCACTGTTTTCCACACTCCTTGTATGGGAGTGTATAATTGTATAATTAAATGTGCACATAATGCAAATACCTGCCAGTAAAGTCATATATCAACCATTGTTCTGCTGTGCTCACAGTGTTGAAACTATTCCAATAAGACACTAAAACCTTTCTGTTTTTGCGCAGTGAGGTGCAGATGAACAAATGATAAGATAGATCATCATTTTAAATGTATATGTATGTAAAGCCATTTACAGGTAGTCTTTTTTATTTTTACTGCTGTGCTTTGTGGAACACGCGGTTTCTGTCAATGGGCATTCTGGGAGAATCTGGGATACCATTTAACTGGAGATGGTTGCATCTTCACCTTCACTAAAAAAACAAACTTAGCATGAATTCACTCTCTCGTTCAGTTATTATTTTCTTAAACTTTACTGCATTTTACACAGACTGTTAGAATAAACACTGATAGCTGCATAGTGCACCAGTCGCATTTACTTCCTTAAAGCAGCTATATCTTTGCCAGTCCACACAAGTGGTTGGTGTACACGTCAGTGCAGTTTTAAGACGTAATGTATTTCTACCCTTTTGCTGTTCCTCTTTGATTTCCTATTTCTGATGCACAGAGGTAAGTATAAACAACAGAGGCCAACTGTGAAAATGTAGACATACAGTATAGAGAAATGTTTGCAGAACTGCAAAAATTGTACCAAAATTGGTGGTACCTTTTTATCTTTAGAGGCCACAAAAACAGGACTTTACAGTGGTACAATCCACTATACTGTGACAGCTACAGTTTGATACCAGCTAACATCAGAGGCAACTACTATATCTAACCCAGCAGGTATGTTTCTGATAACATTAATGCTTTGGATATGTAATGAATCCTTGCAGAGGTGAACGTTAAAAACATAAGAGAGGTAGGGTTTTGAGTCAGATACAGTGGATCATATGTTAGATGATGGTATTTAGTCAGTTGCAGATTGGATGCTCGAAGACGTCCATGCTTGATAAAAACTTGTTTGTAAGTTCCTCTTTCTGCAGAGTCTACTTGATGACTGGCAGATAGTTGAGTGATGAAGGGAAACTGGGGAGGATGGAAATATACGGTCTCTTTTAAATGTCTGAGCTTTGTCAGTTATCTCTGGTTCTCCCTGTCAACGTAACAGTAGCAGTCTGCAACCACAGTATGCACCATGAGGAGTCATGATTATGTTCGCTGTTTTTAATATGATGAAACACCAACTCCTTTGGCTCTCAGCGGTGCATGGTTGCAGGCCTCCACTTCACAGTGTGCTTCTTCCTGATTCATCCTCATTCTTTCACCATCAGTAAGGAGTGAAGAGGATTGGCCCATGTGTGGTGCGAATGGGACCTGGGGCGGGTCTCAGCAGGCTGAGGGGTGTTCCCTGTAGGAGATGGTGGTGGGGATGAGGGTGGGAGGTCGGGCCAGGAGGACGTAGCGCCAGCTGATTGGAAGAGGCTGCAGCTGCCATGGCTGCAGCGACAGCTAGAGGACTTGGTAAAAGTCCGGCCCCAAGAGTTTTTGGAAGTTCCTTTGAGAGAGTCAAGGCAAAACATAAGTAAATGAGACACAACTTTAAGCACTGATGCATTGAAGAGTTTTCCTAAAACCTAAATGATAATGTTTTAATGGAGGAGGATTGAGTAATATGAAATATGAGTGTTTCTACCATAAAGTCTGTGCGCTTCTTGTGCCGACTAAGAAGAGGATTAGGTTTCCCTGCAACGCCATCCCGATGCCTCCGACTGGATATATGCTGAAGCATAAAATGAGAAGAGACAGATATTGAGATTGCTTGGAAACAACTTCACTCATGGCCTCTGGATCTCTGTGCAGGTTTTTCACCTGTTTAAGCTGCAACTCTGAGTTGACTCTCACGTTGCAGATCTCACAGTGGAAGGTGCGTTCCTGAGTATTGGGGTCAGAGGACAGCTCCCCTCCCTGCTCTGGGCTGGGTTTAGGACCCAGGCGCGGGTATGCTTTAATGGGTCCCAGTCCACTCCGAGCCTCCAGAATGGTTTTGTGTTTGGTGCCTGAAAACAATAAAAATGAAAACGTAATCTACGATGGTAATCAAGTCTATGCTCTAGTGCTGTGCCCGTACTAAATATGGATGAACCTCAGTTTTTTAAGCCAACATGTATAGGGAGTCCTTTGAGTGACAAATAAAAATGGAAATTTGAACACTGTACCCCTCCTTGAACCGCCACCTTACTGTGGTGGAGGGGTTTGTGTGCCCGAATGATCCTAGGAGCTATGTTGTCGGGGGCATTACGCCCCTGGTAGGGTCTCCCATGGCAAACAGGTCCTAGGTGACGGGCCAGACTAAGAGCGGTTCACAAGCCCATCATGAAAAGAAGAATATCAAGGACCGTTACGTCGCCCGGATTGGCGTTACCGGGGCCCCACCCTGGAGCCAGGCCTGGGGTTGGGGCTCGCAGGCGAGCGCCTGGTGGCCGGGTCTTTGCCCACGGGACCCGGCCGGGCTCAGCCCGAAATGGCGACGTGGGCCCGCCTTCCAGTAGGCTCACCACCCATGCAGGAAGGTCCATGAGGGGCCGGTGCAATGTGGTTTGGGTAGCAGTCGTGGCAGGGGCCTCGACGACCCAATCCCTGGACCAAAACTCTGGCAATAGGGACATGGAATGTCACCTCGCTGGGGGGGAAGGAGCCTGAGCTCGTGCGGGAGGTTGAGAGGTACCGGCTAGAGATAGTCGGGCTCACCTCCACGCATAGCTTGGGCTCTGGAACCCAGCTCCTTGAGAGGGGCTGGACCCTCCACTACTCTGGAGTTGCCCAGGGTGAGCGGCGGCGAGCTGGTGTGGGCTTGCTTATAGCTCCCCAGCTCAGCCGCCATGTGTTGGAGTTCACCCCGGTGAACGAGAGGGTCGCTTCCCTGCGCCTTCGGGTTGGGGATGGGTCTCTTGCTGTTGTTTGTGCCTACGGGCCGAACAGCAGTACAGAGTACCCGGCCTTCTTGGAGTCCCTGGGAGGGGTACTTGATAGTGCTCCGGCTGGGGACTCCATTGTTCTACTGGGGGACTTCAACGCTCATGTGGGCAACGACAGTGATACCTGGAGGGGCGTGATCGGGAGGAACGGCCTCCCCGATCTGAACCCGAGCGGTGTTCTGTTATTGGACTTCTGTGCTAGTCACAGGTTTGTCCATAACGAACACCATGTTCAAGCATAAGGGTGTCCATCAGTGCACGTGGCACCAGGACACCCTAGGCCGGAGGTCGATGATCGACTTTGTTGTCGTTTCATCTGATCTCCGGCCGTACGTCTTGGACACTCGGGTAAAGAGAGGGGCTGAGCTTGTCAACCGATCACCACCTGGTGGTGAGTTGGCTCCGCTGGCAGAGGAGGAAGTTGGACAGACCTGGCAGACCCAAACGTATTGTGAGGGTCTGTTGGGAACGTCTGGCCGAGCCCTCTGTCAGGGAGGTCTTCAACTCCCACCTCCGGAAGAGCTTCTCACACAGATTCCGAGGGAGGCTGGGGACATTGAGTCCGAAAGTGGACCATGTTCTCTGCCTCCATTGTCGACGCGGCAGTTCGAAGTTGTGGCCAGACGCGCAAGGTCTCTGGTGCCTGTCGTGGTGGCAATCCCCGAACCCGGTGGTGGACACCGGAAGTAAGGGATGCCGTCAGGCTGAAGAAGGAGTCCTATCGGACCATGTTGGCCTGTGGGACTCCTGACGCAGTTGACAGGTACCGGCAGGCCAAGCAAGCCGCAGCCCGGGCGGTCCTGGAGGCAAAAACTTCGGGTCTGGGAGGAGTTCGGTGAGGCCATGGAGGAGGACTATCGGTCGGCCTCGAAGAGAATTCTGGCAAACCGTCCGGCGCCTCAGAAGGGGGGAAGCAGTACTCTGCCAACACTGTTTACAGTGCGGGTGGGGAGCTGTTGACCTCAACTGAGGACATTGTCGGACGGTGGAAGAAATACTTCGAGGATCTCCTCAATCCCACCGACTTGCCTTCCAGTGAGGAAGCAGGGGCTGGGGACTCTGAGGTGGACTCGTCCATCACCCGAGCCAAAGTCACTGAGGTAGTTCGTAAGCTCCTTGGTGGCAAGGCGCCGGGGGTGGATGAGATCCGCCCTGAGTACCTCAAGTCTCTGGATGTTGTGGGGCTGTCTTGGCTGACACGCCTCTGCAACATTGCATGGAGGTTGGGGACAGTACCTCTGGAGTGGCAAACTGGGGTGGTGGTCCCTCTTTTTAAAAAGGGGGACCGGAGAGTGTGTTCCAACTACAGAGGGGATCACACTTCTCAGCCTCCCCGGGAAGGTCTACGCCAGGGTACTGGAGAGGAGAATTCGGCCTATAGTCGACCCTTGGATTCAGGAGGAACAATGCGGTTTTCGTCCTGGTCGTGGAACAGTGGACCAGCTCTATACCTCCACAGGGTGCTTGGAGGGTTTATGGGAGTTTGCCCAACCAGTCCACATGTGCTTTGTGGATCTGGAGAAGGCATTCGACCGTGTCCCTCGTGGTATTCTGTGGGGAGTGCTCCGTGAGTATGGGGTCCGGGGGCCTTTGCTAAGGGCTGTTCGGTCTCTGTACGACCGGAGCAGGAGCTTGGTTCGCATTGCCGGCAGTAAGTCAGACCTGTTCCCAGTACATGTTGGACTCCGGCAGGGCTGCCCTTTGTCACCGGTCCTGTTCATAATCTTTATGGACAGGATTTCTAGGCGTAGCCAGGGGCCGGAGGGAGTCCGGTTTGGGAACCACAGGATTTCATCTCTGCTTTTTGCAGATGATGTTGTCCTGTTGGCTTCTTCAAGCCAGGACCTTCAGCATGTGCTGGAGCGGGGTTTGCAGCCGAGTGTGAAGCGGCTGGGATGAGAATCAGCACCTCCAAATCCGAGGCCATGGTTCTCGACCGGAAAAGGGTGGCGTGCCCTCTCCGGGTGGGTGGAGAGGTCCTGCCTCAAGTGGAGGAGTTCAAGTATCTCGGGGTCTTGTTCACGAGTGAGGGAAAGATGGAGCGTGAGATTGACAGGCGGATTGGTGCAGCGTCCGCAGTTATGCGGTCGGTGTACCGGACCGTCGTGGTGAAGAAGGAGCTGAGTCGAAAGGCGAAGCTCTCGATTTACCGGTCAATCTACGTTCCCACCCTCACCTATGGTCATGAACTTTGGGTAATGACCGAAAGGACAAGATCATGGATACAAGCGGCCGAAATGAGTTTCCTCCGCAGGGTGGCTGGGCGCTCCCTTTTTAGAGATAGGGTGAGAAGCTCAGTCACTCGGGAGGAGCTTCGGAGTAGAGCCGCTGCTCCTTCGCATGACGAGAGGAGTCAGCTGAGGTGGCTTGGGCATCTGTTTCGGATGCCCCCTGGACGCCTCCCTAGGGAGGTGTTCCAGGCGTGTCCCACCGGGAGAAGGCCCGGTGGAAGACCCAGGACACGCTGGAGAGACTATGTCTCTCTCGGCTGGCCTGGGAACGCCTTGGGATCCCCCCGGAAGAGCTGGAGGAAGTGTCTGGGGTGAGGGAAGTCTGGGCATCTCTGCTCAGACTGCTGCCTCCGTGCGACCCGGTCCCGGATCCAAGCGGATGAAAATGGATGGATGGATGGATGAACACTGTAATGTATGTAATGTAATTTCATTACAACTGGGCAAACGCCACAAGGATCATGTGATGTAAGATTTCTGAAGAACAGCTACTGAATGGATCTTGTGCTTAGACTGAAGATGTAGATGACTTATTACAAAGCTGTTGATCTAATAAAACATCAGGCTGGGAGAGTATTTTTTAATATGCCGTTCTTACCACTAAGTGGCACTAATGCACCTGCCTTAGTTGTGCAAACTTAAAATGCAGAACAAGTGCAGAATTGCCTCTAAAGATCTGTGCCTCAGGGTGTCTGAAGTTGCTTCTAAGAGTGCATACTGCATAATGCTGTTGAGTGTAGAGGTTTATGTCTCTCAAGATTGTGCATTCTCTGTGGCATAACGTACGAGCATGTGCACTCTGACAAAGCTGCATTGGAGTTACCTTTGTTGTGTGCCTCTAGTTGTGAAAGGGAATTAACAGCTACTTTGCACAAGGAGCAGTAGAGAAGCTTCTTGGCTTTCTCCTCCTCTGACTCCCCTGAAGAAGGGCTGGGTGCTGGGGACGGGGTGTCAGGAAGACCAGCCACTGCTGCATCCGCAAGGGGGGTACTGAGGGCTGCGGAGGGGGAGGGAGAGGATGGCAAAGGTGTGCCAATAGAGGGCAAGGGGGGACACTCTGTGTCTACTGTGCTCAGTGTGGGTGTTGGAAGGCGGCTAGGGGTCAAAGGTGACTTGTTAGAGTTGGAACAGGATTGGGTGTCATCTGTAAACAGCACAAAGTTTTCAGGTTAGTGAGTCATTTGAGAAAAGTCAAGCATATAATAAACCTATCAACCGTGATGATTATAATATTAAAGTGTGAAAATAATATTTTGTTCTTCCTGTGCTTCCTGTGAAACCTCCTGCGTCTTTGAGATCGAACACACAGCTGTGCTGGTCCACCAGGGCGCTGATGCTCACCTTGTTTATTGGGATCTGGCTCCGGGCTGGATGGGGAGGGGCCCGGTGGGGTGGGCGAAGCAGTAAGTGGAGGGTGCGGCTTGTCACCATCTTGGAGACGAGCTGTCTTGGATGTCTCAATCCCCTTCACTCTCCGAGCATGGCGGTTCCCCTTATAGTGGGCCTCTGCCTGGCTCTGGCAGAAGATCAAGACATATCAGAGGTTAACATGAAATTGTGGATTTGAATGCGCACAATGAGATTCTTATTTACATTTTTAACAGACCATTTCATGTTGCTCATCATGTCAGTTTTCTTTATTCCCTTTTTTCTTTTTGAAAACCATAAGAGTTTCAGTCAGAGAGCCAGTGGAGTCACTCAGGTGAACCCACACTGTGGACTGGATTTATCTGAGAGACAGGACTCCAATGAGCTGCGTGGTACTAGAAGCACCAGCATCAGAAATGTGACTTTTTCTATTGCCAGTCAACTGTATATTTACTTTTTATTTGTTAATTTACTTGTCTGTATTACAGCGGCACAGAGACAGGTAGACCCAAATGCAGGACAAATACGATCGTGGTTTTTAAAGGGTTTTAATAAAGAGTCCTTGCAAACAGACAAAGTTGTTTCTTGGTGATTTCCTTGGCTTGATCAACGAAAACAAGACATGCTAACTCTAGCACTCCTGATTAACATTTTACGATCTGGCAACAAGACAGAGGAAACGCAGACAATATATACACAAGAGGAAATGGGTAACAGGTGGAGACAATCAGGGCAGGGCAGCAGACAATCACAACATGGCGGGAACACACACAAGGACAGGACGTTAAGGGACCTGAAACGAGAGGAGAGTTAGGGATTTAAAAAAAAAACAGACATGCCAGAACAGGAAATGAACACAGGACAGACAAACATGACAAGACATAACAGTCTGGTTACTTGTAAAGTCATAGATGTTTATGTTTAGAAGCTAAAGATGGCCTTGATGTTCATTACTACCCCAAAAAATAAACAAAAAAAGACAAGTAAATCCAAAAATCGTACACTGAACACGTTTAAATGTAGCACCAGTTAAACCTTTGATATCATGTTCAGTACATTTCAAAAACAGGATCTGTGTTCTTTGAGTAATGCTTGGCTTTTCCACAACAACTATTGATGAGATCTGTGATCAAAGCACCTACACTAACACACTGTTGAACTGTCAAGTGACCATCAGTTGATGACTGTGGTTAAGGCTGGTGGCTTCCAGATGTCGATGTGTTACAACGCAGCAGAAACTGAACGTCTGAGTGACTGTTTCTAACCGAGGGTGCTCAGTCGACTTCCCTGTGTAAATAAATGTTAAACTAAACAAACACACATCTTTTTTTTTTTTTTATTCCAAGGATAATCCAGTACTTACTTACAAATTCTGAAATATAGTCTGGCCCCCTGCGTTTTCAGTGCATTACAGTTAATGGCTGTTGAGCTGATGGTTTGCGGGGTCTGATGTGCTGATGAGGCTGTCGGGGAAGATTAGCCTGGAGAATATTCTCGTCTTCCTTCACTACTGGTGTAATCACTGAACTGATGATGATTATTGAGTGGTAGGATTATCTAAAATGGGCTGCAGGGCTGTGGGCAACCAGTGATGGTTGACAGTCAGCTGCTGAGAGAAAAAACGGAGCAAATCAAGAGGGGTTTGTGTTCACGGCTGTGTGTGTTGTCTCCATGTCCTTGTGTGATTTCACATAAGAGGATCAGTTTAAACTCCTGAAATGGGAAATATGAAGAGGAATGGACATTTCAGTAAGTACGGGTGTGAAGTGAAGGTTGAGGTAAGTTACGTAGTTTAGTTCAGTTAAAATGATGATCTTTAAGATTTATTTGACATCAAATCCACATTTTGTATACTATTGGTTGATCAAGCAATAGCCATTCAATGTATTTACATTTAATAATCATTGTTAGTGAGTTGTGAGTCGCCCAGTGGATTTAAATTGCACAAGGGATTCATAGGAAACAATGCATGAATGTAATCCACTTTTGCATTTCGTCTAATTGATAATAGCCACAATGTTAACTGTTGTCTCTTCTCCATTAAGGTGCCTGTAGACGAACTGAACATTTCCTACTGCTGCTGCTTCACATGAGAAGCCTACAACGGGTTAAATATTGTGGCTTGTGGTTTTTATTGTGAAGCAGTTGCAAGGAACTCAATATATTTCAGTTCAGTTTAGTGGTGTAAGCGTGTGTCTGCAAAAATGGCCAATGATTTCTATAGTGTCTTCACATGATGTGTCCATGTCTTAACCACAGAGTAGGTATAGTTAAGATATGGTCATGATCTGGCAACTAAAACACGGGGTTAAGGTTAAGGAAAGACTGTGGTTTAGGTTTGTTAAAAAGGTATGTGCTGGGCGCCAACTGTGTTCTGCTGCATGAAAGTCTGTCACGCTATACGCCAGATGCCATTCAACACCCCAACCTCCACGTCATGCCTTGCTGCACAAAGAACTCCCTACCTCCTGCACCAGCACTTCACATTGGCTGTGGACGTAAATCGTGAGGTGCAGATACGTCCAATGTGTAAATAAGCCCCAAAAATACTGGGCTGGAAAATCTGCGTTAACATCCAAGTCCAGATATACATGTGCATGTCAGGATCAGATGAAATCAAAGGAAAGAGCGAGGTGTTAAATATAGTCCCTGTGAGCTTCTCACTAATACAGTAATACAAGATTGTGTGTGTGACTGTATGTGCATGTCTGTGCACAAGCCAAGACCTGCTGAGATCAGATAGGTTTCATTATGTTAATAACAAGGCTGAGGGGACCTGCATGAGGCGCGTGACAGGTACATGTTCAGGGCTCTGCAGAGTGGGATGCTTCACTGAGGCAAATGGACCACTGGGACATGTTCGGGATGCCTCTGTAAGCCTGAGGTATTAACTGCCAATGATAGTTACCCATATAGCCCGCATCCTGATTGGTGATGACAGAAAGGCAGATATAGCTCTGCCTGTGTAACCCAACTCCTCTGGCTGCTGCTACCCAAAGCCCTGCAATTAGACAAGGAGATGAAGCCCTACAGCTCCCGAACAAATGACAGCAGAGAGCTCCAAAGGCAACATGCTAAATGCTTCTTCTTCTTCTCTTTGCAGCACACACTTTGCACTGCCATTTGTCTTATTTTTCTCCCCTTTTCTGCGACTTCTAATTGTTTTTTCTCTGCCTGGGCTTTGATACTTTCACTCTCCCTGTGACCTTCAGTGTCAGTTCTTAAGAAATTGATGAAGGGGTGCCATCAGTTGAAATGTAAAAAGCTTGACAGTCTTGGAGGCGGTGGTGGAGGGGGTGCGGCAGAGACAATAAGATGTTAAAGAGATTAAGCAGTCTGATCTTTGCAGTTAAGGGGAAAAGTGAAGAATGATAAAATATAAATGATGTTCGGCATAGTAGGTGAAATGGACTGAGAGAAGCTATGAGAGAGCCTATGGAAAGGGGGATTAAGATGAGTGAAGAAGCAGAGATGGGATTTAAGAGGCAGAAAATGAGAGCAACTGAATGTCCCTGAAATCCTTTTTCTCTCTAAGCAGGATGTGCTTTGATGTTTTATCTATAAAGCGACAAAGGCACAGAAAGCGGAGAGAGAGAGCACGGGTCTAGCAGCCAAATCTACTGTATGGGGTACTGGCAGCAGCAACAGGAAGAGGGGGTGGGAAGAAGCTGGAGAGGTGGAGAGAAGGAGAGGGACACAGATGATACAGTGTATACCCCACAGACAGAGGGAGAAGCAGAAACATGAAAACTGATAGAGGAAAACAGTGAGAAAACTTGCTGAGCAGACGGGAGGTACGTATAAAATGAGGTTCGGGCCTCGGGAACAAGAAGCGAGAGACAGACACAGAGAGAGAGAGAGAGAGAGAGTGTCCAGCATGGTACTGCAGTGGTGACGACGGCTAATGCAGCATGGTGTGACGTCAGCCTTGCAGCAGAGCCGAGCTAAACACTGGCAGGCTAATCTGTCCTCTGTGGCCTGAAATGAATTGCAACGTTATAATTACGACATGTGTGGCCACGGTGTGGTAGCAGCGAGGAGCACCTGCTCCTGAATGGCCCACTATCAATCAATCTGCCTCTTTCACTGTATGTGAGCCCTCGGGAACTCCCATTTACCAGCGGCCTCCCTCAAGAACACAAAAGAATAAAGTATTAATGTACTTTGCTGGCGTATAACCTGAAGAGGACTTGGTGAAAAAAAAGGAGTGTTTGTCTGCCTTTTGAACTGCAGCACAGCGCAGACGGTGCAAGTAAGCCAAGTCCTGCGCTGTAAGCAGAGTATTCCTTCATTATTAAAGAATGTCCACTTGCTGTAAGCTCCCAGTCTCTCAGGTTACTGTGGAAAATGCTGTAGAGCTGCAGCAGAGCAGATGCACGCCGCGGCTCGCAAGTGAAACAGCAGGCAGGACAAACAGGTGGCTCAGCGTTCGACTTCTTCACCACATAACGCAAGCATGATGCCAGTCGGAGACATACATACACATTCATAATCACATACGTACAGTATGGAAATACGAACATGCTGTAGTAAATAAAATACCCCCCCCCCACACACATACACACGTGCGTGTTCTCTATCCCACGCTCGTGTAGACCATGGTCTGGTCAGGTCTGAGCAGGGGAGATATAATTAAGCAGCCCCTCGCAGAGAGAACAGAGCTGTGTTACACAAGTTTCAGATGACTCCCTCCCTGCCTGTGTCCTTTACACAACGCTGCATTTAGAGTGGAGGATTTAGCGCTTCATCACAGGAATGCATTTATATATTT
Source organism: Scortum barcoo (assembly GCA_023238725.1). Lineage (NCBI taxonomy): Eukaryota > Metazoa > Chordata > Actinopteri > Centrarchiformes > Terapontidae > Scortum > Scortum barcoo. Next base: position 17,899,625 of record CM041537.1, read on the forward strand.
AGCTAGGCATGCGTGTGTCAGGCTTTTGTTTGATTTCCACTCATGTTCAGGTTAGAGGTTACGCCATAGGCCTGTCAATACTGATGAATACAAATCATGATGCTCATTTGCGCTGCATAACACAACTGACTGTGGAAATTATTATTAGCTGTTTTCCCGTGGGATGAATGTACAGAGGCGGCGTGCTCCATGCAAAGACCGACAATCTCGGACCATCAAAATATTTCCATGACACTCATGTACTTAAAAACACACACACTATAAAAAGGACCACACTGTCAACACATCAATCATGTCACTTGGTAGCTGGGTTTTGGATGTCCACATTATGAGTTATTTGCTTTTCAACTTCAGTTAACACTACTGCCTCTTTCATGGGGACACTCAAATCATTCCTCTAAAGTTTCATCACGCCTGGCTTCTTTCATTTCAGTCCCTCTGCCTCCTGTTGGCATAGTGTCGTCTGTCAAGAATGAAATGCAGAAAATGTGTTTGATTAGCTTTAAGGTAGTTTTGAGGGCAAGCTCATGTTGGCTGTGGCTCACCCTCGCCTCGCTCCATTAAAACCTCATCAGAGTGGAATTAAACACAAGTTGTTATGCTCAGAGGCTTTTGATCAACACCTGCAACGTGTTTTCCAAGCCAGGCACATGGTTCAGCTCAAGAAACTCTCTGTACACACAAAGTGCAAGCTTCTCCAGACTTTCTGAAACTTGTTTGCCATCTCGCTATTTGCTTCTCAGAGAACAGTCCCACAAAACATTTACAGTGCAGAAGGACATCAAAACATATACTGGACAGCGACAAAATAAATTTAGCAAGCAGGATTTTTCTGTCTTCCTCCCCCCACTCTCCTTCCTGGACAGGCTAAAATTGGAGCTGAGAAACTGTGAACCAAGTTCTCACCTGCTCCAGCTGTAAAGTCAATCAACAACAAACTTTTTAGGTCATGATTTAAAGTTTGTAAAGTGTAAAGTGTTCATTGGGAGACAAGCGGCTGTAAAACAGTGAATACATTTTCTGAGCTTCACAAACCCCCAGAAATGACTCTTTTTATTACCAGAATTTGATCCATTCGGCCCAGTAATATTTGTCTTGGCTCTGTTTGCTCTATGGGCCCAAAAGGCTCACTTTTTTGGCGTAAGTGCCCAGTGAGTAACTTTAATTCCTGCAGCACTCTGTAGCAGATAAAATGTGCCAGAGGCTTGGGTGTTTTAAGGAAAGCTGGGTACCGCGTTCAAAAATTTGTTGAATGCGGTATCTAGTTCAATACATCCATGCCTCTGGCACATTTTATCAGCTAGAGTGCTGCAGGAGTCCTAAAACTCAGAAATGAGTTAGCATTTTTGCACTTCCAGTTCCCTCATCTCAAAATCAAAGGGGTCTTTTTGAATTGGTTTTTGGTTAGATGCCTGAAATAAGCTCCATGGTTAACACAAGCTTAAGATATTTTCACATTTTGTTCTGAAGCATAAAAGAAACATTAAATTTGATTTAAATTAAAGTTTTTACATCTCTTCAAAAAGGCAGTTGCTAGCAAGTAGTAGCTAAATGAGATTACAGAAGTTGTTGGGAACAAGTTCTATGTACTCACTAATCTGCCTTTACAGCCTTGAACTCCCATTCTTGCAAACTATTTTAACTCAGTTAAATTTCTAGCATTTTGACTTGTAGTGGTGGTGACGCTGAAGTCATGCAGCAGCGGTGTCATTCATTTATAGTTTGTTGAAAGCTTTTTACTTATAGTGATCGTATTTATGCTTCAAAAATCATAAAAGTGGTTAATTTAAAAAATTTGAAACATTAGTTTGGTGAACAAACTTTTTTTTCCACAGAGCTTATTTCCTGCAATTATTCATTATCTAATGGAAAATCCCAAACAAAGGTTGTACATACATCTAGAACACACTACAACACTAATATATTTATTATATTTATTTATCTATTTACTTTAAAATAACATTTAGTGGAAGAGGTAATGTTGATTTACATTTGTGATAAACAATTTTGATTCAGAGGTGGCTCCAGCTGGTAATGTCGTGATAAGTACAGTCATGGGACAGAGAAGACGTACTGCTTGAGTGTACTTCAGTGTGAAATGACATAACGACTTAATCATTCATTTGTATGTATGCAGGTTGCAGTAAGTACTGTTTGAGTTTGTAGTTCATTACTATCCTATTTTGAACACTGTCTGTACAACCAGTCCCTTTATTTAAACTATTCAAGGTTTCATACCTCTGAGTTGAAGCGTATTTGACAGACGTTGCAGGAGATGATTGGCCGCTTTGTCTTCACCATAGGTGGTCCGAAGGTGTGCGTCATCACAGCCTTCTGGACCGGGTCCATCTGAAGAGAGACAACCCAGAGGTCACATCGAAGATTCAGCAACACAGGAGGCGCTCAAAGGGCAGTGTTTCTGTGTTTCACCTAACAGCAGCCCGGTGAGTGTGGATGAGAGAAAAAGGTGTTCAAGAAAAAGTGCAGGTGAATGACAGGGGGAGTCGCTGAAGGGAGAGAAAGCAGGGAGATAAAAAGAGCGGAGAAGAGTGAATTGAAGAGGGAGCGGTGACTGATGTGGACAGGAGGGTGTGTGTTTTCTCAGCAGCAGCTGGTGCTGCTGTCTGTGCCTGAGTTCTTGGGTGCCGTTCAAACGCTTTGATTCATGCTGGGGTTAGAAGAGCCTAATTACAGACTCCCTATCTCCAAAAATTTGTACTTTCCTTTTGTGCTACAAAACCTCTGCTTTTCAAAACATACAATAAGATGTTTCCTGTGAAGTACTTTGATAAGAGATCAAATGTGACTTTGAGAAGATTCTGCCTTATGATTGCTTTGGAGACAGTAGGTCCTTATATCAAATTTGGTGGCAGGGAAAATTATTTTAAATAATCGGTACACTGAGAAACAGAACAGAGAAATACTGACACTCTAAAATACATAAATTCACTAAATTTTTATTGACATGTTTGCCTTTAAATGAAAATATAAAAAAAAAAACTATAATAAACAGTGGGTGCACATTTATTTATAACAGAGGTCTACTTGTGTCATTACAAAGGTATAATTACTGCCATTAGAAATATACAGCTCAGTGTTAATCCTATTAGGTGAATCACTTAATAGGATTAAAGCAATTAATTAAAACAATTAAGAAGTATATATCAGAAAACAGAAAACATAATTATTAATTATGTTATTCTATATTATGCTATTTATATATTCTGTAAAACAATGGGAAAAGCAGAAGATAAAATATAAAAGTTGGACATATCTTAATTTAAATGCCAAATTAAAACCACCAGCCCAAAAATACCAAACCAGGCTTGTCCTCCTCAGATCTCAGCCACATCATTCTTTCGTGAAATGTTTACTTCCTCATTTTTAGACGGCTCGAATGGACTCGTGTGAGCTCTCTGACCCACTGGCGGGGTTCAGCTACCGCAGCGCTGGGTGTTTCCCCCATTAAGCAGCCAAAAGTACACTGTGGTTTTTCTCAGCCTCTCATCTCCTGCTCAGACTGTGAACGTATGCTGCCAAATGAGAGACTGTTTACACTCTCAAGCTCCAGGCACCAGGGGAAACGATATAATTGGTCTGAAAACCCTGCTCAAATGCATTGTTGGACATATTTATAGACTTTAGCCTGCTTTTATTTTACTTATTTATTTTTGGCTCATGTCTCTTAACGTTCACCTCTCTTGTTTCACGTTTTTCATATGGAGACCTGGAACACCTCCAATTTGTTTGTTTACATTTCCTCACTGGTTGCGTAGCCAACAATGTTTGTGGATCAAGGTATGGAAGCTTGTGTGAATGTGGTTTCTCTCTCTGTATCTCCCGCCATTGTGCATCTTTCGCTGCCAATCTGTTACAACCTGTTCTCTTTCTATACATCTGTCCCTGCTTTTATTACCTCATTAACCTATTAGTCCACTTTCCATCTCCTTTTTCACTCCCCCTCCTCAACAGTGGAGATTTTTTTGCACCAGAGATTCACACTGTGTGTCATGTGTGTATGAATTTATTTGAAACTTCATTCTTAAATATCCAATCTCTTATAGACTTTCAAGTCTGAGATCATCCCACATTTTTTCTTACATTTCACAGTTTTGAAGTTACAATTCTTACTATTTCAGTCTTTAACCCCTGCGGCTAAAGGTTGTAACAACTAATGTGTTTTAGTGCAGTAGGTGCTGTATGTTCTGTTTGAAATGGCATGTTACTGAGCACTGCGGGCACAACACACATCTCAAGAGGCCACTCTGTCAGAAATGCAACAGAGGAAAAGCATCTCATTCATCTATTTACACCAAACTGTGGGCTAAGAGGATTCATCAACTTGAGTTGTTCAACAAAGAGGACTAAAGACGACACTTAGTCTGGCTCTGGACCTCTAAATCTAGTGTGGCACTCCTGCCGTGATGGCAACTCACTCTGGTTAGAGAAACAACCGAGCCAATAAGAGCTTTGCAGGCCGAATTAAGAATCGGGACGACATCCGTGCCAGAGCCAGGAAAACAAAGACAAGAATGGACAACTTCTATGCCGCTATACAGGAAGAAGTCTCAGCTCTAAAATCAATATATATTTCTACTCTCGACATGAAAATTGTTAACAGCTCCCAGCAAACGAACCTCCTGCAACCTCTGTGTCAGCAGAAAACCAACAAACTAAAATGAAACATTGCCTCTCACATAGATAACAGCTTACAGTTATGATCATATAAATGTATTATGCAACCATAGTAATCACGTAACAAAAAATTGCATTCATAGAAGAGGGTCAACAATAAACTCGTGATCAAATGGTGTCCACTTGTCACGTCCATTATGTGCATGGGTCGTCTCATGTGAATCCCTTTGGCGTGGGCATGCTATGTGAAGGATGGATATGAACAATGAAAACTACTCCAAAGAGAGTCAATCACAGCGTACAAATACATTGAATTGGTACTGCTTTTAAAAAAAGATGTCAAAATGGGCTTTGATATAATGACTTTATTTCCCAAAACTGACCCAGAGACTAATAACGTACATTAAACTTCAGCCTTACAGGAAAATTATTTACCTCTGGACTGTTACAAATCAACAACAGTGACAGAGGCTCCTTTTCCCCCCTCTGCACACACCGTGCCTCACAGTGCAGCTAATGTCTCAGTGCAGCTAGTGCAGGAAGGTTGAGACCTACAGTAATACTTGGGAGAATCTTAAGTGTCTGGAAAGTACCTGCAATCCTGGTGAGTCAGACCTGATACGAGCTGGATGTTTCACGGAGCTCCAGACTCCATAAAAAAAAATTCTGCCCAAACTAGAACATGATACAGTGAAACAGTAAACACAGTAATTGAATGTTTTTGTCATTTCGCCCTTTGCTGTGTCCTCTCACTGTCCGAGCTGCAGTCTCTGGATGACAGCATCGTTGTAGTCTTGTTTAAATTTCACCGTACGCACAGAGAGTGATTTGGATTGAGGTGTTCTGGCATCGGTGGCCACACTCAATGTCCTCGCTGAAGCAGGATGAATCATTAGCCTGAGGAAGGGTCATTTTGCCCGAGCGCATGAAGATGAGCTCGACGATAATGTTGAGTGTGAGTGTATGTTTGAGAGTGCATGCGTGTGTGTGCGTGTGTGCGTGTGTGTGTGTGGTGCACATGCATCCCTGTTTGTCGCCACGCTGACCTTCACATGAAACCCAATCTGGAAATGAGAAGGAGCCACAGAAAATGCTGACTGTAGGGAACACAGCCTGTGGCTCTCATACAATTGATTAGCTATAACTCATTTTATTGCAGTAAAACACTCGCCTGGGCATTTTCTCAATTATGCTGAAACTCAATCTGCTGAATAAAAAGTAAACAGCTGTCACCTTATCATTTTGGATTATACAGTATAAATCCTCAACACTTCATCACTTGTCTTTGCTCAGGAGGCAGCACTCCAAAACCACAGCCGAATAGCAGCTCCGTCTGCCGTCAAGCGAAACAAGGTTATAACCAATCCCAGACACCATGTGTACAGACACGTGTGCGGTTTGTGCTTGTGCGCAGGTACGCTTGTGAGCACTCACCGTATTAAAGTTGTGGAAGAGGCCGATGCTGGCCGGGTGAGGCGACTCCAGGGGGAACTGGAGGAAGGGCTTCATGTCCAGCGGAGCGGGGATGACAGGCGGGCTCCTGAGGAAGGCAGGGACCGGCCCCGGGCGGTTTACACTTCCTGTGGAAGATGCACAAATGTGGAAATTGGAGATTATGAGAAATTCAAAATGCATAAATTCCTAAAAATGAATACACCTGATCATCCTCTTGTACAGGATAATGTAGAGAATGACATACTGAGATCATGACAAGATCAACAACTGCCACATTTAATCAAATATCTTGTTAAAGAAAAGTTAGATGTTTTGAGAAATACGGAGATTTAGAGGTGAAGATGTAACTATGAAGCTACTGCCAGCAACTGATTAGCTTAGTTTAGCACAAAAACTGTGGTGGGGAGCAGTAAACCTCCTGTAGGGCATTTCTCTCTTAAATGAGAAACAATATGTTAATTATTGAGCTATAGAGATGCTGATAGGCCAATTTAGTAACTTTCAGACAGAGCCAAGCTAGCTTTTTACCTCTATTTCCAGTCTTTATGCTAAGCTAAGCTTTAAGCGACCACTCGTTAAAGCCTGACTTTAACCAGATGTAAGAGTACAGATGTGAGAGTGGTATTGGTCTTCTAATTCAACAAGATAGCGAGTAAGAATAATTCCCTATATGATAACCTTAAAGCATCATATCAAAACAAGTGCCTGCTGTAAAACAGGCTGCTTTAAATAAATCTAACACTCCCATTTCTCTAAATCTGAACCCTCATCTTCTGCGTCACTTTCCCATATTGAGCCCCGCTACCCGCCCACACCTCTCCTCCCCGTGCTTCTCTGGCTCACTTTTCTCACTGTGGCAGCTCAGAAGCGGTGAATGCCTGCACTTGAGGAGTCTTCTGTGATGGGCAGGGGGGCTAAGCTCCTTAAGCCTCGCAGCTGGGGTGCTGCAGATATCCGCCTTTTCTTCATTTCTCCCTCTGTCTCTCTGCCTCTCTCACAGCACAGTTTTCTATCCCCATTTCATGGTCCCTTATTCTGTCTGCCTGCATCTGTATCCCTCATCTGTACTTCTCCTCACTTCAGCACTAGTCCTTCTAGCCGTTTTGTCCCTCCTTCTCCTCATCCTCTGTCTGTTTTGTTTTCTCCTCTCCACTTCAGCTTCCCGAAGTTGTTCTCCCCTTTAGCGTAAAACCAGCAGGGTGCTTCAGGCCCAATCCGTGCAGGCCGCGCAGAGAGAATTTGTATAATCTTTTCTCCTGAGATTATATGCAGTCGTCATCCTTTATTACCACCGCTCTGTGATGACTACTTAACAGTTTTGTTACATTTGAAAAGAAAAACTGGTCACTTGTCAAAGCCAGGGGAAGAAAAGGCTATTTTGGTAACAGCAGAGGAGGCTCCTTTCACTGACAGCAGGGGAGACGTAAAGAATGTGCTGTCAGGATCAGAAATAGATGGAGGGGAAAGTCTCTCCTTCTGGTGTTTCTCTTCAGGCCGCTTCAGTCCTTGGTAGGCTGTGGCAGCTGAAGCTCATCTGCAGCTACTGTCATTTGCATCTGGCTACTTTCATGTATGCTGCATGAGAGGAAATAAGATATAGAAGTAGGGGTCATGGTTTAAATGTCCTTCAGGCATGCCATGGATCCCACGGCTCACATGGCAGCCATTATCACCTCTCCAAAACCAACCACAGCAAGGTTTGTGCCAAGTGAAAAACCAGCGGTAATAACACACCTAGGTTCACACTAGCATGCGGACATGTAGGAATGAGTGCTCAACACCAGATGTCATGCAGGAATGAGTGCAGCAATATTCAGGACTATTCTTAAACAAACACAGAGAGTGTGATGTATTTTTTCAGTGTAAAAAAAGGATAAGGGTGGATGATTTGAAGGAAACAAGTCCCAAGCTAACAATGTCTTATTCTACGTTTTAATACTTTCAAGCTGGTCTGTGGCTCTCAGCCCCAAGCTAATTTGTTCCTACTAAAGATGATAATCTTTAAATCTTCATGGATATACACTTTAATTAAAAAAAACAGCTATATAGTTTCTTTGAAGGACACACACACATTTGGTGAGTTGGATCTACAGGACGGTGTGTATTCATGGTTGTAAAGGGACACTTCACCCAGTGTGGCTCATCAATATGTTTTTCACATTTATGGACAAAATCTAAATTCTATGGCACAGAGGAATCAAACATATGAGCCTTTAGCTCCGAAGCTACTTCTCAGTCGGATAAATTCATAGATGGTTTTGGTCTTTTTGTTTTGGAAAATATAGAAGATCACCAGATTTACAGTTCTAAAATTCAAGGTTACCTAAAATATTTTGTGGATTTTTTCTTGCATCTAGTTAACAGCTATAGAAAAACAGAGTGGAAAACGTCTTAGAGGCAATTAAACATGTGATCAACAATGCATGTAGAGAGCAAATAATGTTTCAGCTTTATTGTATCATCTCTGTGTTTCCTCTTTGGTTAGTGAAGCGTATTCCTGACAACTGTCTGGTGAATCCTCAGCTCATTTAACGCCACATTACGATGTAAAGGTCAAAGCTTGTGTGCTGATATAAATCTGCATTTTCTGTGCAGACACCCACAAGAGAGAGCGACGCATTTAATGTTGGCACACTGGTGTTTTCAGGGTCATATTCCGCACCATCCCACGGCTGCTCGATGTGTTGCAAGCCAAACGGCAGCATCCCCTGACCTACCCTCCTCCTGAGTGATTTACAATGACATCAGATAAGTGAACGCCACGACCAGGCAGGGAGCGAGCGCATTGATTGGACACATTCTGAGGAGCGTTAAAGTGTTAAAGTGCTGCCAAACTCTATAAATCTGGGCCTCAACGTCTATTGCTCCCTCTCTCCAGTAAAATGAACAGGCAGCGCTGTTTCACCCAGCCCCTCATCTTACTGCCCTTTTTTTTTTGTCTAATGCAAATGTTTGGGCGAGAAAAAGATCAATGCCTGTGTAATAGCTTATTGAATTTTTGTGTAGATTGTGAGAGAGAGGTAGCTGGACAGAAATGAAGAGACGCAGAGGGGGGAAAAAAAGAAAAACAGACAACCAGAGACAGAATTTTATCGTCACAGTAGATTTCACCAGCCCCAACGTGTGCGCATGCAGGCATGCACACACCCAATATGCTGTGACTAAGGCCTCTCAAATTGGCAATTCATTTAGCCAATTTAGGTTTAATGATCACAGAGGTAATGTCAATGTCACTGACGTCGCTGGAGCCTCTCTGTATTCCCGCCTGCCTCCATCTTTGCGCTCCAAAGGGGACAGGAGACTTGGATGACATGCTGTCTAACAGAGAGAAGCCTGATGAGAGGCAGAGGCACTGCAGGGTCTCACCAGAAAAAAAAAAGTTAAAAAGAAACAACAACAAAAAAAAAAAAAGCAAAAGCAGCATCTTTAGTTCCAGGCCCCCTTAGCCTCACACTCAAGAGGACCGGCTCGGGACACGACGCCAGCCGCCTCACATCTGCATCTAAATGGGCTGCTGTGCACGGAAGACTCTGAAATGAGCTTCTGTGGCAGATTAGCCAGCCTCCCCTGACAAAACCCCCCTTGCTGTCACTGCAGCAGAGAGGGGGCCTGTTAACCCCAAAACCACTGGATCCGCTGTGTTCCTGTCTGCCTCTCCCTCTGGTTTTTGTGCGCATAGCAATGTGAAATAGTTGATCCAACATTTGGTGGCAGATTATGTTGATCATCATCATCATCCTCATCACAAACGATTTATGACTCCTGTTTGCTATTTTGGTGCAGGAATGCTGAGCTGAAACGCTTTTTGGGCATTGGGCAACATTATAACCACTTCTCTCCGAAAATAAGCACTGATTTGTTGCATCGAGTCTCTCCCATGCTGTATAAATGTAATGCAACAGCGTTCGAGGGTCTAACCTTTGAAAGGACACAGTGCTAACTTTGTCGTGATTGCAGGGGGAAGATGGCTCTGTCTTAGTGTCGCATACCGCCACTGTGAAGGACTGAGCATGAAATCCAATTTACTGCAGCTCAGCTTACCCTCAAGTCAAAGGCAGCTATTTCAACCTAGGCAGGGGATGGACGACGACACACACACACGCACACACACACACACACACACACACAAACCTTTGTAGTCTGAATGAAAGATGCTCTAAAAAGAGTAACTTATAGGCTCAGTGCTGATTAACGTTGTGTTTGTCTGTGTCAGATCTGGACCGCGAGGAAAGGACGAGGTGAAGAGGAGAGCTGAGTGCCGGTGAAGGAGAACGTAGTTAATTTCAGTCTGCACTTTGTTTTAATGATAGATGCTCTGCGCCCCAGTGGCCAGCCTTAAATGCCACCTCCCAGAGAACTCTCAGAAGTCCTCTTTCACTGGAAATATGTGTGTGTGAGTGTGCGAGTGTTTTTATGCAGTGCTCTTGAAACCAGCCGGTCCTTCTGCAGCTCCGCTCTCTGATTTCATGCAGTATTTGTAATTAATGAAGACTTTTGTTTTCCCCTACAGATTCTGCACTGCTCTCATTAAAATTAAAATCATTATGGCGGTACATTGCTTTGTTTTGGACTTTTCCCCGCTAACAATTTCTCATGAAACATTCTGTCTGTGCCTCCATGGTGTTGGATTACGATGCCATGACGAGGTAAAAAACTCCCTGATTGGCAAGGAGCTGGAGATTAGGAGCAAAGAGGAGCTTGGTAGGAAATAATGGCAGCGGGGCTGAGTAGATGGAGTCGATTGGGCGAGGAAAAGAGGTCTGGACGAGGAGGGGAGATGAGGTGGAAAGAGAAGAAAAGCGATGAGGAGGGGGAGGGAGCCGCATGTTTTGAGGTGAATCCAAGGTGACCAGAGGAGGTAAAGAGCCATGTTTACCTGCAGGTTAATGTACAGAAGACATGCCATCTGTTTACCGAAGAAAGCAGTTCTGCTCCACACACCTGACTTACACCATATGACGCGCTGTACCGTACATGTGTTAAAAACCTCACGGTAACATTGTCAAAATGCTGAAGCAGTCCAGTTACAGGTACAGCTGCCTGCGAGGGTTAACCTTTGGCTGTCACATGCAAAATGTCATATGCGCATGAACAGTTTTGGGTTATTTTGTTGCCCTCCCCGTAGGCTTTCAACATGCCATGTCTTGTTTTACGCACATACACAAATCCTGAGACAGGGAATTGGGAATATTGGTCATGCATGGTCCATTTTGTTTGTGTGTTGCTGTCAGTTTGTATTTTTCCCGTGTGCACTATTCTGTGTTTCAGCTGAGACAAGAGAAGAAGTTGATTTTCTACAAATATTTCTCCAAGCTTTTTAGAAAGAATTTTTTTGCTTTTTGTAGTCTGTATTTATTCACACCAAACAACCACTGTGCCACCTGTAGAGACATTAGTTGTAGCTAGCTAGCCAGCCAAGTAAACACACCAGCTGTGTATGCATGTGTGTGTATGTGTGTATGCGTGTGTGTTTGTGTCCAGCTCTGACTTAATGCACCTGGAACTTTTCTTCCTGTTATTGTTTTCAAGCGTTTATCAACTCTGCACAGTTATGAAGCTGACTCATAAAAACCTAGGTTAACCCTGTAAAGCCTGAACCGTGAAATAATTGCCAGAAAATTCTTTTTTTTTAAACTGGAGTGTTTATTGAACCTTCTGACAATTAAAAAAAAAGAAATTGATTTGTAAAAAAAATTCATTTGTATTATTTTTGCGACATCTGGCATTTTTTTTTATTTATTTTTTGGTTATTTGGTACTTTTCCGGCATTTTGATTGTATATATCTATTTTCATGACAAAAAATATCACACTGATGATGTAGAGGTCTCAAAAAGTCAAGTATCAAATATAATACACTTGGCATTAAAAGGGTTAAGCTTAATGTTAATGTTTGCTCAGCTTGAAACCTTTTGAGACTGTCCTCCCATGAGGAATTACAAGCAGTTGTTTTAGCAAGTGCCCCAAAATGACATCTGTTTACATGCAGGTAGGAGAGCCCTCTAGAAGCCGAATTATGAGCGGACTAAAGGAGGAAGTCATATGACCTTGTTCAAAGGCATTAACGTCTAGATATGGCGAAGGCTGAGGTGGGTGGATGTGTCGACTACTCTTTGACTGACGGCTCCTTGTTTTCCATTTCTAACCAACAGGCAACACTGTTTCTGTTAATTCATCATAGGTTAAGTCTTTCCATAGCTTTAACCAAGCATGAATTCTTGGAGAACTTGTTGACCATGTTTTGACTCATGCGGATATCATGTATATACGTGAAGCTTCTCTCCATTAACTCTGTATGTAATTATGCCACTTCTAAATTTTACCCCTTGTTCTGTCTAAACCATCAAAAAAAGGGGACTGGTTAGGGAAGTACTTTGGAAACCTGCCGGAGGCTAGCTCATCCGTATCTCCTAAATATCCAAAGTGAGTGTGAAAAATGTTATCGTAAAGGTCAACACCAAGATTAATATAAATACTGGAATTTCCCTTTAAGCCACAGACAGGATTGTAGACAGTAAAGGTTTTAACAGTATTATTTATGGAACATAGTTATATTGATATAATCTGTCAGTGCCTTTGAGTTCTGGGCAGTCGTGTGAATGTTAACATGCTGAGTCCTGGAGAGCTTTGTTTCATAAAGAGGCAGGTGAACGCCTGCCTATCTGTATCTGTCCTCTCAGGCTTCAGCTCCTCAGGGAGGTGTTGGAACATCCTGAACCTGGCTGCCAACTCTCTCTTTCATTACACTGCGGTCATGGTGTAGCACCGTTTGAGGCAAATAGAGAGCACTACTGCATGGAGCCACCCAGAGCAAAGTGAGGACCATTAAGAGATCCACCATGTCAACACGACCAGCGGCCCTGCCCCACATTATCATTCTGTTTGCCTAATTTTACACACCTGCTGCGAGCTAGAAGAACACACCACTGCAGACGCAGACAGAAACCTGAGCATTTAAAGTACACAAGCAAGAACACAAACACACAAAGGCACACGTGCAAATGTGAGAACACACATATGCAACAATGGCATCAGACACGCAGGAGCCAGGTGCATCTCCTTGTGATTTTACACAATAGAGAACACACAAAAGCCGTGAATACTTGATCTTCAATAAACAGAAAAATCGAAATCGAAACAAAAAAGAGATGTATGCAGTAGAACTACATATAGCATATCATTTTGTTCCACAGACGCAGAAATTACAGGCTATATTTTGGGAGCTGATTGGAGCCTGAAGGGCTGAAGAGTGTGGTTTTATGCTATAGCTTGGTTTTGAAGCAACAAGCGAGGGTTATGCAGGGTAAGAGTCAGGTTGGTGGCTCAGCTGTGGTTCACATAACTTCAACAGACAAACAACAAACAACAGAGCTACTTTATGGTCAGCCTATGTGCCCTGTTGCCACTTGATCCTTGGAGCCGGTAAATGATGGATGCTTTGTGCTGCAGGTTGGAAGGCATTCTGCCTTCATAATTATGGTCAACAAAGTCCTTCAAAGTTAATGATACATATTTCTTTGTCATAGCCTTCTAAAACAACATTTCTGATGTTACACTCATATCAGCAGGACAATTAAGTCCTCCAAAATGATTTCATAATGTAGGACTGGTGCAAAAAAGGTTGATATTATTGTTTGCTAATCTGTCATCGTTATGGTTAAGGGTTGATTAGGCTCAGACACAGAAACTGGGTTAATGTAAATATAAGAATATACAACATTTTAAGCCATGCTGCAGAAGTGGCCTGACTGAAGAGAGGCTCCACAGCTTTGGTTGTGACTGAAATATCTATTTCGGTATTAGAATAAATCCTAATACTTGATATTTACGTGATGATGTTGAGGTAATTACCTGACTTTCTATCTGGCAGGTTTAGCAGTTTGAGATTTTTTTGCAGAGATGGTCATGGTTCCTTAACTTGCAGCAGACCTGGTGATTTTTTGCTCCAGTTCCACCATGAGGTGAATTTTTGTGGTTTTGGGGAAAATGTCTCAGCAGCAATTGGATGAATTGCCTTAAAACTTTGTGCAAACATACATGTTCCCCACTTTGACGGTGCTGGGATACTTGGCTTAGAGTAATGATAGACTTCACATTGGACTGTGTGTCCTGACAAATCAGAGCATGCCACTTTTCAAAAGTTGCATGACATGCACCTGACAGCTACCAATATAATCCCTCTTTCACTTTAGCATGTTCACAGATGTGTGGAGAGGAGCAAAAAAATCTCTCACATGTTTTTTTGTTCTGAGATCACCCAGATGCTTCATTGGTTGTCTTCCACTGTGGCAATCTACACAAGACCATTGTTTGTCTGATATTATGTAATCTGATCCAGCCTAAGATGAACAATTATGGCCAAGTAGAAATACATGTCAGATTAGGGAAAGGTCATTATCGACTTTCGGCAGTAAGTAGAAACCGTGTTCAGATCATATTCATGTTTTCCCACATATCCACCCTAAGCTTCTCCATGAGAGGTTTGCTAATAATTATGCTAATAATAATTCTTTCACTTTTGACCAATTGAATCATTATTCATATGGTCACTTGAGGTCCTTGTCAGATAAAAGTTATTTAAAAGCTGTTGTAGTTTTCTGTATAAACAACAACTGCCTTTTCTTGTGAGCGCAGACTGTAGATGGCATATTTACAGTAAATATAGGCCTGCAGAGTCATTTGACCTTCTCGTCTTTGCTTACCAGTGCTGGTTTTGTTCTGCGCGATAGTTTCAGGCTTCACAGACCAATGAAATTTGTGTCAGTTTGTCAAACACACAGAGTGACAGGCACATTGCTCCATTTTAAATGTCAATACTTTTCATCCCTCACTGCTTTGCCTCGATTCAAAGGTCATGTTGTTTATCGGGGACAACGTGCACCTGTGAATCTTTTGGAGGACATTGATGAGTGGCGAGATTTTGTGCATGTGTGTGTGTTCTAGCTGTATGCACACACAAACACGCAAACACACATACACACACACACACACACTTAGATTATATGGATTACTTCATACTGGTTGAGTGAACACTGATGCAAGCCACAGACTATTTTTTCATAGTGCTGAGTGAGGCCTTTGCGTCAGACCAGAAGAAGCCTTGGCCCATTTTTAAATAAATAAAGACCTCAAACCTCTGGGTCTAAAATATTCATCATAAAAATCATACAAGAGTTACTAAACTGCGTTCCACACTGCTCTGCACTGAGGGAGATGAGCCAGCTTTAGCACAGTTCTTTCATACTCAATTGCCAATAGCGTTGACGTGTTTGAATGTTGCCTGTCATTAAAAGACATACAGTATGTAGTTGGGGTGATGATGGAAGGAGAGGCAATAACAAGGGTTTTTTGGTGATGGAGAAAGAGAGGAGGAGACTTTTTCTCTATGTTGGTCCATCTTTTCTTGTCAACACTGTCTCTGTCATCGCCTTTCATGGAAACTATTCCGGTCTCTGGACATACAGCTCTATCTCAGTAAAAAGAAACTAATACAGTATATAAAACCCCGCCACCCCGTTTTGTTGTGATCTTGTGTCAGTGTGTTTAGAGTTTAATGCACACAGAGTTAAAGCTTCAGCTCTGGGGAGGGATTACCACAAGCTCAAACTCACACTCAGATCACAGGAAAACTCAAACAGGGGTAAGAGCAAGCAAACAAAAATAAAGCAGTCAAATATTTAGTCAGCACACGCACATGGAACAAGGTCATTGAAATAAATCAAATTTAAGATTAGAGGCAAGCATTAATATGGATAAACTGACAAGATACAATGTTGACACCGGAAATGTGAAGATGAAATGGTGGAGTCTACTGTGTACAACTGCGTCACAATCGTAAAAATCAGACTTTTAGTCTTCTATTAAAAAAATCCAGTATAGGATGGGCATCTTATTAGGCCAACTCTGCAAAAATATTGCCTTGTGTATTTCATTCAATAAAAGAAATCAAACTGAACAGCTACTTCTGTAATATTCTGCACTGATAAACATCAGTATAATTAAACTGAATCCAGTAAATCGTTTTCAAAAAACATAATTAAATCCTTTTTTAAAAAAAAAAAAAAATTACTCTCAAAAGTATTCTCAAGTTATTTTGTTGTATCATTTATTTGATTGTATTTTAACAAACAGGTTTGGCACAGAGTTTTTGAACCTATTCAAGCTTGTTAAAGACGGTCCACTGTGTAAGCTTTTTTACCTCTTTGGTCTTTTAATGCTATTTTGAGTGTGTGCAAATAAGAGACTAAATGAACATTGAGTGTGAGACTAGAGAGGTGTCTGATTCCCTGATTCCTCTTCATAATGAAGCTTGTTGATGAGGCAGGGAATTATATTGATGAATGACACAGAGACTCACATCCTGTCAGTGGCGAGTGCACATTACACTTTAGGCAGAGAGAAACTGAGATGACTGATCATGTAATGCACCGAAGTTAGATTATAATCAAGAAGTGCCCCGACCTGAGGGTCAGGTTAGAGTACTTAAAATGAAATATGACCTCCTTTAACCACATTTTCATATCATTCTGGCATATTTTCTAAATTGCATGGATAATTAACTGTGATGAGGGTGCAATCTTGATTAGGCACTTAATCTTCACTGTCTCTATATTTTCTGTTCTCCTCTGTGTGCGTGTGTTTCAGAGTGAGTGTATCAGAAGGTGTCATTTTCTTAATCCTGTCTTCTGTTTGTCTTTTCTTTTTTGAACTGACTAAAAAAAGCAAAATAAGAAAAATTGAGATGGCTGCGTCATTCACAAACACAGATTAATTAAGTTTTATCAGGGACGTCATACAAACGGGGACAGAAAACAGCCTCGGTCACACCATCCTACAGAATTTCCAATGAGAGCATCCACTGGTCTTTTTCTAATCATCATGACCTCATAACAAAGTAAACAGATCACCTAAAAAGCATCTAGGTTGGAGACAGCAGCACATGCAGCCAGAACTTTGAGCCAGAGACAAGTGATCGCCTTGACAGGAGAGGAGTGTGAGAGTAAAAAACAAATCAATAGGATCAATAGGAGCAAAGAGGGAAAAGCTTTCTGATACCGTCTTACCCAAGATCATCCTGTATCCTTCCACTGTCAACTTCTCTTTCCCACGTTTTCTTCTTGCTCGACTCTTCACTCCCTCGATTGGCTACTGGTGTGACTCAAACCTAAAGCTCCGACCTCTCTGGATCTCAAAACTCAATGTGGAAAAGAGGTCCAACATCACAACCCTCACTTCGCATCCCTACGCTGTGTCTCTTCCGCTTCCCCCCGTCCACATGAGATGCTTCTCCTTCAGATCTCGACACACGTCTCTTGCTCAGCCAGCTGTTGCTGGAGGAGGAGTGCAGCAGCACTATCAGCAGCAACGGTAGCAGGAGCAGCCCTGACCGTAACACAACATGCACTCAGTCTACTGCAAAGGCAGCCTGTAATTTATTCACTGTTATATATTCACTCCAGCAGGAGTGAGAATACGGAGAATACAGCTGAAATGGAGCCCTGCCTCACTGGAAGAACCTCTGCACCACAGCATGCCTCTCTCTCCCTCTCCTCTCTCGCTCTCTCATAATTTGGGGTTGGGTATAACCTAAAGGCACCTTGCATTCCTGCTCCGTGATTGGCTGGAGGCTCGGCCAATGACGGCTGCAGCTGCTGAGCATTTTCTTGGGGTGTTTGAATCAGGAGGCAGAGTGATAATGCTGCTGTCGATTCTGCTCTCCCTTCCCCTCTGTCACCCTTTTTCTGCTGTTTACTATTGACAATTTTTTCCCCCTCTCCTTGTCTCACTCCATACTCTGCGTCATGTGTCACGCTGACGGCAGCTGAAACATGTCTTGAGTACGTTAATGTCGGCCCTCACAACATCTTCCCCCTACGAGAGGGTAGATGTCTGCTCTGGTCTCCCTCTCCACCTGTCTGTTGCAGTGTTAAGCATTTACACAAAGAGCAGCGGTTAAATTAGAAAATGCTGACCAAGTTCACACCGTAGCTGCGGTGCCAGACAGCCGTGTGAATGGAACAAAAAGAAAAACAGACACAGAGACTGACAGCTTGAGACACTCGATGAAGCATTTGGAAGGGAAGGGGGAGGATAAGACTGAGGTTAACGCAGACTGACTGGGGATAAAAGTGTGAGGTGGGGATATGTGGAAGATGTGCTGGAGCAGCGAGATGAAGGAGGACACTGACAGCTGTTTGACAGGCACAGAGTGCTGAATGAGCTCAAAAGCTAAGCTCGCTGCATGCACGTCTGTACCAACATTTACCAGCATAATGTATTCAGAGTGTATTCAATGTATTCAATGTGTATTCAAGACTTCATCAAACTCTTTCCCACAAGATCAGGCAGCACTGTGACCTCCAGCTTTAGACAATTACGATCCCATTCTGCATAATTTAACAGTCATTATAACAAAAAATACATACAGTAAATCAGATACTGCGGCACGTTAGCCTGCGTGTGTGTTTAAGCTTGCGTGAACCCAGGATAGGGGTGGTGTGTGTGAAGGAGAGATAAGGTTTCCTCATTAGTGGAGTCGGGCTGAATAATGCAGGTAGGTGTATTGTTGTGGCCAATGGGCCAGGTGCTAATGTGACTGTCTGAGGGTGAAGGGGCAGATACAGCATGACTTTAATGGATGTCACCATGGGAAACTGAAATCGGACTACTGGACTCGGGTGACACACCATCCTGCATGTGTGTGTGAGTGTGTGTTTGTTTCTCTTGGGGGATGCATGAACAGGCTCTAAGTCCCTCACTTGTTAAAAATAAATGTTAGGGTTGAAAGATGTTGTTGCCAGATTGATCGACTACAGTACATTTAATTATGACCTTGAAAGAATGAGCCGAAATAAACTTTTACCATTCAAATATATACAAAATCAAACTTTGTGTCTTAGTGCATGTAGTAGTAGCGGCAGTGTCAAAATTAGAATAACAAGCCTTTGTGCAGTCTGTAATTAGTTTCAGTCATAGGCTGTTTTTTCCCAGCATTGTTTAACTGGCAGCCAACGTACAGTAGTTTTACTGTACAGGAGCAGTGAAGAGCAGTGAAAGTGGATTTACATCAATGTTTCTACAGATGAAGACAGTCAAATGTTTTAAACTCAATTTCAGCATAATTTATTCTTCATAATATGACCTAAATAGCCTGAGTCAGAATGATGTACAGCAGCATTGGTTATTATTAGATGAAACAAAGTTTTTATTGGGATCTATGATTTATTCATCAATAGTCTTACATTTATATGATTTCCTACTGTAGATTGATAAGAAAATCATTTGAAGGTTTTTTTTTTTTTTTGCTAATTATAAAAAGGAGGTTCTGTGTGAAAGTTCATTCTGGACCTTGGAAACTGTAGTTTGACAAAAGAGTTTCTACTTCATTTCTCATCTTTTTGTTGGAGTATAAAAGGGGAAACTTTGGCTTTTGCCAAATATTTTTGTGAGAGAGCCAGATTTGTCCCAGTGGTTGGATGGCCTTTGCTAACCACTGTTGTATCGGCTACATTGTGGGTTGTTCATAAGACAATTAAAAAAAATTCAATATACAATATATAGCTTTTAATCTGAGTTATAGATTAAGCTCTAAATTCTGATTTATCTTAAAATTTGCATTAAAATACACATTACGATTTACAGAATTTTGCACTATCTGTATATATATATACATATATATATATATATATATATATATATATATATATATATATATATATATATATATATATATATATATATATATAATATATATATATATATGTATATATATAGATAAAATTCTGTATGTATATATATATATAAATATATATATATATATATATATATATATATATATATATATATATATATATATATATATATATATATATATATATATGTATACTCATTTCTGATGGGTTATTATGTGTAGCAGGTCATTTTCAAAAGTAATTTAATGTATTCTAAAGCAGTAGCATGCCATCTGGTGAGAATGGTAACCAGTTTTTGCAGACACACAGGACACAGTGTACATATACAGGAGAGGTGGAATTACTTTCCTCTTATCGTGCAAAAATATATTTTTCTTTTGCAAAGGAAAGTATCGCATAACATTGTGTAGCTGTGATGATTCAGGGTTGTAAGCAGTGTGCAGTGTAATCAATAAGCCTGTGTGTGTGTGTGCATGTGTGTGCGACCTCAACCATGCTATCATTCTCTCATGCCGCCCCAGGAGGTCATACAGTAACTGTGTCGACAGGCTTGTTGAGCTCTAATTTTAGCCGTGATCGTTTGCGGTGAGTCCTGAGGAGTCCTGCCAGCGTTTAATGAAGTCATCATTTGATGTGTAACACGGATGAAACAGCCTTAAGCATGTGTTCAATCAGCCACTTACAGGTTAAAGTAGCCAAACAGACCATTTAGATCATTTTCTATCCTGCATACGGTTATATTTTCATAATATTACACAATTAAATTATATAAGGCACTTCTTCAGAAACACTGGTGACTGATAATGATATTATAATGATTTGTTATGACATTTTAATGGTTTTGGCTGTTTGTGCTTTGCAGACTGAAAGCTACTAAACAGTCAGCTGTGTTTCTATATAAATCTACTTGATGCAAAATGACAAACACATTGTGTTTCTCCTCTGAAGCCAGAGTGAGGGCAGGGCAGCTGTTTACTCCAGCTTAGAGGTTAAAATAGGTGCTGTTAGAATGGACGGCTTGAACTTTACATAAATACACACACACTGGATGCAGCACGTCTCTGAAGAGGTAAGAGGTAAGTAGTTCACCGGCACATGTACTGTACATAAAAACGTGCTGGGCTGCCAATGGTTTAAGTAAGCAGTTATCATGCATTTAAGGAACAAAGAAAAAACCTTATGTTCCCAAATATTCATAAATATTCAGCTTGTAAATTACACTTTGACAGAATAGAAACCGTGCGAGCTAAACTGGGTATCGACAAACAACACACTGCTTGCTGGTACTACTCTCTCTGTCGTATATATTTATTTATTTTTATATATTATTTTTACCCTTTATTATTGATAGGACAGCTGAAGAGTGACAGGAAAGGTGGGAGAGAGAGAGAGAGAGAGAGAGAGAGACGACACACAGCAAATGGGCCCTAGGCGGGAATCAAACCCCAGGCCGCTGCAGTGGGACTCATGGCCTCATACATGGGTGCGCGCTTTACCAACTGACTCTGTTGTATATATTTATACAGAAACGTAGGTACAGCATATATACACTGTTGCCCATAAAGTTGGAATAAAACATTTTTTACCTCTTCACATGACATGATGATTGTGACAATGTGATTTATTCTTGATAGACAAAGTGTCGCTGTGATATGTTTGGAAGAGATTGATCAATAAAGTTTTGAGAAGATAAACACTTTATCTATGAAGAATAAATTAGAAAAAAAATCATGTGAAAGTTCATTCTTGACCTTGAAAATATAAGTTTGACAGAGAAATAAAAAGTCTTTACTCAAGGTCTACTTTCAGCCACATCAGCGCCACCTCTAATCACATGACTGGAGCTCCATACTTAGATCATAGCTCCATCTGTTTGTTTACAGGCAACTTAACAGTATTAATGTTTTATGAGGGGAGCAGTAATGACTTAATTCTGATGTCTGATGGATCTCTCTTCAAATTAATTAATTTGTTTGCTTCTTCCAGACATAATTAAACATGTGAATATGACATAATGAAGGTTCAAATGCTTTAGTCAAAGAAACTTAAATGATCCAAATGCGGCTTGAAAAATTTAAATTGAAAACAAAATTGTGGCTTTTTCCTCTGATGGTGAAGTTGACACTGGACAATAATTTGAATCTTGCAATACAAGGATTAGCTGCACACTGAAATGAAAGCTTCCATTATGTTTTTAGTGATGACTGATCAAACTACAGGTCCTCCTCAGGCAAAGTTGGTTCCTTGTAATGCAATCTTATTGATTTTTGGTTTCCAGCACATATAACACAGAGGAGTGCACGACTACTCTAGTGATCATTTGAATCTCCAGCTTATAAAACAGAAAACTTCCCATGTATTTCTCATTATTACTCCTGTGTCTGACAAACTCTTTTATCCTGCTGTGATGCCGGTGAAGGAACAAATTTGGTCAGGAATGACTGAAATGTACAAAGAGTGTTGTCTTTGATAGAGTCCTAAGCTTATTCTCTTTCCCTCTCACCCTCCCCTTTTCAGGGCTTCCCCACATCATACCGATGATGTATGTGAAAGGTCAGGGGTCAGACCAGGTCTAAGCACAAAGTCTTGTCTGACACTGAGTGCCTGACGTTTGTTCGAGACTGCCCCAACTTTCATCAAAGACGGAAACCTTCAAAGCCTTGTGTAAGACTGCCACACGCTCTTTATTTCTGCTCCAAATATTGTAATAATGAGGGGGATCCTGGCTTATCCGCCCCTCAGTTCATTTTAAAGTGATCAAAGGAGGAATGCTCAGAGTGGTGGGTGGTTTCGCATGGCTCAGTAGTCAGCGAGGATCTTACCTGAGCCCCACATTGGTCGCCTCTGTTCTTCAAGAGGCTCGAAGGGATCCAGATCCTTGTCCGGTACCGAAGGTCAGTGTGTCAGCCAGGATAAAGTAATACAGCCAGACGTCCTCTATGAGTGGAATAAATAAAGTACGCTCACGTTACTGTGAGAAGATAAATAAAGTAGCACGGAGCGACATGAGCGCAGACCTCGCGCCAGTCAGCTGCAGAGTGGAGGGGGAAATGCTCGGCACAGGCAGCCACATGCCCACAGTGTCGCTGCATCAAACAGCAGGCGGCTTGATGTTCAGCTGCTTCATCTTCCTCACAGTCTCTTTCTTGATCTTCCTCTTTTCACATTCCTCCCATTCGCACTCTGTGTTTCTCTGTATTTTCTCTGTCTTTTCCCTTCATGCCGTCACCTCTTTCCCGGGAGCGAGAGAAACGTGCACAAAATTCCTGAGGCTAATTCTGCTTCTTAGGACGGGGGAACCTAATATGTGAGGACAACTGTGGAAGGAGGGAGATACCGGTAGAGAGAGTGTGTGAGGAAAAGGAGGGGCAGGACTGAGGGGAGGAGGGCCCAGCGACGGATGGCAGATCAGAGGAAACAAGGATTTGAGTCTGTGTGCGTGTGCTGTTGAGGAGGAGAACAGTGGCAAGTCGTTGAAACTTAAGAGACATGAAGCAGAGGAAGAAAATGTTGACACGGCGAAGCAAAGGGAAATATGATTGGTGGATGAAACAGATGGCTTACAGGGCAGATACGTTGTGTCTTCTTTTTGTTTAATTTGGAAATGGCTTCACACACAAATGACTCTGCCCAACAGGTTTCTCTCTCAGACGTTAAACAGTCAGTGGCTCTAATAAATAGACAAAAGGTGCCTTAGTCAGGCTTGAACAATACTGTATATCTGAGGAAAATACACTTTGGTCTTGGCTGTTCTTTTGGTGTTTTATCTCTGCAAATGTGTCACAAAATGATGTGAATAAATTGTCTGTGTCTAGTCTGTGTTCTAGAAAGTGTTCTAGAAATGCAACAATGCAAAATGCAAGTTACTGGGTTTGGGCAATGTTATTGTCTTGGTTTAGTGACAACATATCAAACTTTGTCAGGGATATGATGATAAAGTCTGCTCTGTCACTGTCCCTGATGTTCTCACGGTCCACCGACCTCTTTCGTGATGATATCATACCCTGACCCATCCGTCAACTGTGTACTGTGGAGTGTGATCATACCTTGATTTGTGATATTTTCAAAGCCAACGTCATTTCAAAGCCAAAGTCTGCATCTTTGTTAATTTGGCGGCATGTGCAATACATACAGAGGATTGAAAGTATGTTTCTCTAAGACATGGCAATAAAATAAAGACATGGCAAAATCACAGAGAGTGCAAACAGATATGGTAATAGTTCAAAATGGAGTCAGCTTATAGCTTATATAAAAATCTTCTTAAATTGGTTAATGTGAATACTCTTATGTCCTGTAAAGTGCATGTTACTGCCGGAGCCCCGGTCCTCCTTTGTTCTCTCCAGTCTTGCAGGTTCCTCACTGATCCTGTCTGAGGTTCACTGGCCTGGTGGGGACATGATCTGTGTCTGTGTTGAGGAGAGAAGGTTGAGTGGCCCAGAGCTCCATATGAGGACATCTAGAGATGCACCTGGACTTATGGACTCATTTCCATTACTTCTGATACATGGACTAAACCCATGAACTGAGGATACATAATTCTCTTTATGATTGATGATGTTCTCTGTACATGTGGCATCTATTGCACGTCTGTCCGTCCCAGGGAGAGGGATCCCTCATCTGTGGCTCTTCCTCAGGTTGTTTCTTTTTTTTTTCCCAGAAAGGTTTTTTTTTAAGTTTTTCCTGACCCGGTTCGAGGGTCTAAGGACAGAGGGTGTCACAACTGTGCAGATTGTAAAGCCCTCCGAGGCAAACAATGTTTGTGATTTTTGGGCTTTAAATAAATAAATTTTATTTTTGATTTGATATTTTACTGTGATTAACCAGTGAACAGACAATCTTGGTTATTTTATCCATAAATGTATTGAATTGATATTGAAATGTATATTTTATCATATGGGCACTTTGGGACACTGCAAAAAGCAGTCCACACTGACAAACAGCACGATCACTTTATAAAGTTGTCGTGGCAAGCATGTTAAAAAACTGTTTTTACACATCTGGGCAATGTTAGACCTCTTTTGAAGCCTCATTTAGTTCACCAGCTAGTCGCTAATTGTGTCTCTATACTAATTGTTTCCTGGCCTGCTGCTGAGCCTGCTAACAATGCTGATGTGAGCCAATCACAACCTTAAAGTTACAGGCTGTAACACCAAAAGAAAGAGCTACAAGATGCTAAAATGTTCTGTAGAGCTGAGATGAACAGCAGAGTTAGAGAAAATGATCTGTTGTTTTGTCACTACGAGAGATTCCCCTCACATAATACAAGGTAATTTTATCCATGGTAAAAAAAACAACAAAAAACATATCAGTTAGTGCATCGTTAAATTACATATATCTCGATGATATTATATATATTGCCCTCTCTTAATAGACACTCATAAAGTATTTTTTATTTTACATTTCCTTTTCTTTTTTATTGCTGCTAATAAAATGTTTCCTTGAGGCTGCCAGACATCCCTCCTGACATTAAGCAGGTGATCAAACAAATTTTAACACTCTAATATTTAGGAAACTCTTTAATTCAGTGCTTTGATCTTGTTCCAATAATTTGAGTACAGCGTGAATAAAAATCCACTGATTGTCTCCTTCACACATTCCCAACTCTTTTTTTCTTCCACTCGTGCAGCTGTCTGAAGACGAGCCAGCCTCCTGGTCACATCTCATCGCACGATAGCGTCAAACATCGGGAGGTAACTTTTACAGTCGGCGGCCTTATTTAAAGCGCTGATCCACTGCAAGCTCAAAGCACCCTTAGCCTCTCAGTCACCCATTATGCAGTTCAATTTGTCATCCAGTGAAACACCCAGAGGGAAGTGTTGGAATAGCTGGGATGATGAAATTAAATGTGGATGGCTGCGAGATGAACACAGCCGCACAAATTTTACTAACATGATACAGTTGGATTCCCGCGTGTGAGCATGTCGAGTCCACGTGGCTGCCAGTTTACGTGTAAATTCAGATCGGATATCACAAATGTGCTTGTGAGTGTAGTTTCAAGGAGGTAGTGGAGTATTAGGTAGAGAAGCAGGAGGCGAGTCCCGAGGTGAGATTGACGCATGGCGCAATGTCGAGTAAATGTCAGTCTAATTCTGATATGCTAAAAGGCCTGTGAAGAAGAAGTCAGCACTACTCCGGCTTGAGCATAACAACTCGCCGACAGACTATGGTGGAAAAATGTGGGGTTAAGTAGTCTATCAAAGCCATATGAAGGGCTTAATGACATTCAGCGCGTGAAGTGCTCTTGTGTAAATGGGATAGGCTGTTTAGAAAAACCAAGTGTTTAATGCTAGCAGTAATGGCACCGTCCTGTCAGCCTTGGCAGGGTCCCACTGTTGCACTTCTGAGGAAGAGATGCCCGTGTAAACTCACATCCTAGTATTATTTAAGGCAGACACCTTCGCTTTTATTTCATTTGCATAACACACACGCAAACACCTTCTGGCGACATGCCACACAGGGGTTAGGTTAAGGGACAGTGGGGAAGGACAGCAAACTGGAGCAGTAAGCACATTTCACCCAGGGGATACAGTTACACACACACACTGATTCCTCCACCCCCACTCCCCCTTCAGGGTCGCTCTCTGCTCTCCCTTTCTCTCTCTCTCTCTCTCCCCCTCTAATAAAATTTTTACAAGAACGCTCAGCATTATATCCTGCAGAGCAATGCAGGACGTTGCATTCCTCTCTTTCTCTGATCTAAATGTGGCTCATCAGTGTTTATGTCTGTATTCTGCTCGACGCGCCGAGCTGTTTGGACTGATGTAATAACTCATCCAACTAGTAAACTGAACTAGTGTTGTCCTCGATGATGCAGTCATATTTTTTTACAGCTCTCTGTTCACATAAGTTTTGCAGAGGTCGGATTTTGTCTCGGACATTTAATAGTCCACAGGTTATCGGACACCTTATACATAGAAGCGGGGGATTTCAGAGAGAGGTCAGACAAGGCCAACTGCTGGACACTTGCTTCATAAGATCATCGCCTGGTTTAGTATGACACGCTACCGTCTTTGACATTTACTGAGAATACGAACCAAAATTTGCTCTGTGTGACATCCAGATAAATCAAGAAAATGTTTCCTGAATTGTTCGAGGAATTAATGTAATTACTGCACAAAAAAGGAGATGGTCTCAGATTTTTGGGGTTTCACATTATAACTTGTTGTTGTCTGAACTCCTTCCCTTAAATCACTAATTTTGTACTGGTATTAGGTGTTTTCAAATCCTCATTACGAGTAAAAGTCCTCGATTCACAATCTTATTATATAAGTGAGAGTACAAAAGTATAATAAGCAAAATGTAACAAAAAGTATTTTAAATCATCAGAATGTCAGAGTTATTAAATAGGATATTATTGGATTATTATTATTATTATTGATGTTTGAACATGTAAGCACCATTTGGATGTTGTAGCAAGTTAATATGGATCTGATTTTAAATACTTAGTATGCTGCTGGGCACGTAAGTGGTTTACAATCATTACACTCATTATAATATGTTGAGTGCTTTGTATGTAAAGTCTTATTCTGCAAATTAACCATAGTTCTCCTAAATAATAGGAGTAGAAGTAAAGAAAAGTAGAAGGACAATATTTCACAATGAAATGTTGTTTAGTAGCAGTATGAAGTAACAGAAAATTAGCAAACTAAACTAAACTAAACTACAATACCTCAAATTTAAACTTTATTGCTAAATAGCTCAGAGCTTGAAACAGCAGACACCACTGTGTCTGTGTGTGCGTTTAACCTCAGCACCCACCAGAGCTAACTGTATTGTATTGTATGTTATTTTCCTCCAGTCTTTTCCCCCTCTCCACTGTACATTTCCCCTCCAGTCAGCAGTCAGTATGGACAAAGAATTACAATAAAATGCTCGACACCTCTCCAGCTCACTGCTACTGACAAGATGAGTGAGACTGAAGATAAATCTGCTGTTAATCCAAAGGTTAAAAATAAAATTAAAATGAAATAAATTCTTACTTTTCCAGAAAACGGGTGTGACTCCAGGTTTCTCACTCCAGATGCTCCAGATCTGCCCTCGCCTCTCTCCTCCAAAGCTCGCCGGGGTTCAGCAGCCGTCTGTTGGCGAGGAGCAGATGTGGTCAATTCCTCCCATCCTCCTAATAGTAACTAACTCTCTGCTAAGCGCCACGAGACATGCAAATATTTCACTCAAGTGGAATATCTATTAGCCCAGCCCTGCGACCGACTGGCGTCCAGTCCAGGGTGTACCCCGCCTCTCGCCCAAAAGATAGCTGGGACAGGCTCCAGCACCCTTGCGACCCTGTGTGTGCTCAGGATAAGTTTAGAAGATGGATGGATGGAATATCTATTATTTCTTTTTATTGATAAACTATTTATGCACCATTCTGTTGAGTTTTATTTTGTTTCCGTTGAGTTTGAATGACGTGTGTCCATTTCCGCCCATCTGTTTTAGTCTGAGATGTTGCTGTGAGACAACCACTGGTTCTGAATGTTGCATATATATCACCTTCAAGCACAGTACATTTATTGTTTGAAAATGGATATTGAGATATATTGAGTTTTTTTAGGGATATTAGATAATAATTAATATTTGATTGTGCATTTGTGATGTAATTCATTTTTTAAAATGTTTTTTTATAATGACAAAGATCTGTGATTAAGACGTTGCATTTTTGCTAAACTCTGTGCTGACAAAGTGCAGGAATTAAATATTTTCCTTAATTATGGATCAAATAAAATGTTGTGATCGATTCTCAATTTATCATAAAGATCCACCTACATCAGAATCCTTAAACACATCATTTGTCTCATTATATATGAAGGCATTATCACATAAAATCAAAGGGAAATTTATAACAGTTAATAGTCAACCTAAATTTTTCAAGTGCTGCCAGTTGTGTTGTTTTTCTACCATGTTTCTGGCTCCTTCTCAACCTGGTGTGCCAGCAGTCCTGAAGAGCATTGTCTGTTTTTGTTCATTTTTTCCACCTCAAGGATAAAAGCACAGGCCACATCCCTCTTCCCTATTAGCCCTTGCTCTTCAGTGCCGCCTTTGAAGATTTAATCAGTCAGATTTCCTTGATTAATCCTTTTTCATGTCCTTTCATGGTAAATAATTACAGAGTTTGATACGATCGCTAGCTGGATGGAGAGGACAGCATGCAGATTTCTCATAGAGCTGAGTCCCCCAGGTACCTTCATTAGCCTGATTATTCTGATCCAAACACACTCCACCAACCAGTTTACATGTAAATAGGTTAATTCTATTCCTACTCCACACTTGCTGTGCCGGCACACAGTGTTTAACAGATGAGATCTCACTAAATGTTATGTTTTATTCACCTTGTGCAGCATTAGCATTAAATATATCATTTGCACAGGACAAGGGCTGTGAGGTTTTCCAGAAATTGACAGATAATTGTATTTCAATCACTCATTAAGTGCAGAAAAGCCAAGTGAAGGATCATGTCTCTCTCTTCCAGCCACAGTTATTTCCACAAGGCCTCATTCAGGCTTCACAGTTACAGCAAGTTGTCTAATTCTGACACCTAGTGGCCAAATGTTTATCACTCGTTTCAGCAAATAACTTTCACCACTTGGTGGCAGTGCAACTCTACTCTCCTCACTGACAGATTCAACACTGACAAATGCATCTCGTGGTAGCTGATAACTCCTCATAGGCATATACATACACTTAATTTGATTTAAGAGGCACTTTTATTGGTGCATTAGTGAGTGTTCGGCACCACCCGTTGTGGACTAAGTGCACAATAGCTGAATATTGTTGTGCAGCCAGGGAGATGAGGAGCTGCTACCCTGACTGCCCCTCTCCCCTCAGGATTAGTGAATTAATGCAACCATTCAGACACTGAGCTCTGATCAGCTGCTTAATACTGCTTTATCCCAAATAACACAACCATGCACGCACGATGTCTGCGCTTCCACACACAAACTTTTTATGTTACATCGCTGACTTGCAGATAATCAGGCAGTAGGAAGCTTCCCTCAGACAGAAATTAATACTTGCAAAAATATGAAAAAAGTCATGTAAAGCTAAAAAAAAACTAAGCGAAAAAAAAATCCTCAAAAGAACTGCTCCATTTGAAACTAAGTATTCAGGCATTATTCATTTATTTTTGGAAACTTCGTGTGATATGTGTAGAGACTACAAAACTTCATTAAATTTCAGTCAATTCATTGGAATTGTTGCAATTGAACATTGTCTCTACTTTCTATATAATCACAAAATTACATGGTTCTCTCCCAGAAATTCAATTTAAATTATTCAAAACTTACAGCACTGTAATATCACTGAGGTTAAAATCTCTTTTCCTGAAGTGTACTGGCCAAAATAGCAGTTGCACATGAGACATATATAGTACCTCTGCTGCCATCACAGGCTCCTCCAGATCAGAGTCAGAGCCAGAGAGGTCAAGGGGGTAAGAGCAAATGCAGCCCTTCATTTGTCTGGGGTGCAAAAGTGCCCTTTTCACATGGAAAATCTTTTGTCCCCCTAGTACGAGACTTGGTCTATCAACTGTCTATCATCTATCATGTGGATAGATAAGAAATATCCTGCATATCCAGTGTCAAATGTCCCATCTGAGGATCGCCTGGGCCCTCAAAGAGAAGAGAGATTCCCTGTTTTTGTTATTCATCCAGCCCCTTCAAAGTTCGTCCCTGGTTTGCCTGGTTAGTAGTGCAAATGCACTGCAAATACACACACAGCACTGCAAATACACACACACACACACACACACACACACACACACACACACACACACACACACAGAGGCTTATACTAATCCTTACGAAAACAAAGTGATATATTTCTCCCAGCGCAGGTCAAGCGTGGGATGTTCATCAGCGTGTTTATCAGGATTATGGGCATTTCATCTATAATATAACCTAAAACATCATACTTACCAAACACTCAATGTTCTAAAAGGAGAGATGCAGTGAACATTGTGCAGAAATACACAGGAAGATGAGCAAAAAGATGGTACAACTGGAAACCATGACTCTTTCGGACCATTCCCACCAGTGAGCTATGACCCAGGGTGACCTTCTGACCCCTTCTAACTGACCTCTTGGTGGGTGGCCTTCTCACTGACCATCCCGGACCATGAATCAACAGAAGTGGCTGCTCTTAGATTAGATCTTTGTTATTTTTCTTCATTGTCTTCACCACTCTGGCAGTATATTTTCAGGCTGCTATTTTTCTGATCAGCTATCTTTCTACTCTTGCTCTTTTTACTATAATTTTTGCTTTTCTGCCTTGTGTGCTTCAAAGTTTCTCCTTTATTTTTTAATCATCTGATTCCCTCTTCAGCAAAAAGTCAGGTATATTCAACCCCATAAATCTTGATTCAGGCATTACAATTGTGGGTCTTCCTGTCTGTGTGTGTGTGTGTGTGTGTATTTAAGGTTAATGAAAAGTTGTGTGTTTATTTCACAGTGTTAAGTTCTGGTCTGAGTGAATGTCAGAAAAAGATTATACTGCCTGAGTGTCTGTGAAGAGGAGAGTCTGCATGTCCAGGCAGCCATGTTAATCATAAATCTTTATCTTACAATCCTGCCTCGCACATCCTGCCCTTTCATTAAATGACGGCCAAGGGATTAGTGCGGCTAAACCACTGAGATCTGGGGAGAAAAATGAGAAACAAAGTAGCAAGTAAACAGGATCCCTCACTGCTGTTCAAACTGTTAAAACTGCTATTCACTGACAGAATATCAATATATCTACCTATCTATCTATCTGTGAGCAAAAAAATAAACACAAAATCAATGGACTGGTTTAATTTTTACAGTTTAATAACATCAATTTTTCCAAATGGAACAAAAAAAGACAAAGACAAAAAATTTACATGGTATCCAAAGCTTAAGTAGTGTGAAATTAGATTTTCGTTTTCACAACATTAACCTGAGAATGACATTTTTGCATCAACCCCTCACTCCCACATTTATTTTCTTTTTTCTTTCCAGTTTTTTTTTTCAGTTTTTTTTTTAAATCAAAACATCTTCTGTCTGTAGACAACACCCTCCAAACATCAGCTACATTGCCCTAGGAAATCTACCTCTGAATATGTTTTGAGTGCAAAATATGACATACTGAGATGAACAACAAAGAAACGTGGACACAGTCAGTCTAGGTAGCAAACAAAGAGAAGCCTTGACCACAGATATATACAAAAGGAAAACCAGACACACACCTGCACATCAGAACAAAGTCCATATACACTGTATTAAATAAGAGAATAAATAGAAATACTTTTAATTTATGTAGAATATCTGATGTCAGCAAAGCGAAATTAGAAGTGCTTATATCACAGTTACAGGATGTCTGGTCAAAATGGTCAAAGCAACATTTCCTGTCAGGACCCTCGAGATCCTAAAATCATTTGGTAATAAGTTTTTTAAGAAAATGTACTGGTTTAAGTCAAGTATTTTCTAATTTTGACAATGTTCAGCAGTGTTAGTCTAAGTGCACCACACATGTAAACGAACCAGTTTTATTCTACTGTTCCTCTGCTAGCAGACTGTCTACTGAGAAAGAGTTGTCCTCAGGTTTTAAAGTCAAAGAAACATTAGCGTCCATCAGATCATGATGGATCAGAGAGCAAAGACGATCAGACAGGTGGTGTTGAGTTGACCCCTCTGATCCGTCTTAGTCCCTGTAGGCAGAGGTTATCTGTCGGGGGGGCATGTGCGGTGGATGGTAGGAGTCATATGGCCCCTCTAAGTGTACGTCATAGGCGGTCTGAGTCTGATACAGGCCCTGGTCTACAGGGGAGGGGGAGTAGTGGTGCGGGGGTGGGTAGTGGGGCGAAGGCTCCTGTTTGGGCACCAGGTTGCTGCTGATGCTCAGAGGGGGTGTCGGGGGGCAGTCGTACGGAGGGGTCCCCACACCGCCAGCGTTGTACTCATTTGGCGAGTGGTTCTCGTACCCTCCTCCTTTCATCGCCCTCAGGTGAAGCAAGTGAGCAGAGTCAAAGGTGCCATACGGCGGACTGGGCAGGCCCGGAGAGGAGTAGCTCGCCACACTGCCGAAAGGAGTAGGTGCCGCCCGAACTATGTGTCTGTCCTCGGGCCTCATCCCACCTCCAGGAGCTGGTCCTAGCTGCAAGCAGCCGGCCACCAGGTTGGTGGTGGGCTGAGAGAGGCCCTTGCACAGCGTCTCCATGAAAACCCTGCTCTCTGTGGAAAGGCCCCCCTCCAGGGCCTCGGACAGAGCGCAGATGTAGTTGCGGGCCAGACGTAATGTTTCAATCTTGGACAGTTTCTGTGTTTTGGAGTGGCAGGGCATGATGCTGCGCAGGTTCTCCAGTGCATCATTCAGGCCGTGCATACGCGAACGCTCTCTGGCGTTAGCCTTTACGCGCCTAGCACGGAACCGCTCCTGCCGGGCCTTGGTCATCCGCTTTTTCTTGGGCCCTCTTCGTTTGGACTCGTTCTCATCCTCCTGTTCCTCCTCCTCGTCCTCCTCATCTTCCTCAGCATCCTCACTCCCCATCTCCCTGGCCTGCTGGTTCACTCCAGCTGCTCTGTAGCGGTGTGAGGGGACTGATGCATCTCTGTCAGGTGAGCTCATGTCTCCATCCATCCACTGCAGAGGGCTCACAACCTCCTCTCCCTCGCCTTGTCTGGAATACGGTTTAATCATCATAGTACTCTAGAAACAAACAAACAAAAAACAACATCTTCATCAAACATGTGCTCTGTGGTGCAGACAGATTTACAATCCTTTTATTTTTACTGTTTATGTAGTCGAGGATCCTGTCAGTAAAATCCTTTATATTGCTATTCCATATTTACTGGTTTATGGAATAAACAATAGATTTTAAAAAACAGATTTTGTTATTATTGTGGACATTATTAATAATATCATATTTCCCACTAGATGTCAAATTGGTTTTTACAGTATTGTGGGAATCCCCACAGCCAAGTCCTAGGTAAGGAGCCAATATTTTATTCTAAATTAATAATTGACAACATAGACCATCAGCATCATGTTGGTTTTCAGTCATCAGGAGAATGACAATGGTGATAGGCAACGATTTACACAAGAATTGCACTCAACCTGTGTTTGTACTTTGCTATTTCTATTTCATGCTACCCCACTACTTATCACAGAAAAAAGAGTCTGTTTTACTCCCCCATTAGTTACTTTGCTTATTTATATGTATGTGTATTGTTATATGTTCATCAAACATCAGCACCAAATCAGCCAGCAAAAACAAAACAACAATTCATTAAACTATAGCAGGCATCAGGATAATAATCCAATATAATAATGTAACATTCTACTATTTTGCATTATGAGTACTTTTACTTTTGATACTTTGGGTTTTTACTAGGATGTCTGTACGTTTACTTCAGTAAAAACGTTTTACTTGTGGAGTATTTTTATGTAGTGTTTTATATATAAATAAAGGATCTTTTCTCCACCTTTAAAGAAAACCTGACAGCCTTTGTTTAAACTTGCAGGCTCACTGGCTCACCACAAGTTACAGCTGTGTGTGAGTGCCCTACTCTGCGTGTGGTGACACTAAAAGGTTCATGGAGGGGAGGACCCATGAACTTGATGTGTCAATAAATCCTGTCCACGACCCTGCAAAGGATGTCGCCAGAGTTTTTTTCACCGATAATGATAAAAAACTATTGAGTGAACTGTGACTGTCAGCTGTACTGGAGCCTGTTTCAGCACCGGACAGTTCCCTCCTGTCTCCTGCAGGTGTAGACTGACCGGAACTATGATGATCTCGACCACACCTTTGGACTAAATGTTTTTGTTTGTTTGTTTTTTTCGTATTTTCATAGATGCATGGTGTATTTTCATTCTCCCCCTCTCGCCCCTCGCCCTGCGTAATCCCGGTCAACTTGTGAACTGGTAATGCCCCGGCGAGATAAAGTCACCGACAGGACTTCAATCTGGGGCATCGCAGGATTTGCTCCGTGGATGAAGCGACGACCATGGGATTAAATGAAAGATCGCCGTCCCCAGATCAGTGACAGACGACAGACTCAGATTGAATTGAAATCAGACGTTTCCAAGCGCGGATATTACATATTATCAGTATTGATGTGCCACCACCAAATTGCGTGCCTGAGCGGCTATTTGCTAAAATGCCCACCGAGGCATATAACAAAAAGCCCTTCATACGTGTTTTCCTCAAAAAAATTCGTTGGCTGGTGATTTGATTTTAGCTGGAGACTGAAGATGCTCCAAAATGCAGGTCCACCGCATTTGTCCCAAACTGACAAATAAATAAGAAATCCTGCACTAAAATAACGATTTAAAAAAGTGTCTAATCTGCGCATCAACACATTAAAATAAGTCTCATTAACTCCTTCAAACCTCATAAATAACTTTTAAAAAAATCCTTTTTGAAACATACCCGTGCTGATGTGTCTTTTTCAGAGTCAGGAAGTTTTTATTTTGGCAGATGAAGATTATGGTGTCTCTCTGTCCGGCAGCGGTCTCCCTCCTCACAGCCGTCCCACTGAGTCTCAGCGTGGGTCACTCTGCGGGGGCTCCGGGTTTTAACCTCCACGTTTAAAGCTCCTCCTCCTCCTCCTCCTCCCATCCAACTCCTGTCCACGCGCGAGCTGGAGCGCGTGGCCGGCCCGTGGCTCGAGCTCCACTCCTCGCGCCTGTGCGTGCAAGTGTGTGTGTGTGTGTGTGTGTGTGTGAGGGTCAGGGAGATGTGCATAAGGAGAGAGGCCCCTGGGGCCCCCCTTTGTTGCTGCGCGAGGGCGGCCGCCAAATCCGCAGCACGTTTGCATTGAGCGGAGGACGGAGACGCGCTCAGCCGGCTGAGCCTAACTGTATGTGACAGCTTGAAGTTGCATGTGAGCAGGTGTTTGCTCCAGCGCCTCTCGCAGCCATCCAGACAGACAGGCTGCCCAACAAGTTCACTTCACCCCCAGAGGCAGCTCTGACCAGACGGGGTAAGTTTGGTCACATGAGGCGCGCAGTTACAGCATCAGCGGCATCTCTGGGACTCATTGAATGACCTCTGGTCTGTGCGATATGTAGGTCCTCAGCTCAAGTCACCACAGCCCATGTTTAATGTTCCAGGACGGGACAGCGTTTGTCAGTGGTGGAAGAAATGCTCACATTCGTGAATTATGTAAAATTTGAAAATGCCTCAAAGTAAAATATACGATTATACTATATAATATACAGTAAAATACAATAAATAATATATATAATATGTAAGTAGATTTTCTTCTTTTTTCTTCATTTTATATATCTATATATCTATATATATACGTAGCACCATCAACAAAATGTAGTATACTATAATATCAAAAGTCATTATGGTAATTCCTGCTTTCATAGTGTTAGAATTACTACTATTGATTACTGATATTTTGATGCATTAACATGGGAGTACAATTTGAGATGGTGCTAGTTTTTATACAGTTTATATACGGTTGTGTCATATTTTCATATCTACTCAAATTAAGATTGTATTTAAAAATTTAAAAACTGAATAGTAACCATACACAGAAAAACATAAAGATCCAAATCAGAGCCAAGTAAAAGCAAATCTTTTAGAGTGAGGCTGTTTTTAAAACTACAAATACAGTGGCATGAATTGTACAATAGTATCATAAAATGTGAGTACCTTTAGTTAAAAAAGTGCTTTAAGTTTACCATTGAACTATTATAACATTGTCTAATTCGAGACAGTTTAAAAAAAAGTATAAAGTTCAATGTGGCAGAACCAGAGATGTAGTGCTTTTTATTCTATGTGTTCTTCTTCCTTCCTTGTTGATGAGATCATTAAATGCAATACATACAAACAAATTACACACACACACCCACACATTTTTTTGAGGCTTTGCACTGACCAAGAAAGAATTTTTGGAGTGTTGGCTCTGGCACTGAACTGTAACACTGTGCCAGTCAATGATTTAGAAATATGAAACATATCCTCATGTTTCAGAGTGAACAGTCGTGAAGGAACGTAAAGGGTATATTTAACTAAAGATTTTTGTGTCTGAAGAGAACTCATTTATGCTTTTTAGTAAAATAATCCCATGTCAGGACAGATGAGTGTTGTTCATTACATTTTCCGATAACAGAAGAAGATAACAGATAACATAAGAAACTTCACTCAAATCATAGATTAGACATTAGACACACATGCACACTCACTCACACACACACAATGCACACACACATTCAAATTACATAAATGAGTATACCACAAATAAATGGTCATGATCTGTCCCTGAACCACATTAATGCTCAAAAAAGTGAGCAACAACATCTCTCACACTCATCATCACTGACCGGGGAATCGAGAATATGCACAATTTAGAAACAGAGCACCACATGCTATGACAGAGAGGCTTAAGGTAGATTACAAGGTAATCTGCACACCCAAAACTATGTGCTTCTCTTTCCCAGTTCACTCCCAGGCCGACAACCTTCCCCACTGCTCCCCCCCCCCCTGGGTCTCTGCCTGTCCTATTCCACACCTGCAGCCTGAAATGGGAATAGCAGAGCCAGGCCATCCCCAGAGTGGGACTAACAGGGGAATATGATAGCTGAAGTCTCTTGTCCCCATTGTATACACTCATAATGCTGTTTATGATACTAGAATAAAGAGGAAATTGTGTTTTATTTTGTTTTTGTGGTTTCAGTCACATGCCAACGTGCTAAATATAAGCTTTGTCTGTCATGGCAAAGCTGCTCTTTTTGCTCCTTTATCATTTTTGTTTTCACTTTGACCCACTTCCTGAGTACCCAGTCTTCGTGTTCCACAAGTGGTGCTCAAGTGCAATACTGTATGTATGCCATAATGTCCCCAGGTCCCTCCGTGCTGACCGACACACGATGAAGTCCCGCTGCAGATGGTCGTCTCTTAAACCTATCTCTTATTTCAACAGTCTGTGGCTCAGATGCTCATCTATCCTCCACTGGCTGCTCAGCTCACTCAGCATGTTCACATTGCTCAGAGGACGCTGCGTCCCTCACCTTTTCTAGGTTT
Source organism: Scortum barcoo (assembly GCA_023238725.1). NCBI lineage: Eukaryota > Metazoa > Chordata > Actinopteri > Centrarchiformes > Terapontidae > Scortum > Scortum barcoo. The sequence goes on from CM041537.1 coordinate 17,937,393, forward strand.
GATTGTGAGATGGGAATATAGTTTATTATAATGAAAATATGAAGGACAGATAAAACTTCACTCCAGTACACACACAAACATGACCTTCCTCTGAATCCCCAGAGTTTCTGTTTGTGACAGTGGGGGACACTTTCTCCATCTGTCATACTGGAAGTCCTCTGAGAGATGCCACAACGCCGCGACATGAGGAGTGAGTGCATGTTAGTGCGTGTGTTTGTTTGTTTGTGTCCATGAAAGTGTGCTAGATAACATGTGCTGCAGTCTTTTTTCTTCCTACAATTCAGCCCAACTAGGGAGCCATAGATATCCTGGACCAAGCTCACTTCAGCAGGCCAAGATTGTACCTCTCATGCTGAATATGTCTGCATGAGCCTCAAAATTTATACCAGTGGTCAAAGCAATGACAATGCAGTCATCAAATTGTTTGGAAAAGCATACAAAAAAGTCCAGAGAATGAATGTTGTTCTGTATTTCATGGTCTCCCATCAACTTTAGAAATAGTCAGCACCTAAGCCAAACTTGAACCTCCTTCCAGCCCAGCACTGACCCTGGGGAGACAGGGGTGATGCTGACCATGTGTCCTCCTTCTAACCATCTCATTGATGGACCCCACTACCGGGTAAAATCGACACCCCCCTCCGCCTGAACCCCTAAACCCCCTTAACCCTTCCCTAAACCCTCTGTTGGCCCCCTGTTGTGCGTGCTCATTGGCTGACCGCCTTCAGGCGTCCCTTTTCCACGGGTCCATTGTCTGGCCCTATAAGCAGCTTTGTTTCTGCATGTGCAGCTGGGCTAGCCCGCGCAGCCATTAGCCACAACACGCTAAAGGGAGAGCGGGATAATATAATTACAAAACAAAAGTCAGGTGGCTCACGAGATCTGCCAGGAGGAGCCCATTTGGGGGAGATGCGAGGACACGCTGGCGGGTGGCCAGCTATAATTTGATTATGAAGTTGTGTGAGTGACAAAAGAAACAATTGAATCTTTTTTTCTTTTATTTGCCCCACTGTGATTTAATTTGATTCCACTGGGGCTTTTAAAAAGAGGGCAGTGTGAAAAGAGAGAAGATTTACTCTTCTAATTTCTAGAGTCACCAGCTCAGAAAATGTAATATGGCCTGACAAAATAGCAAGTGAAATTCCTCCCTGGGCCAACTTTATTGTCATGTTGCTGCAACACACTGACTGCATGTGAGGCCCAAATCAGATGAATCGCTGAAGGCTGCAATTTTCCTGCGAACTGACTGGTCTTGTGCTCCTGTTTTGCATGAATGCACACAGACTGGTGGACAATGGGATCAGTGGCAGATCCATCTCCTGTAATACTTTCTTCAAACAGGGCTGCAAGTGTGTCCCCCTGTTCTCTCGGCAGACCAGAATTTATCCTGTTAGTCACCCTAGATGAGTGAAAGAGTAAAATCAACCCCCATCCCAGCTGGACACACACACACACACACACACACACACACACACACTTAACCCCCACACTAGGGAGTTACACACACAGCTTTATAGACAGCTGATAAGAACAGGTTTAGCTGTTGGCTACTGTTTGAAGCAGGTCAAGCAGAACAGGATCTGTTAATGTCTTTTTGTTTCTATAGTTCATACTGCAAAAGACTGCATTTTGTTTTTTTGTGTTGCTGTTTTATAGGACAATAAGCAATTGTGTCACATGCACACATGCTCTTAGTACTGAAGTTGGTGTCAGTATTGTGCCCGCTCAGGGTGTGTAAACGCCCATTTTTTGCCCCATTAGGCACAGTTTGATCGTGCCCCTGGGAGCGCACCACATTCTCTTGCTCAGTAAGACCACTTGGAAAGGTTACACTGCAGATTAATCCACTGTCTGGTTTACCCATTTATTTATACAAGTGGATATTCATGTATCAGAGTATGAGAAGATATACTCTTTTGACACATTATTCCAGACTGCTTTATTGAGACACGAATGAATGAAAATAATCTTTTACATATATATCACCTCATATCTGTTAATTTTTAAACTAAAGTACATTATTTTTTTCAAATGTGTTTATATCACGAGTCTCATAAAACGTGAGCAGACTTTGTGAGTTGCTTATTGTTTAGTAGATGGCAGCTTCAGCTCCCGGGGGTTGCAGGATAGGCAGAGCCGATGAACTTCTTCCCATCGCCATAGAGCGTCTTGTCCCAGGTGTAAGTTTGGATGATGAGTTCCTTCCCTCCCAGGCTCAGACGACACCTACAATAAAAAAAAATAGAATTCATAAAAGATTCAGATGCAAAAAAACACCACAGTAGATGTGTCTAAACTCACTGTTTTCCAGGTCGAGTGATGTAGCAGAGGCTGTATAAGGCCAAGTCAAATTCGGGGCTGCTGCCAATGATTGCAGAGCCGACCTGCTTGTAGTAGCCGTCCCACATGAACTGCATCCCCATGACATCGGGGTAAGTAGTCCACTGAGAGTAGGTGTAAGAAAGAAAGAGAGAAAATGAAAGGAGCGCTACACACGTCACAGTTCAATTCAACATATTGAGCTCTGTGTTTTGGATGCTTACAGGCCCATTGAAGCTGTGGCTGTAGTAGTTCAGCTGTCCTCTTTTCTCAAGAAGGTAAAACTGGATCCAGTTGTGGAAACCGGACACCTTTCCCCCCTTGATCTCTCCTATTACAGAATGTGTTTCTTAATTACCACCAAGACAAAATAGCTGAAGCAAAAAAAAAAGTAATCTGTGGCATTTGAAGGAAATCTGCTCTGTCTGCACCTGCAAAGATGTGCTCAAAGCCACTGGAGTCCATCTTGTTGTTGTTGCGGGAGTACAGACCAAACCACATCATCTTCAGGTCATGAATGAACTCTTTCTCTGATGCATAGACACCTTGAAATACAGAACAACATGCACTTTAAACATTGGACAAGAGGTGTTTTCAAACTGTGGGGTGTACTTCCCTGGGGGGGGGGGCACGGGAGGGAAAAGGGGGAGTGTGGAGAGAGAGACATGAAACAAAGATGTTGGACAAGTTAACAGAATATTAGAGTATTTTAAAACCCTTAGTTGGTGCAATTTGTGAAAACAATCACACTCCTTCTGTGAATCATAACTCTTAACACACATTTTTAAATTCACTGTGACCCACACTTTTTTAGGATATTATTATCTCATGTGTCTTTCGTGAATAAATCTGCTTAGAAAAGAGACCATCCTTAAAAATGCCATCTTTACTAAAAATCATCATATTTTTAAGTTTTCAGTATCAAAGTCGTCTTGTGATTGTTGTCTGTTCATCCATGGATAAACTGCAGATAGCTAATAGTTTTGATGTGCCAGTCAGATAAAATATTAAGAAATTTAGGCTTAAAAAATCTCATACTTACTGACCAAAATTTAAAGCATGATTATACTCCCAAGTGTCATACTTTGAAATCTCCTGTACTAGAACGCAATCATTTCCAGACGTCTATACTGCTGAACCAATGTTAGGGTGGCCTCATCCCTTGGTTGTGGTTTTACCCTTGGTGTTGAGGAAAGCATACAGCTCTCTGCCCAGTTCAGTGTTGGACATGGTCTCCTTGAGGAAGGTCTCCTGCTCAGCCAGCTGCTGAGGAGTGAAGTCCTCAGCCTGTCCAGTCATCCTGTTGTAGTTGTCCAGCACAGCCAGGAGAGCAGCAAAGGTGGGTTTGGAGAAAAGAGCCTTCTCATCCAGGTATCGGAACAAGCTGGAGGCACAAAAACACCAAAAATGACACAGAAATAAAAGGGGCACATAGATCAAGATCAAGAGGAAACAAATTAAATGAGAAAGAGATGAAACTGTGTCCTCACCGTCCAGAGGACAGATCTGACTGGGAGCTGGTCTGAGAGTTGGACACCAGAGCCTGAGGGTCAATGATCAACTCTGAGGCTGAAGCTTTGTTTGAATCCAGAGCATAAAGCGTCTCAGAGAGCGCCTTAATCTCAGCATCAGTAATCACGCTGCGTCCACTTTCTCCATCACCTGACGATCATTATAAACGCGTACAGATATTTAATATAATTTTTTTTTTAAAGGCACAACAGTGACACCCGCTGGCCATATATACTATACATTACAATAAATTACACTACTAATGCTGATACATCAAAGTAGCATTTTAGCTCATGTAGCTAGGTTTAACAGCTTCATAGTTTCAAAGTCTAGTCCAGTGGTTCCAACCTGGGGGTCAGGACCCTTCAGAGGGTCGCAAGATAAATCTGAGGGGTCAGGAGATTATAAATGCAGTATAAAGGAAGAAAAACAAAGTTTTTCAAGAAAAACAAAGTTTTTCTTTGACAAAGTTGTATTTATATTTGTAATTCTCTCTAATCTTTGCTCTTTTGTTAAATATTAGATCATTCTACTCATTCAAGCCTCAAACCGTTATTTAAATAATACCAACTGAGAAGTTTAGAGGGAGAATCTCTTTTTGGTGGAACTGATAACAACTCCCGTCACCTCTGACCAAGAAATCAAGCTTTTTCAGTGCAGTACTGTGGGGTTCATTTTTTGACTGCTGACTGTTTAGATTCAGTGTCTACCATTTGAAAGTGACAAGGTGTGGCCAGTACAGTAGCACTTCAGAACGGAGTAACACGTCTCACATGACTGTGGCATGTGGTCAGGGTCAGCTATAGATCATACACTGTTTGTTCTTACTGTTACAGATGTGTGTAACAGTATGATAGCATGCATCTTAGTAAACTGCAGATTTTACACAGAAGGCTACAACATGTCAATGAAATAATAATGAGAAAACGTCTCTTACTGCTGTATCCCTGGTAGAACAGGGTCACCCAAAGTGCAAGGACTCCAATGACTTTCATCTTGGCTCAGCTGCGACCTGAAAACAAGGTGAACTGAATGTTATCATGGTGTCCCTTTTATAGCAAGTTTCTCCCGACCAATCCAAATGCACTGCGCATATTGTGCCAGCCCATGATTCAGGTATCAATCACTACCTCACGAGCATGTCTCTTGGACAAAACTTGTCATCACATGTGACATTCTAACGCCTTAATTGTAGGTTTGTTTGGGATTAGGGAATGACATGTTGTAGAACAAGACCTCTAAACAAAGTAGGAATTCAAGCTAAAAATAATTTATTATAATTATATTATAATAATGATACAATAATATTATGTAATTTTATTTAAGTGTAAATAAACTTTGTCTCTATCTCTTTTCTGGGAAAGTGCACACCTGGTCATAACACAGGCGGTGCTTTAATGTATCAGAATAAGGCCATATCAAGGTGTGAGCTGTGATAATAACTGCCATCTTTAATGTTATACTCTTTTTTTTTAACATAACATATGTTAACAGTTAACATAATTTCTACTAAATTAAAACTATGAAGTTAAATTAATTTTTTTAGCCCATTTCATTTTAAGGCTATATTGTCAAATACAATATAAGATGTTTAAAATTACATTTGTATGACTCTTTCTTATTTCTGCTGCCAGCGTGAGCAGATGTTGTATTTCACAGGGTTTATGTAACATAACTCAGAACACTCAGATTAGCTCACCTGCCTCTGTCACACTGCAGTCACATGTACCCACTGGAAAAAAACACACAGCAAAGATGCATGTAGATCCTAAAGGTTGCACATAAGGTGTAAAATACAATATATATTTATATTCTGAGATTTTCAAAAAGACAATATTAAAATTGGTGGTTGATTTTCTGTATATGACCAATAAAAGATACCTTAACAGTAGAACAAGGACAGTAGTATTGCAGTTTCTCTTGTACTTCTGCCTTTCTGAAAATTTGGTTTATTGGTTTAACTATTTTTGCCTCATATGACAACCACATATGAAACTATAGCATTTTCATTTCTTCATTCAGTTCACAGTTTCGAATCCACAGGTGAGTCTGAGTTGTTTTTTTTTCTGGTTTACCTACTCTATCACTGTTACAACATAAAGTTAATTTGTTTAAGATTGCATAATACCACTAATAATTGAACTATCAAAAAATTTTAGCTGTCGCAGAAATCTCCATCAATTCTGGTTTTAGCTATAGATATAGGAATAAGTGAATGCTCTTATGCATAAGTGAATGTAAAGGAAGTATTCACATCCTTTACTCAAGCAAAAGAGCTAATACCAAACTTTCAAAATAAAGCACAATCAGGAAACATCAGTATACATAATGCAGAAAAATTAAATCTGCTGATTATTTTCTGTTTTTTTATTTATATTTCTGCATGAAAATCAGGCTTGGTGAGCACATGCCAGATATCATGCATTCCTCACTTAGAGACTTTGTTTATAGACTGTAAAGCCTTTTATTCACCACAGTAGTTTTCCTTGTATACTCTCATCGACTTTCATTTACAACGCGTTACAACACCTGGCTGACCAGATAACGAATGTGAAAAAAAACATCAGGACTCTCTGCTCAGTATTCTTGGATATTGTAGGACAGTAAACCTCAGCATCAACTTTTACACACACCGTTAGGATTTTAGGAAGAGCTAGGCTAGGACCCCAAAATGCAGACAAGACCAGACACAAGAGGGAATTAGGTTTGAACACAGTCTTTTAATGGAGGTTTATCAAGGCAGGTATCAGAAAGCCAAAGAGTATTGTTTTCTGAGAGTCTGATTACCACCGTGGGGAGTTTGGTGGTTAGCTGTGGGCGTTCGCAGCTTGGCGTGTGACTGACAGAGCAGGGGCAGGGCAGGCTGACTGGCAGAGTGTGGCATGAGGCCAGCATGGTGTGGACAGAGCAGAGGGCCAAGCTGGGCTGGAGTGTTGCAGGCAGGACTGCAGAGAGGGGGAGATGAGGCCAGGAGGAAGACAAGGAGAACCAGGCAGGAAGATTCAGCAAAACCAAGAGAACCACAAAGTACCAAGTCAGGTGGAATGAGCTGGTGGTTAAATACTGCTGAGGAGTGGGTGGCTTGATTGCAGGATGACTCTCAGGTGCGGTGATCAGCCCAGGTGTGATAATGGGTGCCCTGGAGTAACCTCCTCGTCTACAGACAGAGGGAGACAAACGCACACACTAAGGGGAACAGGGAAACAAAACACAGGGGAGACAGACAGGGACCCTAACATACACACACACACATACAACAACAATAAACCCAGGTATAAAACTCAGGCAGCTTTGTCAGACCAAGGAGGGGATCAGACATGGGAACAGTTTTATTTTAGAATCAGGCCAGAAACTACTGTCAGGAGAATTGTCAGGACTTTAGCCACAGTAAGGCGATGCAGAAAATACTTTACGCCTGATTTAATTAAACTTGTACTAAATACCCTCCTTCTCTCACAATTTGATTATTGTCAGATAATATGGGCAAATGCTGCTTAAAAAGGCTTATGCAAACTTCAGCGCGTTCAGAACAAGGCTGCATGCCTGACTCTGTGTCCGAGCACCGATGTTAATAACATACACTGCTGTCTCAGCTGGTTAAAAATAGAAGACAGGCTGAATGCTGCACTGCTTTTTTTCTTCATGGAAAATTTTACAATTTAAAAATACGCTAGATCAGTATAAGGAACTGAAACTTAATTTGCAGTCTCACACTTATGACACCAGAGAGGCAACAGAAAGTTGGTTCTTACTCCCCAAGCCAAACACACATTTTCTTTTTTCACATTTACATACTGTAATATACAGAGAAATGAAAATATGGAATACTTTACCTCTATGCATAACTAAGTTACCACAAAAATCATTCTACAAATAAAGAAACATCTGGGTAAATCATATTTGTAGGATTTATAGTTTCTGAGGCAAGTTGTTAACGTACTAACGACAATTTGCACTAGTTTCTTGTTTTTTTGTTTCTTGTTGTGATATGTTTTTATGTCGGTTACATTTCTTTTTGGATTGCAACTAATAAAGTTTAGCAACTTTGAATGTCAATGTAAGTTTGCCTTATGTTTTGACCGCAATTGTCAAAGTATGTTTTATATTTTTAACATTTTGTTACATACTTGTTTTTTTGTTTTGAGTTGTTTTTATGTGGACCCCAGGAAAATTAGAACTAGAAGAACATACTAGAATAAAGTACCTCAAATTTGTACTTAAATACAGTATGAATAAATATACTGGTTTTATCATCATCATCTTTTATAATCACCACCTGTCACCTCTGTTACTATAACCACTTTACCTCATACAATCTACAATGTGAAGTAAGATTTATTGAAAAATATTTTAAATATTTATTTTCATACATATAGGTCTTAACGTAATTAATCTACATCCATGTCAGTTACTCATCATGTGCAATTCATTTATCTAGTGCAATAACAATCCGTAGGTATATCTGTATATATAGAAGTTGTATACAGTGTGTTCATGTCATTTAAATCTTCTATATTTTCGTGCTCTCTTTACATAGTAGCCTTAGTTTTGAGCTTCTGTGAGTTTCCCCGATGCAGAATAAATAAAATATACTTTATTTCGCCTCATTCGTAATTGCTGCTGTACTCCCGCACTGCAGGGGGCGCTCATCATTATGAGTATCGCAGATGTTTTGACCCTGCTCGGCTTCCTTACTCAGCGTGGATGTCAATGACACTGAGCTTTCATAAGTCAGTCCACTTCTCCAGGTCGAAAACATGTCGTTAACCTTTTTATTCAGAACAATTAGCAGAGACGTTGGGAAGGTGAGCACATTGAGCTTTTTACTTATTCGCGTTTTTCACATTTCACCTAAAGCTTCAGCTGTCAAGAGGTGGTGTCTCTGACTCACTCATCTCAGGTGTTACTGGGCCAGTTTCAATGAGTTACCTCACTCTTATTTCACGTTGAATGTACATCACTGACGCTGGATATCACTGTGAACGGGATAGTGTAAAATGGAAATTTGTTGAGGCAAAATTGTGGCAATGGGTCACTTTCTGAAGCTGTTTTTGTTATTGTAATAGAAGGTGTGTGTTCTCCCTCCTGCCGTCCTCAGGTCAGCATTTGCAGGCATGCACAGTCGCTACATACAGGTTGTCAGCTTCTGGCAGCTGACAAAGCCCTCCTGATGAAGCTGCGGAAAAGCACCGGCTACACCTTCATTAACTGCAAGAAAGCACTGGAGAAGTTTGAGAATGACATTGCACAGGTAGGTCTCTGGTTCAGATGTTGCACAGCAGTAACTGATCTGAAGATTGGGCGACAAGATTTTGTGCGACTGATGTGATTTGCCAAACTTTCAGGCAGAGACCTGGCTACACGAGCAGGCCCAGAAGGAGGGCTGGAGCAAAGCAAACAAGCTGGAGGGTCGCCAAGCCAAAGAGGGTCTGATTGGCCTGTTTATAGGAGATAAATCTGCAGTCATGGTGGAGGTGAGATAATCACCTGCATCTTTGTTTCAGTTGATCACTTTCCAGTTTGTTGGACATGACAGTATTCGAACATGATCTGTGTGTTGTCTTTCCTCTTGTCTGTTGGATGCAGGTAAACTGTGAGACAGACTTTGTTGCCCGTAATGAGAGGTTCCAGCAGCTGGTTAAGGATGTGGCACTTGCCACCCTGGCTCATCACCGGAATAAAACCCAAGGCCAGGCCAACTATGTAAAGGTAAAGCCCCATTAAAGCCCTAACAGTTTTTCTATTCATTTTCAGGATTGCGGTATTGTGCATGTTGGCTTGTGACTTTGATGGCCATTTTTGTAATGTTTCACAGACCCAACAGTAAATTGATTAATTGAGAAAATAAGGGGTAGATTGACCAATAAAAAAATAAGTGTTTCACCCTGTAGTACCATGGTGCTGATGGAGGATGATGAATAAAATAATTAAATTTAAGGATGTGAGTCTGTGGAGGATTGTTAAATTGTTGTAAAGTAGAGGTGTACATAACTTAATGTGTTGATATGTCACTTGGTTACAGCTTGATGCATTTTACAAAACCTGCCTCACTTTTACTATTTTAACTTTTAAATGACTTTCCTATGAAAGAATATTCCACTTTGTACACAACACAGTTAGCTCAGTGTGTTGGAGCACATCAGCCCTTTTTTCTTTGCTCTGCTTTGATTATGCTAACATACTACATTTGTTTTCAGAGTGTCCTGGCAGGTGATGAATTAAACAAACTTCCTGCGAGTGAAGGAGCTTCTCTTGCAGACTTGGTGGCTCTCACAATAGGTCAGTAAGAAAATATATATTTTTACGTGAAATATTACTGCACAGTTTATTTCTTTATTTCTGACACACAGCTGTTTTGGTTTTAACACAAGCCCCTCCTGTACTCCAGCTACCAGCTTTTTCAGACTTCTCCAATTGGGAGTTTCATCAGTGATGATTTTGTTTTTTAGTTTGCTTCAACACACTAGGTGGGCAGAAACTTGTGCTTGTGGACATTTAATAGCACAACCGAGGAGGATGAGGAATGTGAAATATTTATTTTCTGAATCAAGCCAGTCAATCAAGTCGATCAATTAATCTTCAGTTGAGAATACATTTTTTTTTCTTTTTAAATCTTCCCACCACACCAGCGCTTTATTAGTAGTCTAGATGTAAAATAACAACCTGTCAAACATTCTGGCTATGAAAGAGCCGGTAATTCATACACACACAATCTTGAGTGCTTATATTCACATGTTCACACAGATACTTACTTCAATGCAAAATTGAGACAACCTGCAGATGTGAAGACTGGATGCTGGATACTGATTTGTGCCCACTGTCTTCATTGCTAAACATCCCGTAGGATTATGGACACCTTGACGTTTATCATATGACGCAACAAAGGTCTTATATTAAAGCAAGCTATAATGGATATTTTCATAATAAATGTATCAAATGACCATGGAAAAACAGGGTGACAGTGTGAAAGGTGTCGCTCCTGATGATGAACCTATAGAGAATAATTGCCCAAATCAGCAGCTCCCCTCAGCTTTGGAGACTTTTTGTACAGAGTTTCTGCTCATTGTTTAGCTGGTTGGTCCTCAACTTCACTTCTGATTCACTCTTTTCTGTGAAAAAGCTCTACAATCCCACTCTACACAACCTGTTCAGCACCAAACAGCAGACAAACATAGCTAGAGACAAGCAAGGTGGAGCATTTAGCAGCTAAAGAGCCAGATATTACCCTCAAGAGTTGGTGCAGACCTTTATGAAAAGAGAGAAGAATAAGAAAGAATGTGGCAAGAACTGTACTTGAGGTAAAAAAGAACCATTCAGACATCAAAATTAATGCTTTAACCACTATGAAGTGGAGAATGATTTGATGTAATCAGATAGTTGCACCATTCATTAATAAAACACGTTTCCTGTTTCAGGCCGCCTCGGCGAGAACATGTCAGTGAAGCGGGCGGTGACAGTGGGCGTCCCTGCTGAGTGGAACATCGGCTCGTATGTACACGGTGGTGTGAGCAGCCAGACTGAGGTGGCCATGGGGCGGTACGGCGCCCTGGTCGTCTTTCAGGGAGGAAAGGACGGAGAGCAGGAAGCTCTTGGACGCAAGCTGGGACAGCACATTGTGGGAGAGGCCCCCGTAGCTCTGGGCAACATGGATGACCTGCCCTGCGGGGAAAGTGAGACGCGCCTGCTGCCTCAGACCTTCCTGGCAGACCCCAGCAGGACTGTGGCACAGTTCCTCATGGGTAAACAGGCTCGAGTGCTGGACTTTGTCCGATTTCAGTGTGGCGAGACAGCCCGGGAAGAAGCAAAGTGAAGGATGGGAAATAGTTTATAAGTAATATGTCATGTGTCTTTATTAAATATGAGGATGAAATGCAGCTATCCATTTACTATCAAACATTTAGACAGTCTCACAGTGTCATCATGAATTTGAAAGCAGCATCGATGCCTGATGAAATAACCAATCCAACAATAAAATCTTTTTTTTTCTGGAAATATTGCTCTATATTCATTTACATGTCCAACTCTGTATTTTGAATTATAGGGAACTCCTTCAGACACCTCTTTCAGACTCCTTGTTTAATCAGTAGTCATGTCATGTTGTTATTTTAAAATATTGTTTTGTTCACCAGGAAAATCCTTTTAACTCACTGTCACAATTTCTGTCTTTTTCATGCTTATTTAGTTCATCTTTACGTGTATTTAGATTTGAGTTGGAATGGAAGAAAATGTTCATTGTGTAGATGGGGCTTTTTTTTCCAACCTGATATATATACTCCCAGGAAACAGACCAGAAAGATTTTCGTTTAAGCATTCATGAACCTTCTCACTAGAAAATGTTAAAAGTGGCATTTAAAGCTTGTAAGGGCTATCCACATTATTGGCTGAAACCCTTTATATTTTTTATCCAGAGAGTTTTGAAAAAGGGTTTTAAAGGACTGTGGGAGTGCAAATAATCAGTGCTGTTACTACTTGAGTGAAGGGTGTTGAGTTGAGGTATAAGTGAGGGCCTGGTTTAGCACCTTATATATTTAAATAAATATTGTGGTTTATTGTACCTCAAGTAGGGTATCAAAACAACTCCATGTGGCACGAGAGAATAAAACATCCTGTGTGAGGAGAGCTAGTTATTCAACATACTACTGTACACACAGACACTGACTTCAGTGAAAAAATGCAACCTGCAAATACTGAAGACTAAATTGTTCATCTGCATTCACTGTCTTCATTGTTAAATATTCTGGAGGATTGTGGACAACTGGATGTTCAATAAAATGAACTAAATCTGCAGCTCCCATCGGCTTTACAGGCCTTTATAGTGAGTCTCAGCTCACTGTCTTGCCATCTTGTCATTCAGCCCACAACTTCAATGGCTTGGTTCACTGCCATAGTATCAGTGACATCAGTCAGCTGTTTTCAGTGAAAAAATGAAAAAACAGCTCAGCACCAAACATACAACCAAATAGGTGGTGATAATTTAAGGGACCTGGCTTGTTTAGTATTTCATATACTAAAAATTATTGTTATTGAACACACCTTGTTGTGCAGTAGGCAATCTGCTGAGTATATATTCCCTGAAGTTTTTCTTGTCAGAACAACAACCAGTTTGAATCATATTGAATATTGAATCAATCAATATTGCTTTTCAATCAATCAGTGCAACTGTAGTCTGAACCTATGGCATCGATTATGTGGTATTTCTGTTGATTAGATATAAATTACCTGTAATAATTCATTATAATTATATATACTCATATTGTACTGACATTAAACATATTGTGTATAAATGTATGTATGTATTGTTTGTATTTTGTATGTAACTCTATATATTTTTTGTAAACCTATTTTTCCTTTTATTGCCCCCTGTAGCGCTATTTTTATATTTTGTTTATTTCGTCACCTATTTTATTTTTTAGATTCGATGCCAAATTAAATATTTGAATATCTGTGTATACATTTTGTGTGTGTGGCAACTGCATTTCATTTGTGCAATCCTACATTGTACATTGACAAAAAAAAAAAACAACAAAACCCTCAAACCCTGTATGTCATTACTCACATTTAGAAATGTCCCACAAAAACACAGTTTCCTATTATTATTTAACACAAGATAAGATAAAACTTTATTAATCCCACCACACAGGGAAATTCACTCGTTAAAGCGGCTCAAGATAGACAGGCAAATTTGGGAATAAATAAAGAAAATAGATATAAGATATGAAATATAAAATGACATAAATTCACTAATCATAAATATACTATATACATCCTCCATATATACAAATCGTTATTGCACTGAAAAATAAAAATTAAAGGGCCCTGACGCGTGTTAGCTGCGCCCCTACAGATAAACTCGCGTCCTGTGATTGGCTGTTGCCAGACAAGCTGCGGTGACGTCATCAGAGACCCCCCCCTCCCCTTTTCTGTCATCCGACCACCTAACACAGACATGGTAAGCGAAGATATTCACATTCATGCACCGAAATAACCTCTTTAAATGATAAATGAACACAAACAGCTCGTAGATATTCATTGTGAGGTATTTAAAACATTAACTCGGTGAAGCCAGCGAGCTCCGTGTCTCTGCTGGCCTGCTTCACTCATGTAGCTTTCAGCCTTTAGCCGTGATGCTCCTCTTTAACTGTGTGTTAATGGAGGATTAAGTCGAAGCATCTGAACATGACACTAATGCCGGTCTGTTGTCTCCCCCTGTGCCTTTTATCCAGTCTGACTTCACAGAGGACCAGATCATGGGTGAGTTTTCATCTCATTAATGGCTTCGAAATTTCATATAATTGTCACAGTACTACCTAATCTGATAGAAACAGCTTTATGGATTCGTTGCTATGACCCTGTAGCTCCACTGTTGTCTCTCCAAGCCCCTGGACCCTTTCAGGTAACCCAAAACAGACTGAGCTGAACTAAACATTTTCTAACTGTGTGAGGTTCAGTGATTGCACTGGACAAATAGTATATGACTTCACCACAAGAGACACAGACTGCGTTACTAACTCAATTAGCAAAGCATGTTGGTGTTTTTTGGGTTTTTTTTGCATGCTGATGCTGAAACTTTAACTGTGTGACATGTCAGCAGTCCTAATAAAGACTTACAGCAGAGCAGTGTGTGGATCAGGGTGTTGGCCCAGTCTCCACCTCTCTGAGCTGCCTAAAGGTGTGGTGAAGGACACTGAAAATTCACACTCACACTGAAAACAGATGGTTAGACTAGATCGCACATACTCATGCAGCCGGTTTGTGGCCGTGTTTAACATGACAAAGGTTTTGCTGGAGTTGGAAAATATTTGTGGTTTTTAGGGTTGGTGTTCGCTCCAACAACCCCCACCGACTGACAGCAGAGGCTGTAGGCGACGAGGAGTTATGAACGCTTATGTGTTTCAAGAAATTAAAGTTAAACTCTGTTCCTATCAGCTAGAGAAGAGCTGTTATCTTTCATTATTTACAAGGTGAAAGCATCATCAATAAGCATTAGTACTTTGAATGTGACGTAAACAAGACTATGGATTTGCTTAAAGACTATGTTTTCCTTACTATATATGGGCCTGTATGTAACCATGCGAGTGCAGTTAGTATCTTCAGTGAATATCTATCTTGATGAAACACCACTTATGCATTTGCACAAAGCTGTTATTGTTGTTGGGTTCTCACATGTTTGTCTGTCAGTGTCTCCTGATGCCTACCTGCACTGCAGTGTCAAACTGCATGTGCCATACAGAGACTTAGGTGCATGTCTCAGAACAACTGATGCTTGTTTTCACAAACAACTTCAGTAAATGTTCAGTAAAGTAAGGTGTTGTATCTGAAGGATATCTACCTCTTCAGTGTTTTTCAGACGTGTTTGCTTGTGTCTCTGAAGTTTGTGAGTGATGTTTATCAGTCTAATGTACTGTACAGCTCAATGTGAAATTTCTTCTCTGCCTCCATGTTAGAGTTCAAGGAGGCCTTCCTTTTGTTTGACCGGACGGGTGAGGGGAAAATCACCTACAGCCAGTGTGGCGATGTCATGCGGGCCCTTGGACAGAACCCAGTCAACGCTGAGGTGCTCAAGGTCCTGGGAAACCCTAAGTTAGAAGGCAAGCCTCTGATTCACTGGTCATAAATGGATTAGATTTAGATTAAATTAGTTAAAACTGCTACATTATCATCACCTTGGCCAGCAGTTCTGTTGATATATACAGTTATAGTTGAGGTACAGACATGAGTATACAGCGCATTTCTTTTAGAGACGCTGACTACTAAATGTTCTCCTTTGTTCTTGATAAACCTCTTAAGGTCCTCTGAGATGTGGCTCTAATGTTGACATTAATTTGTGTGTATTGCAGAGTGTGCAATGTGCAAATGTTGCACTATTCATATGAAGTCTATGAAAATAGTAGGATTTGTACAAACATGCAAGAGTTTCTCTAATCTTTTTTCAACTAGGTATCAATGCTTATTGGGGAGAATAAAAGTATAGAGAGGGGGTCACGCCTGAACCAATGCCTGATTTCTGAACAGACATTTGAATTTGTACACAAAAAGGAACAGCGTCTTGTAATGTTACACCAACACCATGTTACTGAGTTGTTATTGTGTTATCAACTTTCAGTTTTCAAACTGTTCTGGCACACAACAATTAACAACATTTTTTTTTTTGCCTCTGCGGTAAATGAAGAAATGCTCCCTAAATCTTGTGGTGTTTAAAATAAAAAAACATACCAATAAGTGACTGACTTTATTGCTTCCATTTCATGTTAATTCACCTGCAGAGATGAATCACAAGATGCTGGATTTTGAGCAGTTCCTGCCCATGCTGCAGGCTATCGCTAAGAACAAGGAGCAGGGCTCCTTTGAGGACATCGTAGAGGGTCTGCGTGTCTTTGACAAGGAGGGCAACGGTACTGTGATGGGAGCAGAGCTCCGCCATGTTCTCACTACACTGGGTACGTACACAAAAAGCTGCAAAATCAAGATTTCTCATCATTCATCATAAAGTAGCTGACCTGTCTGTCTTTTAGTTATTTATATCTTACTAACATACACAAGTGTGTGTCTCCTCCTTCACAGATTCCTCCTCTTCTGTAGTGTGTCTTAAAGTGTTCTTTCTTTGTGTTCAAGGTGAAAAAATGACAGAGGAGGAGGTGGAGACTCTTTTAGCAGGACATGAAGATGCAAATGGCTGCATTAACTATGAAGGTAAAACTGCACATTGTGTGGCAAGATGCCTGAAAGCTAAACACCAAACCAGACTCAGTGTTCCCAGCTCACAGTCTTTGTCCACCACATCGTAGAGGGTGTTAGCAAACCCTGAAAGACCTCACTGCTCATCTCTCAGCTCTGAAACTCATCACTGCACTGGGGCCTCACTTTCATCTAGATAGTGTTTCATCGAAATAGTGAGTAAAAGGAGTGAGATAGTTTGTACATGTCTTAACATGCAGCAGCGGTGCAGCGTAGCAGTTATAGTGACTTTCCTACACCGAGAAGCTGCTGATCTAAACAACTGCTTAGATCAGCAAGAGTCACTCACCCATTGTGTCACGCTGAAAGTGACAACCTAATAAATTAAGAATAATAATAAAGAAACTATAACAGTATACATAATCAGAATAGTGTAGCTTTGTAAATTAATAAAAAATTAATTAATTAAATTAATAAAAAAAAGTTAGCTCCCATAATTAGAAAATAGACATTCATTGTACCTTATTCTGTGGCATCTGAGCATTGACCGTGTTCCCTGATCTTTGATTTTCTGTCTGTTGACCTTTGACCTTTCCTCCTTTGGCTGCTGTAGCCTGCCTGGGGCATTCCTGCATGTTTCTAGGCTGCTCCCATGATCCAGTCAGAGTCATGTCAGAATTATGATTTTATTTACTCCCTTTCCAGATATCTGTCCCCCAATCTTCCCCTGTTTTTTCCCTTGTTGCTTTTAATTTTTTAAATAATTAAACCAGATGTTCAGTGAAGCTGATGATCCTAGCCTATTCCTGGTTTTTGGTCCTCTTTGTTGTCATAGCTAAGCTCTGTTGTGCTCAGTTTGTCCCTGCCTCTGGCTGATGTCGTGTTTCTCGTCCTCTCTCATGACAGAACTCGTCCGGATGGTGATGAGCGGCTGAGGATCTCAAAAACACGCTTCCAGCTTTAATTTTATTCCTGAATATTTTTGTATTATTTGTCTCATCACACCCTTCCATCCATGTCATCCTACCTCCAACAAGTCTGTGTTAGCTTTTTCTTTGACATCTTTATTTTATTTTATTTTATTTCAGAAGTGCCTTTTCTGTCTAATGTGAAGAAACCGTTTCATCTCATCCTCCAAACAGTTTTCAGCCTTGCAGGTACAATTGGCACAAACATTCCCGTGATGATTTCACCTTTCCTTCTTTGTCAATCAAACCCTCAGTCTTGTTGTTTTTTTTTAGTTTGGATGGATATGATAATGTGACATGTTACATTTAACAGTATTGAATAAAAACTCTGGTTTCCAAAGTGAATTTCAGCCTCTGAGTCTTCTGCCTAAAATAAAAAATATATCTTTTTATAGGTTATAGATGTTACACTTTCAATCACATTATAAAACATTAGAAAATGATCAGATCAGTAACAATTTTATAAGAAATTTGTAAAATATTCTGATAATGTCATTATGAATCAAATGTCTACAGCTATATTTATCCTATAGTTTACAAAGTTAAATAAAATGCAGTGTGCTTTATACCAAAAGATAATTCAGTCAGTGTGGGAAAATACAACCGAGCAGACATAAAAAACTTGATTTAAATTCTATGAAGAATAAAAGTGATTACTGTGAAGTTTATACCAAGCAAATAAAGTGTGATGGCATTCTATAAATATAATGACATAAATTAGTGATGAATAGCAATGAATCATTGTGATTATTAGAGATCACAGATTTTTCCAAAATCACGATTAAACTGTAAAGATGAATTTAAAATTATTATCATATACCTGCAATATCTGCAGGCAGCCTGTGTTAACAGTAACATATCTTTAAATCTCTTATTTAACTACTTTATTAGTTTGTTTAGCCTTCTCGTGTGTGGTTCTGATTTGTCTGTGATAAAAAAAAAAAAAAAAAACACAACACAATGACTCCTCTTCACATCTTTATTTTTTCCCCAACATTTTGTAATTAAAACCTGGACCTCCTTTGTTTTTGCCATTTTTTTAATACAAACTGCCAGAGTAACTGTCAGCACTAATGTGATGATTTACTGAGGAAAAATTGATTTCTACTGTATAATAATAATCAATGCAACTGCTGCTACCTTCAGCATAGTGAAAAACATACAGAAACTGAACAGACACTTATTTCATATCACAAAGTCCACACAATGTAGTAATAACACAGATAAAAGAAGTCCATTTATGCTCACGACTGCGGTGAGGTCTGCAATACTGGCTTGACGGACATTAATTGTAAAGTTTCACCATCTGACTGGATTATATTTCATGACACTGACGTGCCGTGTGCGGGACAAAGCGTGTTTTTTTCTTCTTTTTTTCCCCTCCAGATTCTTCAAACTTTGTGACACACAGCAAATGGCACTGAAAATAAAACTGAACGGTAATGTGGTTTACAGATCTTAATGGCATGCCTTCACATACACACATGCTCACAGTCACATCTCAGGCGGCTCCGACGGACCTGCCCGAACCATACACAACGGTGGAGAGGGTAAATATAGGCTACAAAGGTAATAATATACAGTTACAATGTTGACATATCAAAGAAAAGAAGATGGAAAAATGGACAGTAAAAAATATAAAAATCGATAGGATAAAAAGTGAGGATATTGTTGCAGATATTAAGGACACAATTCTCCATTGTCAGCTGTTTAAGGTGCTAGCTCCCTTGTTTTTTGACAGCTTTAACATTTCTTCCACATGTAACTCGAAATGCACCAGCGAAAAAAACAAGCTGCTAAAAAGAAAAAAAAAAAAAAAAGAGAATCCTCTTAACTTTCCCAAGCAACCGCGATAAAACTCACTGAATAAATGTGAGATAAACATGATTATAAAAAACATTTTGGTTTAGCAAGTAACACAACATCAAATTATGAATAAAACACACGATGTGGTCGCTGGTTATTCCCGGACCTTCTTTTTCCTTCATTCGTTTTTGAACAGAACTACATTCCTCGCAAAACCACAACCAGGACGCTCCCGAGTTCGTCCAGATTCACAGAACATGAAGCTCCTCACTGACATGTTTTTTTTTTCCTTTTCTCTAAGTGCTGTTGAAAATGGGGACATTATTAAGATATATTTAAAAAGAAGTCTCTTCAGGATGATGATCTCATGCTGTAAGTACTTTCAAATATTATCATTACAGGGCAACGAAAGGTGTGTGTGCGTGTGTAACAGAAAATCCAGTTTACAGTACATTTTCTCAAACTGCATCCAAACCCAGCGTGTTGTAATTTCCGACTGGCTTCTGATTAAAACGTTTTCATTCATTACAGACATTTCTCTGGAGAGAGAGAGATTTTAGACAAGTGACCTTTGGGCCGGACCCTGTAAAGTGACCACTTGTCCATGTGATATAAGTAAAAATAGAGAGGAAAAAGTAATATTCCAATCAAGTTTCCAAAACCTTCGCTATGAAAAGGTATTTAAGACAACAAAAGGATGATATAAGTGCTTTAGTTCAATTTCATGGATGCTTCAAGTCTTTCAACGAGACCTAGGAAAACATGTCAAAAGTGCATTTTGTTCTTACATATATTCTAATTAGTACCTACAGTACAGGGGGGAAGGAGGGAGGAGGAGGGGGGGTTCTGAGGAGATAATGAGGAGATAACTACTCAAGCTGTGACAAACTGTTGCAGAAAATAAATGCAACAATTTCCAAAACACTGAAAACACAAGATGAGTCTTTTCTCTTCTTCTCCTTGAGTGCCAGCATGTTGGTAAGTCCCTCTTATAGTTTACCGGATCTCTGATGTTGAGGTTAAAATCATGAGGTGATACGTCGCTGTCCTGTTGACCCACGGCCTCTGTTTGAAAAGTTTCTTCCTGGGCAGATTCGATTTGAAAGGGACTTCTTTTTTCAACAGATAGTCAGAGTGGAGATGGTTTGATTTAGACGTTATCATTTTTTTTCTTCCTCACATCAATTGTCCTGTTGAAAAAACAAACAAACAAACAAACAAAAAAAAACTCAACTCTAAAACAAAACTGAACATGTAAAATGTGTTCTCTTCCTTCGGTTTTATGATTTCTTCATTTCAGATGACACAGGCAGGATTAAAAGTGGTCAGTCATTGGGATTCTCGGGCAATTTGTTTTTCTCTCACTGAGGAGGAGGGACTGGAGCCGAGGGGTGGAGTGACTCCCCGGGAAGAGGGGCGTTGGGCTCTGTGAGGGGTGAAAAACGGGGGAAAAATGTTAAGAATTTGAACGACTTGGAAGCTGTCTAGTTTTAGATAAGAAGATTTTCTCGTTTGACCACTCAGGTAGAAAAACTGTTAGCAGACTTTAAATTAAAGCTGATAAAAATGTATGTATCATACATTCAGTATATTATCTTACTTGGAAAAAATCAAACAAAGGTCAAACAAAATCGTCTGCAGAAAAGAAAGTCTGTTCAATACACTCAACAAATTATTCTCGGTTCTTCACACCCACTTGATCTGAATCTAAATAAAAGAAATACAAGATGAATAAACTAAAATAATTCACCCTTTGATCAAAAGAGTGCCTACTGAACTGATAAAATGATGACTGATCGTTAAATCGTTTTGATAATACACAAGTGGATTAAGTCATTTATAAAGCAAAAGAACCAAACATTCCCTCATTCAAGCTTCTCAAATTGAAGAAGCTGCTGCTTTTTACTGTTTTTATGTTGTTTTACTTTGAAGATATTTAGGATTTTGGACAAAACAAGCATTTTGAGAATATCACCTGTTTTCTGACTATTATAAAATACATAATGAATTGATTAATCACACAAATACTTATCACATTAATTAATAACAAAAAACTATGGAAATATACTAGAAAATGTACATATGACAAATTCAAGTAGCATTTTGATTTTTGCTTAGTGAGCTGTACTGTTCTAGATTAATTATATACTCAGGAAGTCTGATAATAAAAACTTGCAATGCAAAGAAGTATGTTGTTAACAAGTTGTTCATAGTTTAAATAAATAAACGGAATCATACAAACTATGACTGAGGAGATAATTAAAGCAACATCCTATCTTCATAATTACATTAAGACCTATTAAAGCTGCTACACTGTGCTTCAGCTTACCGTGGAGTACAGGGGTAGTGCTGGAGCTGGAGCTGGAGTGGGCAGCCGGGCCCTGGCCTGGGGGGCCGGGGGGCGAGGTGTGAGCGCCCTGAGGTGGCTGGGCCTCAGGAGCTGGGGCAGAGGAGGCAGGAGGCGCAGGGCTCGGGGCCGGCTGCGGCGCTGGTGTGCTGGGGGCTTGCTGACCCGGGGTCAGGCCCTGGGGCGGCGGGGCAGCGGTGGCTTGGTTGGAATGAGGACCCCCGGCCTGGCTGTGCTGCTGGTGCTGGATCTGCTGGAAGTGCTGCTGGCGGGCCCTCATCTCAGCGTATTTCAGCTGCTCCATGTGGAAGGACTGACGGTCAGCCAGCAGCTGCTGACGCTGGTACTCCAACTACACAAGGACGCACAAACAAGAAAAGAGGTTAGAGGTTTTGTACGGTAATTATGTGGACTTCTCATATCCCAGAATCCCTCACTCACAGCCTCCCTCTCTCTGTCCATGATGGTTTCCAGTTCTTCAAAGTGTCGCAGTTTAATCTCCAGCTTCTTCATTTGAGTCTCCACCAGCAGAGCCACAAGAGATTTGATCTTCCTCTCCTCCACTGCAGCAAGGTGCTGCAAAGAAAGCGAAGGAGAAACTTTAGATTAAAGACAACATAAAAGAGGAATAAGGTGCAGAAGAAAACAGCAAGTTGTGGCGTATAACTTTACCTTGGCTTTGACTGCAGCGGCAGCGAGCGCAGATGCAGCAGCTGTGGCCAGGTTCCCCTCTCCCACATCACGCTCCACCTTCGCTTTCCTCTCTACTTCACTCTCTGCCTCTCTTTGCCCTTCCTCTGTGCCCTCTTTCCCATCCTTCTCCTTCTCACCGTCGCCTAGGAGGGTAAAAAAAGGTTTTGTTTTACCAAGCCTTCCACCAGAACACCGTTATTTCCTGTATCTAACCAAGATGCATTTTCGTACCCATCTCTGACTCCGTTTTGTCGGCCTCCCTCTCTCCTTCTTGTTCTCTTCCTCTTTCTTCCTCCTTCTTCCCGTTCTCTGCCTGCTTCTCCTCTTCCTCAATCGCTCCATCTTTGCTCTCCTGTGAAGGAAAGTGAAGTCAGCACAATGAGCTCCGCGGCAGGACTCACAAATGAGAACCATAAAAGAAAGACCCCGCATCATACCTTGGCCTCCCTCTTCTCTTCACCCGGTTGGCTGTCACTTTTACTCTCATCGCTGCTTTCCTCTAGAAACAAGTCAGAACCCTTTATTTGCTTCTCCCCCGTCATCATTTTTTCTCTTTCTCTTGCATTTTTGTATGCTACACGTATGCTGTTCGTGTTTGTGTTTAACCTTACCAGGTCTGTCTCCCTCCTCAAGGCCGGTGCCCGCGATGCCGCTACCCTCCAGGCCGTACAGCGGGTCCTGTCGGCCGCTGACCCTCGCTGCCTCCTCCACCCGCCGCACGTGAGCCTCGACAAGCGCTGCAGGAACCTCCTCCTTCATACGGGAAAACTCCTCTGAGGAGAGAGACGGCATGTTTAGTTTCATGTTATTCATATTGTCCAATAGCAAATTTGGGTTTGGATTGTCTTTAAGTATTTTTCATTAACATGGCTAGTGAGGGAAGCCTTAATTCTGCATTCATAGTGAAATTCAATACCTAAATATTCCTCAAGGCGCTGGCTGTTGGCTCATGCCCCTTCTGTATTTTGTGTGTGGCAGTACATAATGCTGAAGTAGTTTTCAGTGTCTTGTACAGAGAGTTCAAAATGAGTTACTTCTCACCCAGAGCAGACTTGGCCGCTGCTGAGGCCACGCGCGGGTCGACGACAGAGGCAAGGAAGGCCACCGTGCTCATGACGGGGTTTCCTGCCTGGCTGAAGGGTATCGGCTGGTAGGCCAGTGGTGGTCCCATGGACGAGGAATTGTCCTCTAAGTAAGGGTCTTCGATGGGCAGCCGCAGGAAGTGCAGGATGCACTCGTCCTGTGTGCGGCTGCCCACGTGCTCTGAAACCTTGTTCCAGTCGTCCTTGTACATCTCCAGACCCTGAGGAAGGCGAGCGCCACATTTAGCTGGGAATTTGTACTTTTTTATTTTCACATTTTAAATAGGAGTTATCTGCATCATCGCACAAGTGATTTTAAGGCTAATTTGTACCTCAAGTAGTAGTAGTGTTTCTTGTTCTGTCCACTCCCTCATGGAGCTCGCTGCACTCTTGCTCTGTGCACAGACATCACCACTGCTTTGTTAATACAGCATGTCACTGCAAATCACAGTAAAAGAATCATTCTGTCATGCATCCTCTTAGACTTTTACCTTCACAGAGCCAGTCTTCTTGCTGTACATGTCAGTCCGCAGCCCAAAGTTCTGCAGATCTGCTGGTTTATCCTTCACTTTATCCGGGAAGGGCATCATCTGCTGGGTGGCAGGTGTCTGCTGGTCCACAATGACAGAGGGACATATGAAAAAATAACTCAGAACATGTGTCTATTTGTATGTGTGTGTGTGTGTGTGTGTGTGTGAGAGCATATGTGGACCTGGGACGTCTTGGGCTGCAGGGGTACCAGACTGGATGGAGTGTCTGCCAGGACATGGAAGTGAGAGGTGGGTGGGGGACCCATGGGTGTGGGCCGGCTCTCGGAGTCCACCTGGTAGTTGATTAGACCCCATTGCTCCAGGAAGGCATGGACTCTGCAGCAGCAGAAGCACAGAGCGTACGTGTTCCTCATGAGAGCAGTGTGACTAGGATGACTGCAGCTACAGACAATTAAAAGTGACATTCAGCCTCCACCTACCTCATGATCGCACACACGTCTCCTGCCAGGTTCCTGCGGCAGGCGGTGGAGGTCAGGTACTCCTGAGGGTTCAGTCGGTAGGTGTCAATCATGAAGTTCCTGTACGCCAGGTAACTGAAAGAAGGAGGTGTAAACAAAATGGAGATATTTAAACAAAGACTTCCTGTTGTACTGTGTGACTGTTTTTATACATGTGTCAGATAAATAAATGTAATAATCTAAAACTCTGTTGTGTACACATCAAACACTTACATCTCTGGAGTTTTGGATTTGTTCTTCCCATTGAAGAACTCTGGCAGGGCTCTGCGCTCAATGGCATGAACACTGGGGGAAAATAATCATGATATTATGAGGACTCACAGCTGAAATACATCTGAATGACTCACTTTTGCTCGCTGGTGTTTACTCTGGATTTCATTTAAACCAAAACTGACACCAGCCAATTTCCATCATCAGGTCTCCATTTATAAATACAACACTGACATCTCTGAAGTCAGGTTAACGACGAAAGTTATTTACAAAAAATTTTTTTCTTTCTTACCTGTTGTAGTCAAACCAGGCAGCGTAGCTCGGTATAATGATGTGATGAGTTTGCTCGGTCACGTTGTCCTCGTGAAGGTCCGAGCCTTTTACCGGTTCACCCTTCACACTCGGGGAGCCTTCCTCCTCCTCCTGTTTCAACACAAGCACACACTTAAGATGACATCTGGACCCTCGCTGTAAAATAATTCTTGCACTTTTACAGACTACCTTACCTTGCCCGTCGTTTCCATGGACTCATCCTCTTGCTCATCTGCTCAAACAACAAAAGAATGAACTTAATAAAATGCCTTCTGCTCCATGTTGGCAGGAACGACATTCATGTGAAAAACAATGTGTGTGAAAACTGATGCGTGATAAAGTCAAGTGATGTCTTACACCTTGATACAATAACAGTGAAAATACTGGATCAGGACTGCACAGAGAGGGGGCATTTTCTTTTAAAAATAGTTTCAATTGGCCATGCTGCAGGAGACATAAAAACTACTCACCCATATCTGTTCCTCCTTTGACTGGAGTCGAGTCCGAGTCCTTCTTGGTGTTATCTGCACAAAGAGAGAATAATGTCAGACAGCAACAGATGACTAGTTTTACAAGATCGCAAATCGCAGTGTTGGACATGCTTGTATGGTTCTTGAAAATATGTGGACTTGTGTACTTGTCTTTGCTGGATTCCCCTCTTCAGATGCTGGAACAGGTGAAGCTTCATCCAAGTCTTTACTAAGATCCTCCTGTTCCTCTTCCCTCTGGCCCCGTTTGGACTTGGTGTATGGGGTGGTTGGCCTGTACACACACACACACAAAGGACACTATTTTACAAGACTGCTAATGTCCCTGATACAACTGGTGCTGCCAATTTTGCAAAAAAAACATTTACAGCAACACATTATTCTTTAGCAGGGTGTGTTGTCTGGGCAAATACCCTTTTTTGGTGTTCTTCTTCTTGCTCTCCTGAGGCGGAGGAGTGGGAGAAGGCGACGGCGAGCGCTTCCTCTTCTTGGCACTGCCAGGCTTCTTGTCCCTCCGCTCGTCAGGCGTGGTCACCTCGTCTGTCAGGGTCTTTGCCGAGATCCTCTTCCTCTTAGGGCAGCCCTCGCCCACCTCGTAGTCCTCCTCGTTCATCCACTCGTTATACTGGTCCAGATCTAAAATCCACTTGGCATGAACCTGTGTCCAACAGTATTTATGTAATTCTTTTAGAAAGCATGTCAACCACCTGAGTAAAATGTCACAAACTTATTCCACAGCTTAAACAGGCACTACTTGTTCCCTCTTCTCAAGATGGCGCCGAGGATGGCTGCCGTGTCTCGAGCTCTGCTGTTTTTTTGCACTATTTTGTTATTGTCAGCAAAACTAAGGAGCTGATCGTGGACTTCAAGGAGAGGCAGAGAGAGGAACACGCCCCCCTCTCCATCAACGGGACTACAGTGGAGAGAGTCAGCGGTTTCCAGGTTCCTCGAGGGTCCACACATCAGTGAGGACCCCCCAGACAGCGGCTCTTCTTCCTCCGCAGGCTGCGGAGGAGGCTCAACATGGACTCAAGGATACTCTGCAGCTTCTACAGGTGCACCATAGAGAGCATCCTGACTGGCTGCATCACCGCCTGGTACAGCAGCTGCACCGCCCTCAACCGTAAGGCTCTACAGAGGGTGGTGAAAGCTGCTCAGCACATCATCCAGGACGGAGCTGCTTTCCATTTCCATGGAGGACCTCTACACCCAGCGGTGTAGGAGGAAGGCCACCAAAGATCATTAAGGACCCCAGTCACCCCAGCTACAAACTGTTCTGCCTGCTGCCGTCTGGCCGACGGTTCTGCAGCATTCGAGCCCGAACCACCAGGCTCAGGGACAGCTTCATACCGCAGGCCATAAGACTTTTAAACTCTGTCCACAACACCACCACTTTTTAAATAACACCTTCACTTCTTGTAGTATATATTTTTCTATTGTATATATGTTACTTATAATACTTTTATTACTCTAGTTTATTATTTATCTTACATTTTATTTTATATATATATATTTTTTTTTCTTGTTGAGAGCCTCTGTTGTTGTTAATATTCTTTTTAGCATTGTTAGGAGAGCCTGGGATTTAAGAATTTCATTAACCAATGATTGCTGATGTAAATTGTTGTGTAATGACAATAAATTCTTGAAATCTTGAAATCTACTGCACTCTTTGCACGCTATGTCACTGATTAAATCTTCTAGAAATCACAAGCAGTCTTTGAATTACACTTTAAAATGGCCCAATTTCACTGTTTATGCAGGGTTAGGGTTTTAAATACTTAGTCTATAAATGAAATGAAAACACAGTGGACCAACAGCACAAATAATGGTGCTAAGAAGATTGCTGGGAGTGATTTCTGAATTTTATGGATCCTGGTTTTGTAGCTCAGTGAACGTTTTGAATGGTTTATGATTTGGTAAAAATAATTCTACAAAGACTTAGCTGCATATGCCAGAGCTTTGTGTGGACAATCACAAAATCAAAATATGAGAAGGGTAATGCTGTCAAACAGCTATCAGCCCTTTACACATTCCCTGGCAACTTTGTAAATAAAGAAAAAGCTAAGACAAATAAAATGAACCCTCATTACAGACTCATCTTGTGCAGAAAACCTCAAGACTTTTAATTTAAGAGTTTTCTTTCTGATGTAAAATAAAAAAGAAAAAACATTAAAATGATGAATCACAAATTTTACAAATTGGGATTAGATGACAAAAAAAATGAGATGACAAACAACAAGCAACAACAAACAGGGTATGAAAAGAGATGAAATACCTTTCTGGGCTTTTCTGGGCTGGGAGGATCCTCCACAGCAGCCTCAATTTCACTGGCTGGGATCCAGGTGTCATAACTAAATGGTGAGAGAAACAGGGTCAAAGGTCAAGGCAGGCAAAATATTACATGTCTGGGCTTGTGAAAACATCTCAGTTATGCTGAGGTGTAACATCGGCTTGTAGAGTTCAGTGAGAAATAAAAACAGGGATCCAGCAGGTCCACACAGCAGCGTGAAAACCGTGTTATACTTTCACAATAAGACGAGGCAACAGTTCACAGTTAGGTGTGAAATGTTGAGTAGCGTTCGTGTGCGTGTAAACTCAGCACCAACCTGTCAGGAAAGTATCCCCAGTGGAGCAGCACTTGCTTATCTCGCTTCATCACCGGACGCACCCACTCCTCTGGATCCAAAAGAGAGAAAAGGGACACATCACACACACAATAAGTTAATCAGTGCAGCAAAAGTCACAAACAAAACAATAAACTGTGCTGAAAAGTAACATTTGAAGTCTCACCTTCCTCAAGGCTGGTGGGAATGGGGACGACGACGTGGGAGCTGGAGGCCTTGTCCTCAGTTACTGAGCCCTGCAACAGGTCCATATGATTGATACAGCATCAGAAAAATATGAGAAAACATGGGTTAAACTTAGAACATAAAAATACTCCATTCATCTGACCGAAGGCCTCACGCGCAGGTGGGCTTTCTGCCAGTAATAATGAACAACTTTTAATAAATAAAACCAAAAAACACACCTGATGTCTCTTGATGATGTCTTTCAGTTTCCCGAGCAGTTTTGGCTCGATGTCGGGGCTCAGGTAGATGACAGGCCTCGTCAGGCAGTTGTTCTGAAATTAAGAAGTGTAGCAGATGTATGAATGAGTGAAAGCCAAACCCTTACAGGCACACATTCAGAGAAAATACATATAAATTCATTTAACCGCCATTAAAATAAGAACTCTGTGCTGTTGAGCTCTTCAGATTAGATCTTATAGTGTATCAGGAGGACCGATTAAGTCGGACTACTGGCCGGGTCACATGACTGGTGGACCTTCATTATTTCTGTCTATAAGCTCAGGCAGCCTGAATTTCACACACATCCCAAATATAATATAATCAGAGGAGATGGTCAGACTAAAAAAAATAGTATTTTCTTCGCAATCATTCAGCTCTGGTGCTGCAGGATAGAAAAACATCAGAAGTATGTCAAATGACCCCTGCTGGAGCTCACAGGTTATCTCTTAAAAGTATTTGTAATTACAGCAGTTATTGGGGGAAAGTTAGGTGGAGTGAATACAAATAATAAACACTTCAAAATCAGAAATTCACATGTCTACAGATGCATTTCGACTGCGTTTGAATGTGAGTAACAAACACACATACAGAAATGCTCAGGCTCACCTGCACTAAGGACTTCTCAATCGTCATGAACATCTCAACATTTCTGTCCATCCTCGATGGATTCTGGAAGTCAAACCTGCGCCTACCAGGAAATTAGACTGGAGTTACACATGAAACAGCAACATAGCCAAAATCCAACAGAGCGCTGCAGATGTGCCACAGTTTGTCTCTTATTACTCCAAAGCTGATACCAGCCAGAAGGAAAGTCTTACCATCCCTGGTCGCTCTTGAACTTGTAGGCGGCAGCCAGGATGTGGCACAGAGCCCCCCCTGACTTGAAGTCCAGGAAACACTTCATCTGCAAACACAAGACAGAACAACATCAAGAGAGAATTCTGGTGGGGTTTAAGTCATGTGTGTGTGTGTGTATAACAGAGATGAAAGGTAGGTGTGTGTGTGTGTGTGTGTGTGTGTGTGGGGGGGGGTTGACACATACTGGCAGCTTTGTGAGCGGAGGGTTGCTGACATGTCGACCAAACACCTCCTCCTGGAACTGGAGCAGCTGGACCACGAGGCTGGACAGGGACTTGTTGGTGGGGGGCTCGGCCTGGATGTACTAAAGGGACAGCAACAACACCGAGGTGAGCCACAGAGAGTCAGGCGGCTGCCATGTGTGCTCAGATATGTGGCTTTATTATTCAGGGTATGTTACCCAGCATGCTTTGAAATATCTCACATGGGGATTAAACATCTCATCATCACTACTGGCGTGTTTTTGCAGAGATCCTGAGGTTATTTCGTTCAATCGGTGTGTCTAACGGGAAGCAGCACGCAGCTCGGGCCACGGCTTCATTCCGCGCGCGGCGCCACAGAGTCAACATCTGGATCTCAGCTGCATTAGCCAGCCAGCTAACTAGTTAGCTACAGTCACCCCCCTTTTTTACCACCATCCACACTGGGGTCTGACGGGTCTGACTGTGACCCCAGTGTGGATGCTCCCGGCTCGGTGGGGCCGCATTAACGCGCGGTCACTAACAGCCGCATCTGACGCAGCTCAGCATCCTTTTGTATCCCGGCTCGCGTGAGGCAAACAGCTGGACGCTGAGCGGCAGCACCCTCCCTCCTCTTTGTCACTGCCTCTGCCCAAATAGGTAAGTGCCCACGTTCAGGGCCCGAAATGTGCGCTCGGTGTGAACGGTTACAAAACATGCGCTCGGTACCTTTTTGTAATTCTTTCCCAGCCACACGCGGACATTATCAAACTGAGAAACGGTGTCAGACGCTTCGAAATATTTTACATTCGGGCCGCCGTCTTTCTTCCGCACCGCCATCTTTGCCTGCAGACAACTAGTCGACGTCGGCTGCCGCCCAGCGGCCGCACGGCGGAACTGCAGCTGCTGCTCGGAGCTGTAACGGAGAGCGGCAGACTGCAGGGGTCGCAGCTGTGCAGAGAATGAGTTTCACAACTTGTCTTCACAACGTGAGAGGTCTGAAGAGCAGGAAAGAGGGACTCAGAACATTTACTTTAAGAGGAAGCAACAATACTGCACTGTGAAAATACTTAATCACAAGTAAAGCATTAAAAAAGAGTTTCAAGTAATAGTCATGAATACCTCATTTATATAAAGCAACGTACCGGCTACAGTAATCATACTTCTTTCAGCATCTTTTACACTCTGTACTCACTGTGCCGGTCCTCTACCAGAGGCCTGGGAGTTTGAAGGTTCTGCACAGTATCTTAGTTGTTCCTCACATTGCGCTCTTCCTGACAGAGACCTCAGATGTTGTACCTGGAATCTGCAGGAGCCCCTCTCCCACATCTTTTCTAGCTCCTCTTTCAGTCCTTTTTATTTTTCAGGTAGCTTCCCATGTTACTTCTTCCTGATGCTGCTGTGGCTCGGGATTGCTACTATCACCACTGCCTTCTTCTGGAGTTTGTCGATTGACACAGTATCTGGTTGGTTGGTCATCACCAGTTTGTCAGTCTGGATCTGGAAGCTCAAACACTTTTGGAGGTGTCCCATGTGCACTGTTTCTGCCTGCATCTTACACCCTGCTATTATGTGATGGACTGTCTCAGGAGCATCTGTGCACAGCCTGCTCCTGGGGTCCTGTCTAGTGTGATAGACCTCCGCCTCTATTGATCTTTTACTAAGTGCCTGCTCTTGTGCTGCCATGATTCATGCTTCCAGCTGCTGGTAGGATTTCTTGATATCTTCCATTTCTTCTATCTGTCAGTGGTACATGGCGTGTAGGGGCTTGTCCCTCCATGAAGGTTCATCTTCCAGTTCTCCATTATCGGGTTTCTGCTGCCATCTTCCTGATGTATTCGTGGATCTTGGTTGTTTCATCCTGGATAGTGACTGTGTGACGCTCACCATATATATATATATATGATATATATATGATATATATATATATATATATATATATATATATATATATATATATATATATATATATATATATATAACAATTAAAAAGAAACAAGAGTACAGATTTGTACATTGACAAATAAGAGGATACACTGAAAGAGAAATTGCATACATACACTGAAAGAGAAATTGCAAAACACAGTAATGTCTTCTGATAAGTTACTCTTTATATAATAATCATGTTTATTTTGTTGCAAAGTATACCAATGAAACTATGATCTTTTTTTGTACAAATTTGATCTTGCTTCCAAACTTTTGGCCTGTATTCATATCTGTTCATAGTAGTTTAAGTCATTTCCAGCTGTGTGTATGTTTACTTATGTGTCAAATTCCTTCTATGTGTTCACATACCTTACTAATAAAGCTGGTTTTGATTCTGAAGTAAATGTGTTGGAAACAGAATTCAGAATGCCTCATGTAAGTCTCATATTGTTATATTAGTGGATCATCATGACTGATGTACTAACATGTAAGCAGTACTTGAATGTTGTGGTCAATCAGGTTTTTAATTTTTCTCTTCCACTAGAGTTTTCCACAAAAATAAAAATGTATTCTCCCCTTTTTTATCTTGGTAACTTGACTTGTGGACATTTTGTCCACAGTTTTTATCACTGCCCTGTGTGCAGAGAACAAGCAGCGACATATCAGAGTCAATATAATGTTTTCCAACTCACTTGTTTCAGTTTTCATTACTGCAGGCACTCAGATCTTATGAGCCAAGTTCAATCCTTGAAGACAGACTGGATGGTTTACGTACTTATTTACCTGCCCACAGTGTATTTCTGAAAGCACAATGCAGCTGTCTGAGTACAATCCGATACTGTAGTTGGCATACAGGCCTGGTGAGTTTACAGTGACTTTTACTAACTTTAAACTTTAAATACAAAAGCCTACTGTGCACATTGTTACTGTCGTTTTTATAAGGTCTGTATCGATTGTTTTAACAGCTGATCTGACTGAAACTTTGCACATTTAAGAAAGAAAAAAATTTTCAGAATCGATGGATAGTTTGACACACTATGAAGTCATTTTTTAAATTTTTTTTTTACAAAAACTGGTAGATGATGATGGCGTGCAGCTCACTGTTTAAGGTAGATGGTTCTTACTAAGGACCCCTCCTCTTAAAGGTCATGACATGATTGACAGAAAGAAAGAAGAAAAATAAATCAGTCCATTGCACAAAAGCAAACTTCCTTCCAGGCCTCTAAACATGCTCAAACGAAACTACGATGAAACTGCACGCTGACACAGGCAGCATGTTTCTCTATGTTAAATACTTTAATACTCTGGCAGGAATCATCTGGCCTCTGCTCATGAAGCAATATAATATTTTAAATACATGCTCTGTCACACACTTAGAATTTTATGAAGATGCCAAACAAATTATTATAATTCTACAGTATTTAACATAATAAAAATGTCACAACAAAATCAGAAGGTTAACTGAAGTAAATACACCTCAGATATATATGACACTGTGTAGAAAAAGATACCTAACAGTCCCAAGCCTGTATTAAATATATTCCATGAATTAAATCCAATACCATATAGAGTTTTATAACCATCCATATTCCCCTAATGAGGTGATCTAAAAAGACTTGAAATAAACACAGACTTTTGTATAAAATAAAATGTAATGTATCATAAAAATGGGAAATTCAGACATGAGAGTACAGAAATAACTGAGCAAAATACTGTCACTGTTTTCATGTCTCTGACCTTTTTACTGGTTCAGTCAGAGGCTCAAATTAACCTTCATTAGCAGAGAATAGATACGTGTGTGTGTGTGTGTGTGTTTCTGTGAGTGTGTGCGTGTGCGAATCTTACATGACCCAGGCTAATTTGTGAAAGTCCAGAGACAACATTGAAGAGAGTAGTGCTCCTTGAACTAGTATTCCTCAGACTCTCTCTGTGTTTGTATTTGCTTATGAGCGTGTGTGTGTGCATATCTGTGCAGCTGTATGTGTGTGTGTGTGTGTGTGTGTGTGTGTGTGTGTGTGTGTGTGGTGCATCCGTCTGTGCTGAAGGAGAGAGAGAGTGAAGCCTATTGATTATTTTAATCCTCCTATTTGTGAGTCTGTGATCCTCTCGGCTCACCCTTCCACAGGGGGATTGCTAATGGGGCTGAACGCTTCCCTCCTCAGCCGCTCTCTCCCTGTCCAATTAACTTAACGCTGGAATCTGCGAGGACGGAGCACTGGGACTCCAAGGGGGGGAGAAGAGACACTGCTGAGATACAACACCACCGACACCCCCACCAGTCCAACATCTCCCAAACCTCTCGTCTGCACCACATTAAGCAAGAACTTCCTCATCCAGAATAGTATTTTCTTTCACCTTTAATTAAAGATCCATCTCTGTGTTTTATTCTAGTGAGGTGAGAACTCCCTTCAGCCAGTGTTTCATTTTCACGGGGTGGCTTTGCTAAAGGTAGAAGTGGCAGCGGTATGTGCAGAAACAAGTCTTATAATGGGAAAGCTCCCTTCACACAGGTAGCTGGAGCTGTAATTCTGCCTGATCTCTGACATTTCAATAAGTATTTGTCCAATTAATATTTGTTTTCAACTCTCTCCCAAAGCAGCAAGTCAGAGGACCAAACCTTTAATTATGGGCTTATAAATGAAGGTCTCACTTTATTTCATAAATCTGATGAAAAAGAGAGATGGTATCAGTGTCCACAAAGTCGTTGTACCTGTAGTATGTGTTACGGCCTAGTGTGCTGAGCTTTTGGTACAAGATATTTGATATAATGACCGAAGCTGTGCTCAGGTTAATAAAACCACACTGTCAACTCCCTCAACCCGACCAGAGCTTTGTTACTTATTGTCTCATTACTGCAAAAAAATTTCTGAAAACAAAGTAAAAAAGTAAAGAATCAAGACAGAGCTACTATCTATATCTGTGTAAATTATGAAAATCTCTGTATTTGTATTTATGGGGCTTATACTGAATGTTCTTTCACATTGCTTCATTTTCTGTGTTGCATACATATAAATAAAGTTTTTCTACATAGAAAATATACAAAATAACATAAGATAATATTTTAACCATGTACCACTTTATTCAATGGGAAAGCAGAATTTGTAGCTATTTTACCCATCCCCACCCCTCTCCAAAAAAAGAAAAGAAAAAAAGAATCAGGAAATAAAGTGTATGATGGTCCAGGTGGAAATGAATCAAGGAGGTTTCAATAGGTGTGGTAATGTTGCGTGATTTTTCTCTAAGATTCTTCTTTTCTTTTATATAATGGGAGGAAGGAGGCCAATGTAAAGTTAGCCTCAAGTCTCTATATGTTAAAAATGAGATAACTATTGACCAAAGAAATGAAACATAAAAGCTCATAGCGCATGTTGCATTATTTATTCCTTTATTTATTTGTAGGTTGTGCATGCAATGAGAGGAGAACAGGAGAGAGGAAAATTAAGTTGGTCCATGGAAAAAAAAATCAGAAAAGTTCTCATGGCTATTTTGCCTCAATGAACAAAACAAATGTTTGGGGACAGATCAGGGTGCCAGATACAAATCTGTTTGTCAGTCTTTCATACAAAACTTGTAAAACATAAAACATAACAATGACATAATGCAGGAGTCATTTGTTAAAATGATTGTGGCTGACTTATGATTTATAATTCCAGCAACACCACCCACTACTTATTTTGGTCTTTAATTAATTAATAAATAATTAATAATACATTGTAGCTCAAAGAAACACAAAAAGCATCAAAACATCGATCATTGTATTTCTAGGATGGCCATGAATTGCTGCATTAAATGT
Source organism: Scortum barcoo (assembly GCA_023238725.1). NCBI lineage: Eukaryota > Metazoa > Chordata > Actinopteri > Centrarchiformes > Terapontidae > Scortum > Scortum barcoo. Next base: position 17,972,635 of record CM041537.1, read on the forward strand.
TCAGTCTATCTTGACTGTGCTGAAAATGTGGAAAAAGTGTGTGCTATCTGTCAAACTAATCTATCGATATGACAAGTATATCTCCTACACCGAAAGGGGAATTGATTTGGTGATCAGGGTTCTTCTTTCTTTTCTCTTCCTTTTTTCCACTTTTTTGATTTTTTGCTTTAGACGACAGAGTGCATGTAAATTCCATGAGTGTTGTAAACCTTTATGAAAGAACAAAAATAATAAATAAAAAATGTCCACAAAGTCAGATGATTTATTGCAGTAGCCTTTATGTATGCAGGTTGCAAAGAGATGGCAGGTAAGTTATTCTTGGGTCTTATTCGAAGTGGTGTAGGATATTTGTCAGCTATTATAAGATAAATCTCACTCTATGTCTGACAAATCCTGCTAAAATCTTTAGACCTTTGTAATAATAATAAAAAAAACCCACTCCACCTTCCCTGAGCAGTGAAAACCTTTTACAATGGATGTAGACACCTGCTGAGCTCTTGTTTCTTGTTAGAGAGAGAGTAAAGAACAAAAGGACTAAAGAAAGCACTGGATTTATTCAGTGACAGCAAAATAATCCTGAATTTTCTTTTTTTCCTCTCTTTTTTTATTGTGTTTCATGGTCTTCAAGGGCAGAGAAAAATCTACGCTGATTTAATACATAACAAATACACACAACTCAGCTTGCAAAGCACAGTGACAACAATGAACCTGCACTGTTCATGAACAAAGGTAACAGCAGCAGAAAACACACACAGTAGGATGTGCAGCATGGTACAGAGGTACCCACTGTGAACCCACTGTGAACCCACTGGGGCGGGGAGGGGGGGTCTGTTTTATAGTACACGTCAGGATGGTTTTTCAATCACAGTACAAGAAGGACGAGTTGATCAGAAAAGTTCACATCCACATCTCACCATTACAGTCATGCTATGAGGCTCCAGAGCTCCAGAGCTGGATCTGTGCCACTTGTTGGGACAAGAAAGTCTTTGCCACACATTTGTGTTATCAGGCCCATATCAAGCTTTTCTTTCCACAATAACTACAATAGATGGGATAAAATTTGTGTTATTTTGTACCCGTCTCTGCATTATATCATAAAAAATAATAAATTGCTAAATATACTATTTTTTTAACATGAACATATTTATAGTTTTTCTGGATGCAAATTTTTGAATTACACAATGACATGCGTCCATTGTTCCCTCACACAAGTGTTTCCTGCCGTACAGAATGAACCTCGGTCTCCATTTTAGGGGCTTTTATTTACAGCAGTGAGTTACATCAAGTTACATACAAAGATTCACAGTCAGCAGTCCTCAGTTAGCCTCCACATTTATGATGTGAGCAACAGCACTTTAATGTACCTGCCCAAATCCTCGTTTGTATCACATGGACCAGCTTGTTCACATATAGCTTGGACCAAACAAGGGAAACTTGTCTCATGCGCAAAAAAACAAAAATGAAAAGGATAGTGTAAGGCACAGAAAACCTATAGGTATGGCATGTGGCAGTAAAACAACAGTCACCTGCACTTCAAAAGAACCTTCACATGGGTATATTCACAGTAAAATCAAAGAAATTGTTTGACACTTTGTGAAATGTACTTACTTTATTGCAGAGGTTTAAATGAGAAGATTGACACTGTTCTTTTTAATTTTTTTCTGTTTGATTTATGTTATGCTCTAGCCAGCAGCCAGTTAGCTTAGCTTAGCACAAAGACTGGAAACCTGAAGATACTCTGTCAGACAGTCCGAGGCTTTGTTCAGTCTGCACAGAAATCAGTTTTGATTTTCAAGTCAGATCTTTGAGATAGACTGTTATACAGTTATTTGAAAATAATGAGATTGGATAGGTCCGCACACCACCAACTTATCTACACAGATGGTGTGGTAATGATGTAGCCTGCATCGGTAACTATGTAGGCTGGTGACACAGGTTTCCACCACATGAAAAAGGGAGATCCATCATCTCGGCCTACTAACAATCGCACCATCAAGTCATGGTGCCAAACTGGCTGGTATACACTGTTGTATTATGTGTTGCGGTCATGGTGGGCTTCACTGTGCAGTGAGAAATTCGATTTGAGCGGCCAGAGTGTCCAGACTGAGATACATCTGGGGAAATCACATCCGAATGTGGTTTGGATCCAATTTTTTTGCTGTCCACACTTTCTAAAATAAATCTGGATGTGATGAAAAACAGATTTGAGCTGACAGTCTGAACAAATCCTAATAGCTTCTGAAATCCCCTCCCCCCAGCACTTTTCCAACTCGGGATTAACAGGGTTGAATCCGTTTTCCAATCCGACATCACATCCACATCATGGGTCAGCGTTATGGAGGTGAGGGAAAAAAAGCCAGAGCTGGAACTTTTCGCTGTAGTTTTTTTTTTTTTTCATTCATTACACAACAATTTCTGTCACTTTTCACGTGAACTAGTACAAAGTATAAAAAACTATAAATATCCTCTAGGAATTTACTGCCTGAAAATGCTCACCTTTATCCCCACATTTGAACAATATCATGTTTCTCTCCTCTCTACGACAGCAGGCCTTCCACTGTGGTTGCTCTGAACAGATTTAAACACTTTTTTTGCTCCCACTTATGCTACGCTAAGATAACCAACTGCTGGCTGTAATAATGAACAGGCCGATATTAGAGTCATATCAGTCTTTTCATTTATCTCTTGGAGAGCAAATAAGTATATTTCCCCTAAAAGGTCAAACTATTTCAGTAAAGTTGTACAGCAAACTATGGATTCCAGGTGTGAAGCTGTAAAGGATGCTTCAGCTCATTAGTGGGACATGATGAGGCTCTGTCATAAGCTCTGGCTCAGGGAAAATCTCAAAGCTAAACCTCAGTATCGATACACTGTGTGTGTTAAGAGACTGTTACCCACAACTTGACAGGCCCTCCCTCCCCTAACAGGAGACTGCAAGTCAAACTAACAGTGACGCGCTGCTTTTACGCCTCAACACATACTGAAGGGTAAACACACACATAGGCTTGCACACGGGCATGAGCACAGACATTCAACACACTGGATTATGTTCATGGTGTTGGCTGTATTATCAGCTGCGATCAATATATTTATGACTTTTCTCGTTTAGAAATCCATCTCACAGTGAAGGCGAGAGGCTGCAGCCGAGTATACACACACACATACACTTCGATTTAAAGTCTACATTCAGAGATCATTACAGTCGATTTCAGACCGGTGGCTGAAATGGTCATCTTGTCTCAGTGTAACAACTGATAAGAGAAGTTGAATTCATGTGTGCTGCCTTTGTTTGTGTGTGTGTGTGTGTGTGTGTGTGCAGTGTGTACAAGTGAATGTGTGCATGTGAAACAGATGTGCATCATGTGTTGTAGTCATGCTTACACATACTGTACATGGCACAGAATAATGATTACACAAGTGTGTGTATCAGAAGTAAATGTTAACTGGTAATATATACATTACTATATTCATTTTTACATAAATTCTCTTCAAACTCTATTTGTTAACTGTGATCATGTTATTACATGTTTTGTGGACTGAACAGCTTTGAAATGACAAATTACATCATGGAAGCATGGTGTGTTAGATGCAGAAAGAAGAGGAACGTTTTTGCTTGATTACAGAGAGAGAAAGTATATAATTGTGAGTATACTGTCAGTCAGGGTAGATGAGGAAGCCAGAGAAGGTGCTGTATTTGTTTGTGTTTCCGCCATGAACTTTGCCCCCATCCAGCTGTACACACACTTCGTCCCCCACATCCAGGTGCAGGATAACGCTGTTGGAGGCGTAGTCGTAGTTCTGATCTGCATCTTGAGCAATTGCACTGGCCCTCACCTGAGATGGAGACAAAAAAGAATTTAAAAATGCTGCCAGGCTTCAAAGATACAAGGAAATGCCATCGACAAAAAGTAGAAAATTGATGTAACGCGCTGCTGACTGTAAGTGAGTTCTGCAATATTTTCTCTTTCTCGCCTTTATTATAGACAGATGAAGGGGAGAGAGATATATGAGAAAAGTCCCTGCCCAAACTTGAACCAGGGACGCTGTGACTCATAGTGAGCATCTTAACCTTTCGGGGTGTACCGCATACTTTGTGCTGATATTAAATATCTTTATATCTGACCATTTTTATACCAAATATGACAAAGACTTTATGCTTCTGCTAGTTTTAGCAATGATGGGGTGAAAAACTCTCCAACTCTCCACTGACATTGTGTAACTTTTTCAGCTTAGCAGCTTTCAAAGAGCAATCCAGGTAGAACGTTTGCACATTTTATTGCACATCCTACTCTGTTACATATGATTAACAGAGTAGGATTACACAGGAGGAACATGACGTGGTGTTTTGATTCAACTTTTTGAATTTGGTGTGGTGAAGTGATCTTATCAAACATTTTTTAAATACATAAATATGGCACATTGTAGTACAGATACTGATAGTATGGTCGGTTTTTCTCCTGAACTTTTTTAGTAAACAGCACTGAACCATTTCACTCAACTAAACCCAACTAAAAAAATGTGTTTGTAATGACTTTTCGAGGTAGAATAACACAGCCTACCTATTTAAATACTGTGACATTGAAGCATTTCATTGTTTTTTTGTACAGTAGATTCTACCTGTTTACTTTGGTATTGTTTTAAAATGTTCATGCCAATAAAGCTTGAAGCTGAACTAGAAAAAAACGGGAAAAAAAGACAATAAAATATAAATACAGAAAACCTGATTTTTTTATCACAGGTTTTTCAGGTTGCTCTCATGTATCTGTGAGCTTGGATATATGTATGCCTATTAATGTACATTGAAGATCGACATTTTCATTGGCTAGTTTACAATATTTCATTAGGGAAATAGAAACCGATTTAGTGCTGCAGTTTCATCTATGTGTCTCTACAAGCCTCTGCTCCCACGATCCTCTCTGCTCCTATTTGAATCCCTGGTCCTTTCCTGTAGCTCCCAAACACTAATCATCGCCTGCAGCTGAGGCATGTTCACCACAGCCATCTAAATGTTAATTATTGGGTGGAGGAAAAAGGCACGGTGGAAATATAGATTTCTGTGTTCAACATGAGGAGTGTTATGTAAACCAGTGATCTGGATTAAACATAAATATTACACATAAATATTACCCGATTGATAATAAAAAGTCTTTAAAAGTGTGTTTAAAATGATAGACTGATGATTTCAATAAATTTGTCTTTTTTATCTTATCACAGTATCCCCACCCACAACCAGTCTGTTCACTCTCTGGATGGTGCCATTTTATTTCCCTTCTCATTCTGTGATCTTGGTGTAATGTCATCAGCGCAGATGCCTTCCTGTCCACTGGTTAGAGAGATGAGATGTGCAGTGATCTTTGGCTTCAAACTTCCATCTGAGAGCACAACCTTCCTTAGCCGGCATCAATTTTTCTGGAGGATTGTTACACTCACACCTGATCCACCTGTTGCCGAAGGAGTCTGAGAGGGGGCAAGGACGGCATCAGGGAAGACATCAGTTCATTTGTCAAGCAATTACAGCAAACATCTCCACCAGCTCGTGAGAAAAACATCTTTAGCTTTATACCTGCTAAATGTTCCACCATGTTCACCAGCTACTCGCTAACTTTGTCTGTCTGCTGTTTGGTGCTGAGCAGGTAGTATACAGCGGGTTTTAAGACCCTTTCCACCAAGAACAGCTACCTGAGAGCGGTGAGAGTGAAGCGAAAAACCAAAAAAAAAATAGTTCCAAGCCAATATCTAAACTACTGCAGTCTGGTGATAATTCTCTATGAGTTCATCATTAGGAATCATCATCAAGTAATCTGATCAGCTGTTATTATTATGTTAATTATAGAAGTTTGAGATATGAAGAAACCAGGAGAGGCAGCGACTCATGTTGAGCCAAATTGAAAAAAAAAAAAAAAGGTTTGATAAATGTCACCTTTATAATTCAGTTTTCAAAGAAACACAAAGAAAATTAGAGTTCCAGAGAAACTGCAGGAGTATCAATCAAATGAACAGAAATTGTTTTAACTAAAACTCTAAACTCTAAACATGGACAACAGACATAAGCAAGGACAAGGACAGCTGAACAACACCATAGTCTCAAAATGACCAAACAATGTAATGTGCACCCCTGTGACACAGTTACAACAAGAGCTTTACATTATGAGCTTCATAAAGTTGGCGTTAACGTCAGCCATATTCAACACACTAATGATGCATTATGTGGCATGAAGCCTGCAGAACCTGGAGCCTGACATGATCTTAAAAAAGTAATATGCTCTAATGAGCCATTCTTCACTCTTCAATCTACATCTGGACATATTTATGCAAGGAGAAACCCAGAAGATGTCACCCACTTTGATTAAAAACAATGCCTGTAATGTGTGTAATAGAACGACTGGCCATTTATAGAGGAAGTCGTTACACCTGAGGATTACAGTACATGTTTACATAACATATAAATGCAAATGCGAGACCGCTGAACACAGATCTAATGATGCCCCCCTCCTTTTGAGATCATAACGCTGCCATGCATGTTGCTATAAAGGAGAGGTTTCATTATAATCTGGATGAAGTAGCCCACGGGGTTGCTAAACGTGGTGTCATGTTTCTTCCTTCCTGAAAGGCTTGGCTCCGGTGACCCACATGGTGCAGGTCAGGATTCAACCAACAACATATCAGCGTGGATAAAGAACAGTTTTAATTGCAAATAGGGCACCCTTAAGCACTGTGCATGTGTTTCTCTTATTTTGTCCACTCCCACTCCAGTTCCAAGTTGTTCTTTGCAGCCAGTAAGCAAATCTGCTCATAATAAATTGCACTATCATTGGGTAAGTAACCAACTATTCAAGCAGACGATCCATTTAATAGTGGGAAATAAAGTACACAGGCGCATACATATTAATGAATGCAAATATGATACCCTCACTCCATCCTTGTCTCCGGCACTGGGTCTGGGCCTGACTAAGGATATGGTCCATCATCTCCACCAGTCATCAAGCTTCCCTAACTCTTGTTATCGCTAAGACAAATCAAATGAGACTAAACTACCCATTTCTCCTCATCCTCCGTCCAACAATGCCCTTTTCTCCCCCCACCCATTCCATCAATTCAGCACAATATATTTCTCCATACAAGCATTTGTTCCATGTGGAGAAGGTGAACATTTTTATTCCCCTCCTTCAGACAGAAATGAATCGATACATTTCCTTTGTTTTAATTCAACTCACATCACTCCATTAATTGTTGTCTCTCCCTCCACACCTCATGGCCCCTTCCATCATCCCTCTCCCATTCGCTACCCCATTGCTGTCTCTTCATTCTGGACCCATCTATCCATCTTTTTGTGTCCTTACGCTCCAATGAGATGCAGGTCACGCACACATTTTCTCTCCCCCGCCACGGCAGTGTTGGTGGGAGCAGCGACTAAGTGTGTCCCTGTCCGGTCTAAATCGGATTGATTAACGGCGTGCTGCTGTGGCAGGTCTCCAGAGGACCACCGCCCCCGCCCCTCCCCACCACCACCAGCGCCACGTCCACCTCATGCCTCTCTCCCTTCCCCTCCCCCCGCCCTCGCAGCATCCCTGCCTACCTCCAGATGCGTCAGGGCAGGCTATACACGCTGCAGGCTATGGTATGGTAATTGGTAGTCGGACAGCCATGGCAGCTCCCCGCCTAATAGGTCCAACTCCTCAATAACTCCATACAATCACACAATAAATGGGGGCACAGGATAGGCTACAGTGGTCAAATAGGCCCATGAAATACTAGCATGAGGTCAGGATAAGATCCCTTACACACACACACACACTCCTCTCTACATCTCGACAACAGCAGCTCTCTATCCTCTTTGCTTTTTTATGAATCTCAAGTGAACACCTGAGAAAAACCACGCAGTATATAAGACATTTTGTTATTTTATACTGTTAGACTGCTTTGCTCTGAAGGGACTGAACAGCTCCCCCGAGGAGACCTAATAGGTTTTAGGAAAAATATAACAGTAAAGAGATTCTGACATCTTGTACATCCAACATCTGTCGACATGGTTGAATGGCAGGATTCCCCTGGTGGTATTTTTAACTGAGTTAGAGGCTGACAGGCTGCTGCAACTTGCTACGAATACAGTAAAAGATTACAATTAAAGCGAATTCACTTCTCCACATGTACATGGGCAATTTCATTACAATCCCTTCCTATTAAAATATTTGAACAAACTACACACAGCACATTAAAAAAAGAGGCTGCAGGGGTCTGCCTACCTGTATCACGCTTAAGGGTCAGAACTAAAGTTGCTGCAGTGATATTCACACCACCTCACTGAAATGGCCTTTTAATCATGAACATCAGCTAATTATATTTGCCAGACAAAAGGACACAATGTTATTAATGGCTTTTTATGGCTGACTTCCTTATGAGACACGTAGGTTTACTTAGCCTCGACTCAGACAGTGGAGACGCTGACATTTAATGTGTTATGTTTATGATTAATTCATGGTTGCATTCTGCTACTGTATATACAGTAACCCAGTGGACAAGTTTGATATTTTATATACATTCTCATGCACATATTTTTAAGAGTGTGACATTTAAATTGTTGTCATCAGTGTTATTGCTATCATGAATTCATTATCAGTGGTACCCAGTAAAACAAAAATTAAGAGATGTCAGGTCAAACTATTTGTTTATATTAAATATTTCTTAAGAAGAACTATATTATTGAAATGGATACTTAGTGGTGGAAAGTAACTAAATAAATTTACTCTAGAACTTAAGTACAATTTTGAGTTGCATACTGGACTTGAGTATTTTCATTTAATACTTACTACACTACATTTCAAAGGGAACTTACTCCACTAAAGCACATGTATCAGACAGCTATTACAAGTAACTTTTCACATTTAGATTTTAGATTAAAAATATATCATGAACTTGCAGTGCTTGTAACAATAAAAAGCTTCTTATGCAATAACACATCAATATAGATGATCATTTACATAGTGATATATCATGAAAGGGGGCCATTTCACTGTAAAATCAGACAAATTGATCTTACTTAAAAAAACATTTAGGAAACCAGCTTGGAAAAAAGTAAGCAAACACAACTATTGTTTATTTTACAAATCCCCTCTTTTTAAGTTTACTTGAAATTGTATTTATTCAATTTTTAAACATGCTTTTTCTGTGCTTTTACTTAAGTAGGATTTTGAGTGAAGGACTACTAGTGGATACTCATTGTACTGATACCTTTCTGTATTTAAGTATTTGAATTTCCCCACCACTGGAATATATTGTATGTGGAATAATTTCTTTGGCCCAGGCCAAGCTGGTGACATTTCAAAAGGTGCGATGTGACACTAAACGGGCACAGATGAATCTGAAGGTTCAGGCCGTCAGCAACAATCACAGTGAAACCTTGTTTTCTTAAAGTGGGCAGGAGGCGCTGGGGCTTTGGGAGCGAAAACAAGAGGGAGAGGCAAATCAGGATTATTGTCAACAGCGGCGGAGATTGATAGCGACAAGGGAGTGAATTTCTGTCTGTTGGCCCAACGCTGTTCTGACTTGATCTGCTGCTGTTGGGGAGAAGGGAGACCCGCGGGACAACAGAGAAGATTACACTGCCTCCACTTTTCATTAGGAGGGCAACATTAAATGGGTGAGAGAGAGAGACAAAGAAAGGTGGGATAAGGAGAGAGAGAGAGAGAGAGAGAGAGAATTGACAGCAGAGAAATAATTCACTGGCAGTGCTAAATGCTCTATAAAATCTACATTTTCAACTGTGTGCCACTGATTTGTGTGACATATTTAAGAGCTGACATACTGTATTTCAAATTTATTCAGCCAAAGATCTTTATCATTTTTATGTATATCGACCCAATATTAAAGCGTGTGTTCATAATGTTTATACCTGAGCTTTGTCTCAGAGAAAAATGATGGCAGGAGGGCACGAAGGGGGAAAAAGAAGGACACGCAGTGTGAAAGCAGAAATTTGGATGAGGACACAAAGACGGGTGAGCAGCTGCATCCACTTTTAACAGTCTAAGCACAGGATTCGGGTAAAGGAAGCCAAAGTTGAGAGGGGCTTTGAGTGATGGGGAGGGGGCCTGTTGGATAACAAACTGATCAAGCATGCCTGCCTCAGAGGGAGGAGGAGGTGGGGGTATAAATGAGGTTGGGGAGGTGGGCTGTCCATGTAGTGTGTTATTTTTTCAGTTTTGTTTTGTTTCGCAGTGGCGCCTTGATCCTCTGGTAATAAAACTGACAGGATTCATTCACTGTGATGTACAGACCTCTCAGAGCGGAGCGAGGCGATTGAGACGGGGTCTCTTAAACTTACCTGAGGGACCTCTAAGGGTGAACTGGGAAAGAGAACAAGGGCAATTGAAATGGCCCTTTCTTGTAAAAGCCGCTGTGTTCTCTCTGCCTCCAACCATGTGTACCAGCCTGAGGTATCCTGTTTCTATTATGCAGGTTCGACATGTAACCCTTCTCCTGCACTGTAGACTCACACACTAATTGGCATACTAAATGTTAATATTTTTCCATGACACTCAAGACCTAAGGTGTCAAGATGTTGATTAGAAAGTCTCTAATTGGCTCTAGACTGAAACCTTTGAGGGTAGAGGAGATACTCTAATTGGATATAAATGGGTTCGGTGGACAGTCTACCTGCAGAGCATCAGTTAGGGCAAAGCCTCATGATAAATTATACAATTCCTTTCTGACTTACTGTTTACATATTTTGTGTTTTTACAAAGGTTTATTCACATGCACCTGTAGGCACATAGAGTGAAGACAAAAAGCATACAGAAAGAAACAAGCAACACTTACTCATCATATCAAACCTGCTCACAGTTCATTAATTAATATCCCTCTAATTCTGATAGCGATACATTTTAATAACACAGTGTATATTTTTAACATCGTTCATGTTTGCTCTGCCACTATCTAACACTGGGAAGCACGGCTTTGTAAAAGAGGCAAAATCCTGCTTCCTTGATGAGGAGAAATAATGATATAACATGGAGGCAAAAGAAAAGCACAACAAAGGCAGGACGAAACACAGTAACAACCAGCCGAGTCATTTTAGTCGCCAGAGTATAATGGCCTCGGCCATTATAACAGCAACATATAGTCAAATAATGGCTGTGTGTGTGAATATGCGCATATGTGTGTGTTCTCAGAGGAAAAGACACAAAGACAAAACAAGGGCAAGCTGCAGGGTGTATGAGAGGATTTTATGTTTGCTCTACAAGAAATGCTGTCTGAAAGGCTGGACGTTTATCCTTTATCATAAAATCTTCCCCATTACAATTTTAGACTGTTGTGTCTATCACTGAACCAATGCACCAGAAAATGACTGAATTATTCCACTAAAACAAACAACTGTTGTTGGAGGGTGACGCAGCTCCTAACGTGCCAAAATAAAATACATTTTTAACTGTCTAATAAAGTGCCACACGAGGCTCGTATTGACACCTTGTCTGACATGCTGTAATTAGCAGCTTCCACCTCTCACGGTAGCCACATCACACCTACCGACTGGAGAGGAGCAGTTTCCTCCCTCTAATTGAGTCCAAGCTTGTCACCACCAACTTTTAAGTGGTATATTTAATTATCTAATTAGCTCATACATCTAATTAGTTTCAATGTATTTATATGAACATTGGATTTAAGTCAAAGTTTTAAAAAAAAAAAAAAGATGTAGAATGTGTATGGTGACAAATTACAGAATTTTAAAAAAAAAAAAAAGCAAATGTAGAATGTGTATGGTGACCAGAATGCAAATTATCACTTTGCACATCTTCATAGCTTGTGCAGCTCAAAATTAATCAAATATATATTAAATAATAAATTAATAAACCTTTAATAAGGCATTAACCCATTCACTATCACAAACAAAACAACGGTTGTACCTTTATCAGAGCCTACACATCTATTACTCTAACCCAGACACCTTTAATGGACCTTTAATCCAAAGTCTAATTTTCCCCTTTTAATTTATCCATTCATTCATCTGTCCTTCCAACCTTTACACCTCGCATTGTTAAGGTTGAGCTACATGTCTGAGCGTTTTGTTGGGCTTTAATAAGGCACAGGTTTGTCCACCAGGCTCACAGCAGGTCAGGTCCAATATAATGCCACTGTCACATAATGAGGTTAGTGTGTGTCAATAGCAGATGAGATTCTGAAACGCTACTACCACACTGATGTCATCAAAACTATAGTGTGTGCAGGCACTACAGAATGACTGACCAGTGACCAGCTTGTATTGGACCTGCTATAAATATTCATACTCCCACTCCATGCTCATCACTGTAAAGGGCAAAGTACATATTGGTGGTGAATTATATATCCTTTGAAAAGGTCATCTACCTCAACACCAATCTTTCGATGAGTTATGGGACATGAGAAGTGAAGAGGATTTCTTTGCATTGAGTGATTCGGCTCTGCAAAAAAGATGTAAACTTGCTCATCAGCCTCACATTTCAATGGACAACAGTTTGTGAGACCATCAGCTGGCAATGTGAGTCTGATTTGTTTCATATATGTCAGTCATGTGTCTGGTTACATAGCTTTATCCCGTCTCCTCAACCCCTACCGTCGCCAGAGGACAGAGGACCCTCTCATGCTGCCTTTTATCTTCTCCTCCTCTGTCCATCCTCGTGTGAAACTCCATCCATATATCCATCCATCTCTGTTTCTCTCTCTCTCTCCCTCTCTCATCCCACTTGTCTGTGTCCTGCCTGTCTGTGCCGTGATCCCTCCTCAGGATGTGTCTTATTCTCAGCTCCCTTTGACAAGACACTGATCAACACCATGCATATCAGTCTGACAATTGTTGTATACACACACACAAACACACACACACACACCCCCCTCCTGCTGTGAACCATAGAGAGGCATAACAGCCTCTAAACAATAGTTTAAAATTTTGGGAATTAATCTTACTCACTTTCAATGCCACTCTCACGTCTGTAACTGGAGCCAGGAGCCCGTTAGCTTAGCGCAGCATACAAGTTTAGCACATGACTCCTAACTCCTGCCCCTCATACTGTGAACTTCGTCTTTGTGCAACTTAAGCAAGATGTACAATTAACGTGTTAATTAGGCGTAATTTAATGTAATGACTCAATTCAGTAATGTTTGTGGTTTAAGGGATTACAATTTGAAATTCAATAATAATAATAGTACAGTGGTTTATCCCAGCAACACAGTAACTTTGACATTTTGGTGATCTGTTTGTTCGATGTCTGAGCTGGAGCTTGATGAAGGGTATCAGTTTGACACTCTCTCTAAATTCTTACTGTACGCTGAAGGACTCGCCTTCCACTCTGCTTTTGTCTCAGTCAGTTGATGCATGCGAGTGATGCCATCGTAAATGACACAGACAGCTTCAGTTAAACCATGTCAGCATACAGGCTGACATAGTTAGTGACACAGACAACCGACAGGCATGCTACAGCTGGTAGATCAGAAGTAGTGCACTGCCAAAAAACTCACTCTCTATAATTTCTGTTTTGTGCATCTGAGTATGTTCATAAATAGACTATTTTATTTTGTGTTGGGTTACATGTATACCAAAACGAGCAAGTCATATACAAACATCCTCTACTCAATGGTTTAGGCGAGTACAGTTGTAGGGCTGGGTGATGAAATGATCTTGATACAGGTTTCAAAACAAACTTACGTAGATAATGCTGATAAACCTCAGACATTAATGGTCAATATGAATAATTCTAACAGCAGAAATAACAGTCTGCAGTTTTGTACATGCCCATTTCCACAAAGCATTGTCACCTGTGGCTAAAAGTGGAAGTCCTCTGGAAATGTGTGGAAAAAATGAGGGGACATGAAAGCGATAGAGAAAGAGAAAGAAAAACGTAGTTTATCCTCCAAAAAAAGTTATTCGTCAATTGTTTGAGAGATGGTTCCAGCAAAAACGGGAAACACAACAAATCCTTTCTATCATCAGAAAAGGAGTAAAGCAGTGACCACACCGAGAGTGTGGAAATCAGTCAATCGTGTCCTTGGATTTTGATGTGATGGCAGTCACAGGTTTTAGTATTCTTGAGATTATTTTAACAAGTTACAAGGCCAGCTAACTTGTATTGCATTGTTAAGACAGATGAAGCATGTTTGCACAGTTTAATACATTTAAGTGTTACTCAATATACTCTTTTATCACAAAATATATTCTGAAAGAGCGAATGTTTACATTATGTTATTCAAATGTAATATTAATAAACTATATTCTAGTTATTTCTCATTATTAAGATACTAAGATACTCTCAGCTTCATCCAGTGATACATCATGTTAAATACTGATATTGATCAACATGGAAAAAATGATCATGATAATAGTTTTTGCTGTATCGTCCAGCCCTATTTACACACCTGCCCAACACTGTTCATTAGTGAGCTAGAGGTGCTGGCAGGTGCATCTGTAACCTTTGGACAGGAAACAGTTAGTTTATTCTTTGTGTTTCCAGTATGGAGGTAAGATAACTCTGTCTGCTGCCTCCTGCTACATATTTTAATGTACAGATATGAAAGTGGTATGAAACTTGAGTGAAAAAGTCAATAACATATATCCTAAAATGTTAACTATTCTTTCAATGCGTGATCTTAATTATTATCTAATTCTCACAGTGGGAGCATTTTGCCTGAATGAATAAAATCAGATCTACCTGAACAAAATGTCCATTCAGAAAGATTGTTACAGTAATAACCATAGAGTTATGTGCTGTTGGATGTCTTTAGGAGTCTCTAAATAGACAAACTTTTCTATTTGTTATCCTCAAGGTTTTTCTCATTGACCTAGCTGGTTCACTCTGCCACAGGAGCACTTGTCTATTCACAGGAAAAAACAGCAGGTGCAATGAAACTGTGAGGGCAAGATCAGCACTGAATTGGGTTAAATAATTTAGTTGATGGAAAAGATAATTAATGGGGAAGGAGTCAATAGCCAGTGTGGACGATAGAAGTGTGTGTGTGTGTGTGTGTGTGTGTGTGTGTGTAAAGGAGGGGCACAGGTGGAGGGGAGAAGATCTCATCTAAAGGCTATGAAAGATTTAACAGCAGGAGAGGACAGGAATGACAATGTCTGTGAAGGCACGCAACAAACCAGGTCCCCCAATTATATCTGGCATTTAACTGTCGTCCTCTTTACTCTGGACTTTATGCACATCCCATCAAATCAATGAAACTGGAAATAACTATTTTACTACTTGATCAGTCACTAAAATAATATATAATATAATGATGTGTGTATTTGGGAACTGTATAAACCCAAAATAATATGAACAAATGGTAATTTGTTGGTAATTTGGTACCAAAACTGAAATTATGTTGATTAAACTGTAATTATTAGCTAGCTCTTATGTTTGCTGATTATATCTAAAAAAACTATCATAAAATATTATAGGTGCAAGAGACTCATTTTGGTGAGGATACAGGAGTTTAAAATATATCCAGAACATTTCAAAGTAAAGAACTGTGAACATTTCCTCATGAACTATTGCACTTAATTTAATTTAAAAAATTTGTATATAAAATTTAATTTTCTCCTAATGCATATTCAATGTGGTAGCCTAGTGTTTGTGCTTTTATTTTTCAGGCCAACATGCCAAATATTTTATATTTACACCTTCTCAAATATACAGGTTTGCTGTTTATTGCATTATTGTTAATTTAATATCTTTGGATTTTGTGATTAGCATTTTTTCCAGCATTTTTTAAAAACAAAATCACAAAGTTTAAGACACAAAGTTTAATTAAAAAGTAAAATAATTGTTGGCAGACATAATTTCATAATCTCCATCTGGATCCAGATTACCACAATTATAATACCCACCAAGACAGATAGTCATGGGATGTGTGCCAGTTATGTTTCATGTAAGTGGGTGCAATCTTGCAATGTTAAGGAATGTGAAGTTGAAATAATTTCCACTGAAATTTTTTGACAGTTTTGTTTGTTCCTGCTAACTAACAACGTAATGCAACCAGTGCCTCTCTGGCGGTGCAGAAGTGAACCTCTAGGCAACCACTGCAAAAATCACAGGTTTGATTCCCACGAGCATGATGTTGTTGTTGTAGCTGGCATTGTTGAATTACAACAAATAGGGGTTAAAGCTAATGACTGTGTATCCTTACTGCTGTACTAGTGACTCCTACTGATTAGCCTGTGAGGCTCATGCAACACCATGTGTCTTACGCCCACAGGTTGGTTAGCAACAGCGACAAAGCCTACCATTAAAACCCAAAAAAATTCCACATTAAATAGGGCCCGGGGTGCTTTGGTAACCTCATGAGTTAGACTTACATCTAACCGCAATGTCCAGTTAGCTGGAGGCTAGTATAGGTTGAAGCATAATACCAATTTTGCATGTTCACATAATGAGGAACAACTTGAAGCAGGGCATATTTTGACAAGATTAGTGAAGTTGGTTTCAATACTAACTTTTAAGCTGTCCCCTGTTGAATTCCTATTGACCTTGCTTACTGAGTTTACAGTCTTTTAAGATGTAGATTCAGTATCAGTGAATGGCGGGGTGATGGTCTGCTCAGTAGCATGTTGTTGTAAGTTCATGTGCCGTGTAAATTATGTGTAGGGAAGCACTTGCAAAAGTGCAAAGCATGTTTTCCTTTTCTGCGGTAATCCCCAGGATGTCAGTCTTCTGTTCTGCAGCACACATGTCAGAATCAGGGCTCCTCAACAGAGTGAGGGCTTAGTACTTCAAGCTTGTCACGGCTCTCCAGATGGAAGCATCCAAGGCTTTTTCCAGGCATTTGTACTTGTTTATTTATTAGAGTTAAAGTCAGAGTTCCTCAGAGGACAGTAGCCAGCTGTTGCATTTTGGCTTTGTTCCACTGAGACGTGGAGGATTGTTATCCTCTTGATCGCTTGGCTGTCACTCTCTCTCTCCCCCTACCTTTGTCTCCAAGTTGTACAATTAATTACAGTTTTGGTTTTCCATGTAAAGCACTTCTTAGTCCCACCTCTGTTTCTACTTTTATCCTGCCTTCATTTCTTCTTCTTTGTTCTTTTTTTTTTAACGTTTTCTGTTCAAACTCAATTATCAAACAGAGGGTTGGTGGTTCTTCTCCTCTTTTGTGGAACCTTTGCTTTTGACTCTTCTTTGTCTAAAACATCACAATCACAATGTTCTCAGTGCTCTATTGTTAAGAAACAAATTAAAGACAGTGGTAGTCAAACTGTTACACAATACCAGAAACACCTGTACAATATAGAGCAGAAGCCCTGCAATAATGCAATAATGTGTTTTTTGTTGAACCTGGGTCATCAGGGTTTTTTTAGCATGTCGATTTATATAGAAACTGTATAACCAAGAAAAACAACAGCATAACTCGCTTCAACAAATGCCTAAAAGCGACTTATGTTTATGTTCAAGTGACAAAGCCCTCTGGCGTCAGTAGGAGTTATATTGTTTGTCAGAAGAAAGGAGTAAGTTGTATAATGACATTTTACAGCGAAAACTCTGCAGAGGGAGGAGGTCAAGGTGGATGAATGGGTCAACACCAGACATGGACATGTTGTGCTTAGTCGTACGTATCTTATGTTGATTTCTTACCCAAGTGGTTATTATTGTGATTAACCTCACCAAAATTATGCTGGAGGGCAGTTACAAATGGTGTCCACTGCTGTTGGTGGCGCAGAGATCTATGTATGTTATATATGTATGTTAAAGAGATCTAACTCTGTGCATGAAAATATTTTCACCAGTTTTGTTCTTTAGAGTTTGAAGAAAGTCAACTCTTAAGAATTACCATGGCCTGGATGAAGTTTGTTTGGTTAATATTTGCAGAGTGAGAATTTGTTTCTAAAGGGAGAACTTTCATAAACACACCCATCCACCACCAGCAGACACACTCACCTGTCCGTTCTTCTTTAGGTCAGCCCACATGCTCGTCCCGTCACCTCCTCTCATCAGGACATGGTAGGTGAAGTAGTAGATGCCAGGCAGAGGGCAGGTGAACTTGCCAGTACTCGGCTCATAGTAGTTCCCTACATTGGTCACCACGTCATCAAACTTCAGTATTTCACTCCCTTCGTGTTGTTTCCGGAGGCCCGCGTAGAAGGCGATTTTGGGACTGTAGAAGGAGGGGCCATATCCACCTGGTCCTGGCCCTGGTGGACCAGGTGGGCCGGGCTTACCGGGCTCTCCGGGGGGCCCTTTAGGACCTGGAGGACCAGGAAGTCCAGGGCTCCCTCTGAACCCCTGTTTGCCCCTGCGGTTGGGAAAGTCTGGGGGCTGAGGGGAGACGGCTGTCAGCTCTCCCTGTGGGGGGGTGTAAGTGTCACACACCATCTTGCAGCTCCCAAGCATCTCGTAATGCGTGCCCCCTCCTCCGGACCCTCCCCCTTTGGTGGTGTGGACCAATAGGGGAATGGCCACCAGCAGGACCAGAACCATGGCCACGCCGACTCCAGCCCCGATGACACGTTTTTTGCGGCTAAGCCGGGAGGCGGCCAGCGTGAGGAAGTCCTCCTCCCCCTTAGCTGGAATGGCTGTGCCGGCCAGGCTGAACTCTGGGTAGTAAAAGTAACTACTGGATCGAGGAGGCGAAAGAGGAAAATGTGTGATTGTGTGGAGCAGAGAGAAGAATTAAGGGGCTATTCTGGGAGCAGGACAGGCAAGTCTCAGACAGGAGAAAATCAAAAGTCAGGGGAAGAATGACAAATAGGTTTTTCCATTTCTTGGTGTTCAGTATTTTAGTTTTGTGTCCTTTAATTTTTCAATTTCCTCTAATTTTCAATATCCAAGGGCTTTCCATCTACACCATTTTGCAAGCCAAAAATAACATAAATATTTTAAATGTCTTTGTCAAAAAGGGTTACTGTGAGATGCTGGAGATTAGGTAACTGCTTTTTATTTTTTGATCCAGCTGTGTGGTTGTGGAGGCTCCAGTGAGAAGCTTTCAGTTGCTCAGGCAGAGAGCTGTCAGGTGGGGTCTACAGTATTCCCACTGGAGTTCATCTCACCCACCACATACGGGGAAGGGCGCTTTACTTGTCTGTCCAGGAATGAGAATAGAAGAACGAGGAAACTGCTAAATCTCTGCTCCTTTCTTCCTTCCTCCCCGCTTGTGCTTTTGTTGAGGCTCAAACCTCTCTCTTTCTACATATATGTGTCGTTTTAGAAGCCTGGAGTAGATTTATCTCAGCCGTCTACTCCTCTATTCAAAGTAAAAATTTGTTACAGCTCATAAAAAGGCTAATTCTGGGGAAAGGGCAGGCCAAACTGCACCAAGTGTGGAGACTCTTGTTTGAAAGGCAGCCTGGATGAACATTTTACCACAGCAAATCTCTCAATCTCTTGCAATCTGAAGAGAAAAAAAGGACACACACCCACAGACACATAAACACGCGTATAACTGAATAATTGGGACTAACAAAACCAAACCACATTGCTATTACACATAATAACTTAAGATGTAGAAGAAATTGGACAAATAAAGCACTTCATTTGCTGATTGAACATTTAAATTAAGATTCAATTTAAAATAATGAAAATATGTCACAGGCAACAGAAATATTATTAATAATACATCACTGTAAGACAATTTAAACAATTTTTGATACAAGTAAAGACATGGGAAGCCTGAAAAATATAATAATCAAACGAACGGACATTGATATTATTACAGGCCTAGATTACATTATAGTCTACAGTTTCTCTTAAAAAAATATTTCTTTAATTCTAACACTAATTCCCTTTAAATCAAAACGACCACGACCATTTTAAACACTCGTCGAGAATTGATTTCACCAACAAACTTTTGACAAACTCTGCAAAAATAAAAATAAAAATAAAATAAAACAAACACATCACCATACCCTTTTCTCCCTCTTTTCTTCTTCCTCGTATCCTCCCCAGTTTCTCAGTGTTTCTTCATGCTGCGGGCTCAGATGGAGGCGCCGCAGGAAAGCTGGTCCAGGAGCGGCGGCGGCTCCTGCTCACAGCGGACTGAGCTGCTCTCACCGCCGCATCGGCTCAACTTCCTCCGCCGTGCAAACTCAGGAGGCGCACAGACTGATGTTCAAACTTGAAGCATCTCTGCTCAGGACTCCTGCCAGCTGACCGGACTGCACCGTCGGAAGAAAAAAAAACGCACAGGCAAAAAAAAAAGAGCAATGGTACTAATAAGAGCGCTCCTTCTGATAAAATCACATCATCTGGGGAGTTACTTTGACGGGACTTTCCGCCGTGCAGAAACCCCGCTGCAGGGCGACTTTATTTGCAGAGCAACAGTTCACTCACTTGTTGTATTTTCCGTCCTGCTCCTCTCTCCTCAGCATCTGCCTACTACTGCTCCCCCCCTCCCTCCCTCCCTCCGTAACACACACACACACACACACAGACTCACCGTCCCACCCTGCATGTGACCTTTTCACAAATCAAATGTCTACATCTGTTTAATAGTTTAATCAAAGCTTTGTCCTTTTTTTGTCAAATGGTGAGGATTTATTTGCACCTCAGTTAGACATACAACCCCAAAAAATGATCATAATATTATGGTGTGACTGTGATGTTCTTTTAACTTACACACGAGTCACTTACTGTGAACTATGGATCATTTCACTTCTTTTTCTTCTGATTTTCTTTATAGTATTCTTGTGAAAATGTGAGCTAGCAGGGGTGTAGGATGGGGGCAAAGGGCGCTAATTTACAAGGTCCAAAGCTGCAGGAGGAGCCCACCAAAAAAAAAAAAAAAGTTTGTAAAAATAATTTTAAAATGAAGCACGGGGCCCAGAATACCATGCTGCTCCCCCACATGCTGGGATCGCCTTTTGCAATTCTTCATGCTCCAGACAGCAGATAACACAGATCTGTATTAAAGCCTCACTTGGCCAAATAAAGATTTTCGAGTATGGTGAGTAAGATGTAGTTACTTGTGGAGCTGTGTTTGGGAGAAGAACAGGTGTGAAGAGACTGTGAGTGTGAGTGCAAAGCGGGCTATACAGATATGAGACTGACACACATCACACAGGATGGCGGAGTGAAAAGGATGAGGTGAAAAGGAGGAGAGTGGTGTTCTCAGGGTTGTTGTCAATGTCTGCGTTTCTGTAGCTTTCAGCCCTCGTTAGAGATGAAAGATGTATCGCTGCTGACAACCCCCGCCCCCACCACCCCATCCTCCCCCTCCATCATCTCCTTCTGTTCTTTCTTTTCCTTTCTCTCCCCCTGACTTTACATTTATAGCCTTCAGAAATGAATTCATTCTGAAATTGGACATTGTTTTATCTTTATTATTTTTGGGAGCGGTAATGCCTGTCATAGAACAGAGGCTCCTGTGGAATATTACATTTTTTCCAGATGTTTCTTTCTTTCACACCACACTTGGTTGTACCAGAAACACGCGCCTGACATCAGAAATGAATCTGTCCTGAAAAGCAGCATGTCTATCATTGTTAAATTTGCTTATATTTTGGCAAGAAATGTTGGTCTGAGGGCATTTACACAAGAAACGGGCGGGTAAACCATTTAGGCAGCCCCACAGTCCTCTAAGGCACAAGTGTACTTGTATGTACTGTCAGTTCTGCTCCTTATTTATTCATCTCCCAACTTTACTGAGCAGGAGAGTGTAGCAGATATTGAATATGGATCAATAGATCACTCCCCAGAATGCACACTGTCAGCCGACTGAGCCCTCCGGCAGATGCCAAGCCTCTAGTCACATTTGCATTTGGAGATAGAAAATAACTACTGCTTGTCAGGAAGTGGGAAACTGTGTGGTCTCTACATTTTTACAAAATTGGCAAATCAAAAGTATAGAGGCCAAAGCGTTTTACGCATTTGTGAATGTGCCTTTACAGTAAAGTCCTTTACTATATCCACTTCTATGCAGGCCCCTCTGGCAATGCTTCTTTATGTGCCTTTATGGCATGTGTGTGAGCACCTAGATGCATACATATGTGCACATATACACATATAATTTACATGTGGTCTCTGACATACTGGTGACACACTCAGAGGCTCCCTGCATTTAAATTATTATTGCCAAGAAGGGAGGACAATTTAGAGAGAATGAGGTTTTTAGAGCCCTATGAAATATTAACTAAGCCGATGAATATATAAGCTGTGAAGCGATAATATCTGTCTCTGACTCTGTTTCCTCGTGATATACGGCACCTATATGTTCCTGTCTGTATATCACTCTCCTGTGTTTGATTAAAGCTTAAAGGTTTACAGGGGAAAACAGTTTGATCTTTCCCTTTGGGTTGTTTATCTGACAAAGTATTACCTGGTAAATTGTGTAAGGGTAAAAGCATATTTGCATGCTGATGTTTAATCATACACATTTTTAGGTTAAAGTACTTCATCTGTGTGTATCAAGGCAAAAAACTCACCATGCGTGTTAGAAAAGTGAGCAAACCAGAGCATTTCTGACCACATAACCTGTGAGTTGTACCTTATGAAATTCAGAGTCATGTAATCTGTGTGTTAAGAAGTACATTGATCTTTATAGACCTAGACTTAGACTTAGACAGACTTTATTGTCATTCAGATATACCAGAGTATACAGAACGAAATGTTGTTCCATTTACTCGGTACACTATAAAAAATATAGAATATAGACAGTGCAAATATATATACCTCAAATACTGTTTATGACACTTTCTGAAAATTAAAACAAGGAGATGCTTTAAAAAAAGCGCCTGAAACCTTTCTGTATTCATTTGTACACATCCATCCATTATCTATACCTGCTTTATCCTGACACACAGGGTCGCCCAAGATATCTCAGTAGCTATCTTGGGCGAGAGGCAGGGTACATCCTGGACTGGATGCCAGTCAGTCACAGGACTGACATAGAAAGACAGACAAACCACTCACATTCACACCTAGGGGTAATTTGGAGTCACCAATTAACCTAACCTTCATATCTTTGGATTGTGGGAGGAAGCTGGAATACCCAGAGAAAACCCACGCAGGCACAGGGAGAACATGCAAACTCCACACAGAAGGGCCCGTGTGTCAACTGGTGGGATTGAACCCAGAACCCTCTTGCTGTGAGGCGACAGTGCTAACCACTACATCACTGTGCCACCCCATCTGTGCACAATAAACTCAAATTCACTGCATTTTTCAGACTCCAGCAGCTTCTTCCAAGGTGAAGAAGAGGTTTTTAGAGGTTTTCAGAGGTTCAGACTTTTTTCACCAACATTACCTGTTGCATCTCCTCTCTTGTTCCTGTCCTTCTCTTTTCTGACCTTCAGGAGCTTGAAGGTCAGCTGTGTAGATATGATTGATATAAAAGCTTTACAGCAACACCCAATGGGACTCTACAGAAAGATACGCTTTGAGCCGTGGAGGAGGGGCCAACTTTGAATGTAAGGAATCATTGTATTGCTTCATTTGATTGGTCATCATTTTTGTAATTGTTGTTGTTACCCTTTTATGTTTTCTGAAGGTCTGTCTACAAGCGTTTAACTGCAGCTCAGAAGATGGAGTTCTCTCAGTTGTAATGACACAGATATGAAATGTTATTTCATGGCATGATGATTGGAGGATGCTTGATTGTGATTACTAAATTATGATTATTTTTCACAATTGTGCATTTTTGTAAACATATATATATATATTCACTGCAAAAAACATATATATATATATATATGTTTTTTTTTCATCCTCATCTTTTTGTTTGTTGATCAGGTGAAAATCAACTAAATATTAATCCTAAAAAGTATAACTTTTTATTAAAAGTGTATGCAATCTGTGATACCTTTTTCATCCTCTCAGGTGTAATTGTCTTCAGTTACATTACAGCACACCTGGAGCAGGCAGGAGTTAGGTTTCTTGCTGAAAGCTTGCAAACATAGCCATTTGAACTCAGATTGTGTAGACCAGTAGGATACTGTGTTACACCAGATTTATAGGTATTAAAAACAGGTTGATGTGTTGGAATTAGTTATTCCAGCTGACACTCTAATTTTCCAGACAGCAGCATGACAGGATAGATAAGGCTGGACAGAGGTGATCTACCGTCAGGACAGTCACTCTATCTGTTTAGAACAATCAGCCAAACCAATCAGGGCTTGGTCAGAGAGTCAGCATGTGATCAGAGAGGTTACTGTGGTTTTAACCAGCTCATTCAAGGTGGAGGTGCTATCAACACTGCACAACACAAATACAAGCCAAGTAAGTGGCTGTGGAAAGGGCTTAACCTGACCTGCAATCTCACAGGTCAGACAGTGAGTGAGAAGGAGAGCGAGAGCCCGAGAAGTATGGAGAACGGAGAGACAGCAAAGGTAATGGAAATGTAGGGGTCATAGCATCACATTAATAGTGTATACAGAGGATTGTTTTAATGTGTGTACATCTGCTCAGTGGAAAGTGTCATTTCAGTCATCAGAAGTTGTTTTTTTCAAACATGACCTATGTTTAGGTTTACCTCACAAGGACCACTTGTGACTGTGTGAATTATAACTCCTGGTCATCAAGAAAAAAGATTAAAGTAACATGACATTGTTATAACACTGCAAAACCCCTTGCAGTGAAGATGCACTGCAGATTGTTCATCAGAAACATTCTGTAAATGACTTACGTTGTCTCCAACAATTAATGTAACTTTGTACCAAGCATCAGTTTGTGCTTTTATCTTAAAGGCAAGGGACGTACTAAAGAGGGAACCTATAGAACCTACAGTAATGACATTTATCCACAGCAGGTAAACACTGAACTTCTTGACCTACCACAACATCAGTGGGTAAATTTTCATCATGTGTGCCATGTCCATTAGGGAGGAATTTGGAGAGGATGGTTAAGTGTGTAACTTTGAAACTCTGCATCCCATTGCAACTGATAAAAGTCACATTCGCATGGAAACTCATTAAGGTAAGACATCAGTTTTGGTGCTGTTTGGTTTGAGTGCAGCCTTTGATAATGTGGACCATAAAATACTTCTTAAAACTGTAGAATAATAGGTGGAGTAACTGGTACAGTCCTCAGTTGGTTCAGATGATACCTCGAGGGCAGGGGTGATGATCTGAATGGATCACCATGATATGTGGAGTCCCCCAGGGTTCTATTCTTGGGCCGCTATTATTCAACCTGCACGAACTCCCTCAAGGTTTTAAATTTTATGTGACAATAACACTGCTTACCACAGGTATGTAGATGACACCAAGATTTAGCTCTTTTAACTAGTGACCATGGACAAGACTCACTTTATCAATGCACAGAGTAAGTAAATAGCTGGAGGCCAATTCATTTTTTAATGTAATTTATTTATTTAATGTAAATTTCCAGTATTATTTTAAGCAAATTAATATAATTAAATAAGTTGGTGTTAAATATTTTTAGTTCCCATTATTTTCCTCTTAACTGTACCTTAACATCATTCACTGTCATTGGTAATTATTTTATCCAATGGCTAGTTACTTAAACTGTCCACTTTTCAGTCCACCACTGGACAGGCTGAAGAACTGCAAAGCATTTTCAAGCAGTTGAGTATGTCAAGTAAGCTCAGGTCTCATTTGCTTTTTTTTAATCTAGTATATATGTTGGTATTTTTCATGGATCTAAAATCATACTGTGCAGTTGGAACATTAATATTTAGATAAATACAACATTAGTATGGAAATGTGAGCACAGCCTTAGTAAGGTGTTAGGTCACCACCTGCCACCAGATCAGCTTCAGTGCTCCTTGGCATTGATTCTCCAAGTCTCTGAATTTCACTAGGAGGGATGAAGCACCATTCTTCTAAAAGATATTCCTTCATTTGGTGTTTTGATGGTGGTGGTGAACGCTGCCTCAGTCCAAAATCTCACATAGGCGTTCAATTGGGTTGAAAGCTGGGGACTGTGAATAGCATATGATTCTGTGTGTGTGTGATTTATCTTATCTGACCATTTAATGTCATTATAACAAAACAATAATTTCTCTGTCAATATCAACTATAAAATTTATAAAATCATATTTGTATTACTATCTTGTGAAAATGGTGTAAGGTTTCTCATATTATTTCATTTATCCATATCCAGTCAGCATTAGAGGAAGTGAATCCTAAGGCACATCAGCAGTGTTCAGTATTCAACAGTGCTTCATGCTTCTTGGTTTTTAACAATCTACCATGGGCAATTTGGCAAAAAGAGGACATTTTGAGAATCTTCACCTCCTTAAAACACCCGTTTAGTTTTGGGAGTTCGTTTTCAGGTTAAGAGCAGAATTATGATTGGGTTTTGGTCAGGGTTAAGTGTTCAGGATGGTGTAAGCCCAGGGATTGAATGCAGCTGTGGACATTCCTCGTAAGGGTAAGGGGGGAAAAAAGTGTGTATGTGCAGGAACCCCCCCCCCCCTCCCTCCTCTCGTACATCTACTCTCTGTCTGTGTGCAGATCTGATTATGGTCCTTGATTGCGAGTGACAGTGTGCAGATTGAGTTGCACAGCCTCTCTAATTCTCTCTATTAATGAGTTGCGCTCCACACTGCTGCCCCGGACCCCATCTATTAATCACAATTTGTCATCTGTCTCGTGCTCTCCACACCCACCCTCCCTCTCCCCCTCCTCCACCCCTCCAAACCACACTATCCCTCCCTACCTGTCCCTTACCTCCCAGCTGCTGATTCCACCGCATCCCTTTATCTCCTCCTCTGACTTACTTCTCCATAGGTTCTCCGCACTTTACAACACTCGTCTCTCAATTTGCTGTCTTTCTGTGTGTTGTTCTGTGCTCTGCACCTGTTCCCTTTCCTGACGTTTTTTCTTGCATCTCCATCTTCAGCCCTTAACGCCCCCCCCCACCCGTTGCTGTGCTCTCGTGTCTTGCTCTCCTTCCACGGCATGGTCAAGCATACTGAGTGGGTTTCCCCCCTGAAATCCGCATTTTAATTCAGCCAGCACTCCAAGGTTAAGTAAGCCCTCTCACATCGGTAAATAATGATTTATCACTCCAATTCATATCCGTATTGGTACTCTGTAATTAGATATTTTGCCATAAACATATGGCTGTTTGACAGAATTAAAAAACACTGAACAGCTTATTTAAAAATCACCTCTTCTCTTCCCTCCTCTCCCTTAGACACCTCAGTTATGTTTGTGACTGTCAAAAGTTTGCAGTTTGAAAGCATGGCTAACATTGTGTGGGAAAACTGACAGATGCAGTACAGTTACAGTGACATGTTGGGAAGCTGAATGAATTGAATTCTGTGCAGACAGAAAGGGAGTCAGAATAAGAGTACCATGTATACAGTTAATTACTCGTGGATCAAAAGTAGCTGCCGAATCCCTACTGAGCAACTGTGTCAGAAATCCTCCACCCCACACTGAACATTAATTAAAGCTCTTGTCTGTCCCAACAACCTGCTGCTCCCGCCAGGAAATCTGTGTTCTGAATCTCTCCAACATGGGAAACACAGAGCGAGACCACACTGGGTGTACAACACACACACACACACACACACACACACACACACACGTGTCTGGAACAGATGTGAAGCAATATTGTAAATGTCATGTCATGTATTCAAAGTAATTCTGTGACATTCTTATACAATGTAGTTTGCCACGGTGGGGTTGGTTTCTGTGCTTTCTGTTGACAACTCAAATAACCCAGTTGTTGTCATATTTGGTAAATCTTCTGGTCTGCAGAAAGGAGTTGCTGCTGAAGAGCATGACCTTCATACACGCTGTTAAGTCAGTTAAATGGTGATCTCAATTCTCTTAAATTTCTGAAAATTCATAAAAATACATTGCAAATATTTATGCAAGAGATTAATAAAATGTGATCTAGACACTGAGCCTCTTTATTTAGATTTCTTTCATTTCAGTCTTTGAAAGAGTACCTCAATCAGTTTAAAAAAAAGAAAAAAGATGATTAAAAAATATAAAAATAAGGAATAATTCTGAAAATCAGTTTTTTATTTAGGCACTGTTCTAAACACAAAAACAAAAAAAAAAAAGTAAATGATGACACATAGACCTTAATGCTAATACAGGTGGCGATGTCAGTAGTGCTCATGTCGCTTGCTGTCAGCTACAGCTCCTGGTTGGTCTGTTGGTCAGTCTACCACTTTGGTGCAGGCTATAATTTCTCAACAACTATCAGACAGATTGGCATGACTGTTGTTACGTTGGATGTTGATGAATTCTAATGATGACCTCGCCATGTTAGCATTGTCACTGTGAGCTTGTTTCCATACTCGTATAGCATTTAGCTGAGTGCAGCCACACAGAGCTGCTGGCATGGCTGAAGACTCAGCCCTGTTTGTAGACACACTTCTTTGGGGTCACATTATTGCACAGAACATTGACTTCCCTCCTCATTTCAGATAAGCCAATTGCACCAACCTAGCACTGTATTACACCCATCAACGGTACAGATACGGTACTGATATTTGTAATAAGATGACCAGAGGTGATATGGTGGAATTTCATCTGATATTTATTTGCAAGAGCCCGTCAGGAGATTCTGTCACCAAAGATAGCAAGCGAAGATATCGGCCGTGAAAACAGTCAGCTGTTCATTTAAACCCACCAAACTGCCCCGACACCTGCCCACACTCTCTCATTCACACATACAAAAAAAAAAGAGTTGTGAATAATTTAGCAGCGGTGATCCTCTCTCTGCTCAGAGGTCACAGCCTCCCTAAATGATGACAGTAGATGGAACTGGCGACTTTACAGCGTCTCCAAGCATGTCTCACTGCCTGGGACAGACTGACAAACCCGGGCAGGTCCCCCATCTCACTCTGTGAAGTAGATATCTCACAGTTCTCTCTTTCACAGTTTACAAATACTTGTTTCCGCGGACCGTGAATCTAGCACAAATAAAATCTGTCCAGAGGAGTGGAGTTCAGCACGGAGCAGGATGCAGGGGGAAAAAAAGAAAGGAAAAAGAAATGGTACACAGCAACCCGTGACGAAGGACAGAAAGACAGCCGGGGTGGAAGAGAGAGCGAGGGATCATCCAGTAGGGATGACAGGGGCAACAGAGAGAGGAGAGAAAAGGAGGGAGAGATAGTGAAGCGAGACATCGATGACCTTCTTTTAGCTCTTAAACCATGCTGTTCATGCCATCGCATCACTCAGAGACAAGAACACCTCCTATACCCTGCTGCTGCGACATGAACATGACAGGGGCTGTCTGATATACTGGACAATGTTCTCTAATACACACACACACACTCACATGTGCACGTGCAATTTTCCTTCAGGGGCTACAGTAAAACATCAGCTTTTCGTGTATCCCTAATTTGATTCGCCTCATTAGAACAGGTTCATGTACATATGGTGCTGAGACTCCCCGAACCATGTGGGCTTATCTTGTGTTGATCAACACCTACAGACACTGTTTTTTTTTATCCAGAGTGTTTATTTGGGCTTTGAATCTACAACATCAGGCACACAAAGGACAACTAGGAAGACAAATAAACAGGTGAGCATCGAATTAATGAATCAATGAGTAATGTGAGAATTGAATTATTTTTCTGTTTTTTAAACCATAAATCAACCTCACATCTCTTCCGGGTCCTTGTGAGATTTGTCTTGGTTTCTTTACCAAAGAGAGCTTGATAGTCATTTCAACCACTGTCTGAAAGTTTACTTTTGTAATTTTTTTCCAGAATGAAGCAATGGAGTGCCAACGTCATAACATCATGTCAGGGACAGCTTCTGTGTTGTTGAGTATTTCTTTCCACTGTCTTTCTGCAAAAATGAAGCATGTTGCGGTTGTTTACTGTCCATATTACATAGTATATGTAGTATTAGCTAATTGCCTGCTGGTATACTTCTACTTTGTTGGTAGAAGTGCAACAACGGATATGTTATCTCACTAGTTAGCCCTTGTCCACAAATCCTTTTCTCTTGTACAAATGTAAATGCAAACAATAAAGCTTAAATCAAACCCCTGTGTTGCTTGTCAGAGTATGATTTCTATAGTAAGCATTTAAACAGACTGTAATCCAAGGAATATAGCTCTGCACTGCAAAACAACAACACTGATATTTCTTTATTTCTGTTTCTTCTACATGGACCATCAACTGGTCAGGAGGCTGATTTTTTGCCTGAGTCTGTTAGGTTCAGCCTCTGTCTGCACGTTATTTGTGCAGATATTAAGGGCATCTTTTGGAGCCTTTTAGAGGGTCTGTCAACTGGAAATACTGAAAAGTTGGCCGGGAAGGAATTTTTAAACCAAATCACCTAGGCAGAGTACAAAATGTGTGTGTGTGTGTGTGTGTGTGTTTTTGTGTTTTTGTCCATAGATAAGAGTCAGTGTTGGATACTAAGGCAAACTAGCCATCCATCTTCCTTCATTTGTCTTGTATGTGCAATCTGAGTGTGAAAATCTATCCATCTCATAATCTGTCTCTCTCACACTGATCTATCCAACTGTGTCCTTAACCTGAAGCCTCTACCTGTCTTCGCTGCTGGGTAAACAAGTGCTCCAGACACAATTACAGTAACAAATCCCCTCCCCACTCCCTCATGCCCCCCCCCCACCCAACACTATTTCTATTTTCCTCCCACACAGTCTCACCCATTCTCCCTTTTCAAGCTTCACCTCTAGCTCTCGCTCTCTTTGCCTGGCTCTTGCCGCAAACCACAAGTGCAGCGGCCTCATTTGTTTTTATCTCGCGGTTAACAACGTTTCATTTAGCCTGTGCTCGGTTGCGTTGGTAAACCAAAACTTGGGCCACAGTTCTGCAGGAATTGATCACAGCTGGTGCTTTAGTTCTTCAGATTTCCTTGCAAAAAAGCGTAGTTCTTTTCAAGACGCTGCGTAATTGCGCTTCCTCGTGTTGGAAGTTTGGGAATGAATGGCTCTTCGGGGTTGATGACTGGTTATTGATCTTTTCAGATGATCAGTGGGTCGGTGGAGATCAGCCTTAGTCACACATTGTTATTAACAGGCTAATGGTGCATTTTTCTGTAGATAATGCTTTGCTGAGGTTTGTTTAATGGGCTGATTGATGCCCTCATTGAAAAAAGCTGGACAAAGAGATGCCAATTCTTCATCCTTCAACGGTCACTGGGTCTGTGAGGAAGGAAAGCCACCTGAAGACTATGCAGGCCTCAAAAACCAGGATGTGGGTCCACAGGTGAGCAACGGCTGGTGGATGGTAAATGGAAGAGGAAGAAATAGGATGTGAAATAAAAAAAATTAAAAAAACAAGATCTGAGAAAAGAGATGAGAAATTAGTCTATTTGTGTCGCCATTAGTATGTCATGTCTAGTCAGGAAATCAGCCACTTTTCTAAGTTTAACTTTTAATGCAACGCAACGCAATGTCCAGAAAAGGATGTCGTGACTCCAGTATTATCTCTAGCATCAGTCTGTTTATGAGTTTCAGTGTCTGTTGCAGAATTTTCCAGGATTTGTCATCCCTCATTTCACCACTAATCACTTTATGAGCTTTCTGCCTCTGTCCATCACCTGATTAGTAACTTGCTTGTCCTTTTTCCCCCTATTAGTCATCAGCTCCCCCTCCTTGAACCGCCACCTTACTGTGGTGGAGGGGTTTGTGTGCCCGAATGATCCTAGGAGCTATGTTGTCGAGGGGCATTACGCCCCTGGTAGGGTCTCCAATGGCAAACAGGTCCTAGGTGACGGGCCAGACTAAGAGCGGTTCACAAGCCCACCATGAAGAAAGAATCAACAAGGACCGTTACATCGCCGCCTGGATTGGCGTTACCGGGGCCCCACCCTGGAGCCAGGCCTGGGGTTGGGGCTCGCAGGCGAGCGCCTGGTGGCCGGGTCTTTGCCCACGGGACCCGGCCGGGCTCAGCCCGAAATGGCGACGTGGGCCCGCCTTCCAGTAGGCTCACCACCCGCAGGAAGGTCCATGAGGGGCCGGTGCAATGTGGTTTGGGTAGCAGTCGTGGCGGGGGGCCTCGACGACCCAATCCCTGGAACAAAACTCTGGCAATAGGGACATGGAATGTCACCTCGCTGGGGGGGAAGGAGCCTGAGCTCGTGCGGGAGGTTGAGAGGTACCGGCTAGAGATAGTCGGGCTCACCTCCACGCATAGCTTGGGCTCTGGAACCCAGCTCCTTGAGAGGGGCTGGACCCTCCACTACTCTGGAGTTGCCCAGGGTGAGCGGCGGCGAGCTGGTGTGGGCTTGCTTATAGCTCCCCAGCTCAGCTGCCACGTGTTGGAGTTCACCCGGTGAACGAGAGGGTCGCTTCCCTGCGCCTTCGGGTTGGGGATAGGTCTCTTGCTGTTGTTTGTGCCTACGGGCCGAACAGCAGTACAGAGTACCCTGGCCTTCTTGGAGTCCCTGGGAGGGGTACTTGATAGTGCTCCGACTGGGGACTCCATTGTTCTACTGGGGGACTTCAACGCTCACGTGGGCAACGACAGTGATACCTGGAGGGGCGTGATCGGGAGGAACGGCCTCCCCGATCTGAACCCGAGCGGTGTTCTGTTATTGGACTTCTGTGCTAGCCACGGTTTGTCCATAACGAACACCATATGTTCGAAAGCATAAGGGTGTCCATCAGTGCACGTGGCACCAGGACACCCTTTAGGCCGGAGGTCGATGATCGACTTTGTTGTCGTTTCATCTGATCTCCGGCCGTATGTCTTGGACACTCGGGTAAAGAGAGGGGCTGAGCTTGTCAACCGATCACCACCTGGTGGTGAGTTGGATTCCGCTGGCAGAGGAGGAAGTTGGACAGACCTGGCAGACCCAAACGTATTGTGTGAGGGTCTGTTGGGAACGTCTGGCCGAGCCCTCTGTCAGGGAGGTCTTCAACTCCCACCTCCGGAAGAGCTTCTCACAGATTCCGAGGGAGGCTGGGGACATTGAGTCCGAGTGGACTATGTTCTCTGCCTCCATTGTCGACGCGGCATGGTTCGAAGTTGTGGACGCAAGGTCTCTGGTGCCTGTCGTGGTGGCAATCCCCGAACCCGGTGGTGGACACCGGAAGTAAGGGATGGATGCAAGGCGTCAGGCTGAAGAAGGAGTCCTATCGGACCATGTTGGCCTGTGGGACTCCTGACGCAGTTGACAGGTACCGGCAGGCCAAGCAAATAAGCCACGGCCCGGACGGTCCTGGAGGCAAAAACTCGGGTCTGGGAGGAGTTCGGTGAGGCCATGGAGGAGGACTATCGGTCGGCCTCGAAGAGATTCTGGCAAACCGTCCGGCGCCTCAGAAGGGGGAAGCAGTACTCTGCCAACACTGTTTACAGTGCGGGTGGGGAGCTGTTGACCTCAACTGCTGAGGACATTGTCGGACGGTGGAAGAAATACTTCGAGGATCTCCTCAATCCCACCGACCTTGCCTTCCAGTGAGGAAGCAGAGGGCTGGGGACTCTGAGGTGGACTCGTCCATCACCCAAGCCGAAGAAGTCACTGAGGTAGTTCGTGCAAGCTCCTCTCGGTGGCAAGGCGCCGGGGGGGGGTGGATGAGATCCGCCCTGAGTACCTCAAGTCTCTGGATGTTGTGGGGCTGTCTTGGCTGACACGCCTCTGCAACATTGCATGGAGGTTGGGGACAGTGCCTCTGGAGTGGCAAACTGGGGTGGTGGTCCCTCTTTTTAAAAAGGGGGACCGGAGAGTGTGTTCCAACTACAGGGGGATCACACTTCTCAGCCTCCCCCAGGGAAGGTCTACGCCAGGGTACTGGAGAGGAGAATTCGGCCGATAGTCAGGTCGACCCACCTCGGATTCAGGAGGAACAATGCGGTTTTCGTCCCGGTCGTGGAACACTGGACCAGCTCTATACCCTCCGCAGGGTGCTTGAGGGTTTATGGGAGTTTGCCCAACCAGTCCACATGTGCTTTGTGGATCTGGAGAAGGCATTCGACCGTGTCCCTCGTGGTATTCTGTGGGAGGAGTGCTCCGCGAGTATGGGGTCCGGGGGCCTTTGCTAAGGGCTGTTCGGTCTCTGTACGACCGGAGCAGGAGCTTGGTTCGCATTGCCGGCAGTAAGTCAGACCTGTTCCCAGTACATGTTGGACTCCGGCAGGGCTGCCCTTTGTCACCGGTCCTGTTCATAATCTTTATGGACAGGATTTCTAGGCTAAGCGTAGCCAATGGGGCCGGAGGGAGTCCGGTTTGGGAACCACAGGATTTCATCTCTGCTTTTTGCAGATGATGTTGTCCTGTTGGCTTCATCAGGCCAGGACCTTCAGCATGTGCTGGAGCGGTTTGCAGCCGAGTGTGAAGCGGCTGGGATGAGAATCAGCACCTCCAAATCCGAGGCCATGGTTCTCTCGACCGGAAAAGGGTGGCGTGCCCTCTCCGGGTGAGGTGGAGAGGTCCTGCCTCAAGTGGAGGAGTTCAAGTATCTCGGGGTCTTGTTCACGAGTGAGGGAAAGATGGAGCGTGAGATTGACAGGCGGATTGGTGCAGCGTCCGCAGTTATGCGGTCAGTGTACCGGACCGTCGTGGTGAAGAAGGAGCTGAGTCGAAAGGCAAAGCTCTCGATTTACCGGTCAATCTACGCTTCCCACCCTCACCTATGGTCATGAACTTTGGGTAATGACCGAAAGGACAAGATCGCTGGATACAAGCGCCCGAAATGAGTTTCCTCCATCCGCAGGGTGGCTGGGCGCCTCCCTTAGAGATAGGGTGAGAAGCTCGGTCACTCGGGAGGAGCTCGGAGTAGAGCCGCTGCTCCTTCGCATCGAGAGGAGTCAGCTGAGGTGGCTTGGGCATCTATTTCGGATGCCCCCTGGACGCCTCCCTAGGGAGGTGTTCCAGGCGTATGTCCCACCGGGAGGAGGCCCCGGGGAAGACCCAGGACACGCTGGAGAGACTATGTCTCTCAGCTGGCTGGCCTGGGAACGCCTCGGGAGTCCCCCCGGAAGAGCTGGAGGAAGTGTCTGGGGTGAGGGAAGTCTGGGCATCTCTGCTCAGACTGCTGCCTCCGCGACCCGGTCCCGGACCAAGCGGATGAAGATGGATGGATGGATGGATAGTCATCAGCTCTTGCATATGTACATGCAGTATCTGGGCAAAAAACAGGTTTCATCCAGATTTTTCATGGTCATTTTTGGAGAAAACTCTTAATAAGCAGGGAGGAGGCAGCAGTGTTTGAGGACATGAGTTTGCTTATAGAGAAGTGTTTCTGATCAGTTTTACCTACTTCAACAGACTTTCCTTTTCTGATGTCAAGGTTGAAAATGAAGAGCTCTAAAATAACATGAAGGGCAGATATTTCTCTGATTTTTTGTTCTTTTGTTTGTTTTTTCATTAAATAGTGTTTCACTGTTTGTCGCTCTTTGCCTCTGCATTACTTAAATAAACTGGCTATAACTGATTATTTTGGCCACTTGGGGGTTCAGCAGAAACAAGTTGTGAACATAACACTGAAACATCATCGCCTTTTAAGCTGATATGGAAAACATTTTCTTTATTTACAAATCCAGCAGTTACGGGCTGCATTCAGACTGCAGGCAAAAGTGGCACAAATGTTCATAACGGTGTCACATGGGAGTGTCTTGCCATGCGAGTGTTGTGGGGAGGTGCTGACAGGGGAAAAGTAGCCCCTGACATCCTGATATTTTGGATGAAATCTGTTTGTGAGGCCGCTGAGTCACAATCACGACTCCTCATCTACACACACCTCCATACAGACGTAGCAGCCATTGCTTTATTAAAATGTGTCTCTCTTTCTACTCATCCTCATTACCATTTCCTCATGAATTTGCTGGCTTCCACTGCACATCAACTTGAAACAATGGCAATGAAACCATAAATGTTGACTTCAGTGGCCTCCATGCTTACTTCCATGTTTGCACTCCAGGACCGTGACCACTTCACGCTGGAATCTGAACTCTGAAAAATCTGGAGAAAAAAAACTAATTTTAATTCAGCACCGAGGCTTAGTTACCTGGTTATATACTGAATTTAAGCCCAGCACTTTCTCTCATTTAATTGTTTTTGGTCTCTACAAACTAATATATAACTCTTTAGCTGATTCAAATGATCTACTATGTTCACCAGCTAGTCGCTAACTGCATCTGTCTGCCATTTGGTGCTGAGGAGGTGATCAGGACATCAGGTTTTTAACACACAGAATGGAGACTGGGATCCCATCACACACACAGACTTACAATACACATACTGCACATACACCACCAAAATGTGGCATCTGTCATTGGAAGTCGCTTGTAAAGACAAAGAAATATTTAAAGATAGGTTATCATAAAACTAGTCAGAATGGCCATTAGCTCACTCACCTCTGTGTTCCATTATTCTGTAATAAATAGTGACTTAAGAGACATTTATTTAAAGGAAAATTATATCTTTAAATTTAGCCTCTTCTCAGTGATATATAATATTTTGATAATGTGTGTTTAGGCAAGATCTGTGGTTGAAGGCTTTATTAGCGTCTCCTTTTTTTAACAGCAAATGGGTATTTGCAGCGTACATATTTAATAACTGCCATACCTTTCTTTATTTTGCAAGGGCTAGTTTTTACTTCATTTTGGTTAATAAAACAGATGCTGAAGATGAAGCCCGAAGAATGCCTGCGACCAAAGAGAGTAAAGACTCCAGGAAACAGCATGTTGAATGTCCAAAAGTAGAACAGCGAAATGGCCTGGAAGGACAATAGGCTTTCATGACACAACCACAGTGATGTAACATCGCTCTCGTAATGTCACAGATGACAGGCTCCGTGCCACACGAATGTCGAGCTTGGTTGCAGTTTTAGCTGAGGACAAAGAGTGGGCACATGGGAGAAAATCCTTGTTAGTCCAGGGAGTACCATTTTTATCATGCTGGGAGTTCACCTTTAATCTAAAAAAGGTGCTGCTTAAAATAGTGAAGTGGTGCAGCTGTTAAGAGAAATCTCCCAGAAGAAGACAGTTAACAGCTGTATGACTCTTCCTTCAGTGTATTCTGATCAGAAACCTGTTTTATAACTATAGACAGGCTCGTTATTGCCACTTTAATGTGGATCTGGACCTCTGCAGAGGTGTGCCAGATAATACAGCTGAGGTTACAGCATCTTTTTGTGTACTGTATGCTAAAAGGCTGCTGGCCTGTTAAATTAAGTGATGCATGTTAGCATGCCTCTGAATAAAACCTACATGCTCACTGAAGATCTGTGTCTTTTTGTGCAGTTTATCTAAGGAGTGAACATGGGGTTGACTGATGTGTTAAAAAAGCAGAGGCAAGACGGCCATGGATTTCAAAAATATATTGAAGCTGCTTAGCTGGTGACTTATCATTTGCTGCATTCACAGCCAAGATAGTAAATCTCAGCAGACCAAACTTACTGCCCCTCTTTTTTCTGTTCATCTATGTTTTTCAGAGACAGTCTTCCAGCATTTCTCTTTCACGGTGTCTCTCTTTGTCTTTGTCTCTTTTTGCCGAATAATGACCATGCATCACAATTGCTTCATTTTAAGAAATTACCAAAGTCATTGTCTCTTTTACCTCTCTCTCTCTTTTCTCTCTCTGTGTTTGTCACATTGTGATATCTACTGCAGCATTGCAAAACATTAATTGTTTGCTCTTCATCAACAAGCTAGCTAGATGCTCACAGGCTGAAATTCAGCTCTGTCTCCGCTCAGTGTGAGTGAAATGTGGCGCTGGGTACCATAGGACCTGAATAATTCATGTCTGCTCTGGCTCAGTCCATGTGTTTTAAATACTGGTTATAGACCAGGGAGCTATGAATCATTCATCAGAGCCGATTAAAGTCTGCTGTTAATTAACCCTTATCCTTTCACAGTAGTATGGAGGGGGTCAGTGACTGGTCCCTGCCCTGACCTCTTGGACCACCTGCTCACTCCCTCAGCCTCTCACTCCTGAATACAGCTATCTGCCTTGTTGGACTGGGAGGCGGCGAATGACTGTTTGTCTTTTCTTCGATAGGAGAGGTTGATCCAATTGAGACGCAAAGACTTTCCCCACCATTGTGATTCACAAAAAAAAAAGAAGGTAATTTTTGTCTGTGTGTGATGCGACTTCAACGAGTATACTGTATTGTTCGATATAAAAGACAAGTTGGGACACATTTTGAGTGTACTGAGTATGTTAAATGTTAAATGTGTGTATGTGTGTGTATGTGTGTGTGTGGGGGGGTTTGTGTGTGTGAGAGAGTGTGTGTAATTGCCGTGACGAGACAAGATGTTGAGAGCTCAGCGGTGCATGTCGTCAGAGCGCTTGAACGCTCCACGGATGGCCCACAGAGAGGAGGAACGAAGGAGAGACAGAAGGGGGTAGAGGGATGAGAGGAAGAGACAGAGAGACAGATAAATGAATAAACAATGTTTATTGTTTAAAAAACAGAAAACTTCACAGCAATATCAGAGTGAGCAGCTGTGATACTGTATGTGTGATATAAGTTTCACAATTCATAAAAGAAAGAGGTTTTGTGTGTGTATGTATGTGTGTGTGTGTATGTGTGTGTGTGTGACTGAGGTCAGATTAATTTAATTACGCCCATTCAAAATGTAATTCACTGGTTAATTAGGAAACAAAAAATGTTATATTATACACAGGATATTTCAAATGCGTGTGCGTATGTATAATAAGTATAATATGTGTGTGCAGATGTTTGAATCGGTATTCACATTCAGACTCGGACTCATTGGCCTGTGAATGTGGAAAGAGCAATTCCTCTCTTTATTTTGTCTGTCTCCCTCAGTTTCTGAATAAATAATATCCCCCAGTTGAAATGAACCAGTGAAGGCAGGACTGTGACAAGGTGACTTGAGACAGTGAGTAAAGCAAAACCATTCCTCTTCTTCTGTCAGTCACTATTAAGCAGTTTACCGAAGATTGGTGTAGTTAACATGATGCAGTATTTTTGCATGTCAGCATGCTAACATCTGCTAATTAGTGCTTTTTAGCACCAAGCACAAAGTACAGCTAATGCTGATGGGAGTTTCATTTGATTGTGCATTTTGATCATAAATCAAAGGATTAGAAAACATTAAAAAAATGACCTGATGAAGTCAGAGGTTCAACAAAGTCAAAGTCAGGATACATTGTCAAAGTAATATAGATATCTGTACAACATTTCATTGCAATCCATTGACTGGGTGTAGAAGAAGTGGACTGACAGACATGGCCATCCCAGGAGCTTGAAACATGAAATGGTCTGTCTATTTAAGACCTCCATAGGTATGAACTTTAGAGTATATATGACACAGTCACAGTCAAATACTGACTGAAATATTGCTTTCATATCATCATATTGTTGAGGTGGACTTATAAACAACTAAGTCAGAAAAAATATCCACATAAAAAAATTGGACATAAAGTCCAATAAGGTTTGGATCTTGTTTCTCTTATTAATAAACCATGCCAAATTGGCAACACATGACAATTAGCTAAATGTAAGCTATTTAATACTACCACTGCAAGGCTAGAAGTGGAGGTAACTAACTATGAACATTACCAAGTTGCAAGGTTATCTTGTTGGTGCCATTTTGCCCACATTGCGTGAATGCAGCAGACAAGTATACAATCCTGTCCAGTGCTGTGATTAAAACAATGAAACCCAAAACTGAGCTGTGGAAAAATCAACAAGAGTGACTGAGAAGATGTTAAGAATCTCCTCAGTTAGAAGACTGTAATGGCTCAGTGTCGAACTGCATCTCAAGCGTGTAAGAAATACCATTTTATTGCATCTGATGGTGTTCCTCCTCATGTCTTAGCTCTCTTTCCTCACCAGACACTCCCTTCTGCTCATTTTGCAGCAGACTCATCTTTGAGAAAGAGAGGAGGGAGCAACGTCGGAAGAGGGAGGCGGGAAGGAGATGAGGCCTCTGTGGACCCTGTTGATTTCTGTCAAGTGAGCAGCATTTTAATTCCATGTGCCAAGGCCAGCAGACTGCAGATGGACGTGCATACACAGACACACTCTCTTATTCTTATATGTACATTCCCCCGTCTCTCCGTGCACTGTGTCTGTCTTTTATGCCCTTAATGCACTAACAAACGCTCCACCTGCTCCATCACCAGAGCTGCTAACCTGTAACCCGTCCAGGCTTTCTAACTCTGTTAGCCGCAACGTCCTCTTTGCAAAGGCAAACGGTAGGTAGTTTGGTGATTCTATGGACAGTGTAGCGTTGACAGGGCCTGGGACTGATGGAGCATGTGTGTGCGTGTCTGTGAGCACTTATGTGCGTGTGAGTGTGTGAGCGCTTACGTGCGTGTGTGTGCTGGCAGTGGTGGTGGTGGGGGAGTGACAGGCAGTGACGGTGGGTACACAGCGTAACCTTTAGAGTGGAGCCACAGGAGCATGACGGCCAGACTCAAAGGTAACAAAGAGAGAGACAGCGAGAGGTGTGCGGGGTTGTTGGGAGGAGAAGGAGAAAGTCGACAGGTAGGGGAGATAGAAACTTCAATGTATTTGTGTCATCTGCGCCTCTCACTGTTTGCTTTGCCACGTCCCACTGCAAAACTGCAAGCAGCCAAGAGGTTGCACTGAAAAAAACATAAAGAAGTGGGACGACACACATTTTCAGATAAATTTGGATTTTTTTTTGTCTTAATACAATACTCATATGCACACATATACGCACATTGAGAGAGTTATACGTTGATGTAAATATTCTTCTTCTCCATATTGACCATGAGGTGATCCATTCAACTACTGTAAATGATGGGAAACAGCATCCATGGGACTCCAAGTTTAGCAGAACCTAATATGAGGCTTCATCAGTTTGAGTCAAGTCAAGGAGGTATCTTCCAAAGTGACTTTTGACTAGTTTGAAATTATTCTAGACATTGTTTTACCATGATTTATCCATACTCCATTAAAGAAAGAAGGATTTCAAAGTTGTTTGCTTGTGATCTTGTGAACAGACATAGAGTTTTTACCAGTCATCATTATGTAGTTATTTTGGAATCCCTTTGATCCATTTATTGCAATTAAATCACAGCAAAATCTGTTTATTTTTATCATACTGCTGTAGTAAGCCAAATTAATTCACCTAATGTGTGACTTGCTAGACACAGTGTGTATTTATTGATTTTGACATGCCAATTTTGAAACCTCGCTCAGCGAGTGATGGAATATTCAACAGCATTACAACATAACAAGTTGCATGGATCAATCCGAGCCACTTTGGATCAATCCGAGCCAAGGTAGGTGGGTAGGTAGGTAGGTAGGTAGGTAGGGTGGGTAGGTAGGTAGGTAGGTAGATAGATAGATAGATAGATAGATAGATAGATAGATAGATAGATAGATAGATAGATAGATAGATAGATAGATAGATAGATAGATAGATAGATTGATTAAAGATCTGAGTGAATTTCTCCTATTCCACCATGACTTAATTACACAGAGAGACTTAATCATTCCTCTTGTCCAGCAGCACTGATGCTAATTAGTTTCTCTGTACACACCCTGCACACACAGACACGTACATCTGAGCGCACACCCTCCACATATGTAATGACATGGTGCCTATTTACACTTTACACACGCTCACGTGCACGCACTGACAGGGCTGAGTGTCTCTCTGCAACATTTTTCTCATTAGGATCTCTGTCCCGTCAGTCGAGGCTTGGTGAATAATTTATAGATATTGGAGAGAAGGTTGTTGGCAGACGATGTGTGTGTCCAGCCCAAGTCCCCGGTGTGAGTTTTTAAGCTTCCACATGTCACGGGGGTCTTTCTGCCAATACTGTCAGCCAGCTAAGATCTCCTGTTCATTCATACTGACAAGTCACACACATAGTATATACATAATGACACATACACACACACACACAGAGGCATCAAATACACAAGCATAGCCACATTTTTTTTTTGTTATACCAAGCCCGTCTCCTGTCTGGTCTGGATTGTGTATATAACAATTTTTCAATGTTTGACAATTTTTTTTTTTTTTTTTTTTGTTAACACATGCATTATGTTATATATCAGTAAAGTACGACACATCCTGTTTTAAGTACTTAAACACTCTCTCTAAAGGTATACTGTACTGCATGACTGCACAATACAGGAGAAAATGAATGAACTACGTTATGAGTAACCATTTAGCAGATAAGTTCTGTATGAATATTTTGCGACTTTTACTCATCATGCTGATAATGGAATTATGTGTGTCCATAAACATATTTGCAAATTGGTGTCATATATAAAGGTATTTCTGCCACAGTCTGTCTCTCTGTCCCTCCTCTATAGCCACATACTTAATTACCCCAGTCCTCTACATTGCCATTATGCATCCATCCACCAGATGCCCTCAGACCTTTTCTCCTTTCCTAATCACCTGACTACCCTGCCCATTATCACACCTGTGTCTCATTCCCTCAGGGGTCACTCACTAAATGTACCTGTGTTCCCTCTGCAAATCGTCTTTGTCGTCTTTGTTGTTACCTGGAACCTGCCTGGCTGACCTTCTGCTTGACCCCTGGCCTTGTGATTCTTTACCTAACCCTTGTTTTTTTTTTAACTTGCCTGTTTGGACCGCATTCCTGGCTTTGGCTCTTGCCTGCCTTGTGACTGACTCGTGACTTGTGAGGTTTTTGCAGCTTTGCTATTAAACCACTGAGCTGATCCTGATTGCCTGCTTGATCTTTTTTTGGGTCCTTCCCCTGCTGCCTCACACTCACCTGCCGTGACAGTTTCAAGGAGACACTGTTGTTTCATACACACACCACCTTCATGGTGAAGGAAACTATAATTAGTCACACACACACTTCCCTATTCTCACATCAGTCTACCTAATTCTTTTCGTAGGTGAACAGGTTATTGTATACAGGTATATTTGTCATATAGTCAGTTGCAGAGAAACTGATTTTACTAAGCTGTGGCTCTATATCTTGTTTTGTTTTTGGTGATTAAGCTACAGTTTTGTTCAGTCAGTAGTTACACCTGTACATATTACACCATATTTGATGCTACTTGTGCATACAAACTATTTTAGAGGACCAGTGATACCTATCTTCACACAGGCATGCATTAACAAATAAGCACATTATGCACACTCGTCATAATTAAGTACACATATGAATGTTCAAACACGTTCACATACAGTACAGATTCATGTGCATCCACTACACACTCACAGAGACACTGCTTGGACGTAGGCCTGCGACTATGACAAGCCCTGCTGTCTGCCTCGGTCCTCTCCCAGGCTTTAGATGAGGATGGGGAGGAATGCTAAAGAAACCAGGAGAAGCCAAGCATACAGTTCTATGGTGGGGGTGGAGGTTTGGAGCGAGGGAGGAGGGGGGTCTGGATGCTGCTCACCACACCACACCACACCACACCACACAGCTCTCTTTCTCTCTTTCCCTTCCTCTCCCAGCATCCTCTCAGTCTGCAGAGACCCCATGTGTGTCAGCCAAGCAGTGGAGCATTCCCTCTGTCTATTTTACCTAGTTTTGTTGTTTCTCCTGCTGCCTCTCTCTCTCTTATCCCCCTTTTCCTATTTTCTCCTTTATGTTTTTCAGATTTTCTGTTTTATTCGATCCCTTTTAAGCATTTATTTATTTTATATATTTTTGCAAGGATGGTATAGAGGAAAACCTTTAGAGCATTTTAAAGTATATGAAGATGGGACGAAGCAGAAAAAAGGCATAAGGGAGTACAAGTGTCCTTATAAGAACAAGTGAAGGATGTGTCCAGGAGAGGTGTAAATTGTTTGTGTGTGTGTGTTTACCACCCTCTCTCCTCTAAAGAATATTGAAAAACTATGTTTCAAGACCATTAATGATTTGGGTGTTATTGTTTTGAGTAGTTGGATTAAAGTATGAAAGAAATAACAAAATTGTAAACGAGTGGTCCTACAGAGGCACCTCTAGTCAGTTGTGTGTGTGTGTGTGTGTGTGTGTGTGTGTGTTCGATTTGTTTCCTGTTAAACTTTCCCCAGCAGGTGTCAGCTGAAGGAGGAGGCTCGGAGGCGGAGACATGGAGGAAGAAGGCAATTACTGTTGTGGAGCGTTTTTTTTGTTTGTGGAAGCAGAATTGTGTGGCTTGCTGCTAATGAGGCCCAGTGAGCTTGTTAATAATGAATTGGGGAAAAAGGTGACGCAGGGACTGAGTGTGTGTGTGTGTGTGTGTGTGTCTGTGTCTGTCTGTGTGTGTGTGTGTGTGTGTGTGTGTGGTGTGTGTTTGGTGGATATGGTTGGTGGGGTCATCTCACCAGAGAGTGTTGACATTCTCTCTGATAGGCCTCCAGGCTGAACATGGTATCACAGCACTGTTTGATATTGATCTGACCACACGCACACATACACACACACATTTTGTCAGTATCTTTCTTTTTTCCAATAGAACTTTGTAGCTTTTTTATCCATCCATGTAGACACTTCTTTGATTCACCTTTTTTTTGTAAACTTACTTTTCCCTTTTAAGGATTGCAAATATTCTTTAACTTTCATACATTTTTAAGTGAAGTCCTGGGTGGGGTGGGGGTCCTTTTGACTCCCAAATTGTGTTGATCAGACACACATCTAATAGCAAGTACAGTATTTTGAGGAAATGCCAAATAGCTCAATTTCTAAGTAATAGTAGTAATAATAATAATAATAGTAATAAGTTTCTTATGTATGTATGTAATGTTGGGGTCCATTCATCTCTGAAGTCGGAACTCTGAGCTGAAGTTGACTGTGCTTCAGTACAAAGTTGGAAAACCAGCCATGATTATGATTATGATTGGTAGCCATTGTTAGCAATAGAGGTTGATAACAACACATTAAGCTATATTTTGCATATGCAAACACCGTAGAAATATTTCTACAAAAGACATTGGACAGCACTGTGTGTAATGAGACACAAAAGCTAATAGACAGTATATTTCTACAGCTGTCCTGTGTGTTGATGTACTGAGCAGCCATCTTTGATTTTAATGTTGAGGTTGGTGATGTTCTCCGGATTCTGATGCTCCCAGTCAGAAATAGGACCTCAGGGGTCGTTCCACTTGAAATTTCTGACTGGGAACTTCAAATGAAGTACACCATAACCTGTGCTAAAGGTAGTTTAGATGACAAGATTTCATTATGCGACCTTTTTTGGACTTGG
Organism: Scortum barcoo; assembly: GCA_023238725.1. NCBI lineage: Eukaryota > Metazoa > Chordata > Actinopteri > Centrarchiformes > Terapontidae > Scortum > Scortum barcoo. The sequence continues at coordinate 18,017,535 of CM041537.1, forward strand.
CAATAAAGATTGGCAATAATGCCAGTAAGCTCCTCTGAAGGTGGCATGTTTTCATTCAATTTAAATAGACTGTTCACCGGATCTCTCATTTCTGTATTTTGCTACATAGTTTAGCCATGCTAGCACCATAACTTTATGGATGGTAATGTAGATCAGTCCACTACTTTTTTTCAACCTGAAATATCTCAATAACTATGGGGTGACCATGAAATTTTGTTGTCATTCATGGTCCCTTCAGGATGAATCCTACTCACTTTCCTTTCCTCCCCTTTCCTTTACCGCCACCATCAGTCACAGCTGTTCTTGTTCTACATTTTTTCTCTCATCGTTCTGGAGAACATTTTAACCATCAGGAAATTAAAGGAAAAGGTTTCTAATAGATATGGACATCCTGCAGTACAAAGCCAAAAAGAGGGGTGTTGAGGGAGAGATGCAAGGCAAAGACACTGCGTGAGGTGAATTTTAGTCAAAAATCATACTTCTTTTCTGTATGTCTCCCCAAATCTCAATTCACAGACATGAAACGCATATTAATATCATTCAGTGTGACTTGCACTTCCTGAGTATATCATTATCTCTGATATCCATTGCAAATAAATTTATAGAAAAGACAAATTCCACAGCGGTCAAACTTTTCAAAGAAACATGCTGCACCTTCAAAAACTATGGCAATTCAAAAACATGATGACTTGCCACAGAAAGCCTCACTTCAAATACAGAAACAATGCAAAGTAAAAAACAGACAAACCATGAAAACAAATGCAACAGAAAAACACTGCATATCCAATCAACAGTCAGCATAAAGGAAGTTCACCAGGCCTCCTGGCAATTTCCTATGAAATGGGACTGCTAAGATTGGCCACACTCTGACACTTACTGAGAAGCCTGGACTCAAGAGCACGAACCCTTCACAATTATTTGACTTTATATATTATATGTTAAAATAGTATTAGCTAGTATTATATATGAATATTAGCTAATATTAGAATGCTGAAGTTACCTCAAATGACTACTGTGCCTCCCAGACTCTTGTCTAATACTTAAGTACTATATATATATTGTATATACTCTCTCTCTCTCTCTCTCTCTCTCCATATATATATATATATATATATGCAGCTATATATATATAACTCTGACCTCTAATTGTGTCCTTTTTTAACAGTTTGGCAGTGTTGTGTGTTACTGTGAAGAGCAGAGGGATTTTGGCTGGATCTCAAATGGGAGCTGACCGCCGTGATAACAACACTCATTGTCCCACACTCACCTGTGCTGCATTAAATGCAACAGTCACCTCTGCCTGTGGGCCTGCGGCTTGGTGTGTTTGCGTGTAGGTGTGTGTTCCTGTGTGTGTTTTGGTTGCATGGGTGTGTCTGTGTTGAGTGTGAAGGGTGAGGTGAGGAGTGAGGAGGGTGCGAGAGAGAGAGAATTATTACTCCCCTCACTTTCGTGTCCAAACGAAGCCCCTTAGATTCCTCCAGACTAACACCTCCCTGAGGAGAGCGGATCAGACAGTCTGCAAGAGGAATGAATCTGTGTGTGTGTGTGTGTGTGTGTGTGAGAGAGAGAGAGAGAGAGAGAGAGAGACCAGCAACTATGTTAGAGGGTTTGGTTAGCATGGACCACAGGACCAAAGTCCACTGACAGCTTGGCTACCTCTCCTCTATTACATTTCTTCGCCTCTCTTTGCACTCCAGTTCCTCTTTGTCGCTCTCCATCTTTATTGTGAACACAGCCTGATCCTTCCATTTCTCTTTTAGTCTTTCAGTGTACCGTCCGACTGTTAATAGCCTCTGTCAACACCAGCGGTCTTTTCTCTGACTGTCTGCCTCCCCCTCCCCCCTACCCCTTACCTTTTAAAAGGTGAATACTTTCAGCATCCTGCTTTTGTCTATGTAGCTGTCTGTTTTTGACACTTTTCTCCACGCTGCTTTATAAACCCTTTCTCCTCTCTTGTCTCTCTTCCTCTCACCTCCACAGAGACGGTGACCAAAATATACAGTCTTATTTTAAAAAGCACACTTGTATGCCTCCCTCCAGCCATTTAGCTTCCCTCTCATCTCATGTCTCCTTTCATTTCTCTCCCTTTCTTTTACTCGTTTGTATCCAGCTGGCAAAAGTGGGGACGTGAGGTGCATTTTACTTATAACTTATTACTTGATGTATTTGTCTCTTCCCATCATGCCCTTCCCTCATTCTCCATCTTCTGTTCATCAGACGAATGGACAGACATTTTAGAGATATTTATTTGTGAATTCTCTTCCCTGTTTGAGTGCATGTATCATGTGTCCACATTCATGCATCTCTGTTGCTGTCTGCTGTCACTGAGTCAACCGAGGTGGTCTCTTGTCAAACAGCTTACATGTAGTAACCCAGGAGGCTTCTTATTCTCTCTCTCTCTCTGTCTCTGTCTGTGTTTCTCTATCTCTCTCGCCCTCTGACTAGCCTGTCCCTCCGGGGTGGAGCAGAGGAGAGCCCAGTGGACCACAGCAGACCTTGTCTATTTCCATCCCCTTCTCGCCCCGTCCTTTTCTGACAACACAGGCGGCCCCCTGGTACCATGGCTGACCCCTTCAGTCAGCTCTCATCAGCTGCATTGACAGCTGTCAATCAAGTGTCTGGGCTGCGTTGTGACAGAGGGAAGCACTGATGGAAAGTTGTTATGTTTGTGTGTGTGTTTGTGTGTTTACACTCATCAACAATATGCTTAGCATTTTAATATCAGACTAACATTTGTCATTGATAAAAACAAAAACATTATGTAGGGATTCAGAACAAAAAGGCTAATCTGTAAAAAATTCCAGCATTCATCAACTTGCACATTTGCAGTGTAAAAACGCTCTGGTGTTAGAGATCTACTTAGGCTCGTTTGATTAACATCCTAATGACTGAACAGTCATTAAAGCCAGTCAGGTGAGATTCAGCTCAGTAGCTCTGTTCATTTAAACAAACCTCCTGTGTTGTGTTATTGAGTAAGACAAACATTTCCAGATGCTTGAATGTTTTGTAGCCGGTGGCAAAAGAGCAAAGCAGCAAGGATTTCTCAGCTCGCCGCTCTTTGTTGTGTGGGAGCAGACACATTCATTGTTTATCTGCATTGTTATTCTCCATCGCCACCAAACCACTAATGACATAGCATTCAGATCAAACCCCTCTATTTATGGCAGCCAGGTTGGAGCCCGAGCGGTATCCTGCAACTGTGTGGACGCAGTAATGGCTGAACTGTGTGACCCTGTCGTGTAAAGCAAGGAAAAAAAAACAGCCTTATTACAATATTTATAAGAGCATCACAGCAAAAAAAAAAAAGTCTTGGGTTTAAGTTTTGTAACGGTAATAGTATGTTACTCAACAGATTACATCCGTGTAAAAGATGCCTTTGACCTGAGGTAAAATGCAATGGTGGAAGAAGTACTGAGATTTTTTTTTAAGTATAAAAGTGTAAATGTATATGAGCACAAACAATATGAGCAAAATATATGAGAATGGAAGTATGAATGGTAAAAGTACATAATGCATTTAGTCTTCTATTTATCATCAGTACATTTTTAGAATATTATTTCGACTCATTAACATGTAAGGAATATTTTTATTTTGTCAAGAAGAAGAAGATTTTACAACTTCATAAACTGTCGGCTAATTTAATCTGTAACAATACATATATTGTAAACTGATTTTATTTGATTTCAGATGAAATCGTTGTTAATAATAATCTAAAATCTAAAAAGACCACTCTTAAGTTCACTTAAAAATGCCCCTTTCATGCATTTTCTTTGTCATAATATCCAAATTCTCAATAAGCTCCCAGCAATAGCTTTTATATGGCAAATGTATTTACTTTATCAGTTGCTATAATAATGCTGTTGTCTGTGCACCACATAGCAGAATACTCTAAAATAGTGTGACATTGTATTGTAAGGGTATAAGGATGATCTAAGATACAGCACAGTTTGTATCAGGGGTCTGCATACTTGATACATGCATTACTGATACACACCCTCAAGCTATTGTCCACATGATCCTCATATCAAACCTGCAGCTCCAGGGCAGCTGCTGAGGTTAAAGAAGTAAATATGTAATAGGAAAGCAGAAGAAACACACTGTTCATGCTGGGAACCACCCAAGTGAGGGAAAATATGCAGGGAATTGCAGAAGTGAAGTTTAATTTTTTTGTTTTTATTTGTAAAAATAATGAAACAGACAAAACATAGTGCATTAAAGAAAATAATTGTGCTGGTGAGGTTTGATGCTTGATAAAGGAAATCCAAGAAAAAAAGGAAAACATCTTAAAAATCCAAATTTATCAAACATACTTGTAAGATTAAAAAATAATAAAATTTCAATATCATCATGTACTGTAGTAACTCTGGTTCTTCAGAATCAGACAATATTTCTCGGCTCAATTCAGCTGACTTAACAATTCATCATTATATGTAATGAAAATCTTATTATCTGACAGCAGTACAATTAAGACTGTGATTTATATGACTGCAAATTAACATATCAATAAGCCTTACAGGAAATGTCTCATTAATTAGTCATCCCTTAATTGGCCCTGAATGCCATTAGCGTGTTGTGTGTGTTAACCATGCGTTCATTAATAACATTACTGTGTGACTAGGATCTGCAAGACCAAGCTAAGATTAGTTTAACTTTTGTTGCCTCTTCAGCTGTTGCACGGTGGCACTGTGTGTGTGTGTGTCTGAGAATGATATGACACCCATGCCCATACTGATGCACAGGCTGATTCTGCTTTGATCAATGGCGCCTGGTACTGGAGGGGGGGAGGCTTGAGCTTGAGGTGAGTTGGGGGGTAAGGGGGGTCTGAACCTCCCACTGGTGCTGATGAAGACGAATGAGCTAACAAGACATGATGGAATTGCTTTTGCAAAGAGGGGGGCTGAATGTTGTATCGTGATATTGTGTTGAGGGCGGCTAAAGGAGCAGGTTGATTTATTGTTCCACCAGCAGATAGCCACCGTTTTGCTTCCCCTCCCTCCCTACTTATTCACCGAGACCCTTCGGTCTTTAATTACAGCCCCCAGCCTCTTCCATTCTCTCATCCATGTCCTTATTAGAAGAGTCATACCACACATCATGCATCCATGCTGGCAGAGGACAACAGTATATATGAGACAGAGCTTGAAGAGGGAGGATTGGTGCCCAAAATGTCACAGCCATGTTAATTTTGCATTCCATTACCACCTTATGGTCAGGAAAACAAGGAAGAAATACAGAGATTGTGGAGAGTAATGAAGCCAGGGAACTGAAGGTCAAAGGAGGAACTAGAAAAAAAATAAAACAGAGAACGGATGAAATTGGGGAGAGGAGGAAAATGGGCCGATTAAGATATGTACATAATGGGAAGGAGGGATAGGAGGTGACAAATGGAGAAATAGAGCAATCCTTGGAGAGAGGAGGAGGGGTAAAGACATTTTAAATGGTATGGGAGGCCTGAGAGTAAGATGCAGCCCGGTGGTCCAACCTGATGAATTTATAAAAGGCCTTCGGAGGGAAGAGGGGAAACGCAAAACAATAAGAAAATGCAGAACTGAAAAAAGAAAAAGGGATAAGTTTGAGCATTATCTGCAAGAAAAAGACAGCTGCAATTATAGCCCTGCAGGGCCAATTACAGATTAGTCTGTTTGTTCTAAAATGAATATGGGTAATTTAAGAATAAAACACAAGAGCCCCCTGCACCAATAAGTGGACAAATATCTGCGCAGGTCTACATTAGTGATTCTCTGCAGCGAAAAAGGCAAGAGAGGGGGAGAAAGGCAAGGCAGGGGGGCCAGCTCACCCCACACAATTTATCACTGCATTGCCATTCTCTTTCTGAAATATCAGCCTATTAAAACATTCATTGAGATGATTAAACTGCAATAAAATCTAACAAAATTTGCACTGACACTTTCAGTGCATGATTTATTAGGCCGAGGCTTCGCATGTGCCTCTCCAACCCCGATAAACACGAGGAAAGATCAGGTGCTGCTGCCACCTGTTGGCTGAGCTGGAGGGAGTCCAGGCTGATTTTTCAACACTAGAAAATATTGACATTGAGATGACTCTCTTCTGCATTTTCTTTTTTTCATGCTGATTTTAATGTTCATTTCAATCTCATACAAGCAATTAGAACAGACTTTATTTATTAGAGCTATTCAGCCAAAACTTGATTTCAAAAATGGATATAATTCAAGAAAAATGTTACTTAAGATAATTTCACCATTAGGCTATTGGCACTACTGCTATTTAATGTTATGTTTCAGTGTTTGATATCTTTTTATTGTTGTTATTATTTTACAACATAGATAGAACTAAAAGCTATTATTTATATCATCAATCATCAATTACTCTGACAGTTATCTTTCTGACTGTTGGATTAATAGTTTGATAATAGTATAGTTTTTAGGTCAAAGCTTATTAAGAAAAAAAACAGCTTGTAATCTGGAGTAAGAGGGTTGTTTTTTTGCTTTCAATAGGACAATCTGTTAGGGTTTGCATGTTGTCTGTTGTGTCACTTTTTTTATTTTGTAGTCTCGCCTCTCATCACTTGTGAGCGCTTTGCTTCCTGTCCTTTTGTCTCCCTCCCATTTTGATTTCCTGCTCCGCCCCAAATTGGTTTCACCTGTCCCCATTAGTCTCATCACCTGTTTCCACTTCCCTTTCCTCCAGGTTATTTATGCCGGCCCTTCTTTTCTGTTCTGTGTCCCAAAGTGTCGTCTGTGCTTACCAGTGCTGTGCTTCCTGTTCAGTTCCTGCCTCAACCCTTGTGTGTTCCTGCCTTCCTGTCTGTTCCTCCTGTTGCCTGTGTTCCTGTGTTTGCCCTCAATAAAGAAGTCTAACGTCTACTCTGCCTCCTGCCTCGTCTGCATCCTGGGTCCAACTCCGCTTCACCTTGCACCAACCCTAACACAATTCATTCATCCATCAAAATTATGACCCATTATTTTTTGTCAATCTACTAATAATTTAATTTAAGACAAAGGTCTAAACTTAATTAGGCTCCAGTGTGATCGCCCTGCCTCACTGCTTGTTCAAGTGATTTAGATATTGTTGCAACTAGAGTACTGACTCTACCAAGTTATAGTATGTTGGAAAAAAATCTTGGCAATTAAATGAACTTTAATGATAACATTTGCAACAGATTGTTACATATGTTGAAAAAGAACATATTAAGAGTGTGAGAAAGACGTGTAGTTAGAAAAAGGTTTTGTAATTTTATGTTAAATATGCGGCTTCATATTTCCAAATGTCATAATAATTTCTTCATGCAAATTTGAAGTTCATGTTCTCATTTGGAAAACATTTTTCAATCATTAAGAACTGTGTTAGCATAATTCATGTCATCATGTAACAATCCTGTTCTCTTTTACGCAGCATGATCTAATTACTTACTTTATATTTCACATAATTGGAGATGTGAGGGGTCAGATTGTAACAACATCTAGTCCACATTTCACTGCATTAGCTGAGGAGGAAGTGTTTTGTGTTGAACTGGTGTTGTATTGATCCCTCTGCTTTATTACAGGCTGTGTGAGTGTTAATACTGTCCGGGAAGACAGGAGGGGGATTACCTGGAAATGGTGCTATTGATCGGGGGTTTGCCTCAGGAGAGGGCTACAATCCACCAGTGCGCACAGTGTTGAAAAGATGCTGCACAAAGAGGTAGCAAACAAACACCACCTGAGACGTGTGTTTATGACGAGCTGCCTTTTGTCCACAGTGATGTATCTGCTTTAGAGGTCACTTTGCCGGTGGTGTGGCGTCAGAGCAGGTGAGGTGGCATTGTGACCTTCACAGATGACACAAGTTGATGAATCAGATCAATAGCAAGTCATTTCATGAAAAAACCCTTTTAACTATCATGATGCATGTGCTTGTTCAGATGTGTGTGTGCATGTGTGTGTGTCTTTACTCATTTTTTTAGGGTTAAGATTTAGTTTTAGGGTTAAGGCTAGAATTATGTTTATCTATAGAGCTGGGTTTGGGGTGTATTGTTATGATGGTTAAGATTAGAAGCTGAGAAATGCATTATGTCACCAAGGGTCTTCACAAATAGATAGACCGTGTGTGCGTGCATAATGTGTGTGTGTGTGTGTGTGTGTGTGTGTGTGTGTTTCACATTGTCAGACTCTCTGTGTGTCTCACTACAGTAATCTCAACCTGCTCTGGCATGAGAGTCACTCGTGTGTCCCTGTGACACAGTCACATTGCTGCATAGTTAACAGCTGCTGAGTGGCTGCAATGTCAGTCAGCAGGAATTAAAAAAAAAAAAAACAAACACTGACCCCACATTACCTCACACAGTTATATTGTCACTCACTGTCCCCCGGAGACACAGTCTTTTAACAATATGTGTCAGTTTAATATAACTTGATTAAACTTAATGTATTGTTATTAAGCACATCATTGAATTGTGAACTTTAAAAAGAATTGTCTAATATGACATACTGTGGTGTCACCTGGGTCCATATACTGTGGTCCTGGTGTGTTAAATATTTATATATAGTATATGTTATACATAATAATATAACAAAGAATAGAATATTACTTAAAATATATGTATAGTTTATGTAACTTACTCACACCATACAGTAATAATACCAAGTAGTGTGTGTAGTATAATAGCAAGCATTAGTTATAATATAGTATTGTTATATAATATTATAATATAATATTCTAATAAAATAGTGTTAAATATGTTACAATTTCTCATACTAATCCCTTAATGATCATGAAGGAATGTTTGTGCTATACGTAGGTGTGTTGTTGAAAGGCTTGTTACAGTGTGCCACATTAAGCTGCACAATGCAATACAGAAAATGTTCCTGTTATTCTGTCAGCACGGCCCTCATTATACCGTAATATTACACTATAGTGTGTTGCATTACTTCATGCACAATAAGTAGATGTTTGGACATCTCTCTGCAATAGTACCCTCTGATTCATACAGTGACCTCTTATTAATACAGACAGCGGTGGGTTGTATCCGATTACCCGCCATGCTTTAGCAATGAAGGTCATTACTCCACAATGAAGTAGTGAGATCAAAGCTATTAATACAGATCAGCAGAATGGTTTCCCAAGTAGAGAGGTACTGTGAGGATGTGGTACCCGGGCGTCCTCTTAGCCCAGTGGCTCCTCTCTGTAGCGCTGCTGGCCTGTCTGCTGTTCTGGCTCAGAAAGAAAGGTCAAGGTATGCATAAGTGTGGATATTTGTGTATTTGTGTGTTTGTGACCAGCATATTCATTTCAGTCTCTGCACTCATTATATTTGAGTGGTTCTATAATAGAGGTCTAGTCTAAAAAAATGTTTCCTGTGCGCTGATTGTGGAAACTCACCATTTTTGGTACATGCTGATATGTATTTGTCAAGTCACAAAAAGAAAAGCATGACATGTTCTGACATGTTCAGTTATGGGGATGACTGTGCAGTTTCATAGTAATGGCGGTAAGAAAAGGGGAGGTGTTCCTGTGTGTTTTATAGATAGCAGCACTGTGTCTGCATCCAAATGTCCTGTATCTATTTAAAGACAACTCCAGTGAGCTGCCTACAGCAGACAAGCCTCCCACACTCATGTAATCCCGTATTGGTTCTGTTGTTTTTCATCTTTAATCAATTTATACAGACATTACTGTCAATAATTGACATGACCACAATTTAAGTTTTATTTTAATTTAATTTGACAGTGTTTATGTTGCGCTTCATGTGCATTTTGAAACAATTATATGCTTGGTAAATTTAGGCTTAACATTATAAAAAAGACGCAGAAATTAAAGTAATTATCTCTGCATTGTTAGTGATTTGATTAAATCAGCTTCACTGACAGTGATTGAACAAACTGTTTAACAGTCACAAAACCCTCCAGACACACACATGTGGCCACATCGACGTGTAGTACTGTACTCTATCTAATTACGCATCTCTTTCATGATTCCAGACATGGATAGTGGACTAACACGATATAATGTGCCTGCTTGTGGAAGAAGGGAGTCAATTAAAAGGGGGAAAGTAACTGACAGTTGGATCATCGGGGCTTTGGGAGTTGAATTTTCTTCCATACAGAAATTACTTACACAAAGGAATTACAAACAAGTACAAATTGCTATTTGAATTATTGATTCTGTGAATGGGAGGCATCCATTTATAATACCCAGAGGTTTTGTTTATGTGCAGCACTTTCATCTACTTGCAAGAAATAGAACATCAATCTCTATTGAACTGGACATATTGGACTTGTTGAATTCAGGGGAGACTTTTTTGATAAAGGAAGTTGTGCACAATAAACATTTTCACCCTAGTATACATTCCTCAGTAACCAGCTTATCAGCTGCAGCTCTTAGCGAAAGACCTGATAAGGCCAGTGGGAGTAAACTAACCTGCCGCATACAGATAGAGGATGTTACATAGCGATCACAAATAACAAAATTGAGAGGAGAGAAAATGCTGAGGAATAATGCTTGAGCATGTTGTCTTCTGTAGAAAAGGTCTATCATGTGAGTGAGATGGGGAAGGGTTTTCTGAAATAGCAGGTGACAGACCAGTTGTATTGTGCAGTTTGAGGCAGGATCACATTGTGGCTAATGTGTTATGGCTCCTCAGGTGGTGATGACCGCTCAGCATCTGAAATCAAGACGTCCTCGAGCTGTGATCCAGTGGGGGATGCTGGTAAGCTGCAGTTTCAGATTTCACCTCACCATAGCAGCTAATACATACCCTTACCATAAAATAATAATATTGATATAATAATAATGTATATTTTCTGCAGACTTGATTTCTACCTGCATGTTGCATCTTTGTATGGAAATCACTTGTGGAAAAAAAAGAAACATTTAAAGCAAACCACAGATAAGGTTACTAAAACGTGAAGCAGTCAGGAGTATGATAATACAAAATTTCCACTTAACATCACTCACTCCACAAATATTTGGTATGGCTTTGATATGGCTCAGCAAGTGTTTCATGAAAATGACCTGGCAAGAGTAGAGGAGTTACTTAGTATAATATTTTTTAACTGAATTCTGATCAATTTCCACATATTTATTTGTGAGATTTCACACTGACACTAAAGAGGGTAAGTGTGAAAAACAAAGCCTAATTAAAACTGCCGCGTATCAGTGGTGTAAAACAACAAAATGTGAAAAATTACACAGGTGGTAGGAGATGAGGGGGTTGAATACTTTTAATAGGCACCATCTATGTGTGTGTGTGTATATGTGTGTTCATCTAAATGCGTTTGCGCAGCTATGTGTGCCTCCATGTGTGCCAAGGGGATAGTTAAGCTGTGCACTTCTGCTACTGCTATTACTCTCCTGCCAGGCTGAGTTAGAGGTGAGAGGCTCCTTAAACTCCACACAGTTGCAGCAGTGTGGCAGGGATTTTTACACTCAACACTTCTTTCCCTCAGCCAGCATCAAGTCAAGGACCATGGCACAAGCAGCTACCGTTGACCCCACCAAGATGGGAGAGGGTCGGGCCATTGCCGTGCTGACCTCGGGAGGCGATGCCCAGGGTAAGCCATGGGTTTTCAAGGGTGGTATGTGAGAGTGGAGTGCCAAGACAGGGCACGTCTGCTGTTCGTTTGGCTCAGCAGGTGGGTTAAGGGGATCCGGTATGTAGGAGGTCACTACTTAGAAACTCAACAGCAGGGTGTCTTAAAAAAAATAGTATTTGAGATATAAAGTGAGTCAGAAAACTGGAAGTCTAGACTGCATATTTTGATGCTTTTTGTCACTGATCCTGAAGAGTTATCTATTATAATAATATATCTCCATAGTGTTGGTGTCTCATTGACTTTTGGACATTATTAGTTAACTATTGCATTAGATATAACACTGCTTTTTGAAGAACAAAGCATGAATTCATTGCCCTTTTACATGAAATGTGGTTACTCATGATGTTTTTATGTTGATAATAGTACTCTAATGAGGCAGAGCTATTTAGCTATTGTATCTCATATAGATAACTTATTGAAAAGGGCGGCCTCAATTCCTTCACCTAAAACTGCAAGGATCACAGAGTGAGGCAGACCTTGACCTTTAACTCAGTGCGGGATATCTGTATCGTGACCTTTGGGAAGTGTGTAAGTGACCCCACACACACGAGTGTGAATGCAAAACTGCCCAGCTTGCTAACCCCCCCTTCTTCTTTTCAACTTCCAAGATACATCATCCTCACTGCAACCTTACCTTTTTAGTCATCTTCATATCCTTTAGTCCAAGTGACTTCCTCTGTTCCTTCCTCTCTCTCTCTCTCTCTCTCTAACTCTCTCTAACACTGTATCTGCTATGAAGGCTAATTTTAGAGGCATGACCTTTCTGTTGTGTTTGTAAAGTGGTGAGGCAGAGAGAGCGGGCCGTCCTACTCCTTCCTCTTACACTGTACACTGTAAGTCTAGATGCTCTTGGCACCCTTAAAGCTACTCTATCCACATCTTGTCCTTTAAACAACCCCCCAAGTGTTGAGACTGCAAGCAGAGGCCCAGTTGCCTTTGCTGTAACACAAGATATCACTGACAACTAAAATGTTACCAACAATGAATAAATGTCAAATAAAAGTTTTAGCCTTGTTTTATCTGACGCTTGTGTTGTTGTCGCATCCATCTCATGTTCAGCAGCTGCAGTAGCAGATTAATTTGGAGACTGAGAATAGAAATGGAAGTGTTATTAAAAGTATGAGCTGTGCAACATCTACCATATGATCAAGTGAAGGCTCAGAAGGACTATCAAAATATCCTACTCAAGTTACCATGCAAACTTGTTTCAACTGCATGTGCTTAGATGTGAAATGTAACTTTCAATTTACTGGCAGGATAGCCACTTGAGATGTAATTTTCATTTTCAAAGGGGCAATTGAAACCCCCCACCCCCTAAAGTTACTCATTTATAATTTCAAATAATTATATATGGTATCTTCATACATATGTAAATACACACACACAGACACAAATTGTATTTGGAAAAAAAAGCATAAATTTGCAACAATTTTGACAATCATCTTTTTCATCACTATTTTCTCCTTATTCCACCTGTGTGTGAGCACTATCACAGTGTTTTCATATAACTGTAAGAGCTGATGTGCACACACACACATACTGTGCCTACAGGTATGAATGCAGCTGTGAGGGCCACAGTTCGAGTGGGACTTTACACCGGAGCCAAGGTGTACTTTGTCCATGAGGTAAATACTTTTGAATTTCTTTTGATTTCTGCCTCTTTAAAGGAAGTTTTCCTTGCCACTGTCGCCGGGTGCTTGCTCATGGTGCAAATTTTTTGTTTTGATTATTTGATTCATTGTTTAATCTGTACAATATCAAAGCAATGTAAAGAGAAATGGGAAAATGCCAAGTTCCCAGAGCTTCACGTGCTATCTTCTAATTTCAGATATTGTAGGTTCCAAAAATTCACACTGACAATAATAATAATAATAATAATAATAAAAGCAAAAAAATACCAAACATTCCTGACTGAGAGGCTAGAACCAGCAAGTGTGTTTTTACTGGAGAAATGAACGATTAATTGCTACGAAAGACATAAGATCAACTCATTTTTTCTGCATTATTATAACACACATGATCAGCCTGACCTGTGAAAAACAATTTAATAAACAAGTGAAGTAGCTGCACATGCCACATTATTAAGCCTCAAGCTTCTTCCCAGCAATGACCTCTTTTCGAGGAGGTGATATTGTGTTGTGTTTCTTTTGTCAGGGTTACCAGGGTCTGGTTGATGGAGGAGACCATATCTGCCTGGCTACGTGGGAGAGTGTGTCAATGATGCTGCAGCTGGTGAGAAGAAGCACAAGGATGCATAAGCATATTTATCTTCACGTTTATCATGTCCACGCTGTTTTTAACTTGTGATCAGCTGGTCAGTGTGAGTGGGATGGGTGATGGGTGTAACTCTGGCAAGTCCTTAGCCTCTAAAGTGCTGTTCTGTAGGTCAAATGGTCAAATAAATGCCAGAGTTCATTATAGAGCAAGGCTAAATGGACCTTAGACGTGAGCGGTTAGGTTTCAGATAATTCTAGCCCTTCTCCCAATCTGCCTTCTTGTGATTCTTATTTGGTATTGAAATTCTTCCTCCTTGCCTGACATCAGGGTGGGACTGTGATTGGTAGTGCTCGGTGTCAGGATTTCCGCACCAAGGAAGGACGCACCAAGGCAGCTTACAACTTGGTCAAGCTGGGCATCACCAACCTGTGTGTGATAGGAGGCGATGGTAGTCTGACGGGTGCCAACTTTTTCAGATCAGAGTGGAGTGAGCTGCTGGCAAACCTGGTCAAAGCTGGTGAGAGTCACCAAATTTACTGTTCTAAGTGGCATAATCGACAATGAAATATCTCTTTCATGCATCTGCTCTTCTATACTGATTTTACGGTACAAGCTGCTGTTGATTTAGATATGCCAACCAGTCACTGTAACATGATACAACATATAAATTCCCACATAAAAGCAAGTATTCAAATACTGGGCAGGTTTCAAGTGATAGATGGGGCCGGCCAGAGCAAATAAACACTGAGTGCATTTTAACAACACTAATTCCATCATTATGAAGACAGAGCCATACTCACCACTTTGCTGCTGTGAGTTTCTCTTACTGTACTAATGGATTTAGTGATGGAAAACTAATTTAAAAATAAAATGGCTGTCTGAGAGTGTCATCATTTTAATCTGTGCTCAGGTAAGATCACGGCAAATGAGGCCAAGGGCTCCTCTCATCTCAATATCGTTGGCATGGTGGGCTCCATTGACAATGACTTCTGTGGCACCGACATGACCATCGGCACAGACTCCGCCCTGCATCGCATCATTGAAATAGTGGACGCCATCACCACCACAGCACAGAGGTATTCATGTGACCATTTGTGCATTTATTTGTCGCACATGCATTTTAAGACTCTTGACATGAAATGTGTCGTTCTGCAGTCACCAGAGGACATTCATCCTGGAAGTAATGGGCAGGCACTGTGGGTGAGTATACAGACTGCGTGTGTGGGGCTGGCATGGGGGTTCATTTATCATTTAGTTATAGAGGTACAAAATATGGCACTGTAGGACTTAGCGGAAAGTACAGGTTAGGCTGATGGAAATGTCTTTAGTTTGGCTGGTTTTAGTTTACAGTCATGTGAAAAAATTAGGACACCCCTTTAAATTAAACAAGTCAACGCTTTATTAAAAAATGTTCACATAACAATGTCCAATCTTGTTTTTATTTATTTCTGGAAAAGAAAGTGATTTAATTGTAATTAAACAACATAAATTAACATATTTTTACTCATCAAACAAAAGATATGAACAACCAATGCGTATTTTAATGGAGGAAAAAATTAGGACGCCTC
Source organism: Scortum barcoo (assembly GCA_023238725.1). Lineage (NCBI taxonomy): Eukaryota > Metazoa > Chordata > Actinopteri > Centrarchiformes > Terapontidae > Scortum > Scortum barcoo. The sequence goes on from CM041537.1 coordinate 18,032,872, forward strand.
CACATATTTTCCCACTTAAAATGGCTATAATCACACACAGGTGTATCAGATCAGGTGCACATGATCAGAACATCGTTACCCAGCATTTTGAAGGAGGCTTGCCCTATTTAAACCTCAGACATTTAGTTTGGTGTGCCCCTGTCTCTTGAAGTGAGAGTGAGCACCATGGTGAGATCCAAAGAGCTGTCTGAGGCCCTCAGAAAAAATTTGAATTTGAATTTGCCATCAGCCATTCCACCATCCGGGAAAATTGTTTACAAGTGGAGGACATTCAAAACAACTGCCACCATGCCCAGGTCTGGCTGTCCAAGCAAGTTCACCCCCAGAGCAGACCACAAGATGCTAAAAGAAGTCATCAAAAGTCCTAAAATATCATCATGGGACCTACAGCAGGCTCTCGCTACTGTCAATGTGAAAGTGCATGACTCTACTATCAGAAAGAGACTACACAAGTTTGACTTTTCATGGGAGGTGTGCAAGGAGGAAACCTTTGCTCTCTAAAAATAACATTAAGGCCAGACTGAAGTTTTCCAGTGAGAACATAGACAAAGACCAGGTCTTCTGGAATAATGTTCTTTGGACAGATGAGTCTAAAGTTGAATTATTTGGACACCAGAACAGAAGACATGTTTGGTGTAAACCAAATACAGCATTCCAGGGAAAGAACCTCATACCAACTGTGAAGCATGGAGGTGGAAGTGTCATGGTTTGGGGATGCTTTGCTGCAGCAGGACCTGGCCAGCTCACCATCATTCTACTGTGTATCAGAGGGTGCTTGAAGAACATGTGAAACCATCTGTAAAAAAATTAAAGCTGAAGCGGAACTGGACACTGCAACATGACAATGACCCAAAACATACCAGTAAATCCACCAAGGACTGGCTGAAAACTAAGAAGTGGAGAGTCCTGGAATGGCCCAGTCAAAGCCCGGATCTTAATCCCATTGAGATGCTGTGGGGTGACTTGAAACAGGGCTGTGCATGCAAGAAACCCCTCAAACATCTCTCAGCTGAAAGAATTCTGCGTTGAGGAGTGGGGCAAACTTTCCTCAGATCGATGTCAGAGACTGGTAGATGGCTACAAGAAGCATCTCATTGAAGTTATTTCAGCCAAAGGGGGTAACACTAGTTATTAGGGGGTAGGGTGTCCTACTTTTTTCCTCAAGAAAAATTTGTATTTTAATGATCTTTTGTTTGAGTGAAAATATGTTAATTTATGTTTAGTTACAATTACAATCAAATCACTTTCTTTTCCAGAAATAAATAAAAACAAGATTGGACATTGTTTTGTGAACATTTCTTTTAATAAAGCATTAACTATTTAATGGGGTGTCCTAATTTTTTCACATGACTGTAGGTGACCTGGTGTTGGCACAAGAGGAAAGGTGAAGGGACCAAAGGTTTTACAGTTGTGTTGAATAAAGTCTGGCCTTTCCTAAAAAAATAAGTGTTTCAGCAAGTTGATATCCACTAATATGGTGCAATTTGTTTGATAAAATTCTTTAATGTGCTATTTTCTGCTGTCTGAATGTCATCTCAGCCTTTTCTGTCTAATTGGGAACCTTATAGTATTAAATATGTCAGTTTTGCAAAAGATACTTGAACCCTCACTTGTGACTCTTTACCGACAGCTACCTGGCTTTGGTGACAGCTCTGGCCTGCGGCGCTGACTGGGTGTTCATACCCGAGATGCCCCCAGAAGAGGGATGGGAGGAGCATCTGTGTAGAAGATTGGCAGACGTAAATGTCTTCTCTTGCATTTTCTCCGATGACTAATCTGGCATAAGAAAAAGGTCTGCTTGTTGATCCTAAAGACTTTCTCTGTCCCTCTCAGCAAAGAGGCCGTGGTTCCCGTCTCAATATTATCATCGTAGCAGAGGGAGCCATTGACCGCCACGGTAAACCAATCACATGTGACAGCGTCAAAGAGGTCAGTAATGGCAGATGGCCTACATACCAGCACTAATAGCCACTTAATATGAGGCAGACTGTTCATAAAATCGTCATCTTTCTGTCTAGCTGGTTTCAAAGAAGCTTGGCTTTGACACCCGCACAACCATCTTGGGCCATGTACAGAGAGGAGGAACCCCATCTGCCTTTGACAGAATCCTGGTAATGCGACAACAGACGAAACTTTTTTAAATATTCAGCAATTAATTCTACTTCTTGTTACCAAAGTGAGTTGTTCACCTGCCTCTCTAAGCTTTGTGACTGTCATGATGCAGGCCAGCAGGATGGGTGTGGAAGCCGTGATGGCTCTGCTGGAGGCCACACCAGACACTCCCGCATGTGTGGTCAGCCTGTCTGGAAACATGGCTGTCAGGCTGCCTCTCATGGAGTGTGTGCAAGTGGTGAGTGAGATGACTTCCATATGACAAACAGCAAAAAGGGTTTTTTTTTCTAGCTCTCCTAATAAACTAGATGAACACTAACAAGCTATATGTTTGATAATTTGCATAATATTCTGAGTCACCTCTCAGTTTCCTTTTCCATCTTCTGTCACATCAGACTAAAGACGTCACCGTGGCCATGGCTGAAGGGAGGTTTGACGATGCGGTGAAGCTCAGGGGAAAGTGAGGCATGCACCTTTGTGTTATCCATTTGAAATTCTCAGGTGTTGAGTTTCAAATGTCCTGTACATTTCTATTCATTTTTGACAACAGGAGCTTTGAGAACAACTGGAACACATACAAAATGCTGGCTCATGTGCACCCCCCAGACAAAAAGGTCAGGAACTACAGTGCTGTCGTATTGTACATAACTGTCTCACAGCCATAAATGACAAACATCTCTGTGAATGTCCCTACTCCAGAGTAACATCAACATTGCCATACTGAACGTGGGAGCTCCGTGTGCTGGAATGAATGCCGCAGTTCGTTCAGCTGTCAGGGTCGGGCTCCTCCAGGGCCACCAGATGTTGGCGGTGCACGACGGCTTTGACGGCTTGGCTCACGGCATGGTAAATTCTCATTGCACACCCATAAACAAAACTTTCTTGGCAGTTAATTAGCTTTAGTGTGTTAATGCACTGTGCCTCTGCACAGATTGAACCTATTGGTTGGTCTGGAGTGGCAGGATGGACTGGAAAGGGGGGCTCCCTGCTGGGCACAAAGAGGTAATATATTTCAACAAACCTGCTGATTGGTGCAGTGCATGTTTCAGTGTTTCTAAGTGTGCATTCACTTGAATGAGCACTGGACAAAAGTGCAATCTACTATGATGCTGTGTCTTTTTCTCTTTTCTTAAAGATCCCTGCCAAGTGAGTTAATGGAGGAGATCAGTCTGAGCATCGTTAAGTTCAACATACATAGTGTAATCATTATTGGAGGCTTTGAGGTGAGCAGCTGAAAATACAGACCTGACACTTAAAGCCAGCATGTAAATGACAGTGACATTTTACTGATTTGCTCTTTCCTTCCTGTCAGGCATTTATTGGGGGTCTGGAGATGATGCAGGCTAGAGAGAAGTATGAGGAACTTTGTATTCCCATTGTCGTTATTCCTGCTACCGTCTCCAACAATGTTCCCGGATCTGACTTCAGTATTGGCGCCGATACGGCACTCAACACTATAACCATGGTAAACTGCTCATAGAATACAGAACAAACACCAGACAATGTTACAACCAGATAATACAAAAACTAAGCCTGACTCAATGCATGTTTCTCCCTTTTTCTCTGTCTCCCTTGTAGACATGCGACAGGATCAAGCAATCTGCTGCTGGCACCAAGAGAAGAGTGTTCATTGTCGAGACCATGGGAGGATACTGCGGCTACCTGGCAACCATGGCCGGCTTGGCATCTGGAGCTGATGCTGCTTACATTTATGAGGAGCCATTCAACATCCATGACCTCGAGGTCGGTCCGAAGTGAATCTGGGAGGGATAGATTGATGGATGTTTATAAACTCAGCAGTCTGATGGTCAGTTTGTTTGTAGGTGAATGTGGAACATCTGGTGGAGAAGATGAAGACCACAGTGAAGAGAGGACTGATTCTGAGGTTTGTGGGCATTAGCGTCATTTCTGTTCTGTGTAGGATCAACTTTACATGTCTCTCCATGTCTTCATATTTCACCAAATATTCTACTGTTGTTTCAGAAATGAGGGGTGCAATTCCAACTACACCACAGACTTTATCTTCAACCTCTACACAGAGGAGGGAAAGGGTGTGTTTGACTGCAGGAAGAATGTGCTTGGACATATGCAGCAGGTGGGACACTAGATGCAGATCTTCTGTTTGTTGCACACAGAGTCATTAGATTTGCCTCCCAATTCAATTTCATAAACATAAGGAAACCTATGCTTTGTTCTTTAGGGTGGGACACCAAGTCCATTTGACAGGAATTTTGCCACCAAGATGGGGATCAAGTCTGTATTATGGCTGACTGACAAGCTAAAGGAATGCTACAGACATGGTGAGGATATTATCTCATTAAAAACACAAACTGTTACACCCAGTTTTGGTGTGACAACCACCCGTGCTCCCTGCACTAACCTGTACTATATTTTTAACCTCAATCCTACAGGTCGTATCTTTGCCAACTCTTCAGATTCGGCCTGCGTGCTGGGCATGAGAAAGAGATCTTTGGTCTTCCAGCCTCTGACAGAGCTTAAAGAGGCCACTGACTTTGAGTAAGTCTTCTTTCACAACCTGTTCTTGCACTTACTCACTCCTCTGTGCTGTTTTCTATTCACTCACTTTGCACAATTACAGAAACTAGACCAAACCAAGGTTCACACTTCAGTAAATATTGTACTCAAAGTTGACAGCTAGAGAAGAGTAGGACTTGAATAATGTGCCCATGTTGCTGCGGTTGTGCTGCATGTGAAACAAACAGTTGCTTGCTAACATGTAAGATATAAGCCTTTTTGTGAGTTTACTTTGGAGTCTCTGCCCCCTAGTGGTCACAAATGACTTAATCTGGCTTTAATTAAATAACCTTACATACATTATTTGACCAGGCAGGCTTTGAGGATTTTGTTCTTCTTGTGATTGCTTTCCTCTTCGTGCTGACAAATGTTTTCCTCCACAGTCATCGTATTCCAAAGAGTCAGTGGTGGCTAAAGCTGAGGCCCATCCTGAAAATCCTGGCCAAGTACAAGATCAATCTGGACACCAGTGAAAAGACTGCAATGGAACACATCATCAAGAAGAGAGGCGTAGTTCCTCAGTAACTTTTCTATGTGATTTTTTTTTCTCACTATCAGAACCTAGTGTGATCTAACTGTCCTCTGTTTAAAGCACTTTGTAAACTCTGTCTCTGAACAGTGCAATATAAATAAAGATGATAATTATATCACAGAGTCAGCAAGTCACACATGTGAATATTTTTCAGATGATCTTTTCAGCAGCTATTGTACACCACTTGTGAAAACTGGTACTTTGGACTTTTCCCTGCAGCCCCACACTGCTTTCTGGCTCTAAATATTCATCTAAATTAAATATTCTGGCAAAACTTTATGCTTTACTTATATATAAAATATACTGAAATGAAATACTTATACCATTTTTTATGATGTTTGTAGGGTCTCTGACCTACCTCCCTGCCCCCTTAAGAAAAACTACTAATTAATAATTTTGGACAAAACTATACCTCCTTGGCTTTCTTGGTAATATTCAGTATATTCATTCCTCCAGTGGTGGACTGAAGTTATACAATGATAATATTCAAGAGGGTTTCAAAATAAATATAATCCACACACAAGTTAGTTTGACTTTATCACCACTTAATGTCACTACTGCTTCTGTAGTCTTATTTATGGATAACCTACTTATCCAAGATGACCACCATTTTCCAGCTGGTCTTTTAGTCATCCATCCTTCACGCCTTGTCCAGAGTAAATGTACCTTCTCTGTCATTATGGAAACCCTGGATGGCATTTATGGCTCTTGGAGGTTGATGCATGATGTGCATAATGCTGAAGGCTGAGAGAGAACAGCTGCCTCTGCTGGATGCAGCAGACGGTGATGAGTGCTCCAGCTTCCACAGCTCACATACCTGTGAGGAAAGAAAATGTAAAAGTGTGTTTGAGATATTTAATAACTGAATCACTGAGTAAGTGATATTAATTATGTGAGACTTCCATCAAAGCTGTTTTAATCATTACCTGTGATTGTCATCCAAGCCTCAGTAAAAGAAAATACAGCAGTGTGAGGAAGTCAAATCGTTGGGTAGAAATGTGCATCACCTCAGGCACTAGCATTAGAAATCATTGCAAATAGATACACATTTTAACTTGGACAACATTCTTTACAAGTTAATAAGTGAATCACAATGATTTGATTGCCAGGGGTTTTCTTTTAATTTGTCTAGAGCTGCTGTCAAAGCAACACTGCCTAAAGAACACACCTGCAAAAGCACAAGCTCAAGCTTTTCAAGCTGTGTCTGCCTATGTTTTTATGGGTGAGAGTCACAGACTAAACAGTTTTGGGACAAAACCAATGAGTGAGACAACAGAGATGCAGATAGATTATATGAAGTCTAACAAATTTTAATGATTGTTTGTTCACACTTTATACAGCTGTGTTCTCTCCCCCTCATCTCTCTATTCTCTCTATTCCTTCAACCTGAAGCCCCCTCCACAGGCAGTTTCAACCACACTGTTTAAAGTCAGTTGATCTGTAAGTGGGAAAGTGTGGGCCTGTGCCCTCTAGTGGATGTATTTAACCCAAAATACATCACTTGACTCAACAACATCAACATCATCAACATGGTCAACAAAAAGGGTTTGTATACACTCAAAATAAGAGACTCTTTACTAATGCAGTATTATAAAACATAAACTAATGATTTCAGGCATATTTGCCAGCAATTAAAGCCTTGATCCCATGATGTAAAGCCTGTATTAGCTGTGCACATCTTGACACTCATGGATTAAGTGTCCATGAGTTCTGCAAAGCTCTTTCACATTTCATGTGGGCAATGAGAGAACAGCAATGTCCAAATCCAGACACAAATTCTTGATTGTGTTGATGTATGCACTTTAACCTGTCCAGGAACAGTAACGTTGTTGTTTGGCTTCACGTTTGGGACTGGTGGGACTAATGAAAATAAATCTTCACCAAACATATACATTTACTGATACCCCAATTGTCATTAAACATCATATTTCTAAATGTCTGGTATAACTGTAATGCACAGTGGTCAGATCTGGCTGACTCATCATAGGATCAGAAAATCAGGCTGCTTTTAAGTGCTGATTATGAGTGGTAATTTATAACAGCAGGTGCACTTTGGTATGATTATAATGATTACAGCAGGCTGAGTACAATGAACAGAATAGATGACTCCAAACCTCCAAGTACAAGCATTTTTCAAACCTCTTACTGCTACAATAATTATTTACTATCACTCAAATTATGCTGCACAAGCCATTTAGTTTATTTCAAAAATACCAAAAACATCGAATATATATTCGATATAATTAATTTATAATATAATATAATTTAATTATTTTATTTAATATGGTATGAAAAGTAATGCCATTTGTTTGTGACATGTGCAGCCATGATATCACATAAACCAGCCTTAAAGCTCAGAACATTTATTTATTTTTATATATTTATTTGTCGGTGAGTGTTGCGCTTCTTATAAAACTACGATACCCATAAGTCTTTGTGTTTCCGGGGAAAAGCGGATGTGCCGTTGGATTGGTTAGCAAATACCTTTCAAAAACAGTGCGCGGGGGTGCTGTTTCCATGATGGTCGACGATTTGAATCTTTAAACTCACACAAGTTTAGCTGCCACCGCACTGCTGCTGAACTGTGTTATCATGGACAGAAAGTCTGTTTTTAACCTGCCGTAAATAAAAGTGTTTGTGCAAAGGTGTCCTGCTCGAAGTAAGTGACTCTCCTGGTGAAGTTAACAAACGTTAAACGGCGTCATGTTGTGGTTAACGTTAACGGAGCTAGCGGGCAGCTCCTTGCTTTATTCAAGCTTTTAAACTCTTAAATGATGTGTTTTCTACAGCTGCCGACATGAAGTGTTTGAAAGTGGATGAATACATCAAGCGGACTGCTAATGTGGAAGAGACGGAGCTTTTACTTCGAGAGCTACAGGTCAGTAAAATCACAGAACAGAGTTAAACCATTGACTGTATCTGTCGATACATACACAGACACAAACACGCACACACACCGTCTGTGGGTGGACTGGAGGGAGGGAGTAAAATCATCATTGTAAGCACCACAATAGTCTTATTTCTGAAAATAATATATGTGGTTTAAGAGCACATGTAGCTTAGCATCAGCTGTGTCTAAGAGATGATCTTGAGGTATCCTTTACTGAAATATCAATAAACTCATATACTGGATCTGTCCTTTGGGAACCCCCTTCCCTACATATGAAGCTACCTACAATCTCCACTGCCTGTCACATAAAATAAAGTAATGCAGAGATGCCCTTGGAGAGTGAAGGAACTCTGAATGCCTGCAACAACTGTGTAAATGAATGGGAAGGCAAACTGCAATGCATTTTAACAAAATAAAGATACACAGCACATTTTAATGAATACGCTGTAATTAAGGGAACTTGAAGCGCACACAGTGGATGAGATGAATACTGTATGACCTTGGTCTGGATTCCCAGAGTGCTTTATTACACAACTAGGTCAGCAGTATATTTAAAGCATGTTCAGTGTTCAGGCAAAGTACACGTTGGAGGAAAAAAAATGGCTGCTTACATTAAATTGGCACCAGATATTTCTTGTATTACTTTTAAAGCTATAAAAATTTTTAATTTTTTCAAACAGAACTGTTTTTCAGGATATGGTTCAGTTGTAAAGACTATGACCTTACTGAACTTTCAGTGATTTCACTATAATAACACTGCTGTTGTGTCATTAATGTTTCTGTGACATTATAGTGGATAATAACTATATTTAGAACTATGTCACTGTTGTGTAATTACTGAAACTACACCATCGGTATCATTGTATTTTACCTATTGTGATGCTTTTTGTCTTTGGATCAGATATAATGTAAATGAAATATAATGGACTGGATCATAGTGAACATCACTGAAAACATCTGGGAAGATTTCCTAAATTCCTTTTGGTGTTACAGATGTCTTGAGAAATATCCTCTCTGTCTATTTCCAGTAACTCCTTATTCATTCATTTCTTTTATATCAGCTCAAACAAGCGGGACTAAATTTACATATTGATGATTTCTTCATTTTCACATGTATTTTGAAATTTGAATGACATTTTCTTTTAATAAACGATTAGCTTAATATCCTCCACTGAATGCACTGTAGGGCAGCAAGGGCATGGCACGCACACAGACAGAGGAGGAAGGCAATGCCGCATTAGACAGAAGTACAGTAAGTCTGTCAAGTGTCTCCCGTCAGTCATTAGGTCTGTTCAGGCATGGATACACAGACTGATGTAATGAGGCAGTGCATGTGTTCAGTCTGTGTGTGTGTGTGTCTTTAATAGATCAAGAGATGATTCCAGGGATGACCGGATTCTTTAGGGAGGTTTGAGCGTGTGTGTGTGGTCCTGTGTGCGGGTTTGGGGGGTTAATGGTGCATGAAATGATGTCTTCATTAGCATCTCCTCAAGATAAACCACATGATGGGACCATAATCATACACAAAGAGTATTTGTGAGTCTAATCATTAGTGACAGTAACAGTGAAATGATTATTAAAATCTTTATTTAAATGTCTCAATGTGATCGGACTGTAACATGAAATAACTACTGACTTAAAGCGAGCTAACATTAATGTGCCAGATGTTTGTCCCACTTGTCCCAGATGTTTTGTTGCTGCCTCTGAACTTTTTTTGTGGACAACTTTAGTGAATAAATTGTTACTTTGTTCAAAGGCTGAGCGTGAATATACAACTGTTCAGATATTCATTTGCTGGGTAGATGTTCAGTTTTCAGCGCTTGGATTCAGATATTAATTCTTGTTTTTTATTTCTTTTTTAATCTATCATTGATTCTGGATGTCAACTCATGCATTGAGTAACATGCAAGATAACAGTCCACCCTGTAACTGTCAGCTGGTAAAGACAAAAAGGCAGCAAAACATCCTTTAATTTTACTGGAACAGATATACAAGTTTTACGGATTATGTATGTTGATTTATGTGTGTAAACTTACAGCGTTCAAGTTAATTGTTGTTGATTGTTGGCTAAACCAAACATACAAAATGATTTACCCCTGCAGTCACCAGCAGCCCTCCGAGGTGTAGAGCATTTTATCTGATCCACCTTGCCGTAGTGCTGCTTTGTTTTAATAGTTATTCATACTGTGCACGTCACAGTTCAAAACTAACAATATAGCATTGCTGGTTAGGAACATAAGTGCTGCAACTTCATACTGTGCATGCATATTTCTTTACCGCGATGTGTTTTAGGGTTATTTTTTCAACTTAGAAAGAGGTAAACAGAGAGGACCGGATTAAAGACTGTCCCTTATCCTGCTGGTTTTCTGTACCTATATATTTTGCACATTTATATTTTTGATCAATAAATAGTTGTGGATGGAACCAAATGTGTGTTTGTATCATGGCTGTTCTTGTTAATAATATTCTAATATTTACAATCCATCGAGGGGGCAGTGGTAAATTTGACCATTATACTGCAGTTAGCTCAGTATTTAAACCAGGTAGGAGTGCATAGCTTTATATAAACAGTGGACCTTATGATGAATTACAGGTAAGTGGAGAAGTTTGTCAGCTAGTTACATGCTAAAATGACGTGTGAAAACGGTCGTTTTGTAACTTCATTTCCTGAACTTTGTCACTGGCACCATAGTACCTCATCAGTTTGGCTCAGATGTCATAGGATCTGGGATATAGGCTCCACTCCATCTCTCCGACTTTGTCGCCAGCAAAGGTGTTTTGGGCTCCAAAGGTGTTTTGGGCTATGATAGGGAAAATCCAGCCTGGATTTTCTGGCTTGAAGCTGCAAAAAAAGGTTGGGTTAACCCAACATTTTCCAGATTAGTCCTGTTACATTAGCTGGGTTAGAATTACACATTTATTATACAAAGGCATAAAAATGCAAACACAGAAGACAATCTTGATTTGTTTTTGTTGTTGTTTTCTTATTTTGCAGAGTTATGTGAAGAGTGGAACTGGTCTTCAGGGTCGCACACTGTGTGACAGGGTCATCAGAGCCTGTAATCATCAACTTGGACTTGCATCCACCGACTCTGAACATGTGGCTCGGTTGGTACAGCTGGTGGAGGTTTCGCTTCACGGCTATGATATTTCTGCAGCTCTCGTTGCTCAGAGCAGCCCCCTGTACATGGAAAAGATCATTTTCCACATTGTTAAGAAGTTAAGTTCCCTGGGAACTCACAGTCCCTGCAGCCATGTAGCTGAGTTGCTTTACAGCAGACTTACCCCAGCTCAAAAGGTATGTGTTCCTTATTTTTGTAGATTTCACATACAGATGGATGGCATGTTAAAGGAAAAACCTGATTAAATGAGTGGAGAAATATAACAGATGCAGGTGCTTCCACACAAGTGCACTGCATTATAAAATTAAGCATTTTATATCCGATCATGCATAATGTGGCATATATAAAAATACTGAGTCAGTTGATTCAGATTTTTTTGTCATCTACATTTAGATCTGACCAAAAGAATAGTACATGCCTGAATCAATGTCAAGGAGTGTTGAAGCTGTTCTGGAGGCACATGGCGGCCAAACACCTCACTAAAACACTTCATGTTGATTTTTCCTTTGATTTGTCACCCGTCTGTACATGTGTTTTAACATTGCACTGCATGATCATTCTTTCAGTGTCAGCGTTAATGAGTTTACCACTGCTTTATGGTCCATAGGCTGAGGACTATTGCATTCTCGTGCGGAGCTGCTTCTCTGTGCTCTGGAGTGGACTATCTGGCACCAAAGAGCAGAAGATCCTGAATCACCGTGACAAACTCCACTGTCAGATGCAAGCTCTGAGCTTTCTCCTGTTGTTGGACATAGGAAGTGCAACTCCCTCCATCTCCAAAGCTTCCATATACACAGAGGATGCTGTCACTGATTTTGAGAGTAGCTGTGGAGGGATAACCAAGGAAGATGCTACTTTTCTTCTCCAGGAAATGCGTACACTTTTCAACAGATGCTGGACTGGTGGTGAAGGCTGTGAGGGGGACAGGCAGTATACAGACACATCAAGTTTGTATGTGCTTTCCGAAATGGTGCTGGTTATAGTGCAGGTACTTTGTAAGGCTGGCCACTATGATCTGGCCTCCACCTTTATAAATGAAATTGAGCGTAAGGTCAGAGACGGTGCTGACAGGCAGTGTACAGCTGTGGCGCTCTGCAGATGGGCAATAAAAATCCATTCTGCAATTAAGGCTGGGAAGGAGAGTGGTCAGGCTTTGACAGAGTGTGCCAGGGTGCTGAGGTCACTTTCAGCCGACCTGGGGGACCAAGAGGCTCATGCGGTTCTGGAGGGTTGCGGACTGGTGGTGTGGGCAGTCGAAAGTGGCCACACCAAGGGACTAAGTGGACCTGTGCTCCTGGCTTGGTTTTCTTTTCTTGAGGAGCACCAAGAGCAGATACTGAAGATGCTAAAGAAGGTGAATGTAGTTACTGGGCAGAAATAAGAATTATTACCCCTATGTGTGTGCTAGAGAAGAGGAGCAGGGAAATTGTTCTGTAAAATGAAGAGTACTGTTGGATGTTTCTCAGTTGCCATCAAAAAGGCATTTAGAGTTCATTTTTATTTTCTTGAGACTTTGTGCATATTGCTATATTGTGATGTGCTTTTTTTTTTTTTTTTTACAGAATTCAATATGCCAGGCTGAGGGCAGCAGACTGCAGCAGGCCCTTTGCTTCAGTATTTACTTTACAAGGCTTCGTATTTGCTTATGAGAGCATGCTTGCATCACAGGTGAGGCAGCTTCTGCAACGTCCAACTTCATGATGACAGGTTGTTATGACAAATCTGAAAATAAGATGGATGAATATCACAGTCACAACATGTTGTCACATATTCTAAATGTACTCTTATTTAGGTTTTACATTGACTGTCATTTGTTGTTCTTAGCTTGAGAGCAGTGACACATTAAACAGAGCGCTGCTGTACTGCCAAGCCTCAGCTGGACAGATGATGACTGAGCTGCGAAAACTGTCCAGTGAAAACCTTCTCATCAAAGCAGGTGATTACAGGTTATTAATGTCAGGACACTTGGATTGTTCCGAAAGTGCTATATATATATAGACACTTATTATTCTATTTTTTTTTTTTTTTTTTTTTTCATTTTGTGATTACTCTGTCTTGCAGTAATTGCTGTGAGCAACTTGGCTTGTGGATTGTACAACCGACGTCTCTATGACCAGGCCTTCACATTAGTTGAGATCCTCTGCAGGGATCTATGCAAGAATTGCCCTGCCTCGCTCTCTGTTGATAGGGTAAGCTCTTTAAGTGTCCCTTGTTTGATGATGCATCACATTGTCTCAGTCTTAACAAATACATACTGTATATCATTTCTTTAGGAGTCGGCATACATTACCTCTTTGTCATTTTAAATAAGTACTTAGATATTAGGAGTCAGATATAAGTAGTCAGATATGAGCAAATCTAAACTCAGTCATCTTTATTATTACCATTACATCACCGTCGTATCTTTTGGCTACCTAGTTGAGTCGCCCATTCATGCTGGCTGTCCAGACGTCTCGGCGGGCTGGACAGCTGGAGAGGGCTCTGGACTGGGTGATCCTCTGGCTGAAGGCTCTGGGGGACAACATCATTACTCATATGGCCGAACCGGTCTCTCTGTGGGTGAAAACCAAGACTGACGCAGCCCGTAATGCAGAAGAGGACATCCGTCTCAGGTACAGAAAAATTCTTATGGATGTTTTTTTTTTGTTGTTGGTGATTGTGACAGTATTGAAGTTGTGAGCGAATGTGACTCCATCGCATTCTGTCACAGGACTTTACATGATGGTTTTGGCCCCGACGTCCCCAATGAGCAAGTGATGCTTTGCCTTTTGGAGGAAGAGCTGCGTGCCTATAAAGAGGTGGCAGGGGACACGGCCCAGGAGCGTTACAACACCCTCTGTGATCTGCTGGACATCTGCCACGAGGAGAGCACTCACACCCATTTACGTGCTGTCTACCTCTGTGAAATGGCCCAGGTTGTGTGTTACCAGGATTTCAGTGAACAGACTGATTGGTAGGAGCTTTTCTTTATTTATTTGTTCATCATTATTTCTAATGCAATCAAATTGCAGGCTTGAGAAATTTGTTATCTTACCGTCCCAGCGTTCATTATCTTAATTTACAATTACACAGCACAGCAGTTGATTTTACCCATGAAGCTTTACGACTACTTGAAGAAGAACCGGAGACTCCAGAAAATGCTGATAAACTGAAAGATGACAAGGCCCATGCTTTACTTTGGCTCTATATCTGCACTCTTGAGAAGAATCTACAGGAGGTGAGATCAACTTAATCTGTTATCTGTTATGTTGTCATTTTTTGGTTCACTTTGTTTTGTTAATATTATATTAATTGAAGTGTAATTGTTCAGAATGTCATTTTATGTCCAAAATGAGCATGAGAGAAACTGAAATTTACATGTAAAAGGCATGGTAGCATTCATGGTCTCAAGATTTTTCTGTGGGTGTTGGTATTAGACTGTATAGTACGTAATAAAGTGTCCAGAACTAAGTCTTGGTTTAATACACAGAGTGTCTCGTGATTAATTACTGATGCCTGTGTGTTTTTTGGTCAGGCCATTGAAAGGGACAAAAAACTACGAGAGTTGCGTGAGCAGACGCGATGTGAGGCCAATTCCATCGGAACCAATGATTTTGATTATGAAGACAAACAGAAGTCACAAGACAGCATCCTGGTCTATGAAGGCCTGCATTTCAACCTGGCTGCAGAGAACAGTAAGCCCCCCCCCCCTTTTCATATCATGGATCATCCTACTGTAGACACATGTATGATATAATGGCTATATGTTATGCCATAATCTGTTATTCTTCTGAACGCATCTCCTCCAAGTATTATTGCTGGGTCTCATTTAAAAAATAAATAAAATATTTTAAAAAATTAAAAATATAAAATTGATAATTAGCATGACCTGCTGTCTCTGTGAGAGATTAATAGACTTCTTTTTATTTCCTTTTAAGAGTTGTGCAAGCCTTTGGAAAGAGCACTGGATGAGTGGTCTGCTCTTCTGCACAGTCAAGTTCTGCCTTCTATCAGAAACCCCAAACAGACCTGTAGCTCCATTGCTGTGACTGCGGCTCTCTTTAAACTCATGGGAAAGGTAAAAGCACCTGTTTTTTATAATGTTAAAAGCAAAAATGGTTATAAGCAAATACAGAAAAAACCTCAAACTAAGGAAATCAAAACCAGTGTGTCAGGGGTATTGTAAGGTTGTTGTATTCTGGCGTCAGGTTGCTGTAACTAGTGTTCTTACAGTATCTGTATACATCAGTTAAATCTCCTCATTCTCTTATGTAGCCTCTTAAGGCTTTGGAAGCGTACCAACTTGCAATTGGACTTTCACGTCAACTTGGTGATGCCCACGGATGTGCCAGCTCCCTCTGTCAATCTGCCAGTATTCTTCTGGAATTGGGCACCCCTGAACTGGCTTTGGTAATGTAGCTCTATAGTGATTATCTGTGTCATTCGCAAACGTACAGTATGTCACTTCTTGCTATATCTCTTTGTTTTTTGTCTTTTTTGTTGTGCCATTTTTTAGGCCCAGCTAGAGAAAGCAGAAAAGTTTCTTACCTCAGATTCCACCTCTGATGGACCTTCATCTCTCTCTATGTTTGCCATTCTGTTGAAAGCTCAGTACTGCTACAGCTCAGGGCAGGTTGGTAACATGTCTGCCAGCAGCATACCTCATATTATTGCATTGCTATTGTTTGCTTTGCTGGAATGGGTCATTTTTGATCGACATTTCCTGTTTGACCATGTTTTAGGTGGATCTTGGGGTGCCTTATCTTTGTGAGGTGCTCAAAGAGGTGAATGAGCAGAGGCAGTCAAAGAGCTGGTACCTCCTGCGTGCTCGAACGCTCCAGACCTGCAGCTTTTATCTAAGTTTGGACACGGCTGCTCTGCCACAAGCCCAGAGAAGCAGTTTGACACAGCATGGTTAGCAAAAGCATATTTTTCTTAATATGACCAGATGGTTTTCTGTTTTACTTATGCACTGTGAGAATCTAGAGGTGTGGTTTGCACCTGTAAAAAAGTAAGGACCTATTTGTGTTTTAGGTATAAACAGCCCTGACACAGCCCTGTATGAGAGTCTGAAGCTCCTCTGCAGCCTGCTGGTGACTTTAGTGGGAAAGGGCCTCTACGGGACTTACGGTGGCAGCTCCGAAATGCGCTTCATCGACCAAGGTACCTTCTGTCCCACGCATGGACCAGCAATACATGGAAAAGCTGCTATTACCTTTTTGTTTGTTTTGAGTGCTTCCTGCCATGCTGATTCTCTCCCTCTCTGCCTCGGTCTATGAGCAGGAGATAACCTGGTGGTGAAGTGGCAGCTACTCTCAGAGTTGTTAAACTGCTCTATGAAGATGGTGGCTGTGAGGAGCACCTGCGGGACCGTCAATGATGCCAGACTCCAGTGCCTAGAAGCTCTGAAACTGGCCATCAAACTGCAAGCACTAAGCCAGTGTGTACACATGTATAATAATTGGTTAAATGTAAACAGTGCAGCAGGGTGCAAACAATATGTTGTGTACTGTTTGTATCATCTTATGTTGATTATTCTTAAATATGTGGTGTGGGCTAAACTTACTGGCAGTTCACAGCCTGCTCCTTTATGTTTGTGTGCTGTTAAGCTTGATAAAGTGTATAAACATATTTATTGGACTAGGAGATATTACTAGGGCCACTGAGTTATAGTTCATACAGAGCCTAACCTGTACAGTCGATTTGCAATTCAATACAAAGGCCCTGCAAGAAATCCTGATGATATGAAGTTCATTATAGATTTTATAATGCACTCAGATTGATCATTTCTGTGCTTGTATTTGTGATTATGTTGCTGGACTGCTAAGTTTTTAAGATTTTAATCTGTTCTAAATAAGCCCAGAACATAGCACAATATAAATTTTCAGCACAATACAAAAAATCAACACACTATATAGGCAATGCTTATGTGTTCACACTACAAACTATTGCTGATTTGATGTAATCCTTTTTTTTCTTTACCCTTTATTTTGTTGTTTTAGATGTGCTGAGCTGCTGGTGATGAAAGCTGAGTTGGAGCTGATGCAGGGGGAGAGAGAGGAAAGTGGAATTGATTTGGACAAAGTCAGAAACCTTCTGGAGCTTTGCACGGGTCTGATAACACAACTTCACCAAGTTGGCCAAGACATTTATTCAATATTATTATTTGAGTTTCAGCCAAATTGTGAGGAATTTATCACACTGTGTTTTTTGTATCACTTTTATTGAGTGTAAACACTAAAGAGTTTTTATTTCTTTTGCTCAGATTCTTCTGATCAGGTGCAGAAACCAGAGGTGAAAATCAAACCTAGGAAAGGTCGTCCAGCACAAAAGTCTTCATCTCCCCTTCCTACCTTGGAGGATGACTTTAAGAGCATCTTGAGCACCAGGTGGATTGCAAAAGAACCTATAGTAAGAGATCCAGCCAGCTCCCCGCCTCTCAAAGCCCAGCCTCGCCGCTGGCTCTCCTCCCTGGCACATGAATCTGAATGCCAGTGCGCATGCTGCTCTGAGCCCTGTCTGGGCCGCGCCACTGCTCGCTGGGCAGCTACACAGGCTGATCTGGTTCTCCAGCTGGATCCCAATGAAGCCAGAGTCGGTTTGAAACTTCAATGGGCAACATTAGCCCGCTGTAAGAGTGTCTCTGCCAAACTTGGGGCAAAATTGACTAAACTTTTCCCTCCTTGTGGCCCTGCAAAAGGCTTCTCTAAACCCACCCTGATGCAGGATGTGGCGGGCCGTGTGTATCTTCACATGGCCCTGTCTGGACTGGAACTGAGGCTTAACAAGGTCTGCGGTATATGGAAAGCGCTGGAGGCTGGCTTAGCATTAGTTGATTCCACACCCTCTCCTATGTTAAGGCCTGTGAAAGCTGGCCTAATGGCAGCCAAAGCCATAGTGTCATTGGTGACCTTGGCTGCCAAAAAGGGCTGCACCCCAGAGGAGCTCTTCTCAAATGCTTGGACCTGGAATGCATCAAAAGCTGATCAAGAGCTGAAATCGGAGCAGAAAACGGTGCCTCTCTCATCTATGGTTAAGAAGCCCAAAGAGTCTCTTAAAAACCCAGATATTCCTGACAAAACAAAGGACGCAAAGAAGGCCAAGGCTGTCAAGCCCAAGATTCAAGTGACACACTCAGCCAAAGCGAAAGGACTGGTCCCCATGACACCGGTGATGGTTAAGTCGAAGCCCTCTGTTAAGGAGCTTGGCTCTTTTGACTTTAACACAGTGGTACCTACTTTGGTCTGTACTCCTGTTCAAAAGGTGAAAGCTCCTGCCTCAGTTCAGAAAGTACAGAGAACCGCCCCTAAGCTACAGTTTCATGTGTATGAAGAGCTTTCACCAGTTCAAGATAAAGCCGGACCTGTGCCTGCTGCCCCCAGACGCACAAAGAAATCACGTTTCAAGGTGGGCATGTATTTTGAGAAGAGGTATTGTTTTTATAAAAATAGACTGCTTTGAGTGTTTTTATGAAAAATATCTTCCTATTTTTTTAATATGTCATTACAGGTGGAGTTTAGTGACGAGAGCGACACAGACACCAACCAACCTCAGCCAGAGCCCAAAGAAAAAGCAGATGTCCCTAAAAAGCGAACCACTACAAGAAGAACTGCCCGGAACAGTAAAACAGCCCCAGATCCACCTGCTGAGAAGGTCCCAACCAAGAGGCCGGCCAAGGGTAAGAAGAGCACTGCAGTTCCTCAGGCCAGCTCCTCTGAAGACGACCAGGCTTTGGTCTCTCAGTCTGCCTCAACGAGAAGAGGAAGAACCAGAAGGGAGCTGTCCAGGGCAGAGGTAGATTCAGTGGAGGAACCTGACAAAATGAGAACCATTGAGGAGGAAACTCCTGAAGTTCTGGACATAAGCATTGAACAGCTTAGGACATCAGACACCGAAGACAATCCCACCTCAAGTAAAGATATTGGTGTGTATTTCTTGCATATGGTGAAACTTCCAATTAATTTGGAAATGTATCCTTTTTACTTACCTGGCATTTCCACACAGTTAATTTTAGACAATATATTAGCAAACATTTCACTTACTGACGTAGCTCTTGAAACCCCACATTCCTTCTTAGCTCACATTTAATGTTTTGAAACTATGCACAGTTCATACTTAAATTTCAGAATATCAACAATAAGAAATAATAAAGAAATCACATGGATTCATGTGTGCTGTTGGTCACTATAACAAAAACAGAGTCTAAGATGTGTGGAATATCAGGGGATGTCAAGGCAAATAACAGTTGTCACAGTACCTTTCATGTCTTTCTTGATTTTCTCCAGACATCGATTTTGAGGTGTTGCGGAGGGATATGTGTTGTGACTTTGAGAGAGATGACTTGACCGAGCTGAAGAGCAGAGGTCATCTGAGAGAGGGTCCACAAACACACCTCTCTCATTCAGACACCAGGCCGGGTAAGGTTTTACACTGCTGCCGTCACAGTTGGGTCTGCGATGATACTGATACTGTATCTTTTATGGTATAATGTGTGCCACAATGAGAGTTTTACAGAGGAGGTATTTCTGAGATATTCTGCAAGTAAATAATCCACATTCGTTCACAATGCATGTGGATGAGGAGAAGGAACATGCCACTATAATCTTTGTTTCTAAAAATATACTTTATTTTCCCCCACAGACAATCTTTCTCTGGAAGATGTTCAGTCATTGCTCCGCTCAGCATGGTTGGCCTTTCAGCACTTCCCCTCCCCCACCATCTACACGACCCTCTGCACTCTTCTGGCCTTGACCATGGGACAGCAGGACCCCACGACTACGGCAATGCTTCACGCCCAGTCCTTGGGCATCACAAGCCGTCATCGCACGATCAGACATTTAGCCAGTTGTCTCAAGTAAGCATATGTGTGTGAATAGTGTCCGGTCATGATTTCCCTCTCACTAACACAGTGACCTATATGGTATATATCAAGATATTTCAGCATTTCTATTTAATTTATTCATTTATTTCATTTATATTGATGGTATTAAAAATTGTGCTCAAACCTAGTTGAATTGTTGCTCTGACAGAAAGCTGAGGAAGGTGTCTGGTGAGCTTGCAGACAAGATGGATGCTCTGAGTCTAGATGAGCTCAGCCCAAGTGAATCCAAGAACTCAACTGAACAGATGTTGTCGCAGCTGGAGAACCTTTTCTCCTTCCCAACTGCCGACGCCTCCACTTTCCCCAACAGCCACTGTCAAGAGTTTGTCCAACAAATGCAACGCCTTCCTTCAGGTAAAATATTAAATACTGTCTTGATCTTGGTAGCAAAGTGTGTACATTGTCATGTTGTATTACATTGAAATGTGTTTTGCACAAGTCAGTAATGCATTATTAGACATGGGCTAAAAAAAGTTGGGGGTTTTTTTGTCTTTTTTTGGGGGGAGGGGTTAACTATTCAGTAGTTCAGTGAATGTGCTTTTTTTTTTCTTCCTTGATTTGATTTGACCTGATTTTATTCAGATTACCACCACTACAGAGTGGTCTTGTGCTTGATAATCAAGCAAAAGCAGAGCATGAGTTGCATAGTGCTCAGGTGACACATCTCTTCTGTCTGTACATCCCTGTTTTTCAGAAGTGACTGTGTGTGTGATGTCTGTGCTTGGAGTAAAACCTGGTGAGATGGGTGACAACATCATGCTGTCACGTCTGGAGAAGGGATCAGCTCCTGTCACTGTTCACATCCCCACCTCCAAACAGCAGGTGAGGATGGTTAATTTTGCAGAATGCTAGCCACAATTTGAACCAGGCAATTATAGTGGATGCTCATAACTTAAGCAATATTTAGAAACAAGTGACTTTTAAAATCTTGCTGTGCTCACACTCCCATCTTTTACCAGCAGTATCAAGTAGCCTAAGTGATAAAGAAAATATCTTCTTATAATATGATATACTAATATTATTATAATATTTATATAAATAATTAGTTGAAATTGTTGGACAGTCATGGCCTACATCCATCCAGAATGGTGGTAAAATACTATTTTATGTTTTAAGCAATAAAAACCTTTCGTAGAGTCCTGTGGTTCAGGTTTTATCATTAACATCCCATGTTATAACTTTGCTTCTGTCTCTGTGTTATCCAGCACCCCATTAGTTGGCTGGTGCAGGAGATAGACAATATTCAGCTGGAACAGAAGGCTGTGAGCTGTGTGTCTGAGAAAGCCAAATGGTGGGAGGGCCGCAGGGCACTTGACTCCCGAGTCGAGGTAAGTGGGTACTGCTGGGGTGTCTCAGAGGACTTCACGACACCTGTATTATTCATTTAGGTTCACTTTAAAGCGTCCACTCAGAAGTGTTATGAAAAAAGAACACAGAAACAAAACTTTTTGTCTCAAGATTTGGATCTTGATTTGAAGAAATGTCACTCTAAAGTTGTTAAAGCTTCCTGTCTTTCTTTCAGCGACTGTTGAAGGAGATGGAGGGATTGCTGGGATGCTGGAAGAGCTTTCTTCTACCCCCTTCATCGGATCCTGAGCTTTCCAAACAGGTTCAACGCCTTTGTGCATCCTTGTCTGCAAAGGGAGTGACAGTCAGTGAGGAGATGTTGAAGGTGTGTTGTGTTTTCACTTTCCATGGACCTTTTTTTTTTTTTAGCTTTCTGCTTTGGTCTCAAAAGCAGCTGGAAAAGGAATAGCCAAAACATCCATCCATTTTCTGTACCGCTTATCCTGTCTCACAGGGTTGCGGGGAATAGCCGAAACAACAACCACTAAAACCTGTGACTTGTTTCAGGCTGTGCTGTCTGCCTCTTATGCACTCTCCCAAGAGGACCTGAAAAGATTTGCTCTTGGAGTTTCTTCACAGTGGGACACTGAGTGTGACCAGCTTCTCCATACAGCTGTGTCCCGGCTCGCTGACAGAGATGAGCCCCACGGCCACGTGGTTCTTATCCTGGACAAGGTTGGTTTCATGATCTATTATGATTTAAGTTTGATTTGCACATAGAAAAACTTTTTGAGAGAGTAAAGACCTCCAATTAACTGTTATAACATGTCCTTTATTCAGTGAGATAATGCTAAAATGTAGACGTATCGCCCTCTGTCCTGTTTCCTTCACAGTACCTTCAGAAGTTGCCATGGGAGAGCATCTCCATCTTAAGACCCCGCTCTGTCAGCCGCATGCCTTCTCTTCACTCACTTATTGGACTGAGCATTCAGAAAGAAGTGAGATTTACATCCATCACAGTGTCAGTATGCCCCATGATAACTCAGTATTGGTTATGAATATTGGTATTTAAATCTTCCCGTTTAGATTGACTCTCATTCCATCCTGAAGCAAGGTGTTGATACAAGGAAAGTGTTTTATTTGCTGGACCCTGATGCTAATTTAGGAAACTCTCAAGACAGATTCAAGGAGTGGTTCAGCAGGTGAGACTGATACTAATGACTGTTAAGAGAGCCATTTCATTTGTCTGTATCTTACTGATGTGTTTTCTTCCAATTTACAACAATACTTCTCTTTAAAGTAAACTGTATTGGGAGGGGGTGTGTGGAGTTGCTCCTGACTCGGGCCAGCTGGAAGAAGCTGTTGCGACCAAGGATCTGTACATGTGAGTTTGTACATGATTGATATTTATTAATACTAATGTTAATTGTTTATATGAGAAAATACTTGTCATATTACTCTAACAAAATTAACTGTTAGCTGTCAGTTTACAGAAATCTCACAAAGCCTTTGAGTAGGTGTTATGAAGTATGCTTAAGGGGATAATGTTTTAACAAATGTTTTTTGTCTTTTTTTTTTATACAAGGTTTGTTCTATATTTCTCATTTTTATTTTATAACCTGTATTACTATATATCCTCTCTCTGTGTACTTTAGTTATGTAGGTCATGGTGCAGGCGCACGATTCCTGGACAGCCAGGCAGTCCTGAAACGGCAGATGCGAGCAGCCTCTCTGCTTTTTGGCTGCAGTAGTGCCGCTCTGGCAGTGCGCGGAAACCAGGAAGGACAAGGCATCATCCTCAACTACCTCATAGCAGGATGGTGAGATAACTGTTTTATATTAAATGAGAATCAGTTAATACTGTTCTACAGATGCATGATAAATGTTAAAAACAATGCAAGTCATTTTATATCTTGATGTTAGAGATCCACAAAGCTGCCCTCCCTGCTTTTATTTCAGTGAAGTTGAGCTTTGGTTGGTTAAAACTGGTAACCTGATGAGTCACTTTTGCCACACTAATTATCAGTTTCACCAGTGAACATTATATTATAGGTATGTCAAGTGCTGTGACCTGGAGACACTTGTAATCTTTGGTGAAATGTCATACAAATGAAATACCATATTTATGGCTGGTTTGCGCTGCCACCAATCTTGTCTTTCTGTGGAAACCATTATAATAGTACAAAAAATATTAATGAACTGTGGAAAAATCCTAATTTCATTTCACACTCTGGACTTCACTAAGTCTTTATCTTGTGGTGTTTATATCATAACTGTTTTTCTCTCTGTAGCCCGTTTGTTTTGGGAAATCTGTGGGATGTGACAGACCGAGACATTGATCGCTTCACTAAAGCCTTGTTGGAGTCCTGGTTGTCTGCCGGGTCTGGAGCTCCCCTCCTGGATCACATGGGCCCATCACGCCAGGCCACACACCTGAAACACCTCATAGGAGCTGCACCTGTGGTCTATGGCTTACCGGTCCACCTGCAGTAGGTGGGCTGATGAGCCAAAACTCTTCTATAAACACGATGTAAACAATCTATGCAGTATCCAAGTATTACTGTTTCAACATGTGACTTTGACTTGAAGTTTAATACTTGTTTTGGCAAGATTAAAGTACTGCATTTTATTTTATTTAAACCAATGCTTTTGTTTTTTTAAACTGTTACGATAGTGTGAATGATTTTAAATATATTGCAAACTTTTATTAAGTGCTTGAATGCACTTTTTCATGTGTTGATTGAACAACATTTTTTTAAATAAATGTCTTCTTGCATACAGACAGTGTCCATGTTGTCTAAATGTCTTGTAGTATCACTTATGCAGAGAGCTGGGAACAAGTTTAGTCTTACACAATACATAGGTCTTATTCTTAGAATACTAGTGTGTCTTTCCTTGTGACATTGTATTCTCACAACCAAGCAAAGACTTTAATTCTATAAAAACTAAAAACTATAATTCTTAGATATTAAGTTTCATAGAACTGACTTAGGGCTTTTGATCCAGAACTAATTCTGTTTGTGCCTTTGGTATTTTGAATGTAAACAGTATATGGAAATTAAATTAATTAAATTAAAATTAATTAATTAAAAATCAGCTTTGGATAAGCAGATCAGAAATATAGGCCCTATAGTACAAATACTGATGAATATCAGGGAAGCTGATATTGATATAAGATCAAGTCATGTTTAAAGTTTCAGTAGCATGTACAACTAAATTAAAATGGGAGAAGTTTATTTTAATAACAGAAAATATTGCCAGAATTATAGTACAAAATAACGATCACTCAGCATCTATATCTCTTCCATGATAATAATGAAACTGAATATGAAATGGACATTTTTGTGTTCTCTAAACTTAAAAATAATTATAATTTGAGCTCATATCTAATAATACTTGTTTGCAATTCTATTTGAAAGATTATACATTTTTTATGCTTTTGTACAGTCCTATTTGCACAGTAAAGTGATGACTGAATAATTTTACATTTTCAAATTTAGGCAAAAGTTTAAAAATCTGATATGCAAAATGATTTATTTATATTTAGGGCTATGGTGAAAATGATTCAATCAAAAATAATTTACATTTTAAATGTATTTAATAATGATGCATTTAAAAAAAAACAAAAGTTAAGTTTTATGTTTTTACACATAAAAATGAATTTGTTTAAATGACTTAATGTTGTGATCCCTGAACCTCCATATAATATGAACTTTGTGCATGTATCTGAATTTCATGATATTTAATGTGAGAAAATACTTTATTCGCTACTTTTTACAACCTTGAAACCACAAACAGTCCAGCCACTCTGTTAAATCATGAAACAGATGAGAAAGTTAGAAACATTTAACATGGCTCAAGAGAGCAGCAGGTGCGTCCCGTCTGGTGTCCACAGGGGGGCGGTGTTTCAGACTAAGCACCGCCCGTCTCCACCGCCCGGAAGCACACAAGTCCCTCAGGGTCACTTGGCATCGCGCTTCCAACATGGCGGTGAATCTCACAGACCTCTCCCTGCCTCAGCTGGAGGGCCTGAAAACCCAACTAGACCAGGTCAGCTTCAAACACTTTAGTAAATTCAAGTCGTGACTGTGGTGTTTGATGGAGAAGTTTATCTGACTGAAAACAGGGGCGTGGAGGAGCTAACTAGCAAAGCTGATGCTAACGATGGTTAAATATCCATGTTGGCACTGTGTGTCCCTCGTCGGTTCACACATTTTGACTGTGAGAAATGCTTTGTGTTAGGTGTGGGCACATTTAGTTTTTTTTTCCAAATCAGTGTGTTTGAGTCAGCTGTGTGTGTGTGTGTGTGTGTGTGTGTGTGTGTGTGTGTGTGTGTGTGTGTGACAGGTGTTCATCTCTTTGTGCGCTGACTCTGATTTCTTGATGTTTTGCAGGAGATTGAGTTCTTGACATCTTCAATAGGTCAGCTCAAAGTTGTCCAGACCAAGTATGTTGAGGCAAAAGACAGTTTGAACGTCCTGAACAAAAACAATAAAGGTGAGTAATAATTAAGCCTTGAATAGACTTACTGGAGTGATTGATTTAAAAAAAAAAAAAAAAAACAAAAGCACACACACATTTAGCTCAGCAGTGGTTCTTCATTTGCACACATAAATGAGCCTGCTCTTCTGCATGTCGAGATTATCAATGTTGATTTTTTTTATTGAAAACTTTAACACTCTGCACAGTTTAGTTACTGTCACATAGACATTATTTTCTTCAAGTGGCCCTTCGTTCATCAAAATATACATAATGTCTTTATCAATTTGGTGAAAGTTTATGAAATTATCTGTGAATTTGCAAATTAACTTCATAATTTTCCCCTCTCTCTCCTCTCTTTCATACAGGAAAAGAATTGCTCGTTCCACTTACCAGCTCTGTATCCTTCCTTCACCCAGGATCCAGGATTGCATGTTTTGCTGTGGTTGTTATTGTGTAACTTGCTTTAAATAAAGCTGTGTATATCTCGAGATATAGTGTATGTACCTGTCCTTGAAGTTATGTACCTTGACATTTCTCCCCCTCAGATGTATGTCCCCGGATCATTAAATGATGTGGAAAATGTCTTGGTGGACGTGGGGACAGGGTACTATGTTGAAAAGGCAATTATATTTTCATTTAAAATCCTTTAAAATCCAACGAGATATATATATATATATATATATATATATATATATATATATATATATATATATATATATATAAATATATATATATATATATATATATATATATATATATATATATATAAATATATATATATATATATATTATATGTTTAAATATTAGAATGCTCTCATGTTAATTTTATTTACACACATTTGTTAATTGTATTTACTGCCTCTGTAGAACGTGGAAGACTCAAAGGCATTCTTCAAACGCAAAATAGACTTCCTCACAAAGCAGATAGAGAAAATCCAACCTGCACTGCAGGAAAAACACGCCATGAAACAAGGTAATTTCAACTTTTCATTACCTCCTTAATCACATCATCATATTTGTTCTAATTCAAAACTAGCTATTTCATTATACAGTGGAAATGACAGAACAAGTTAAAAAAAGAAGTAAAATCAAACTGTTTGTACTGATTTTGTATATGGGTTTGCAATTAAAGTGTCAGCATCTACCTTTTTAATTTGTGTTTAGACATATTGGGTGAACAGCACAGGAACTGTAGCCCTTTTTGTTCCACATACATTTAGACTCAGTGTTGTTCTTGGTGTTACAGGTGAAACATAAACACAACATTTGCCTGCTGAAGACAATGTGGGGGGGGGGGCATCTGATGTTTACAAACGTTCACTAAACATTTGTGAAAGACTTTTTACTGCAATGTAGAAAGAATATTTACATTAAAATGATTAACATCACACAGATCCTTTTTACAGTACAAATAAAATGAATGAATGAATAAGTGGTAACTACAAATCTTTTTTCAAGTACTGCATAATGATGACAGTATTTCAAAGACATTAACAACTAAATTCTCACCTTTTGTAGTTCAGAACACATTACACGCTCATTTACTTCATACTTTGTGTTTTGTCTTGCAGCTGTGATTGAAGTAATGAACGTGAAGATCCAGCAGCTACAGCAAAGCCAGCAGACGCCACAGATGGTTGGAACCACCAAGGCTTAATGAGAACACCTGTTTGAACTCTTCATGACTGAGAGGGAGAGTTTTTAAGTTTTTGTGCAAAAAACATTGCGTCTGCTGTTGTAGGAAAAGTAAATGCCCTCCACTAGTCTAATGAAGTCATGTTAAACACTGAGGAATAAAAGCTTTTTTTGTTCATATGTCTTGTCACCAGTAAATTCTAAGTAGTCTGTTGCCATGGTAAAACAATCATGTGTACTTGGTTAATTTTGAATTAGAGAAGTGGGTGTCCCATTAGGTTTCAAGATTAAAGAGGCCACTGTGTATTCAACATTAAAGAATTAAAGTTTCTGTCATTGTTCGGTATTCATCAGTGGGGTCTACCACCAAAACCTTTTTTGTTTAATCATACTTAATGAGTTACAAAAGTATTTAAACTTAATTATCTTGAACACGAGGCCCTGAACACACATACACACATTGTTGTTTACATGTTAGTGAATATTTCTCAGGTTGAAGGCTGAGTTACATGGGGCTGGACGCCATCAGATATGTACACATCCAGAGTCGTATCGTATCCACACGTGGTTCAAAGTAGAAATGGAAAGTGAAAACAGTGGAAAATGATAAACTCCATTGTTGTTGGCAGACAAAACTTCCACCATTTGGTGTCACTTCCTCTCCATGGAGCCTGGGAATAAAACCTAATAGCATGCAGCCAGTAATACTAAGTTTAATTTCATTCATTTAAAATGGACCACATACAGTTTAAACATTAATGTCACCATCTGGTTCACTGTGCCAGATTATAGCTATAAACTAATTCACATCTGTAGTCCTTTGGCAGGTCAAAACAAAGTACTATAACAATAACAAACAATACAAGGTAAAAACACACTACAAAGTTATACACAAAAGAACATACAGTACAAAGCTACACACAGAAGCACATATGTTTGCTTGGCAAATTAAAAGCAACTCGTGAAGACCACAAGATTTGAATTCAAGGTCAGTGAGTGCAGAGTTGAGAATCTTTAAACAGACATTTTGAGTTGAGTTGGTTTTTAAGGAGCTGATTATTTGTAGATGATCTTAAGATTTCTTAAGTACATCGACCCTTAGTTTATTAGAATATAATCTTACAAGACAGTGTGCTATGAGAACACACAGGCAAGAGAAACAAAACACTGGAGATAATGGAGAAAAAAACTTGAATGAGTATTTACATTAATGTTATAAACATTACATAAATCATTCTCTACAGTCCACATAAAATGAATGAATTAATGCACTTGCTCCGACAACGCATGGAAACTGAAATGATGACAGTATGTCAAAGACGGTGACGACAATAAGCTTTCTGCGTGCAGACTGCATAACAAGCATCGACCCCTCCGAGAGGTCACCCGCTCCCGTTGCTACGCTGCGGTGTTGGCACTGCCGTTGCTGGGGAGGCGGAGGCGGAGTGCAGCGCGTTGGGACGGACGGCGGCAGAGGACGCAGCTGTCACATGCTGGATGAGCGGCGCGTCGGAGCTGAGGCACATTTTTATTTTAATGGAGAAACGCTGTTTGACCGCAAACAACCGCTGAGTGCGCGCGACCGTTTTCAGAGGCGTCCGAAGTTGTGTCCGCGCGGTCGCACCGTTACGTCTGAAGAACGTTCGGCCGTTTGAACAACGTTACCGGGGAGACGGTAGTTAGGCGACCACGAGCCACTCCGGTTAAGTAAGAGCGACCGGTGTTTTTTCGTTTCTTTTTTCTTCTTTTTTTTTTTTAAAGAAGTAAAGGCTTCGCAGAAGATTGAAACCGACATTTAAACTAACTCTCCTGGAGCTGAGGAGGACACCACAAGAAGGCGAATCAAAGCAGCATGGTGAGTTTTGGGCCTGGACAGTCGCACGCTAGCTAACACGCGACAACCTGTTTGCGTCCTTCCTCCCGTTTGACTCGTGCCGTCTGGAGCACGAGCGAACCGCTTCACCATTTTCATGTACTAAATATACACCTTTTTAGTAGTTCTTCTGTGATAATGCTCCTAACTTTAATTGTTTATGCGGGTTCATTTAACCGTGCAGTTGCGGTCTACCTGTCAAACAAATTAGCTGAGGGCAATATTGTAAAGAGAGGCCGGTTCCAACTGGTCTGCTAGTAAAGTTAAGCTAGTTAGCCGAAGGCAGGTGTGTTAAATATGGAAACGTGTTTAAGAACACGTTAAAACGGGGGATATGTGACACCCCGCTTCATTTCCACGTTGCACTTTATGTAATTAAATCGCCCAGCACCACACGTGATGCGAGTTAAATATTAGCTGTTACACAACTGCAGCTAAATGGCTATCACAGAGTGATAAAGGTCATGGCCGAGCGCCGCCGAGACGTCAGCTTTAAAATGAGATCAGTGCGGGGTAATTTAACGTGGTAATGAATTAAGCAGAAACACCTTGAATACTGAAGCGGTTGGTATTTAGTTGGACTTTAAGAGAAATAAGCGTCTTGCTTGTTTTAAGTTGCATCGGCACGTCGGCACCATGTGCTCTTTCTTCTCGACCCCCCTCCTTCCTCCTACATTTAAGTAACGCTGCTTCGCTTCACTGCAGCCCGCACAGACGCTGAATTGTAGCCCCTGACCGTGAAAGCTTGTGAGACTTTAGTTCATGTTCTGGTTATAGACCGATGACTGAAGCAGCGTCGAGGTTTTGCAATGGATGACAGGTCAAAATGCCTCGCTGAAGTCACGCTGGAGCTCAGAGGCGGATTTGCGCCATGTATGGTTACATGTGACCGTCTGAGAGGCGGAGCAAGAGGGAGGAGGAGACCAATGAAAACTCAGTCAGGTGGTTTGTGTGTGTGTGTGTGTGTGTGTGTGTGGAAGCGTTGAGGCCTTGAACATGCGGAAAGCTGGATTACAGGATTTCGGAATTGGTTTCATTCATAGTTATATATTCGAGTAAGGGAGTCAGGACATTTTACTGTGCAGACTTTAGCCTTTATTCAAAGAGACTTTTGACTGATGTCAAACAGATGGTTTAGTTTGAAGACTGGACTTCTAATTTCTAAGATTGCCTGCAGTTGTGGAAAGCATGCACATAAAAGGCTTGTGTAAATGATAATTTCTTTGTTTGCCTAATTGTAGTCTGACACCAAATAGTTCTGTATGTGTGACACTTTAGGTTTAAAAATGTCCATCAAACTGTTGTTCTCCCTCCATGATTTCACCAGTCTAGCCTCCAACCATTGGCTCCACTTTTGGAAACTAAACCAAATTCTTCTAATGACAAATGTCTGAAGTCAGCTGCAGGGCAGTCAGTTCCACCCGCTGAGTATAAACACAGCTCTTCTGCTCTAATCACACCATTGTGTTTTGCGTAACATACTGTGTAAGGTGTGTACCCTGAATTAGTTTCTGTAACTCACTATATGCTCTTGCAGGTTACGACAAAGGGAGCAGGTCTGAACCCAAATGCTAAAGTGTGGCAGGAGATCCCTGCACACCAGAATGATGTCCCAGAGGAGACAGAGGATTCTCCTTGGATGCTGACCTACCCTCCTCCCGCTGAAATGACAGACGGTATGATCTTGTTCAGTTCGGGGAGCAGATAATGTTTTCTGACTTCAGTTTTAACCAAAGTCTTTCCAATCCATGACTACTACGGCACTAACTTGTGGGCACAGACTGTGTGGCGCATATAAACATGTATTTATTGAGTATTACCAGGATAATTAGATAGACTAGTACTTTTAGGATGTCTGGGTTACGCAGCAAAGTCAAACATGACAAAGCTTGTTCAGAGCATTAGATGATGTTGTCTAAACGTGACAGTTATTTCACAACTGTCTTGTTGCTGCTTGCCTCCTCTGTCTCAGGTTACTCAGACGTTCCCTCTTCAGGGGGGAAAGGATATGACACTGAATATCCTGACAGCCCAGCTGACTATGCCCCCATACCCACAGAGGGGATCGTGAACGACATTGACCACCCTGATATGAGCTATTTAGTCTTTGACCCACAGTGTGAAACAACCATTGATGGGGATGTTTCCAAGGAACAACCGATGTCCGAGGGGACCCTAAGGGAGTCTTTGAAGAAACAGCTTGAGTTTTGCTTTTCTAGGTGAGTTGTGTAGCATTTAACAAAGTCATTTTTTGAGTACCACAAATTCTGGTCAGTCTATTCAATCTATTTCTGGTGTTACTTCCTTTTCGTGTATGTTTTGTCCTTTTATATACTTCATTGCACTAACTGGACCATATGATATTTGCATGTAGCCATAAGAACAGCATCAGTAATGCAGTAATTGAATTGCCTTGGGATATGTTTCATAGCTGCACAGAACTAGCCATTATCTCAATGGAGCATTGGTATGTTCTGAAGTGCACTCATTTAGGGGTTTACAGCCATTCATTGGATTTGATTCTTCAGGTTGGCAGTGTGACTTGAAAGCAATTTTCTTTCTTGATTCAACTGTGCAAACCATGATTCAATTCAATAATTGTAAGTCTAAATCAAAGCCATCAGTTTTTTTGTTAAAGGTGAAATGAGTCGTGTTTTGAGCAGTATCTTGAAAGAAGACACGCAATTGTCTACATTAAATAGGGAGAAATCACAGTTGTTGTAAAGAATGAATTAGTATACTTCTACACTTACTATAGTGAATAACTGCCCTCTGTGATGGGAGGTATTTATATGTGATAAATAGAAGAATTGATTAAACCTGGTTTTTTATCAGTTCTAATGTGGGCAGGCCTGGTAGATTTGCTCCAAAGACATTTTAAATGATGTTAAGTCCAGTGTTGTTTTGGGTGTTTGCAGAGAGAACCTATCGAAAGACCTATACCTGATATCCCAGATGGACAGTGATCAGTTTGTTCCCATCTGGACCATCGCCTGGATGGAAGACATTAAAGCTCTTACCACTGACATGGACCTCATTCTGGATGTACTGCGAGGTATCAGCACTGCTGTTCTGTCTTTATTTCTACTAAATACTGCCACTTATTAACACTTGAGGCTGTTTCCCATTTATGTTATTTGTCTTAGGTCTCTTGATCAGGGTTTGTTTGTGTTTATGAGGACACTCAAGAATCTTTGCATGCTCAGTGTATGTAATTATTTAAAAAAAAAAAACTCTTGAAATAAACAAGACATCCAGATGTTAAACACTTAACTTGGCTTTGTTACAGCCTCTCCCATGGTGCAAGTCGATGAAACTGGAGAGAAGGTTCGGCCAAACCACAGTCGCTGCATCATTATTCTGAGGGAGGTGCCAGAAACTACACCAGTTGAGGTAAAGAAACTTTCATAGTGCACACTAAGCACAGTGTCGCACAGCACCACCCATCTCACTGCACAGGACGCCCTTCAAACAAGGTGCAGCCACATGCCTGTGCTTGCTTACACTGTGATCAGACAAAGCTGATAAGAAGGCTGTGAGGGGCAGCAATTACATGCCTCACTGCATTTTAACGTTAAAACATTGTGAATTATTTTGCTGAAGTGGATATGTCATGGCTTATTTTACAGCTTGTTATCACAATGCTGCAGGGTGGTCTGAGAGCAGATGTCGTATAAAGCAAAAATATTGCATCTCTTTTACAGGAAGTGGAGGCTCTTTTTAAGAGTGAAAACTGCCCTAAAGTGTTAAGTGCTGAGTTTGCACACAACAACAACTGGTACATAACATTTCAGTCGGATATGGATGCACTGCAGGTATGTTTCCACATTAATAACCACATGGCTTTCAACTAAAGCTAAAAAAGTTGCAATACAGTTTTTGGTTCAGTGCTTATTTTATATTATTATGCCATATAAAATTTCTTATCAATACTGAAATATACAAATGAACTACTCCCACCAGCGGGGATCCATTACTCTTTTAAACCAAGGTGACTTCCATGACCTTGTTGGGGGGTGAAGGATTTGATAATTCTTGATTATTTCAGTACAGTAGAATATTTGTTTTTTCTTCTTTTGTCCCCAGGCTTACAAGTATCTAAGAGAGGAAGTAAAAGTGTTCCAGGGTAAACCAATAATGGTGAGTTTTGCCACTGAACTGTAAAGTGTTTTATTTCCAACTTGATCACTGCTCATTGTTATTTGTAATTCAGACAGTAGTGTGGAACCCAGCGAGCCTTGTGTTACACAGGAGTAGCTGTGTTGTCAGCTGTCACATCACTACTCTCTAGGCTAGGCTGACTGGCTAAGTTGTAGCCTCAGGAGTGACCTTGGTATTTGTGTGTACAGAGCCTTGATAAGCATGGAGGTGTCAGAACTATTGCACACCCATATCTCCAGACAGTTCGATAGCCCTTCTTATCAAAATTTGACATTTACTTTTGCATTTCAGGTACCTAATACATCCCCTTTTCAGCTGGACTTTAATTTGACCTTTTGTGCCCTTTTTTTCTCCTTGATAAAACAAATGAGACTGTGATGTAGTAACAGTCCTGTCTAAACCCCAGTGATGATCAGTATCGCGCTTGGAAGGACCCATAGGCACTGTGGCTGGCTGGGAGGAACTTTTCATCTGTAGCTCTTTCAATCTGATGTATCTCCACTTCAACACTCTCCCTCTACTCTCTCATCCTTCTTTACTCTCCCTCCCTCCTCCCTCCCCTTTTCTTTTCCCCTAGTCGGTTCAGTGTTTTATGGCCTAATGACCGTGAGATTATGAGATCTGAGGGGACCATAGGATGGTGGACAGAGCAGCAATGCTTCTCATCATAGGAAAAGTAGAGGTGACGCATCTTCGGTCCTAGCAAACACACCTGATCCTTTTCTATCTTTCCCCTCCGCCCCCTCCAGGCTCGCATTAAGGCCATCAACACATTCTTCGGTAAGAACAGCTTCCGCAGTGTGGACTCGAGTGTGTACAATCAGCACACCCAACAACAGGCTCAGTACGGCTCCCCAGTCTACATGCAGCAGGTGTACAGCCCACAGCAGTCATTCCCTGTATATCCTGTGGTGTCTCCCACCTGGAATCACTCGGTCATGCCTTACTTTGAAACACCACTGGTGAGAATCTGAATGTGGAGGGGGGGATGGAAGGGGGTTGTGTCAAGGTAGTCATAGTAGTG
Organism: Scortum barcoo; assembly: GCA_023238725.1. Taxonomy (NCBI): domain Eukaryota; kingdom Metazoa; phylum Chordata; class Actinopteri; order Centrarchiformes; family Terapontidae; genus Scortum; species Scortum barcoo. Next base: position 18,067,385 of record CM041537.1, read on the forward strand.
TCTGTTACCATTTACATTCTCAGTCAATCTACACATGTATTGTTAAGACCATCAGAGAATGTTTTTTGCAGCAGTCTAATTTGATTTCCTACTGCCGTTGTGATATCTAGGCACCTTTCCCAAACAGTGGATTCATGAATGGTTACAGCAGTTCTGTGAACTATAAAGGAAACTTGAGCTCCATCAACACCCATCGACCCACGAGCAGGAACCGGTAAGTCCCTCATTCACACTAATGCTGTCAAGTCTCACTGAACTCTTTCATTAAAAATGTATCCTTTGAGGCATGTGTGAAGGGTATTAATTTGTCCTCCACTACCTAACTGCAGAATGACTCGCCACACTAACTATAGGATACTCTTGCCATTTAGCAAATATAAAGCCATTGAAGTTGAAACCCACTGAAAATCAATCTCATTAATACATGTAAGATGTTATTATATGTTTGAATTTGGTCCACATGTTTGGATAAAGTAAAACTATTCTGAGTTGAAAATGTGTTTACCTTTTTTGTTTTAGTGGTGCATGACCTTTAGAAACTAGATAAGTACACTTACAATTCACTCTGACCTGTGCCATTCATCAAATTTTAGAGGCTCAGCTAATTCTGATGAAACTGTAGCTTTTTTTCAAAGCACTGTTCCAATCTTCTGCTTGTACCTACCCTCTCTTACTGTTTAACTGTCTGATTATACTTGCACGACCATAAAGTATAAAGATGTACTTTTTCACGGTAGAGGTGACATTCAGTTGTAAGAAATGTGTCCTGTGTGTATCCCCAGAAACCATGTAAAAGGTCACCTTAGGCCTGGAGATGTGCCCCTTTCATCTTTGGCTCCAGGGACCCAGATGGATGGCCTGTCTGCTCCTTTGAGTCCGCAGCCTCTTCGGTCAGCAGAGACACCGACTGGCACTTCTTTAGCAACAATCTCTCTGCCCTCCTTCAGCTTTAAAGACACCCCTCTACAGGCCACCATACCAGGTGGATATCTGAGCGGGGCTGGACGGGGCAGGTGAGAGAAAATGAACATGCTCATTAACCCTTTAACACCTATGCCTAAAAATGTCAGTTTGGACCTTTTTGCTTATTTTGACTATAAAAGGATCATAAAATGTCCTGTGAGTAAGTGCTTTTGCCTATTTTTCCAGAGCACCTTGAACTTTCCATATCTGGCAGTTATTTACAATTTACTGCATGTTTAAAAGGGTGAAATAACAGTTTAAAATGAAGAAAAACACATACAGAATTAGATTTTAGAGTTTTAGTGTGAAAAAATACTATGAAATTGAGCATGAATAACAGATTTTGCATCTCAAAATTGAAATGTGAACATTTTCAAATATTCACAATAAAATTTGTGAATCTCTAAATGTGCAAAAACAGGCCATAAAATGGAGACTATGTACAGGCATTTTCCCCACAGTTTCTCCTTATATGTGATCTTCCCCCTGAATGTGATCTCTGATGGACATCTCCTCATCACCACCTACAGTATCCCCACAGCCTCTCTCAGGACACTTGATTTATGATTTATTTATTGTAATTTTACAGCATATACGCATTATAGCTGGTCCTCATCACAAGACAAACTAAAAGTAGTAAAGAAAAATATAAAACATAAAAACATACAAACGACTTGGTAACCTTACGCTATTCTAGAAAAATAGCCTAACAAATCTGTGCATACTACACGTTTATGCATGGGAACTACAAATACTCACACATAATACAAACCAACAGTCTTGGTATACTGTTATAAAAAGGCCACCACACAATACAACCGTTGATTTACACATATAATAATGTATACAGAAGTAAAAACTAGCGAGAGAAAAGTAGAGAGCCTCATTCATCCAGAAATTTAAACTCGTCTAACATTACATTTCTTCACCAGAAGTTTCTCCTTCCGTTGCTCATTCAGTCTCAAATCCTTCTCTAAACCTCCACGGAAGTTTTATCAACCGCGAGGGTCATCTCGTTGACTTTTTTGTACCAAAATTTGCTCTCTTTCGCCACTCTGCTCTGTGTTTTCCTCCACTGCTGTGACAGTATTCCCTGGGAGCAAAGGGGATGCTTCTCGAGTGAAATTATACCACATTGACTGTAAAGCCCAACACCTCAGCTTTCAGAAACCGTTAGATTTTTTCCGATAGCTCAAACCATCACATAGTTACAGTCATCCAAAGTGAGCATGTGCAAATCTATCACCAGTGATACGCTCGGTGTAAAGGGGTTAACATTACACCGATTAAAATTCATAACCAATATGTGACATGCTTCTGCCCATTGATGCATCTGTTATGTGTGCATAGTTTTACATTTGGTTTCTTGTCCTTCCTTTTTACAGTCACTTCTCTAAGTTGTATTGTCTAGACTTTTTTAAAAGTTGGTGGAAATGGTAAAGAAATCAAACATGTTTGTGTCTTACACAATCAGTTACAGGGAAATGCAAGCATTTGCATTCTCTCTATTTATATACATAATGTAAATTTAACTTTAATATGTAAGATTTTCTAATGTAATTTATCTGTTTGCATTGTAGGAAAGGAAACCACAGAGGCTTGAGGAGGAAAAGAGAAGATGAACATACCATGGTCAGCATATTTCCTCTTATACAGTTTTGTTTTTTCTTACATGAAGTGTGGTTTACCCAAAACAAAATTGTATTTTGTATTTTTATGGCGAGCATCTCATAGTGTTTATCTTATGTTTGACTTTTCACTGTAATGACAATTACAGAGGCCTGTCCCTGTGATGGAGGCCAAGGTACCACCTCCACCAAAGTTCGACCTGGCAGCCTCCAATTTTCCTCCTTTGCCGGGATCTGTGGTCTGTCCCAAAGGAGAAACTACGCCAGAGATGCGCCTTTCTGATGTTGTCCGTGGCCTCAAGGTGACAAACAAGGTAATAGCTTCTTCTCTTTCATACCTTTTTATTCTGGAGACTTTTGTTAGCACCGTTTTTTTTTTTTTTTTAAATATGCGCATTATTTTAAATTCTTGTTTGTTTTTCACCAGTCTGAGACCCAACACACAAATATCTCAGAGGATGCTGTAAGCAAGCCTGCTCCAGTGACCCTGGTTACTAAACCAGCTCCTGTTTCTCCACACACAGTAGCAACACCAGTCTCAATGTAAAGTTTCCTTCAGATTAATAAAATATCTATGAATAAAAACAGAATATACATGGAAAATGACTTTTACTGTTTATGTCTATTTTAGTGTTTCTTCTCCAGTAAAGACAGAAAATAAAGCTGAACCTCCTGTTCCAGAAGAAACAAACTCCTTGTCCATGCAGACTGCCTCGGGAGCCAGTGACACCCCCTCCACCTGCAGCCAGTCTGCTTCTTCAGAAACACCTTCCCCATCTCCCCCATCTCCAACATCAGAGTTGGTAAGGCCTGCCTCTCCTCATTCTAAGACCCCTTTACACTGTGCTTTGTTCATTGTGGTTAATTACATAAATCCACTTGTATGAAATTGCAATAATATTGTAAGAATGACACATTTCTAGCAATAATACAGCATTAAACCCACCATCAACACTTAATGCAGTGTAACTACTTTAACATGTAACAATGCACTCAATATTAATACACATGAAGCAAGGGCATTCAAACAGTCACTACTAAATAAACAGCCATGTGCATTCTAACTAGCAGGTGCAGAGTCTAACAAAGTATGCTAACTAACTAACTAACTAACTTAAGCTAAATCTAGCAAACCAGCTAGCAATCACTCTAAGATTGCAAAAACCATAAACTAACTCAACAACCAAACTAAATGACCTAACAGTATAGATAACGGTGACATTACGCACATAGCCTTGACCAATCAACGAGTCTCCGAACACTGGCAACCAAACTCCTCCCCCTGAACTTCTCCAGTGCATGCTTGCTCTAATCACTGCGGACTGACAGCCTTTTGTACAGCCACTGATCTGAATAGCAAGTGTGTCTGTGATGGTCACTGGTGTATTTTATCATTTTGGAAACCTGTGAATTTGTCTCTAGATCATTTATTTTGCATCTTGATTTTTATTTGTCATCCATTATTTCCTAACCAGGGGATGAGAAAGCTCAGCTACGCAGAGGTGTGCCAGAGGCGGGCCAAGGACCCACCACCCGTACAGACGCCCTCTCCCTCCCCTCCTGCCCCCTCAGCCAGTCAACAACCCCTGCAAGAGCTCAAGGTCAACAGGGTCGAGGAGACTCGGCCCAACTCCAGGCACACCACAGACAAAGCTGAGAAATCCAGAGACAACCGCCCTCCACGTCAACCCTTACGCTCGTACAGAGGGGCCAATGGCCAAGTCAGAGCCGGAGGTGCAGCGCAGAAGATTCAGGAGCATCAGAGAGGCCTGAATGCTGGCAAACCATTTTCCCCACAGCGAGGAGCCAGACGCAGTGGCAAAGAACAGAACATTCCTCCAAGATCACCAAAATAATTCAAGAAAAATTAGCTTGTAAACAATATACATGTAAATATAATATATGTAAATAGACAGATGAATATATTTCATTTGAAAGACTTTTTCAAAGAATCTCTTACAATTGTTGCAGACCTGCCATTATTCGGAAAGAGTCCAAGTAGATGGCCTTTTTAGAAAAATGCATATAGTCTGCTGACAGAAGTTTCTGGTTGATAAAACATACTTTGTTTGAAGTAATATCACTATGACGTTATCAAAACATGCCTCTATTAACTCTGTGTGTGTGTGTGAGAGAATGTGTGTGAATGTGAGAAGGAGAAAGAGGGATCTTGTTCATTATAAATGTAAGGTTGTAATGTTTAACAAACATTGTCAACATCCAAAATGACGACAAGGCACAATTTGATTTTGATTTCTTTCTGAGTGGTTATTGTTGGCATGTGATTTATCTTGAGCTGTTTATCAAATTTGTTGTGCATTTAAATCAAAGTTAGAAGAGTATTTATGAAATGTAAGTGGTTAAATCAATGGCAGAATCATAAAATCGTGGTGTTTGTGATTAGCTACAGAACGCTTGAACTTTGACGATGAGTCGCAAAGTGTGAAGAAATGGCATTATTTATGTAGGAATGAACAAAAGATGCTGTAGAATACTAAGTTATATAGAGTCACAATGTTGCGTCATGTAATGATTACAATCCTTGAGTGTTTTGGCAGTAATCGTCTTTGTAATGGCGAATGTTTTTTTCCCGTTCCCCCTGTGTGGACTCATCTTGATGAAAGTGGATATTTGATAGTTGATGTCGTAGCCAGTGTCTCACCTTGATTCGATGACACTGATTACCTCATGTGTTTTGACTGGATACACAAGGTTTCAGATGAATGTAGTCACTTTTGCATAACCACTTGAGTGTTTTGTTTTTTTTTTAAATGTTGTAGCTTTCTTTGCGCTTGTATATACAGATTTATTTTTAATCTGGGTTATTAATGTACTTGTTTTTCCTTCTGTAGGCAGGATTAATTTTCTATTCATTTGTAAAAGTTTTCTTTTCGTATAATTTTTTTTTCTGTTGTATCTGTAAATTGCTGTGTAGAGAGATCTGAGAAAAGATGCCTGCTTATTGGCAACTGAATTGGTTACTGATCCGTACAACCACTAACTCAACAATGAGCAGAACATACCTGTACCTGTAGTGGTGTGAATTCAAAATGCACTACTGTTGCTCTTATGGCTTTTAATCATTGCAGAAGAAATTCTCCATTTATGCTTAAATGTGTTTTAACTTTTGTGTTGTCTGAATAGTCCATGGTGTTATAAATGAAAATGAACAAAAAAAATGGGTAAAGATAAAGAATTGCAGATTTTCAGGATTAAAAGAATTAAAACCTTTCGCCTTAGTTAATTCAGTGTTTTAAGTCGTCTGCTTGTAGGAACTTGACTGCAGTGTGCAGTGTTTTGCCTCCTGTATAAATATGTCTGTCTGATGCTGTAAACTTGTGTGCAAGAAGAAAAGAGGAACTACTATCTCAAACTAAACCTCCAGTGCCTTAACAGCATTTTGTTTCAGTGTATACAGTGCAAGAATTTGGATCACGTGAATTTGTGTCACTGAACAAGACTGGTTGTCAACATCCAACATTATCAGTCGATCACAACCAGAGACACTAGATCCTGTCAAAGGGTAAATCTGTTTATTATAGTCTGCAGGGCTGGGGCTGGTTGGAATGGAGCTAGAGATGTGTGTGCGTGCGTGCATGCTTGTTTATCCATTATATATGTATGATCGTTTTTTTTTGTTAGCTTGTCAATGTAATTTCAGTCTTCTATCAGAATCCTGCTTGTAACTCACAATCAAATATAGGGTTGCTATTTTCCAGCAAAGTACACACTGGTTTATTAGGTGAATATTTTATTGCTGAGCCTGATATATGAAAATAAAGGTTTATTTTTAAACAGTCACGTCTTATGTTTTGTGTATTTGCACAATATACTTATGCATCTGATGTAGTAGCAGTTTTACATACAGTTAATGTGGATATAAGTGAAAACACCTCCATTGTGTGATGCATTGTTTTTATTTTATTGTAATTAAACCTGATATTTTTGTTCTGTTCATCACATCTGATCGGACAGTGACAGTGTCCTGCCATACAGCACTTGAGAGGATTTGTGAAGGGATTTTTCCACGCCATCTTCCAAGTACCCATCCGGAAATAACCCTAACCATTATGTAACTGCTGTTAACATATTTGAAGTGTAATCATGAGAGTGTGTTAAGAAGATCCCATTAAAGAACGAGCATTGTATGGATATAAAGTAAAAGTGACGCATTAAGGCAAAAAAACCCAATCGGGATATGTAAAGATTAAATAACAGTTTAAATATCTGGGTTTGGCATCACGCTGACGTTTTTTGCCTCCCCAACATCAACGCTGTTACGTAACACCGTGCCGAGCTCCAACTCTCGCGGTGTTTGGCTGATGGCAGTGTGAGAGTGTCAACACGGCAGCAGCAGCGCCCGGAGCAGGCTGCTAACACGACCGGTCAGTTTAACTACATTTAGCATCGTTTTAAGACACATGTGATGAGCTCTCTCTCTCCGAAATATGCTCAGTAAGTGCTCACGAGGTGCCTGATATTTTTACCCGACAGCGGCTCACTGTGTGTGTTTATTTAGCATTAGCATTAGCGTTAGCGTGCTAACGGTTAGCCACCAACTTGTGAACCCACGGGGCTTCGGTTAGCATGAGCTTAGCTTAGCATTAGCTGTGTTGTGACTGGTAGCCACACTAAAACGTCTCTTTTCGGGGCGTGTGCTGCCATCTGTTACCTGTATTTATTCTCCCATGATGTTAGCTCCCGTGTGGATTGTAGTGACACCGCTGTCAGGCTTTGAAAATAAGTTTTGATGTGTTTAACAATAAGGCTGTGTTATCTTGAGGCCCGTCTCTCATAATGTCAGAGCTAACCAAGGATTTGGCATTCTCTGGTTAACCTATCCGAAAGCGGAGTCACATATCTAGATACACATCCGGACGACCTTGATAGTGACAGCCTGTGACTTGGTGACTTTGCATGTAAGACCGCAAGTGACTTTGTTTTGTCTGTGCTGCCTCATCGTTTGACGCCCCCGATTATCCTCCGTTGAATCCGTAGCTAGTCCTCCAAACAGGCCCGCAGTCTTCGGCCTGTTTACCCCCTAACCAGCTGTCACTTTAGGATTTTGTGTCACCGTGGTTTTGTTTGTTTGTTTGTCAGTTTGTTAGTTTTCTACATTCTTGCTGACAGGTGAGCGCCTGCGATTATTGGCGCTAAACAGATTGCATTTTTCAACAGGTGCATGTCATGTGGACCGATGCTGTAGGCGGAGTACATTAACAAGTTAAAACACAAGCTAACATATACCGATAATAGACATTTGAGTGTCTCTGTCAGCCGATTGCCGATTGCGTCTTGCTTCGTTGTCAATGGTGTAAAGAAATCAATAATAAAATATAATAGAAACATTCAGTTGCATTCAAACATTAACACTTGCTGCCTGATTGCCACCATATGCATATATGAATATGGCTTTTAACAAGTTGCTCTGTTTTTGCCCTTTTTTGCAGAACATTTGTCTGAGATGGGGGATGATCGACCTTTTGTATGTACTGCTCCTGGATGTGGGCAGGTATGATATCATAATGTATTACTTCACATACATATAATGTGAGTCAATCAATTAATAATAATAATAATAAAAATAATAATAATAATAATGAAGTAATTAAGTAATTATACTTATTAATACATTTCACTGTCTTCATATGACACCTCTGATCATCCAGCCTCTTTCTTATTATTACATAGGCTCAATGTTATTTAGCGTACAGCTACCTTTACAGTTGAGATGCTCTCCAAAAGCCAAAATAGTGCCATCCATCCATCCATCTTCATCTGCTTGATCCGGGACCGGGTCACAGGAGGCAGCAGTCTGAGCAGAGATGCCCAGACTTCCCTCACCCCAGACACTCCCTCCAGCACCAATCCGCCTGTCAATCTCACGCTCCATCTTTCCCTCACTCGTGAACAAGACCCCGAAGATAATTGAACTCCTCCACTTGAGGCAGGACCTCTCCACCCACCCGGAGAGGGCACGCCACCCTTTTCCGGTCGAGAACCATGGCCTCGGATTTGGAGGTGCTCATTCTCACCCCAGCCGCTTCACACTCGGCTGCAAACCGCTCCAGCACATGCTGAAGGTCCTGGCTTGATGAAGCCAACAGGACAACATCATCTGCAAAAAGCAGAGATGAAATCATGTGGTTCCCAAACCGGACTCCCTCCGGCCCCTGGCTACGCCTAGAAATCCTGTCCATAAAGATTATGAACAGGACCGGTGACAAAGGGCAGCCCTGCTGGAGTCCAACATGTACTGAGAACAGGTCTGACTTACAACCTCCCTGACAGAGGGCTCGGCCAGACGTTCCCAACAGACCCTCACAATACGTTTGGGTCTGCCAGGTCTGTCCAACTTCCTCCTCTGCCAGCGGATCCAACTCACCACCAGGTGGTGATCGGTTGACAACTCAGCCCCTCTCTTTACCCGAGTGTCCAAGACATACGGCCGGAGATCAGATGAAACGACAACAAAGTCGATCATCGACCTCCGACCTAGGGTGTCCTGGTGCCATGTGCACTGATGGACACCCTTATGCTCAAACATGGTGTTCGTTATGGACAAACTGTGACTAGCACAGAAGTCCAATAACAGAACACCAGCTCGGGTTCAGATCGTTGGGAGGCCGTTCCTTCCCGATCACGCCCCTCCAGGTATCACTGTCGCTTGCCCACGTGAGCGTTGAAGTCCCCCAGTAGAACAATGGAGTCCCCAGTCCTGGAGCACTATCAAGTACCCCTCCCAGGGACTCCAAGAAGGCCGGGTACTCTGTACTGCTGTTCGGCCCGTAGGCACAAACAACAGCAAGAGACCTATTCCCAACCCGAAGGCGCAGGGAAGCGACCCTCTCGTTCACCGGGGTGAACTCCAACACATGGCAGCTGAGCTGGGGAACTATAAGCAAGCCCACACCAGCCCGCTGCCGCTCACCCTGGGAAACTCCAGAGTAGTGGAGGGTCCAGCCCCTCTCAAAGAGCTGGGTTCCAGAGCCCAAGCAATGCGTGGAGGTGAGCCCAGACTATCTCTAGCCAGGTACCTCTCAACCTCCCGCACAAGCTCAGGCTCCTTCCCCCCCAGCGAGGTGACATTCTTTGTCCCTATGGCCAGAGTCTTTGGTCCAGGGATTGGGTCGTCGGGGCCAGGCCCCTGCCACGACTGCTACCCAAACCACATTGCACCGGCCCCTCATGGACCTTCCTGCGGGGTGGTGAGCCCATACTGGAAGGTGGGCCCACGGGTCCGTCAGGGCAAATACCCGCCAATCCGGGTGACGTAACGGTCCTTGTTTTTTTCTTTCTCCATGGTGGGCTTGTGAACCGCTCTTAGTCTGGCCCGTCACCTAGGACCTGTTTGCCATGGGAGACCCTACCAGGGGCATAATGCTCCCCGACAACATAGATCCTAGGATCATTCGGGCACACAAACCCCTCCACCACAGTAAGGTGGCGGTTCAAGGAGGGGGCCAAAATAGTGGAAAATAGAAAATGAAAATACTACTTTCGTAGTGCGCAGTTTCTCACTGTGGACCATCTGCTATCAGGTGTTGTTATATTTCATCACACATGGTTTGTAATTAAGTCTCTGATGTTAAATTTTTACACTCTTTAAATGAATACTAAACTATTATTTTGCTTATCTGCTGTGGTGGTGGTGTTTTTATTTTGCAGAGATTCACAAATGAAGACCACCTGTCAGTCCACAAACACAAACATGAAATGACATTAAAATTTGGTCCTGCCCGAACAGACTCTGTTATCATTGCAGGTAATGACATTATCATTTACATTAATATTATCGTGTTAAATGAACCTTAATTGAGGAGTAATAAAGTTGTCAATGCCCTGGAGACCTTTATGTATTTACCCACTCAGAGTATTTTCTGTTGCATAATCCTCCTGACTAACTTAAAAGCTGTTTGTTTTGGGGTTTTTTCTGTTTTTTTTTTTTGCGTTTTTTTGCAGACCAAACCCCAACACCCACACGTTTCCTGAAGAACTGTGAGGAGGTTGGACTATTCAATGAGCTGGCCAGCTCCTTTGAACAGGAGTTTTCCAAAGCACATGAAGATGAGCAGAGGACAAAACACCCGGTGAGGATGAATGTACATGTTAAATGAATGGCACACTGTTGGGTTGCTCAAATCATCAGGTTAAAAGTTATAACACAATTTAATTATATTAGATGATCTGAAAGGTAGATGACATTCATCGCCTTCCCTCTGCCCTAAGGCTGCACCCTTACAAACACCTTCAGAAGTAAAAGATGAGGATGAGGGTCCGTTACAAGTTGATTCTTCCTCTCCCGCAAGTCCTGATTCCTCGTCCAGCATGTCAGAAGACAGCAGAGACTCAAGGGTGAGAGGCAAGGTACAATGCTGTTCACTGTGCTGTGTGGTCAATCAGTCAATGATGTTACGCAACTCTTGACTTGTGACGCGTAAACACCAGTAATTGTTTCCCTGTTCATGCAGACAAAATACACTGATGAAAGGAATTGTTTGATTTGTCAACAGGAGATTCCCACAAAGCCCGTGGCAAGCTCTGCCCCAACTCCAACCATTGTTCGTCCAGGTTCTCTTCCCCTTCACCTGAGTAATGACCCACTACACCCAACTCTGCCATCTCCAACATCTGTCATCACTCAAGCTCCGCCCTCCAACAGACAGCTTGGGTAAACTCCAGTGTGTGATTGTCATTTGCATCTCTAGATGTTCATTTTCCAGGGGCAATATTTGCAAAACATCTTTAAAACTGAAGGATCGGGTGGAAACTCAGTTTTCTGTTGGCCATTTTTACTTCATGACTTTTGTATCACACAGCAGCTGAGGCTGCTGTTTGACGTGAGCAGCTCGTGCATTGGCTCCTCATGCTTTGCATGCACATAAAGTATATTATTTTGTGTTAGATTACAAATTTGATTGCTGTTGGGTTTTTTTTTTTTTTTTTTTTAAACTAGTAAAATAAGAAATACTAGTCAGCTGTATTTCAAAAAGAGTCCATTTGAGGTCTTATTTATCATCTTTTGTGTTCCTAACCTAACGCAGGCGTTGCAGATGTAGGTGGAAACTAACAGTCCTCCATAGCTACATATTGCTGGGATTGTACAGACATTTGGAAAGTCGTGCCTACTTTTGAGAAATCAAATAAAATCAAATCCTTCTCAAAATATTCTTTTGCTCTGACTGACATTTCAGTGGGACTTGTCATCCCTTAGCAAAATAGAATATTTGGCAAAATAGAATATTCTGCCAACCTAGTTCTCAAATTATATTTTGTCAATGGGCACAAAATGGAGAATCAGCTGTTTATGTGTATCTGATTCTTGTTAACAGCTCCCCAACAAGCTCTTATCCACTGGTGAGGCACCTCCCCAATGGACAGACAGTCCCTCTACTGCCCAGTCCTGTGCAGATGACCTCAGTTATATCTGTAAGTCATTTTCAGGAGTTAGAAAAGAAATACAACAAGTGATACTTTTGTAAATGATGACTTCTATTTACCATACACTGTCTGTTTGTCTGTCTCTATTTTTCTGGGTATTTCTTGCAACATGGAGCTTGCGAGGCCAGTGAACTCAGTGCCTAACATCCCTGGGATTCCAGGACCCCCCGTTGGCGGGGCAAGCAGTGGGTCGTCCTCACCGTCAGGGTATAGCCTGCACTCTGAGACCAAGATGGTGAGATGATCAGTCATATTGAATTTATTTTGTGGGCTGCAGGCTCTGAAAAACAAAATGTTCACTTATTTAAACCCATCTTTTACATTTGTAGAATAGCTTTTACACTTTAAATGTGTGGAAATTAACAGCTCTTTTTGTGAGCTCTAATGACCTACATGGGGTGTTGGTCGGTGTGTCTCTGTAGCGGCTGAAGGCAGCTCTAACTCATCAGGGCCCAGGAGCACAAGATGGGGCCAGTGGGGGGGCAGGATCCATCCCTGCTGTCCCCCAGAGGCAGGAACACAGCCAGCAACTCACTCAAAACTCTGATGCACCATCACCTGCCCAACCCCAGGTAATACATGTCTTAATCTTAGATCTCATAATCTTAGATCGTACCTAGTGTCAGGCACATAAATACATAATAGTATTGGGAAGCATGTGATTGCCATGAATGTAAACACTGCCACAGATAAAGTAATACTCCACCCAACATCTGTCTTGAGTGTCAAACACACAAACTGGGGAAGGGGAAGGGGGAAAGAGCACACCTTGGCATTTATTTACCCCACAAGACAGGACTATGACTGGCTCTCTGTTGGTTAAATTTATACGCTTTGCTTGACATATTACCATCACCATTTACTTTACCGTTCTCATACCAAGTTCCTTTTCATTATTCAAGTGAATGTATCATGCATCATGCAGTGTCTTGCTGCTCTGTAACAAAATTCTCCACTGCACTGTATTGAAAATGATAACAAATCATTTTCTATAATATGTTAACAGTTGATAATAATTAATAGAGGACTACAGTATAATGCTTTTAATTTGTGGACATTTGTCCTCCTTGCTGCAACACTGTTTCTGAGCCAATGCAGCTATACACCAAATATTGAATTAAATAGGCAGTGCCTTGGGAAAACAAATCAAATTGTTCGGGCTCAGTGGATGTTATGAAGTGGCCAGAATGAAAGCTGGCCTTTCAGCCCCTACATAGTGATCAGGGTTGTGTTACTGTGTCCGCTATTAACGAATAGCACAAATTTTATTCTTAATGCGCATATTGCATTCATACAAAGCTGTTTGTGCCCTGTTGTGCAATATTTGTGGGTTTTGAGGGAAAAAAAGCAAAGTGCAAACCTTCCTCCCTGTGGCATGATATGTCTGTAATTCAACATGTGCAACACTCCCTTTAAAAGTATCGACTGCCTCCCCCAGGTGTCCCCTGCTCAGCCAACAGGAGGCCGGCGGCGGCGAGCTACGGAGATGGATCCTGACGAGCGGAGGCAGCGTTTTCTGGAGAGGAACAGGGCAGCCGCCTCCCGCTGCAGACAGAAACGAAAGCTGTGGGTGAACTCGCTGGAGAAGAAGGCAGACGATCTTGCCAGCATGAATGTCTCCCTGACGGTGAGCCTTCCCCACTCTCCCCTCGTCACTCCAGAATGCAGCGGCCACCTAAACATGCTCACAGATTGGTCTCGTTGATAATATGACAAGAGGGGTCATGCCAGGAATGATATGTGTGCTGTATGTTTTGTGTTGCCATCAGAATGAAGTAACTATGCTGAGGAATGAGGTGGCACAGCTGAAGCAGCTCCTCCTGGCTCACAAAGACTGCCCTGTGACGGTTATGCAGAAGAAGGCTGCTTTCTTAGGTAACCACTGAAAGTCATGAACTGACCACCGAGCTTCCATCACTGTATCACTTTTGTCAGGATCCATCCGTCATCTCATCCATCTAATTTGTTCTTTTTACCCGCTCACCTCTCTAAGGGTGAATGTTTCTGTCTCTGTCTCTAGCTGCAGGAGGAGAGGAAACCTCCAGGGATGCTTCCAACGAACCCATCGGCTCCCCGGCGGCAGTTATCCAGCACGGGCCGTCACCCCCCGCCTCGGCCTCCAGTCCAGGCGCCACCATCAACGGGCTAAGTGTGCGCGCTGCAGAGGCGGTGGCCATGTCGGTCTTGGCCGGCATGGGATCGGGCCAGCCGGGAGGGATCGTCATGGCAACGCAGTCACAGTCAGCCCCAAGATGATGTGCTGACGCCAGGTAGCCAGTATGAACCTGAATGGCATTTGGAGGCTGGACTGGTGCAAAGTGTTTGAAAAGAGGGACCTCCCCTCAACCCCCACCCCAGACTAAAAGACGCCCCAAACCCCACCCCCCCACAGACAATGATAATCACACAAGGACACGGCACAGTGCCTCCGTCAACCCTCCTGTCTGAGCAGTCTCCCTGCTCAGAGAAGCCTCGTCACTCTCCGTATGTAAATATGAATAACATGTCGGACACTCACTCACTGCAGGATTTGGGGTAATTTCTTCCTCAGTTATGATAGTTGGAAAAAACTTGGTGAAAAGAACGAATGAAAAACCTTCATGTCATGAATCATCAGTTTATTTGCATTTCACTTAAAGATGCAGCTTGTGTCCAACTTTCACACACTGGCTGCAATGAGGTTGGTTGCTCCAGGCTGACTATTTTACTTGTATTTTTCAATTGTAAGAAAATATTTTTATGCTTGATACTGGTCATTAACATCATATTTTACTGACAAAGTTAAAGTATGGTGAGTGATTAGCTGGTGGATTGCAGTAAAAGGCAGCCTGCAAAGTGTTTGTATTGCTCTTTTGTTGTTTACTTTTCAACCTGTCTTTTTAGTTTTTAGTTTTGTCTGTCGGTTTCTTTTTTTCAGTTAATTCTGTTTATTTACACATGGCGGTTTAGTCAGCCGAGTGCTTAACAAACCAAATTGTAGATGTGTACACAGTTTACCCTGTGAGTGTGTGCCTGTCCTTTTTTACGACCCTTTTTAAGCCATTTGGAATGTATGTCATTACAGTAGTTGTGTATGTATCAAACCCAATTGACTGCATGGATTACTCAAGGCTGAAGAATACCACTGTCTGTTTGTGCTTCACCATAGTATCACTGTTTATTGGTCTGCTTTCCTTTTGTTTTATAACATCAAATGATTGATGCAAAAATTGTCCTTGTTATGTAAGGATTCCATCCTCAGTCCTAATGTAACACACTTGAAATGGTTAGCTTTAGAAGGCCTTTAAATGAGAATCAAACATAATAGATTTTAAATCATTTACCCAGGCATTTCAGTTGAGGAAAGAGTAGTGCAATATATTTTTCTATTAAATATCAATGTTCTTGCATTTTAGCTGATGTGTGTAGCCCAGCCACTGAAAGGGGTTTGGTCTATTTCAGTTGAAAGCTAAAGTTATGAGGTGACCACAGAAAATGTGAAGATGAGTATCTTGAATGAGTGCAAGTGGTGATTAGTGCACATCTGTAGAAAATTACAGATGTCCTAGTCTTGGGTGCTTTCCAACATTTGAAAAGCCGTCTTGTATCATGAAGTAGACTTAATACTTGTGCAAGGTGCTTCTTCTTGAAATTTAAGTTTTGAAATGCAGATTATTTTATACCGCATTATACTTCCAAGACTATCATGTTGTTTTTCCCCTTGTCACTGTGTGTTTTTCTGTTCTTTCTTTCTTTTTTTAAAAATAACATTTCATTACTTTAAGATGTGTATTTTTTCTCTATGGGCATGTCAGATGTTTTTTTTTTTTTTTCCATCATGTGATAGAATGTCCCTTTTTATTTTGTTTGACAAGCATAGATGTCTTTTATGTGTTGAACAGAGGTTAAACTACATCTAGATCTCTGTATGGAGTTTGTCAAATACTCAGGCCTCAAGATGGGAAAGATTACTTGTGTATAGTCTCAACTAATGAATAAGTTGTCTCGGGCAAATAATAAAATAAATTAATGAAAAATTAAAGCTGATCAGCATTTTTCCACCGGTCACTACTTTTCATTGCATTTGAGTCACAAAGCTAATTGTCCGGTTTTCTGAAAAATACATACTCGGTAATTTTTGAAAACACAAAAGGTTGTTTAACCAGATTTACCACTTTTCTGAATGTATTTCCAAAGTCTTTAACTCTGTTATAATGAATATTTTTACATTAAAATTGATGTGAATGGAGTCCCTTACGCTGATGAACTCTGAGAATGATCATCAGCTCTGTAGTTTCCCTTTGGAGTGTTTCCATGAGGCATCTTTGCACCACACAACTTCACTGTTTTAATTATTGGGAAATAATTGGTAAGTCATTTTTGCCTGTAGCATGTAACTGTTTTCAGTAAAAAGCCCTAAAAACCTCATATATGCTACATAAAACAGACAATGTTTGCAAATAGCTGGAAAACACATGGTGGAGTATTTAGTTAGTAAAGAGACAGATATTATTCCAGGTTTAATACTATTCTTCCATCTGGACAAAAACATGAATATGTTGACATTTTATTACGTTGTAGAAATTTAAAAAAGCCAACTCTGTAGCATAACATCCGTCATAAAAACACACGTAACATATAAAACATTTAAATTTGTTTTCACATGGTACAATTTAAGTATGGACAGATTCAGATTGATTTTTCATCCAAATGGTTAAAATGAGCTTTGAAGATTCTGGAGATACACCCTGAGCAGCAGCAGCAGGGGTTGTTAAACGAAGTTAAGGAAGATACTAACAAATTATTTTATGGAAAATCTGATTCTTGACTGTGGACTCCATTTTCACATTTTTGGTCCATTGTGATGGAGCAAAAAAAGATCCTGCTAATTACAATGTGAAATTTTCTTGAAATGATTAATAATTCAAAATAATGAGAAGTTGATATAAGATATTACTTTGAGATAGTGAGTCATTATTTTGAGAAAGTTTATCAATATGTTGTGTTACTAACTCATTTTGACAATGTTTCTCTATTTATATTTATACTAACATATTATTTTGAGATATTAATTCATTATTTTACAAATATTTCATCACTTTAAGATTGTCGTTAGAGTTTATCATTATTTTAAGATACTATTATTTGAAAGTTTGTCATTGTAAGATACTACGTCATTATTTTGAGAAAATTTCACTATTTTAAAATACTTGGTCATTTTGAGAGTGTTTGATTATTTTGAGATACTAAGTCAATATATTGAAAATGTTTCTCATTACTTTTGCTATACTATCATGTTTTGACAATGATGTTACTTTGAAATGCTAACTCATTTTAGTCAATAAGTCATTCATTTAGAAAGTTTCTCATTATTTGCCATTATTTTGGGATAAGTTTTTAATGTAGAAAGTTTCTCATTACTTTGAGTTACTAGGTAATTGTTTTTTTGTTTTTTGAGATACTAGATAATTATTTTTTAGAAAGTCTGTAAATATTTTGAGATACTAAGTCATTTTGAGATACCAACTATTAATTTGACATTTCATTTTGAGAGTCATTATTTTGAGATGCTAAGTAATTATTTCGAGGAGAATAATTACATCACATTGGCAGAACTGGGCTTCCATATAAAACAGCTGCAGACGCATGAGAGAGACACACACATTGTTGGGGGGGGGGATTTTCCACCTGAGGGGAGGGCTTCAGGTGAGTCGTCTCTCCTCCCCAGCTGTAAAAAGACAACAGCAGAGGGAGCAGGGAGTCCGCCTCATCCTCCGTCCTGTCATGTGACCGACTGACTCCTCCGGCGAGTTGTTCCCATCTCCACAGTCATGGCGGTGTCGGGGAGTCGCGGAGATGGAGTAAACACCTCCGCTGCCACATCTTGATTTCTTATCCTTCCCCCTCCCTCCCGTTTTCTCCGTAGCTTCATGTTGGACCGTACCCGCTGTCATCCCAGATATCGCGCACATCCCGCAGGCTGCCGTGCTCCCGACGATGGCCGACCGCGGCGTAGATCTGTCGGCTCTGCCTAAAGAGGTCAGGGACCAGCTGGCGGAGCTGGATCTGGAGCTGTCCGAAGGTAAGCCTCCGTGCGGCGGCTGCGATGGATGGTGAGAGGCCGATGACTGAGTGCGGATCTCGAGCTTGTTTGTGCAAAGAAAAAAACGGGAAAAAAAAAAAAAATCCGCCGTCCTGTGTCAGCCGGGGGAGCCTCGGTGCTGCTGCAGCGGATCCGGACACGACTACAGCCAGTGATGAAAAACACACTGACCTCCTTTCCGAGCTGTCATTCCTCCATCATCTGTCCCTGTTTGCTTTTTTTTGCTCACAGAGGTGTTTATTTGCACGGATTGAGACACGCGTTGTGATCTGATGTAGTTTTTATTTATTTTTTATCACTAATCTGGATTGTTTTAGTCTTTTTTTTATCCCTCCAGTGTTGATCCATATAGATATATGCTGTACATTGCTCATCATCACAGCTATATGAGCATATATACTGTTCAGGAAAATGGGTCAAGTTTGTCATCCCAGAGGCCCTCTGTGTGTGTGTGTGTGTGTGTGTGTGTGTGTGTGTGTGTGTGTGTGTGTGTGTGTGTGGACACTGAAGGATGCTGTGGCCCCTCCAACGCTCAGCTGTGCCTCCTCCTGCTCTGGGGGGTCTGAACCCTGAAACTACCACAGATATCTGAGGGTTATTTGCTTTATGAGAATGACGGTGGGAAATGGGAATATGGTGCTCGCTGTTATGCAAGTCTCCTCCTCACACTGTGAATCACAGCGCAGCAGCTTGATTGGTTCTGTGCAGCTCTCAGGGGCCCGGGGGTGGATGAGTAATGTCATGTTTCACATGAAGAGCCAAGCAAGGGTGTGTGTGTGTGTGTGTGTGTGTGTGTGTGTAGGGGGGTGGGGTGTATGGGCCACTGATGACGCCTCAATCCCACATACGCCATAGACACACACACACACACACACACACAGAGGCACACAGAGACACACGTGGATACCTGAAACTCTCCTGCCCACGTTGGAGGAGAGGGTGAAACTTCACGTCACATGAAAAAAAAAACAGTTTGCTGTCATTGCTGTGCACTCGTTCAGCCTGTGTCGGTGATATTTGTCTCATTGTGTTTGGAGATTTGATTAGACAAACTAGCCGGCAGACGGATCGCTCTGTTTCACTTGTTTCAGGTGGCTTTAGTATCTTAAAGCACAAGCAAGCTCAGGCATTTTATGTATAAACTACAAAAGCCCACCTATTGTTTGATGGTATGAGTTTACCTTGAGAGTTTGTCATTTGTGATATGTCATTTATTAGACACACACACACTGGGTGTCTCAGAGTGAGGCTGTGCTGTGCTCTGACCCCAGCTGCTGTAGAGTTGAGTGTGTGTTGTGGTTAATAATAGACACCAATTAAGTGTGTGATAATGAGGCTGGATAATGGAGGAGGGGATGTTCACTTTGTGTTCAGCTCACTTAACATGGGTGAGAGGCCGTGGATGACGGGAAGTGACTGTGTAAACAAGTGTATAATATGCAGTGGAGCACAGTAATTGTGAATTAATAACAACGAAATGTGTCCTGCTGCACTTTGCTAAGTTATTTGTGAGGCACATGTGTTTACAGATTCATTAACCTGGTGTGTGTTGTTGTTTGTGGTGTGATTGAGAAAGTGCCTGTTTTTCAAGGCTTTAACTGCTCTTAATGTGTCGTAGAGTTTTTGATTGTGAAATGATTTTAGCCAACTTTAATCAGGACCCAGATTGCTGTTTGTGTCCAACTGACAGTCCTAAACACAAAGATTTTCAGTTTGCAGATGAAGATGACTCCTCAATTCAATTAAAAATAATGATCGACTGTCAATCGACTGATCATTTGAACACTGCTGCTTAATTTTACAAAGTAAAAGAAATCTAAATGCAAGTCTCAAGTTGTACATATTTATCAGGTATTAAGGTAATGAAAGTGATTCGAGTCTTGACTTGACTTGAGTCCACTCCTTTTCTCTTTCCAGTCTTCAGAGTTTCTGCTGTCGAAGAGCTTGGAAACAGCTGCTGCTTTGCTCTGATCAGACGGCCTGACTGAAGCAGCCAGTCTGACAGAACAATCAGAGGTTTTGAGTACAGTCAGAGTTTTTAGTGTTTTAAGGCTCAAGTGTGAGTGAGTGGTAAGGTGACACCCCCCGAGTGACTGATCGTCTGCTGGGGTACTCGGCCTCAGAGGACGACAGCTCCATCATCTGTAACTTTAGATCACAGACGATTCTCTCGCCTATAAAAAGGCTCGGTGCTGTCCAGATGCCCCACTCCTGTATCCACATCTTTTAGAGCGATGAAGTGCGTTTGCCGTCTGCTCAACGCCGAGAAGACGAGGTGAGCGGCAGCTGGCCGACCAATGAGTCTGAAACTTTCTCATGAATATCTTTTACATGGCAACAATCCCCCCATTGTTGTCCTGATACATGGGACTCCCCTAGCAACAAACAGAAGAAAATATGCATCAGCACTTTTTTTCAGAGCAGTAGTTGTGGGCTGCAGTGTGTATTTGTCTCTATTTGTGTCAAAGTGTGTGTATGTGAGAGAGAAGAGAGAGAGAAAGAGAACAGCTCCACCTACTTTAACCTCCGTGACTGTAAGGACACAAAGAAAGCCATTGAGGGGATCAAAGTCTTGGTGATTGAGCCGGACTGGAATTTAGAGCACTCAACCGCAACTGTTTAAGCTGCTCAGATTGGGAGTTGTATGGGCTTCGAAGTGCCTGCAGCTTCTGTGTTTATGTTGTGCATGCTAGTGTGTGAAAGTGACAAGAGATGATGATGCTTTGTACAGATGTTGTGCCCACAAAAGTGCATGGCATCCATCTGCGTCCGTCACACAGAGGATCAAAAATTATACAGGACTGAAAGTTGGCATCACATTCGTAGTCTTGTTTACTTGATCTTTTAACAGATTTGTATTGATTTGAATCATAATCCTACCATCTTAAGACTGTATTTTACTCTGACAAATTATTATTATATGACTTCATGTATGAATGGCATCTTGTAGAAAAAGGTTTATATTTGTGTGTCTGCAGGGCTAATCCCAACATGCTGATGTTTAGCGGGTATAGTGTTTACCATGTTCTCCATCTTATTTTAGCATGCCAACATAGTTGAATTTAGACCAGATAATGGCACTAGATGAAAAGTCGCCAAAGTTGACACATTAATGTGTGCACCAAATTTCACAGCAGTCCATCGGATCGTAGTTGGCAGACGTACCAACAGACCATCACTGTCAGAGCCATGCCGCTGACATCACGGTTAAAAACATTTTGTTTTAGTAACGTTGTTGAAACTGAGATGTCATATCGGCACTAGTATCGATACATTTCAAATGACACACAGTCCTGCTCTTGACGTATGATGCGTGCCATCTGCACGGTCCCGCTGCATACATGTGTGTGACTCTAAATGTCCAGTAAGGCAGACATCTCCACACAGACCACATGCAGTCATTTTCCTTATTCCTTAATTTGATTGCTGTCTCGCTCTCTGCTGCGACTGTCCGGGCCGATAAGTGGATGTGCGGATTTTCAGGCGACTAGCGTCCATCCCGCTGCCTATCCATGATGCTGTGGAGGAGGAGAGGCAGGTTTTCATCTCAGCAGCCTGCTCCATACTGAGAGCGAGAGAGAGAGAGAAAGGGAGACCGAGAGAGGGAGAGAAATGAGAGATTACGGTCCTGCCTGTGTCTCTCAATCTAGGTCACAGAGCATCAGGGGGCAACACGCCTGGCTCATTTAGCCTGTGAGTCACACTGGGCCAGGACTGCTGCTGGGGATCTCTCTATCTCTCTCTCTCTCTCTCTCTATCTCCCACCCATCCCGACACCACCACAGCCTTCTCTCTATCTGTCACGCTTCCTGTTTCCCCCTACCGCTGTGTTATTTTATTTTAACTTTCCTCCCAATCGAAACAAATAAGCTCCCTGAAGGACACAGCTGGCTTACTTTACAAAGAACAAAACCAACAATGCATCAGTCCGTCTTTAAATACTTTTCACCTTGTCTGGCCCCAAGCCCATTTGTACCCAAGATGTTAATTTTTACAAATGGTGCACAAATGTAGTGTTGGTTTTGCTAGTTTTCTAGCAAATGTCACTCAAAGTGGGGTGACTAGTGTGATTGTTGGGGACTATTTTCAGCCATGGATTAATATATAATTAGTGTACTAGGTAGTATTTACTGCAGCTAGATGGTTTATGTGGGATCTAGGGATAAAACAATTAGTCAGTTAATTGATTATCTGATGAGCAAAAAAGTATTCTGCAATTATGATAAATTGTTTTAGGAAGTTTTCCGAACAAAAACAATCCAAAGATGAGTGTGACGCTTGTCTTTGGCATGCATGATAGTAAACTGAATATCTGTGGGGTTTGTATTGGATAGTCCTAGAAAAAGGATAAATTGATCAGAAGATAAATCAATAATGAAAATATTTGTTGTTTGCAGCCCTGGTGGGAGATAAACTACAGTGTCTGTGTGCATCATATTGAAGAAATGTGTCACCCAATGAAACAATGTGGCTCACTGATGTGTTTTCAATAGTTTATGGACAATGAATTGAAAAGGAATCGAGGCACAAATGAATAAAATATATCAGTCTTTGGCTTAACAGACGATTCTTGTTAGCAGGATCTGGTCAATGTTGGTTTTGGTCTTTTCATGGGATCTGTGGACAATAATTAAAAGTATGAAATATCACCACATTTTTCCTTTAGGCTGGCTGTGTGCATGCTCAAAAGTGATGCCGTTCTTACGTGTGTGGTGTTTTGTGTGCGCGTGTACATGCAGCGTTGACGGGGACAGGAAGGAAGCTGATTTAGCCTATCTATTTAAAAGCTCATTAACTGTTGCAGAGGAGCTGTACTCTGATCTCCAGCCAGTGTTCCAGGCCACAGACTTGGTTTTATATCACAAAAATAAGGTCTCCTTTTTGCCATCCATGTCATGCAGAAACACAACAGGATTTGTTTTTTTCATATTTCCTTTATTATATAACACCCCATGTGTCTAATTTCGCCATGCACGCAGCCCCACCCACAGATAAACACAGGACGCACTGAAGCCTCGTGTACAAAAAAGACTGAATAATTTAGATGAGACTGGAGCGCACACCTCCACAAAGACGCGCAGCTGGGTACCTGAACCGTCTCACTTTCAAGTCCAGAGTGAACTGCAGGTGGGCTCACAACCTTTTCTGGTTTCAGCTTCACTAAAACTTCTGCTAATTAAAACCAACCTTCCTGATCTGTTTGTTCTCTTACACTTAGCTACAAGCTGCAGAGGAGACGCAACTCAGAGAAATGATAGTGGTGGAGGGAGAGGAGTAAGTAGTGGGCAGTTCACTGTGCTGTTCACTGAAATATTAAAAAGTGCCAACTGGAAGTAGCTGCAGTCGGCCTGCCTGCAGCACGTGCTTCAGACTCCAGTGAGTCCACTGCCATTTAATCCAAGTTTCACTCTCTCTTACATACTTTCTACTTTTTGTCGACAAGCTGAGCTCACTCTTACTGTTGATTTGGTTGTTAGTCTGTGGTTGTGCAAATGAACAACAGTTCAAACGATTATCTACATGAATTATATTATATATTTATATTGTCTGTGAAGTAACATGACATTTTAAAAAACTGTGAAAAGTTTCTATCATAACCAGGGCTTCTCCAATCTGGTGATTTTCTGCTTTCCACTGTAAATCGAATATTTTTAGGCTTAAGATTGATGGCCAAACAAAACCATACATTTTGAAGATGTCACCTTTGGCTCTGGGAATGTGTGACGTGACATCGTTCACTATTTTCTGATTTGATTACACAAGTAAATAATTGGCAGATTTAATAGAAATTAATTCAGTTGAATCGGCAATAAAAAGGTCTTGCAGCCCAAGGTGACATCTTCATACTGCTTGTTTTATCCAAGCAACAGTCCAAAATATACCCAAATATATTTGATTGACAATGAGAAAAGAACTGAACCCAGTGAATGTTTTACTTGATGAATTCTTCAAATGATTTGTGTTTGATTCTCTCTAAGTTGACTGATCAAGTTCAACAGTTAAGTGAACAAATGAACCCTCACATATGCTCCTGATGCTCAATTTACCATTTCAGTATATGTATTTCATATATTAATGTCTTGGTTGCTTCATAATGAATGTGGCAGCAGCCACCCTCAAAGCAGTGCTGGCCTGTATCATCACCATGGTTTTACATCTCATGTTCCCTCATGCAGCACCACATGGGCCTGGTTGCTATGGACACGGCCCATGTGGTGCCCCCACACCCTGCCACCCTTACACACACACTCTTACTTTGTGAATTGTCCATAAATCCTTTCCAGATTAGATCGGCCATATGTTGGAGCCACACGTACAGTAACACAACTGAATACTTTGCTAAGCTGCTAAAGCCATTACAGAGAAACATGAGGTTTCTGCCACCCGTCAAAACTTGTCGACAAGCCTCGTCATTTCAAAGGCTGCTCCAAGCCAGCACTCAATATCTAATATTTCATAGTATGCTGGTCAAAGCATCCATGTGCCTCATCAACCTATAAAACCCATTTCACAGATATCCAGCCCAGGCATTGATTAATTAAACCAGTCATAATAGGGATGTAAATAATGGAAGTCAGGCATGGTATTTGGAAATAAAAAGAAGTTATATGGAGTCATATATTTACTAAAATGTGGTCAAATATTTGCCAGCTGTCCATTATGTAGTGAGGTGAAACCACAGACTGTAGATACTGTCTCTAGGTGAAACATCACAAGTTGTACGGCAGACGACGTCCTTGGTGATAAACTTGGTAATGTTGTGGCTGTGAGTTGATAAGTGAGTTGATAAGTTTGGTACACCCAGGTTACTGTTTGATACAACAACTAATGATGATGAAACATAAGACCAGGGAGATTTGCACGAGGGCATGTATTTAGTTTCACTCCCAGGACAGCAGATTATAGAGTAGTACACAACAGACTCTGTGAAGTCAGACTGTTTGGAGAGGAAGTGCAAGTTCAGACCTTTTGAAGGATCTGCTGTTGTGACCTCAGCAGCCTCATGTCTTCACAACAGACCGACCCTGCCTAACACCTCAGACCTACAATAAGACCTGACATTAATATAGTGCTTTACTTGAATGGAATTAAAATTTCTGAATCTATTTGATGGGACTTCCTGTATCGGATTTACCACATTGCTACAGAACCTACTACTTTTAAACCTCTTGTTGGATTATAATTCAGTCCATTTGTTCTTTGTAAATGAGTTTTTTGCCTGTTGTTGCTGTCAGTTCCCACCGTTTCTGAGGAGAAGGGATCCTCCTCTTTAAATTTCCTCCCTTTATGTTTCTTACATTTTTTCCCAATGTGCAGTGGGGTTTTTGATGAATTTTCTCTTGTCTCTCTAAAGTGGTTGGGCGGGGTCAGCAGCAGTTGCTATTGTGGGCCTGTAGAGCACACTGAGACATTGTGTGGAAGTGGGCTGTCCAAATAAACTTGACTGGACTTGACTGCAGCATCTGCTCACCAGATCACCTTCGATGACAGTGACGAAAAAATAAAAGTCTCTTGAACTGCACAGGCAGCATTTTACATATTTTCCACAGGAGGATGTGTAGTGTTTGTAACAGCTTTTCCACTAAGCTGAAGTACGTGTGAAGTGTAGTGTGTCAGGTGTGTCAGGCACACCCTCCTCTTTCACTCTGCCTGCCGTGCACCGAGAGAGGAGAAAGAGTCGACAACAGGCTGAGTCACCGCTTCTTCTTTACAGTTAACTCGCTGCACTTCTTTGCTCTTCTGCTGTGTAACCTCTGTCATTATATCCACTGGCCCTCAGGGGCCTGTGTGTGTGTGTGTGTGTGTGTGTGTGTCGTCACTCCCTGTCAGAGCCGAGCTTAAAAAGTGTGTGGAGTGAAACATGATTCACTCTGTTACCTGAGTTGGCCACACCCTGCCTGCTATTCCAGAGAGAGAGAATCACTTGAGACCTTTAAGGAAAACGTGTGTGTAAAAGTGTGTGTGTGTGTGTGTGTGTGTGTGTGTGCATTTTGGTCTTAAGGCTTTCAAAGGCACTTCTTTCATTCACCAGTGCCTGTTATACCAGTTTCATTGTCTGAGTCAATATATGTAGATATACAGCTTCTACTTCTGAACTATGATGCATGGTGAAATAATACCATATATTAGTAGTTTACCTGTGGTTGTTGAGACATTTGTTTATTCTATTTTTTCAGTTTTCTATTCCCTGTTTTACGTTACTGTTACATTAACGGTACTTACTGAGAAGAAGAGATATTTGACTTTATTAAAGAATTACTGTATGTCAGAGACACAATTGTTACTTGTCTTTTTTTTATACTGACATAATTCTTTTGAAATTTTACTGTCTTGACTTAAGTAATGATAATGGGACATGTCATTTTGGAGGCAGTGCAGCTCTCACTGAATTATTTTAAAAAATGTGCTCAATCTGTTGAGAAAAACTGTACTAATGTATGACTAAGGCTCCCATTCTGGTGAGTCCAAAGATACCAAAGAGCATGTTATGCTGTGTTGAATTTTTGGTAAATGTGTACAAAATGATGCTCAAAGACACCTGTTATATTTCCATTTGATGCAATGAAATGCATAGCGTCTTGAGTTTCACTCAGCTTAAACATTACAGTTTGAATGAAGAGCTGGACCTGTGTCTTACCTTAAAGCCTCAAAGCTACCTAAAGGGAAACAAGGGTGGAATAAGTGTGTTAATAAAGATTTCATCCGTTTTGAATGTGCTCTTCATTTAAGTAGTGCTGTCAGCCTAAATGTCAGTCACACATTTACCTACACACTCTTGTTGACACATGAGCGGTCCTGCATCGACATACACTTTGAACTGTTGAACTGTTGGCTCCTCCACTGAAATTCACTAGCAAACAGACAGCAAGAATGCACATGCACACACACACACTTGTTACACCACATATTTAAATGATTAGATATTATATTCCTACATTAGATATACTCCTACATTTAGTTGTCAAACCACTTTTCAACTGGATCACATGCCACACAGTTACCTTTATTACAAGTACAGTTTGTTCTATAGTGTTTCACACTCTCTTGTTTTATAAAAATATCCAGAGTTTGGTTTGCCAGATCTGAAGGAAAGCCCTGTCCGAGGGCGTACGATTGAATACTGGAGAGCATGACATCACTCTCCCGGACAGGAAGCATGTATGTGTGTGAGAAAGACAGAGAAAGATGTTGAGAGATGTGTGTCCTATTTGCTTAACTTAAATGGCATTATCTTAATAACTCATGTAAAACTGAAGCAATTCCAGTGTTTTCAGTATGGTGTGTGTGTGTGTGTGTGTGTGTGTGTGTGTGTGTGTGTGTGTGTGTGTCCTGTAGCTGTGGTCAGGCTGGTGCACGTGGACGCAGTGAGTGGGTGATCTTTTGGCTGAGTGAGAGGCCTGGCCTGCTGGTAAGAGGAGGCAGCTGGGAGGTTTCAGTAGGGTGTTTGTTCTGCAGATAAAAATGTGCTGGCTCTTTAGGCTCCCCCCACACACACACACACACACACACACACCACCACATATCAACAAATGCAGAAATGGCATAAAACCAAACAGAGGGGCACCATATGTCATTTTTTATTCTCAGTATGTCAGCCTGTTGCTGTAGTAACATAACCAAAGAACTGACCTGGTATATTAACATTTGTAAGGTCTCCCTTGGAGCATAATACCACGTTGTTGTATTACTCTACATTCCAGTGCTTTATCTTCAAACCCTGTTGAAATCGTCTGTTTTCTGTGAGATAACAGCTGGAGAATCCCTCTTTCCCCTGTAATATTTTGACGCTTTTGGATCATTTTTCGGCGGAGCAGGTGTTGACACGTTTTTTTAAGCTGTTCTCCCCGAGAAAGCGACTGAGTGAGATCTGACGAGGAAGAGGAAAAAGCAGGCGAAGAGAATAGAGGTCGGTAGCTAATTACTATTCAGATGGAGTGCCTGTGGGGTAGAGGGAGAGAGCAGTCTCGCTGCAATTCAAATAATCCGAGGCTAGTGAGTGCGAGAGTGTACAGGGCAGAGAGAAGGCGCAGCTTTGATGTCTCTGTCTCTGTCTCTCTCTCTCTCTTCTCTCTCTCTCTCTCTCTCTCTCTCTTCTCTGTGTCTCTCTCTGTCTCTCTCTCTCTCTGTGTA
Organism: Scortum barcoo; assembly: GCA_023238725.1. Lineage (NCBI taxonomy): Eukaryota > Metazoa > Chordata > Actinopteri > Centrarchiformes > Terapontidae > Scortum > Scortum barcoo. The sequence goes on from CM041537.1 coordinate 18,095,630, forward strand.
TCTCTCTCTGTCTGTCAAAACATAAGCTCAGAGGTGATTTCAGGAGTCTTCTTCACTAGTCTAATTGTTGAACCAGGAAAAAAAAAGCAGAGACCTGCAGCAGCTTGGTGCAAAGCCTGACTGTTACACTCACTGAAACGGCTTGATTGCGACCTCCACCGTTAGGACAGGCATGACTGGGTCAGTCTGGGAAAGTGGGTTAACGAGAGAGGCCCCATCACCTCAGCAGGGCTGTGCTTCGCCACTTAAGCAAACTTCTTTGACTGTTTATTTGAGTGTTAATTGTGAGCAGGACAGGACTAGATTCTCTTCTTACTGAAAAAAGCAAAAGAAGAGAGTTTTATTTGTGAAGCACTTTTCATGCATAATATACAGCTCTGGCTGCTGGAAGTGCACTGAATAATAAAAAAACAACATAAAAAACATAAAAAAAAACATATAATATAATCGTGGATTTTCTCATTTTTCTCAGGTGCCAGTTTGTTTATTTCGCTGTCTTTTCATTTCCTGCCCAGTCCTGTGCAGCTCTGTTCACCTGTAGTTCTCTGATGAGATGCAGCTCCCTTTAAAAGATTTTAACTTTTCAGCTCCCACTGCTGGAGCCCGACTCGGATGATGCAACCATAAAGAAACAGATGAATTTCAAATCATCCAGATGGAAGAGTGATTACTTTGAGATTCATTTAATGCCACGCCAGCCCCTCCCCCATCGCTGACTCCATCCCTCTCTTTCCCCTCTCTGCCTCTCTCTCTGTGTCTTTTCTGCAGAGAAACTGCCTGTTCACATGAGCTAAAAATAAATCATGTGACTGAGCGAGGCCAACTGTACTGTTCATGTATTACTTATGGAAGTGTTTGCTTTCCTTCCATTTTTCCTCAGAAAAAAAGAGCCCCAGTCCCTGAGTAGATATTGTGTTGGAGTGGGCTCTCAGGCAGTACCCTCCAAACATGAGCCCTCTCGTTTTTGTCAGCAGTGTGCTGGTTTTACTGAGTTAGTTTGAACAGAGCTGTGTTGTTTGCTGTACTGAAGAACAGAGACAGATGTAAAGATGTTAAAATCAAAGTTCAGAAGATCATTCAGTCTTTAAATGATCCATGTGTTGTCTCATCACCGTCATATAAGACAGTCATCCACATTTTAAACAAGGTAAATAAAACTTATTTACAAAACAAACAAAGAGGGTGAATAGTGACATTATACCCAAACTGGCTCAAAATTGCCATATATTATACTTGTGGAGTTGTGTAGTGAGATATTACCATAAACACATTCTGTGTTTTCAGTTTAGGTTCAAAATAAAATGGTTTAGGTGATCTGGATGAACTGTTTGAAAGTTCCCTCTCGACCTCTGAAACAGCAGGTGATCTCACCGCATGACCATCAATAATCATATCAGCTGATCTTCCTCTGCATATGCCCAGTTGAAACTGAATTTTAAGCACTTTGAGGACTTCTCATCTATGTTGTTTTAAAGATCAAGATTGAGAGTTCATTCTTGTCTGAAATACTGGATTATTGTTTGGACTGATCATCGGACTGCTCACATTTCTGTCTTGTCTTATCAGACTTTGTTGTAGTGCTGTTGCCATGTTATCAGACTTCAACAAACCGGGAACAATAGAGTGCAGTTTTATCAGAACTCATTGCAGTGAAGGCAAAGCTACAAAGTTGACTGCGTTGAAGCATATTACCCTAGCTGCATGTCTGTACTGTATGCAGTTGTGTGCCTGGCGGTTGTTCACCTGTGTCAGGAAATCCTCATCTAATCTCTATTGTCCTCTTTGGTGTAACTGGGAAGAGGCGACAGCAGCAGCAGACAGCTTCAGCCTTTCATCGCTGTGCGTCTCAGCAGCCTAATTTTTAATCAGGGATTAACTCTCTGAGCTGCAGGAGATGATACAACTGCAAAAGAGGCACTGATGTTCGCAGGATGGAATCACCTGTCACACTGGCCGATATGGTTATTACATAGACGATCATCATACACTATCTAATTCACTTGATGACTAAAAACAGTGTCTTCCTGATGAAGATGATATCTGAGAGCAGCCATGGCAGCCGCTGGCCAACTTTTGAATGAATCATCTCTGCTCAACACAGTTACTAGAAAACTGAGTGTAGCCTCTCCAGATGGATTTTTATTACGTGTCTGAAAATCTGACAGCTTTTTCCCACAGAGGAGTTTGGCAGAGTCGCCACATCGCGTCAGTGCCAGCAGAGAGCTCAGTCATTTTGTGTTGTGTCTGGTGGGGTGGAGGAAGATGCAGATGGGCTGTCGGCAGGGGGGATATGAGGGGGCGTCTAAGGGACATTTTGCTTTTTTACCAAATGTGACTCATAGGTTCCTCCTTTACTGGACCTCCGGATGCACCGTCACTCACCTGTGTCATCCCCTCGCCTTCGTTTCTCTGTCCTCCGTGCCCTCGTCGTTTCCCGTTTTATCTCCTACCTTTCTCACCCTCAACTTTAATACCTCTCTGTTTTCTCTCTCGGTCTCTGAATCATCTCTCTTTTTGCCCACGCTTCCGTGCGTTTCCAAATTTAGTCCTGTTTTGTTTTCCCCCTTCGTGTCGTACTTGAGGCTGGAACCGAGCCACATCTTTGACGCCCTCAGCCATCTCTGGAGATTACTGCACCACTGTGTGCATCCGTCTGTGCTTCCGTCTTCTCCTTTACAAAGTTTTGTTGTTATTTTTTTTAATCTGCCTCTCTCCTCTCTGTTGTTCTGTCGCCGTTCTCGTGTTTAAACAGGTGGTGAGGAACCATGTAGATCAATGTGCTCAGTCCATTATTGAATAGATGGCTGAGTGTTGTAGCTCGCCCCGTACCGAAGCATCAGAGTAATTTATTAGATGTGTCTTTTTATGCTCAAGGATGTTGTACTGCAGAATGGAAAAAGACTGCTACTAAAATGTTGACGATGTGAATGAAAATGTTTATTCTGATTACATCAAATTTAAGTTAATGTCACTTTGCCTCATCGTGCCCAGTCTGTAAGTAAAGTTGCTCTTTTCTCTGTGATCTTTTTCAGGTGACATTACGCAGAAAGGCTACGAGAAGAAAAGGACCAAGCTCCTGGCTCCCTTCATCATCCATACTCCAGGTAAAAAACCCATTACCTCTTTTTTTCCTGCTAGGCAAAAAACTGTATATGTCCTCCCTCTGTTTTATTTCCTCTCTGGTTACAGACAAAGAGAAATACCATGTCATGCTTAAACTTACCTACTCAAAAGAGAAAATGTTATCAGTTTGTGGTGTGATTTTATCAGATTGTCAATGTCTTATTAGCTTCAGTCTGTACCACAAAATCAATGTGCTCACTGTCTGTGGAATAGTTTTTCATACACTTTATTTTCACATTCACGTCATGTCTTTTATTTTAAACAGGATCTCACGCTGTTGACATTGTTTTTAAAACTCACTAAATGTTAAAGACATAACTGCATTGCAGAATAATTACAGAATAATCTAAACTAGATGTAGACTGCTATAAACTGGTATTAAACATTAAGATTTGATAGCGCTCAGTGCTGCCTCCTAGTGGTGCCAACTCTCTGTTTATCTCTTCTTATCCCACTGATAGTGGAGCGAACATGATGGTAAATTGTTGGCAGTGTGCATAACGAATCAGTGGGTAATTAACCCACTGGAGGCTCAGATGGTTGGTTAACCATGAGCTGGTGAAATTCACCAAAAACTTGGCTGAATTGAAAATATTTCCTGTTGTCTAATTGAGTGGACCAAATGTGGCAATGTCCTTTTGATGTATTTCCTCTACTGGTTCAGTATAGTGCTGCTGATAAGTGGAATTTGGTTTGCTCCACCCTGTGACTTGCTGGAGCAGGAATGTATATAGAGGCTTATTGTATTTATTATTAATCATATGTAAAATTAATACTATTTCACCCTCTGTCGTTGAGATATATATTAGGAAAAAAAACAATATTAACAATATGTATTTAAAAAATGATAATGATCATAATGATGATAATAATAAGGATAAGAAGAGGAAGAAAAAGAACAGCAAAGGTGAAAAGACAAATATAAAATATGCAGCGCACCATAAATGACATAAAATTTAAAAATCTAATTACATAATATGCTAAAGTAAAAGCATTATTTAGTTCCCTATACCATATGCGTATATTTTTAAATGTTTCAATTATTAAATTGATTAGTGTTCTCCAGAAAATTGCAGAAGGTATGCAAACATCCTGGAGTATTCAGGCGATACATCGTTTTGCTTCTAAGAGGCAGAAGTTTCGTACAAAGTGTTGAGTGTAAGAAATGTCTGTTGATGCCTCGCGCAGTGCCCAGTGAGGCAGTGGCTGAGGCTGCACAGCTGAAGAAGTGAGGTAACAAGCAAGATTCTCACATGGTTTTTAAATTTTTTAATGACATGTTTGTCGTGTTGTGTATTTGACAGTGGAGCCGCCCCGTCAGAATGACGCGCAGCCTCCCGCTCCCAGTTCCTCGTCCAGCCACGCCCATCCTCCCCCCAGCTCGGCCCGTTACCGCGAACGCCGCTCCCGCAGAACGCACCGCAGTGGAGGAACCAGAGATGACCGCTACAGATCAGGTCAGAGCTCCAACATCCAACAACACAAAAAGCAGCAGCAATCTGTGGAGAAACTTAGATTTGAAGAAAAACTCACCTATCACTCAGGTTACACTTCTGCTGAATCTGTTTTTAAGCTCAGACAATGGACTGTTTCAAAGGTGCCGAAATAAAGAACAGTTTTAATGTGTTTGTGTGTGAGTGTGAGTGAGGCACTGAGAGAGACAGACGACAGTGCCGCCCTGCAGCTGGGGAGCCCCTCAGTGAGGAACCCCCCCACTCATTGTGAGAGCAGCAGAGTGATGTCACTGCCTGGCTATGTGTGAGGAGAACAGGGGAACACTGATCTGGAGGGGAAAACCTGACGCTGGCGATGATAAAAGAAAAACAGAGCAGTGGCATTGAGATGAAAGAGCACAGAGCATGTGAGGAGGACATTAGAGCGTCTGTTAGCTGAGGCTCAGACCATAAAAGCATCTCTCCCTCCAGGCCAACCACCGCCCCGGCCGTCTCTTTTCTCGGTTCCCTCATCCTGCTTGCCTTTTCAACAATTCTTGCCTCGCATATGAAACACCCTGACACTCACAGCATGCTAAATACCAGGCTGACTAATCTAAAATCAGTCTGTTGGGCTTCGTTGTCATAGCAAATCTGACCAGTAACAGAATATTTTTTTTTATCTGATTGAAGGATTCAGAAGGAGATTTTGAAGGAGGATTCAACACAGAGAGGATTAGGGCTGGAAAAATAGAGGCAAAATTGAGATAAAACAATTGACAAAAAATCAGGAAATAGAGATTTGAAACGAATTGGGCTGAGGAAAAGTAGTGCAGCATTGTCTTGGACTTTAACAGTGCAGCGTAGAAATAAAGTTTTGTAGGACTGATGGGTTGAAAGATACAGCTTGGAGGAGGAGAACATAGACCGAGGACGAGGGGAATGATGAGTCTTTTGCCATATGAGGGTGCCATCCATTTTACCATTTCAACTAGGCTGTTCTCAAAGGGAGCAGGAAGGCTCGTCGTCATCAGCCAAGTGTCTGAAATCCTTCCTTCTTCTCTCACCCACTGCTTCTAATACAATCAACAGTTGGCAGGAATTTGAGATTGCAGATTATTTTCCTGCGTCACTTATAACCTGAGTAGTGTTACACAGGTGTAATTTTCACTTGACTCTTCAAAGGTGATGGATTTCATTGTGGTATTTGTATCATACCACATTTTTTATTCTATAGAACTATTTGAAGTGTGCGCACATTATCATAAATTAAACAGAAACATATAGATTTTTCTCAGCTACAAGTTTGCAGACAAAATAATAGAAACCCGTCAGTGCGGTTCAGGTTGAATCAGCACCTCCTGAAAGAAGGAGGACAGTATGACTGTTGTATTAGACTGCGTTAGTTTTAGCAAGGTCTACTTAATAAAATGGTAACTGATTGTATTTCAGTCACTTAAATAAAAAATAGCAGAAAGTAAATGATGATTTTGGACACAGCTGGCAGTTTAAACGTGCCCAGCAACAACATGAGGACTGTATAGCCATGCCAACGGCTCTATGAGGCTGAATCTTTGTGCTAAGTGCTTATATGTTGAAGTGAAGCAGATGTAATGTTTACCATGCAGCCTGCACTGCATACTATATGCAGATGGGTGACAAATTGAAGGAAAAACTTGAGATCTTGACCCTCACACTGAGGGGATCTAGAGGTTATGCTGTAGATGGTGTTTTAGTGACATGTTTTGGGTCCATAAGAGTGAAGAGTCACTGCAAACCAATATAAAGTAGTTATGAGTGATCACCTTTATCCTTTATGATGAAACATTTCAATCCTGATGATAGTGACTTTTTCCAGGATGACAAAGCCCCCATGCGTAGAGCATGAGGGGCCACTGAATGGTTTGATGAGGATGAAAATGATGTGAATAATATGCTGTGGCCTTTGAAATTACCAGATCTCAACCCAGTTAAAAACCTATGGGAGATTTTGAACAAACATGTTAGACACAATTTCCACCACCATCAAAGCACCAAATGAGGGACGGTCTTTTGAAGAATGGTGTTCATCCAGCAGAGTTCAGAGACTTGCCGAATGAATGACAAGGAGAACTGAACCTGTTCTGACAGGATTTGGTAACCCTTCACTTTTCTGAAGCATTGTATGTTCAATTTGTCAGTAGTGTGTATGTGACCTTTCAGCATTATTAGTACGCTAACATTACTAATTAGCACTAAACACAAAGTATAAGTCTGGTTTGTTGATTTGTTTTGGAGATATTTGGCCATTAACAGAACAAATAAAAAATTTAACCTGATAGTGGCACTAGAGGAAAGTTTGTGCCATCACCAAAGTCTGTAAGATTCTTCCTCTAGGAACCATAAAATTTTCATTCATCCTTAAATTGATGGTAGATTTCAGTCTGGACTGACAGACAGACAACCCATCCCTAGAGTCGCTGAAAAATGGAAAGCCAGAGTTTTAAAAGAGACCCAGCTGAAAATATAATAATAATAAGAGGAAGAAATGACAAAACAGCGAGGCAGTTAGAAACCTGAGAAATTAAAGCACTTATCATTTTAATGGGCCGCAGAGAAATTGCCTCTCATTTCCTCGAGCTCCTTCCAGTTATCGCTCCTCGAAAACGTCCCGTCCGTGTGCTGCATTCACCAACAAACAACGATTTCTGTGAGGCTGCTGTTTAATAGGAAACCAAAGCATGGAAGATAAAAACAGATTAAGACCCTCAGCTGCCACACACCTCGGCATTAAAATCGGAGCGGGTGTAGAAAACACCGCAAGCCTCCACACACCCTGCCGTACTCATCGCCGCAGAGACAGGCCTCGTCCTCCCAGACATGTGTAAGGAGTCAAACTCTCCTGACACCCCTGTGCGAGGGTGGACGATGGAACATTATGAGAGAAGATGATTTACCCCGGAGCAATCTGTTGAGCAGAATGGCGGTTATATAATTATGGTCCCCGCTGCTGCTGTGTAACGAGCTGTGCTTGATGATTTATTTAAATGTGTTGATGTTTGAATGGAAATTGTGTCCCCCGAAGTTAATAGATGTGATTTGTCGGTGAGTGGGCTTTTGTTGCACATGTTTTGTTACGTAGCCCGAGTGTGTGGCTGTTCGCGTGGTCCTTTCGAATGGGCCCGTGGGTGTCATCAAGTGAGAGTGTCTCTGCATTTATTGCCGTGTGCATGCGTGTAGGCAAGTGTGTGGGCTAATGCACAGCTCCGCTCTCTCTCCTCCCGTCACGGTTTCCTGTTTCAGTGGGAAAACACTTTCAGCCTCTGAGGATTTTTCTCTATACTATTTCAGTACTCTGTTTTTTCTTTAATGAAGCTTCCATTGTCAAAAATGTAAACTTTTTAACCTTGTGATGATTTAAGATGTTTTTTTTTTTCTGTCCAATTAATCTTCTAACGGCCTGTCATGTTTTTCCTGCCTCCTATTTTGTGAAATAAATATAAATATAATAAATCATTTTCTACTGAATAAACAGAAAAATAATTCAACAAACTGTTCACATCACTGCATGAAGTTATTATTCTTGCTATACCTGGCACCTTTTCACATTTTTTGACACCAGGAACTGTTCCAGGAACACCACCTTGTAACGAGATCTAAACTTAGTACCAAGCCTTCAAAGTGCCCTGCCTTAATTTGAAGCACAGGCTTTTGGGAGGGGCAGATCTCCTTGGTTGGCACCCACTGCTCTCGAGGACACAATTAACAATTAAAATAAATAGCACCATTCAAGCTGCACTTAAGGAAAGGATGCATTTTAAAGTCACTGAACACGCCATTATACAACAAGCTATTTAAATCAGAATCACACAGTCTCTCAGTAAGGAAAAAAGAGTGTGACCATGTGTTTTGGGTAAATAGCCTCTTAATGAGTCAATTCAAAAAGCTGATTTTACTGTTTCTTTTATTGAGTCTTTGCTTTGAATTAGGCCCATTCCAAACTCATATTGTTTTCTGTTTGTGCAGATATCCACACTGAAGCAGTACAAGCTGCCCTGGCCAAACACAAAGAGGAGAAGATGGCGCTCCCCATGCCTACCAAACGACGCTCCACTTACGTGCAGTCTCCCATTGAAACACGCACCCCACCAGGTAGGACAGAAAGAAGGACTGTCCCACAGATTGTCCCACAGAGCTACATACTCACACTTTGCTTTATGTCACTCAGACTCCTCGTCGGGCTCTGAAGAAGAGACATCTGCGCGCCGGCAGTCATCGGTGGTCGCGCCTCCGCCCCCCAACCTGCAGAGCCCAGACTCCTGGATCAACCGCACGGTCCAGGGCTCATCCACCTCCTCTTCTGCCTCCTCCACCTTGTCCCACGGGGAAGCCAAGCCGCAGCCTCAGAGCCAGCCTCCGCCTCAGCCTCAGCCCCAGTACAAGCCGCAGTACCAGCCTCTGTATCAGCCTCACTACCAGCCGCAGTACCAGCCTCAGCAACAGCCGCATGAGCAGCCAAACACTGCAGCCGTGACAGACATGCTGGCTCACAGTCGCATTGGTGAGGCGCTTTGACTGCTGTAAAATGTTCATGGTCCCCACTGCTATGATAAAGTTTATTAGGTTTGACCAACATGAACTGATTATTACAGGGAGTACAAACATAATCTGATGCTTGTTGGTGCAAAAATAGCAACGTATAACCATTAAACCCCCAATTTAACATTTTAAGCATCATGCATTAATAACTGACTGGAATGTATTTGTAAGCAAATATAATAACTTTTTAATGAATGATGACACAGTACAAAGTAGGTGTAATCATATGTAATGATTTTTGATTACACACAAAGAAAGTGTGTATTATAATGGATTTATTAACATTAATACAAGTGTGGTAATCAGTCACAGACAAACTTTTAGAGGTGTTTAAACCTCACGAGAAGACACTGAGCTCGAAGGTTCAGTCTTGATCTTGGACGTTGTGGTTTGGCACTCAGGAGATGGAGTGGCAAAGTGTAAATAAATCTTTAACTGATGCTTCAGGAGAGCCTTAATTAAAACTGTCCTCCCCTGCTTCACCTGCAGCTCCTCCTGAGAACAGCGCCCCTCCTCCAGATGTGACAGCTGTGGCCCCTCCTTCCAGAGGCCCGCGGGTGGACCTGCCCTCCAACGCCGTGGTCCGAGGGATGAGCCGCGGGCAGAGCCGCTCCAGCATGATGGAGACCGCGGACGGTAATGACCACAACACAGAACATTTTCATTTGCCTGCTTCTGCGGGAGACGGTGTCTGACTCCACTCACAAATCTCTTCTCTCTTCAAATAAGTGTCATCATAAAATATCATTAATCGGTCTTTACTGCTTTCTTTTCTTCTTGATCTTTCTCTACCCTGTCACGTGTTTATTTGACGGGCTGATAGGAAGAGGTAATATGCAGAGTAAGGAAACTCCTCAATGTATGATGTCCGTAGCCTTCTGTGTTTGCTGTTGTACCCTTACTCTCCCTCCTGTTTTGTAATGAATGATGATAAAAATGAAATGCAACAAAAACAACATCCACACACAGAATGACTCCTCACGTGTGATCCCAAACCAAAAAAAACCTTTACCCCAGTTCTCACTGTGTTCCTCCTTGTGTTGTTCCCACCTATGTCTGCTGCTCCTCATTCCCAAAAGATATTACAATCAGTTCAAATCTTAAACAAAAAATACAGCCTCTTGTGTTACGGGATGGAGAGCAACAGACCGTGAGATGGCAAAAAGTATGTACGAGCCAAGGTGTTCTGTGTGACTCTGTGTTTGTCCTGCCACTGCCCCTCTCCACCTTCATCAGGAGTTCCTGTGAACAGCAGAGTGTCCACTAAGATCCAGCAGCTGCTCAACACCCTGAAGAGACCCAAAAGGCCCCCGCTCAGCGAGTTCTTCACCGACGACTCGGAGGAGATCGTAGAAGGTACGCTGCTTCATGAAACACTCAACCACTGTGTTCCCAACATCCCCCTTAAATTTCCGATTAAGTGCCTATGAACATTTTCCCTGTGCTACATCATATGCAATATTACAGTCTTAATCTGCATAATATAATATTGTATTTAATCATGGCATCATTAAATCAAACAAAAATTACTTAACATTATGTATTTAATAAGTACAACTTTTGGGTTGCCAGTTCCCTTTCGCTGGTGTTTACCCTTTCCACTTGGTAACAGTGCAGTTATAAATGTAAGTAAGTCATTACAAAATAGTCCAAATCCAAAATTACAAATGTTTTTAATTAATCTACTCTACAGTTGGAAGGAAGACAGGAAGACACAGAAAGGAAGCCCCCGATGAACAGCATAGGCTTGTGATGATGCAAGAATTGCATGTTAACCTGACGACATCCACAATGAATCTCTTTAATCATTAATATACCCACGTGTGTTGTCCCTTTCTCTCTCACACAGTGCCCCAGCCGGACCCCAACACACCGAAGCCGGAGGGCCGTCAGATCATCCCGGTTAAAGGGGAGCCTCTGGGAGTAGTCAGTAACTGGCCACCAGCCCTGCAGGCAGCGCTGGCCCGTTGGGGGGCCACACAGGGGAAGAGCCCCGCCCTCACTGCTCTTGACATCACAGGGAAACCGCTCTATACACGCTGACTTATGGTGAGACACAAGACTGTAGTAACAGTGACATAAACTGTAGTAACAGTAACATAAACTGTAGTAACAGTAACATAAAAGTGTTGGCTGTAACTGAAGGGTATTTCTATGTGCTATTTCTAAGGAGTTCTTGCTAAGAGTTCAAGAGTTCATCTAGATAATCGAAAGACTGTGTGTACTGTGTGACATAAGACCTTTTGGAAGTGGTAAGACACATAACCTACACTCCTAACTCCCTCCTGCCTGCTACACCTTCTGTCTCTTAGGGAAGCTGTGGAGTCGCAGCGTGAAGCTGGCATACACCCTCCTGAACAAGCTGGGCACCAAGAATGAGCAAATCCTCAAACCTGGAGACAGGGTGAGAGCGATGACACACGACGAGAGTAGTGTCATCCTGACAAATTCATTAAGTACAGAGGAATACAACATTTTGCAGTATTTGCAGTAACAAGGTGCTGAAGTTAAATTTAAACCCCTTTATTAGCAAGTTCCCTCAGTTCTTTGTGTTTAAGAAAGCTAATAAGGTAAAAAGAACATTTTAATGCATGTTAACAAACTGAACTGGGATGGTTAACATGGTGTTAAACTTGCTAAAAGTATGTTGGCATTGTCTTTGTGATGCCAATGTTGACTGTAGTCTTGTTATTTTTATTGCTTAAGAATTGGACTTTAAAGCACCAGTGTTCATATAGATAAAGGCATTTTTTTTTCTCTTTTATTATCTAACTTAAAACCAGCACTAAAAGTTGAATGTCGTGGTAGGTGGCGTTGGTGTACCCCAACAGTGACCCTGGGATGTTCTGGGTGGCCTTCTATGGCTGCCTCCTGGCCGAAGTTATACCTGTACCTATTGAAGTACCACTATCTCGCAAGGTAAGAAAGCCCTCAGAGAAACATGTGCATTTTTTGAGTGTAGAAAAATATGTATTTTTTCAGTTTAACTATAAATGTGTTGTTGGGTTTGTGTGTGCGTGTGCATGTGGTATTTATAGGACGCAGGTATCAGTCAGGTGGGGTTTCTTCTCGGTAGCTGCGGTGTTGGTCTGGCTCTGACCAGTGAGATCTGTCTGAAGGGTTTACCCAAGACACCAACTGGGGAAATACTTCAGTTTAAAGGTCAGTAAGCTTTTTCTGAATTGATTTATTGTTGACATTTATCTTGATATAAAATCTCAAGTCACCTTCGGGCTGTTTGTTATGCAGCGAGGGTACAATGTACTGCATTTAATGAAGAAGTGATGATGGATTTTAGGCTTAATGTTTCTAAAAAACATGGTTGTATAAGGTCTTGAAATTAATCCCTTTTTCTCTGGATATTATGTTGCCACCTTGGTTTTATTTGAAATTACTATCATTCTCTCTGATAGGCTGGCCTCGACTAAAGTGGGTGGTGACCGACACAAAGTACCTGACCAAGCCTTCAAAAGACTGGCAGCCTCACATCCCCACCGCCAACACTGACCCCGCATATATAGAGGTAACAGAGCTGCTCACCTGACACTTAAAACCGGACCATTTCTCCATCCTGATGGGATGTTGTGGTTTGCACAAGTGTTTATGTGTCTGTCTTGTGTTCCCTCTCTGTGCAGTACAAGGCAAGTAAAGAGGGCACAGTGGTGGGTGTGGCTGTGTCTAAAGTAGCCATGCTGACCCACTGCCAAGCACTGACCCAGGCCTGCAACTACTGTGAGGGTGAGTGAAGACCTGGAGTGTCGTCATCAACCATCGTCAGAGGATTTCTTCACAGACGCAATTGTTACAAGTTTGAAGTCACTTTTGTCTTTCTTCACTTTTAGGGGAAACTTTGGTGAACGTCCTGGACTTTAAAAAGGATATGGGCCTGTGGCACGGAGTTCTCACGGTGAGTGTGTGTATGGACGTAGGCGTGGGTGCGTTTGTGAAATGATTTAATGCACGTGCACGGTTAAGAAAGGATTTCACTGGAGCCCAATAGGGGAAATCTTTTCCTTTAAATGCAAAAGTCATCCATGAAGGTGATTTGCTCTGGTGCCTCCCGATAATGCTTTTCAAGTGATTTTAGATGATTCTAGTTGCATCCAATCGCCAGAACAGAGCAGAAAATGTGATTTTAGTGTTGTCATCAAGTATCTGGTACAAACCTGATGGATCCCATAATAAAACAGATGAAAGTTCCCATTGTCTAATTGGGACTTGATGTAGTGCTTTTTTCTGTGTTAGAGCTGTCAGTTTTAATTAATTTTATTTCCATTGCTTCTTTATGCACTTTTCTAATTATACAGATAATTAATAAAAACATGTGTTGATCTGTTTCTCATAACATGTCTTACAGCTCTTTTCCTGACCTTTGGAGGATTTATTTCTTACTCTTTGTTTTTTTTTTTATTTATTTGTTATGTTTTGAAAAGAGTCTGTGTTTTTTATTCATCCCACCCACGTATTTTCACATTTTCTCGCAATTATTTATTTTATTGAATGTATAAACAAACCAGAATATTAATAATGCCACAACAAACTAAACTACCTATATTTGATTGTAAATCACTTTTTTTCAGCCATTAGGGCAAGTTAGATTCTGATTGCAGTGATTTTTTTTTAACATTTTCTGAAATTTAAGAACATCATTTGATAAAATGTCCTGTTGTCTTTACTGTTTTTGTAATAAACAAGTATTATTCTGTACTAGCTACTTAATCCTGTTTTGTTTGTTTTCAGGCCGTGATGAACAGGATACACACTATCAGTGTTCCCTATGCAGTGATGAAGGCTTGTCCTCTCTCCTGGGTGCAGAGGGTCCACATCCACAAAGGTCAGTTACACTGCTATCTTAGCTTGAGTGATACAAATTGAGTATAGAATTGAATCTATAATGCGACATGTTTATTCTCATGCAGCTCGTGTAGCTTTGGTGAAGTGCCGTGATCTACACTGGGCCATGATGGCTCACCGGGACCAGAGAGACACGAGTCTGGCTTCATTACGCATGCTCATCGTTGCTGATGGTGCTAACCCCTGTGAGTATTTCATGACCCCCAGCTTTGGAAAACAAGGTCTTTTCAAATGGTACAAATTAGATATAATATCCTAAATCCCCTGCCTCTTGCTGCCCAGGGTCGGTGTCTTCCTGCGATGCCTTCCTGAACGTGTTTCAGTCCCACGGGCTGAAACCTGAGGTCATCTGTCCCTGCGCCACCTCCCCTGAGGCCATGACAGTAGCTATACGCAGGTATGCTGCGGACATGTATTCCCTTTCTTTTTGTTGGATTAATTTTAGCATTATATCATATGGAAAAGACATAAAAAAGACAAACCTCTTCTTTTCTGCACCTCTCATTCTTTCTTTTTTCACATCATCATGCCCTCCATTTTAATCCAGTGCCCATGAACGGACATGATGATTAATAAAAGCTGACAAATACAAAACATAACGCTGCTTCACTGGAAGGTTGATTTTTTAATTTTTACTGGTCTAGCAGGGTGGGTGAAGGCATGGTCAGTTGTGTGTGGTCGTGTACATAGGTGGGTGGGCAGATGGCTATCTGTAAGAACAGATGGGATGGGTGGAAGTGTTCATGTTTGATCAAAGATCAAGAAATCTCTGCTGTGTAGACCGGGAGTCCCTGGCGCACCCCTCCCTGCCCGTGCCATTCTTTCCATGGGCGGCCTGAGCCATGGTGTCATCAGGGTCAACACAGAGGACAAGAACTCGGCCCTGACTGTACAAGATGTGGGGCATGTCATGCCCGGAGGTGAGGATGGAAGGAAAGATAAATGAGTCAAAAGGAAAGCATGAAAGGCTAATTACAGATTAAATGCTCGTGGGAAAATCTGAAACAAGATTAAAGAGTCAGCTGCCACAAAAAAAAACATTGATGACCTACAGTACGTTGCCAGAAATCTAAGCCCAGTAAACAAACCTGGTTTTTACAGAGTAATGTTCCCCGTGAAGAATTACTCACACTATCTCAAACAAAATTCACATTCCTGCGAGTTGATTTTCCTTACACTTTCATAAATGTAAACCAATTGCTGTCTGGAAGCTATTTCATGTTTTAGGAAATATTTATTGGAAATGTAAAATGTATGTGATTTATAGGTGGTGATGATGATGATTGTTTTCATTACTGTGTCATGCATACAACTAGGCCTAGCTCACACTACTGCAAAAAGTTCAGATTTTCAGGCCTTCATGTCTACAACAAAATTCATAACTTATAAAACATACCCCTGTATTTAAGATATACAGGAAAACTCAAGATAAAGGTAAATTAAATAGTCCATCTTACCACTTTTTCAATATTTGAGAAGGTGAAGTAACTTAATCACATGTGAGTAAGCTTCCTGAATTTTTATTTTATGTGCACCAGGATATTTCAGGTATTTGTCAAAGCATCTCATTAAATACTGATGTTCTTACATCATTATAATATCTTCAAATACAGAAGAAGATTAGACTCTTAGACACAATAACCATATTTCACATATACATAACCTGTATTTCTCCTGCCAGCCTCAACAGCCAGAGGAAGAATGAACTTATTATGAAGTCTGTTTCCTCTAAATGTTACCTTTTGTGTGTCTCCAGCTCTGATGTGCATTGTTAAGCCAGACGGGCCTCCTCAGTTGTGTAAAACAGATGAGATAGGGGAGATCATAGTAAACTCCCGTGCTGGAGGCAACATGTACTACGGCCTGCCTGGAGTCACCAAAAACACCTTTGAGGTATGAAAGCAGCTTTCCACCCACAACCTGCCTGTGCTGATACAATTTCATAAAACAACAGAAAGGTAATGAATTACTTAATTAATTAATTAGTTCTGTGGTACATTGAGTGTTTTGTGTCGTCACCTTCAGGTGATACCGGTTAATGCTAATGCTAATGAGTTCCCATTGGAGAGATTCCATTTGTGCGGTCAGGACTCTTGGGGTTTGTTGGCCCAGTAAGTAGGACTGTTTGATTACACCGTAACTCGAGCCCCCCTCTAAACCCTAAACTATCCCTCTCTCTCGTCTTCGAATGGATCTGTATACTTCCAGTGTAATGACCCTGCTGTGTGCTCTCTGCTCCGTACAGGGCAGTCTGATCTTTGTAGTTGGGAAGATCGAGGGTCTGCTGATGGTGAGTGGGCGGAGGCACAACGCAGATGACCTGGTGGCCACAGCTCTTGCCGTGGAGCCAGTCAAGACCGTGTACCGTGGAAGGTGAGAAGACCACCAACTTCTTCAGACAAAGTGTGTTTAGAAAGACAATGAGCCCCGCTGTTAGTGTGAACAGTGATGTATCACCGCTGACACCTGGTGGTACGATGATAGCACAGCAGCAGACATGTTTCACAGCCTCTGAATAACCGTTAATATATCTCTGTGTGTTTCTGTGTCAGGATCGCCGTGTTTTCGGTCACAGTGTTCTATGATGAGAGGGTCGTGATTGTGGCGGAGCAGAGGCCAGACGCCAGCGAGGAGGACAGCTTCCAGTGGATGAGCCGAGTGCTTCAGGTAAATCATCTCTTGGAGAAACATAGAATGATATAAAATAAATCATTTCCAGTCCTTCTGTGTATTTTTACGGACACACCCTGCTGCAACACACTTGTTGTTTGGTTTCCTCTGCAGGCTATTGACAGCATCCATCAGGTTGGCCTCTACTGTCTGGCTCTGGTACCGGCCAACACCTTACCCAAAACCCCCCTTGGTGGCATCCACATCTCTGACACCAAGCAGTTCTTCTTAGACGGCAACCTGCACCCCTGCAACATCCTAATGTGTCCCCATACGTGTGTCACAAACCTCCCTAAGCCCCGCCAGAAACAGCCCGGTAGGTGATGCATACCTGGTTAAACAGCTCTTTTATGATGGGAAGTTGCCAATTGTCCTGTATGAAAGAGTCGGTCAGGATGTATGAAGTGTTTTGTAAAATAACAGCATGGTTACTGGTGTTACATAACACACACATAACAGTTTTAAAAATTATGTTTCTGCTATGCCGGGCCCCCGGCTGCGGCAAAGTTCAGCAAATGTACCTACACATAGCACACTTGTCCAAATGTTCACCAAAACAAACAAACAAAAATCAATCCAGTGTGAAACATGGACACACAGAAACATGAAAAACCAAATAAAACCAAATAAAACAACCTATAAACCGCAGATATGCAAACACTACTCGTCTTTCTCTCTTGTAGTTGGCGTAGGTCCTGCGTCCGTGATGGTGGGCAACCTGGTGGCAGGGAAGAGGATTGCCCAGGCTGCAGGCAGAGACCTTGGCATGATCGAGGACCAGGATCTTGTCCGGAAGGTAGTATGACCACGATCACTTTAACTCTCTGTAACTTTAAAGCAGCCACTAACTCTGTATTTGAATTAACCACACTCCCAGTTTTTTTTTTCTGAAGAGCCTTGTGCATGTCTTTGAGAATCAGCAGAAAAACTTGTGCACGTGAACAGTACTAATGCTCACAATGTGTTATGATAGCACATAAACCAGTGCCTGTGTGACAATGAGCCAGGCTCAGCCACAGCTCAGTTTTCTAGATGTTAAAAAAAAAAAAAAAAAAAACTCTTCTTCTTTGTGCTCTCATCTCTCTCTGGATGTAGCTCTGTATGTGGCCCACTGTGATGGTAAGAGTTATGGCCCCTCTCTGGCATCTCCCTTTTCTCTTATTCCTGTCACGCTCTAATCAATATTGTATTGTGGTTTTATTTTGTGTGCCTGTGTTTTAAATGTGATGCAAGTAAAAATGTGCATGTTTTGTTTTGTTTTTTTAATTCATTTTTTAAAAATCTGTGTTGCAAGATATGCACCTTCTGTAGCCATCCCTTGTTTTACTGCAGACTTACCTTTCACATCCTGAGTTATTGTTCATTATTTTAAGAGCTGGATTGGCTCAGAGTATTTGGTATAAATTGTTTGCACGTTGGCAAAAGATAATTTATGCCAGACGGCTGTGCAGTGAGGTATGCAGTCTCAGAGCACGGCTTTATTTAGGTGTATTAAATTAAGTTCTTCCATCAGCACAAAACTCCTCCCTGTACAAGCCCTTCGTGGTTGTGTTTGTTATTAAGTATACAGATTGATAAAGCACACACATCTAATTATTTTTTTCTTTTTATTTCAGCATCAGTATTTATCAGAGGCTCTACACTGGAGGGCTCAGACCGACGCAGACCATGTCCTCTTTGTTCTTCTTAATGCTAAGGTACCAAACTGAGATGTTCAAACACCGGAAAACACAGCGTACAGTGCCATGAATATGTATTTGCCCCCTTCCTGATTTCTGTGTTTTTTGCATATTTATCACTCACAGAGGTTTCAGATCATCAAACCAATTTTAGTATCACACAGAGACAACCCAAGGAAATACAAAATGCAGTTTTGAAATGTTGATTCCATTTATTAAGGCACAAAAAAAAACAAAACTTATCTAACACTATGTGAAAAAGTAATTGCCCCCTGAACCTAATAGGGAGTTGGGCCACCTTTGGCAGCGATAACTGAAATCAAACGTTTGCGATAATTTGTGATGAGTCTTTCACAACGCTGTGGAGGGATTTTGGCCCACTCCTCTTTGCAAAATCTTTTCAAGTCAGCCATATTGGAGGGTCGTCTTGCATGAACCGCGCGCTTAAGGTCAGACCACAGCATTTCAATTGGATTTAAATCTGGACTTTGACTTGGCCACTCCAAAACCTTCATTTTGTTTTTCTTGAGCCATTCAGAGGTGGACTTGCTGGTGTGCTTTGGATCGTTGTCCTGCTGCATGATCCAAGAGCGCTTGAGCTTGAGGGCACGAACTGATGGCCTGACATTGTCTGTCTTCAGAATTTTCTGGTAAACACCAGAATTCATTATGCCATCAATCACAGTAAGTTGTCCTGGTCCTGAGGCAGCAAAGCAACCCCAGACCATCACACTGCCACCACCATGCTTTACTGTGGGCATAATGTTCTTTTTGTCAAATGCCAAATGCTGTGCCATTTTTGCGCCAGATGTAGCGGGCTGTGCATCTTCCAAAAAGGTCAATTTTTGACTCATCAGTCCACAAAATGTTTCTCCAAAAGTCTTGAGGATAATCGAGATACCTTTTGGCAAATGTGAGACGGTCCTTTGTGTTCTTTTTTGACAGCAGTGGTTTTCGCCTGGGTACTCTGCCATGGATGCCACCTTTGGCCAGTACCTTTCTTATGGTGGAGTCATGCACACTGACCTTAACTGAGGCCAGCGAGGCCTGCAGTTCCTTTGATGTTTTTTGAGGGTCTTTTGTAACCTCCTGGATTAGCCGCCGCCGTCGCACTCTTGGAGTAATTTTAGGTGGTCGACCACTCCTGGGAAGGTTTGCCACTGTTCCCAGCTTTCTCCATTTGTGGATAATGGCTCTGACAGTGGTTCGCTGGATCCCCACAGCCTTGGAAATGGCTTTGTAGCCTTTTCCAGACTGATGGATCTCGGTTATTACTTTTTTTCTTAATTCTTCTGGAATTTCTTTGGATCGTGGCATGTTCTTGAGATCTTGTAGCCTACTTCACTTTGTCTAACAGATCCAATTTAAGTGATTTCTTGATTTGAACCCAGGTGGTGGCAATCAGGTTTGGGTGTGGCTTGTAGAATTGAACTCAGCTTTCCCAAAAACTGTTGTTAATCACAGTTACTTTGAGTTTTAGCAAGGGGGGCAATTACTTTTTCACATAGGGCCAGATACGTTTTGATTTTTTTTGTTGTGCCTTAATACATGGAATCAACATTTAAAAACTGCACATTTTGTATTTCCTTGGGTTGTCTCTGTGTGATATTAAAATTGGTTTGATGATCTGAAACCTCCGTGTGAGTGATAAATATGCAAAAAACACAGAAATCAGGAAGGGGGCAAATACATATTCATGGCACTGTACATATACTTTGACCGTACTTTGACTGTGAATGACAAGTTGTGTCTCAGGCAACCTCACATCTCTCCCTCTGTGCATTATTCCCGTCCTCCAGGGTGTAACAGTGGGCACGGCGACCTGCGTCCAGCTTCACAAGCGAGCAGAGAAGATAGCTGCAGCGCTCACTGAGAAAGGCAGCATCAACACTGGAGAGAACGTTGTGCTGCTCTACCCTCCTGGTGGGTTCTGCCTCCGGCTTCCTGTCTGTCTCTACATATTCCTCTCATTTAGATGAAGCATGGATATTTTTCTCTTCTTTTTTTACCCCACCTTTGTCCATCTTTCTCTCAGGCATTGATTTGATAGCCGCTTTCTACGGTTGTCTCTACGCCGGATGTGTTCCTGTAAACGTCCGACCTCCGCACCCTCAGAACCTGGCAGCCACGCCACGCTGCCTACTGTCCGCATGATCATTGATGTAAGTGTGCATGCTCATGGGTTTTATGTGTGTCACGGTCTTTTAAGTTGTGGCCTGTATATAGATAATATAATCAGTCAACTGGAGACAGTGGACATTGAGCCACCTGTGATGACCCTTCTAACTTTAAGTGATTAAAAATGTTGCATATAAAACAATCTATCTGGCATGTTATAATTAATTAGTTATGTTGTATGCATGTGTTTCTGTTTGCTTTCGTCTGCTTGTGTCAATCATGAGTTTCTGACAATTTCTAGAGCTCTTCAAATGAAACATACTCTTGTTTTGTTACCAGGTCAGTAAAGCTGCATGTATCCTTACCACTCAAAATCTCATGAGGACACTGCGCTCCAAAGAGGCTGCTGCCTCAGTCAACATTAAAACATGGCCAACAATTATTGACACAGGTGAGATATCGAAACATCTGCTTTTTTAACAGCAGACACTTTGACTCGTCATAGAAGGAAAGCACACGTTACTACCAAGATTAACGTTCTGTTCATGCATCTCAGTGAGTCGTGACAATGAATGTGTGAATACTGTGTGAAAATATTATGGTTTATAAACAGGACTTTTAATACTCCAAAGTGCTGAATATTAATTGAACAAAACCATTAGTCCAAAGGTCAACTTGAAACACGTATTTTAACCAACTCCACATAAGCTGTGCAGCATTTCCTGGCAAATGGTTAGAAACAAAAGAAATAGAAGAAATCATTTTAAATGTGTCTCCCTATTGAATTTATTTTTGCTGTACTTTTGAATTAAGATGTTTACAGTGCCTGAATCAGTTAAATTCAAGACATCAAGACAGCAGAATAGGCTTATCGGTTGTGGGTAGTTGT
This sequence comes from Scortum barcoo, assembly GCA_023238725.1. Classification (NCBI taxonomy): domain Eukaryota; kingdom Metazoa; phylum Chordata; class Actinopteri; order Centrarchiformes; family Terapontidae; genus Scortum; species Scortum barcoo. The sequence continues at coordinate 18,116,974 of CM041537.1, forward strand.
CGTCATTGTGCGTGTAAAGTTTGTGGTGTATTAAGTGCACCACTCTGTCAGAAACGTTTGTGTCAGTTGTTGCGGAGCGTTTGCTGAAACAGAGTTTGCAGCGTTAAGACAAACAGGAAGTGGGACATTTCCCTGCAGTGTTTTCTCAGATTATTATCAGAAATTCTCACTGGGTTGACAGATTTATGGGCAGATAAATGCTTTGTGTACTTTTGGCTGGTTACTGCTTGCAGCTATATTGTGTGTCTACTTTGTTTACCTTTAACTTTGTATGTTGTTTCATATCTCTGTCGGCATTCTGTGTTCTGTGGCACAACCAATAATTGGGATTTGATTCTAGCACCAGGATATGAGAGCATTAAATGACACTATAAGATGCATTTGGTAACGGGATTGGTAATAATTGATTTCTCTTGTGTCGTTATTGCTCAATGAAATTCGTGTTTACTTTGTTTACTTTGTCAAACATGCACTGCTTGTGTTTGCAGATGACCTTCCTCGCCGCCGGCCTCCACAGATCTATAAGCCGCCCACAGCGGAAATGATTGCTTATCTGGATTTCAGTGTGTCCACCACAGGCATGCTCACTGGGGTGAAGGTGAGACAGACGAGCTTCACCTTCAAATATTGCTTACTTGTTCTTGATCCCCCTGTAATATCTGCATGCTGATACTTAAATAGCTTCTGAGGTCCTACGGGTCGTTATCAAGACATGTTGTGTCACAAAAGGTGTACTATTGGATTCAAATGACATCACAAAGAAGAAGTAGGCACAACTTGTTGACAGAAAGTCAGTAGACCTGGAAAGTGAATACCAAAACTTTATCACAAAGCCATTCCCAGATATTAAAACAGTGTCAGTGTGACTTTTTTTCCTTTGAATTTCTGATGTTTTTTCTTGTTTGGTACAGATCTCTCATGCAGCAGTCAGTGCACTTTGTCGCTCTATAAAGCTGCAGTGTGAACTGTACTCCTCCCGCCAAATAGCCATCTGCCTGGATCCATACTGCGGTCTGGGCTTTGTCTTGTGGTGCCTCGCAAGGTATCGTAAACAGTCAACTACAGGCTGTGTGCCAGTTTAGGTCGCTGTTGTGTTAATTCTTCTCCATTCATTCCCCTTCTTTTTTCTTGTCTTTTAGTGTTTACTCAGGTCACCAGTCCATCCTGATCCCTCCCTTCGAGTTGGAGACCTGCTCGTCACTGTGGCTGAGCACACTCAGTCAGTACCGCATCAGAGACACCTTCTGCTCCTACTCTGTCATGGAGCTCTGCACTAAAGGACTGGGCAATCAGACTGAGTTACTCAAGGTGAGGACTGCATGATAATTAGAAAGAGAATAGTAAATGACAGAATAAATTTCAAGGATTTGGTCATTTTGTGTGTGTGTGTGTCTTTTAGGCCCGTGGTGTGTGAACCTGTCGTGTAAAAGTGCGGAGCTGCGTGGTGATAGCAGAGGAACGCCCTCGCCTCGCCCTCCCTCTCACACTCTTTCTCCAAGCTGTTTAAGGACGTGGGGCTGTCGTCCAGAGCTGTCAGCACTGCGTTTGGTTCCAGAGTTAACCTGGCCATCTGCCTGCAGGTACACCAACCAATCTAAGGTGGCCTCACATAGAAGTACACTTTAAGTCATACCTATGTAAGAACCAGTGGGATCATATTGTACCTTGTTCTTTGTGTGTTACAGGGCACCACCGGTCCTGATCCCTGTACCGTTTATGTGGACATGAAGTCCCTCCGCCATGACAGGTAGGAACAGTTCAATCAAGGTGACTGGTTGAAACAAACATTTGAAAAGTCTTTAGTATGCTAAACTGAACTAAATATAAGGAATTAATTGTTGGGCCAAACATATACAGTATACATCTTTGCCATTATTTCAAAGATCTGAATAATCATGTGTCCCCAGTGTGGATAGTTGATCTTTTCTTTCCACATTTCAGTTTTCTCATCAACCACAATAACTCAAAAGGCTCTGTGATGTGAAGGAGTCAATAAAAGTGTTAAACAAAAACAAAGGACAAAAAAAAAAAAAAACTTATGTGGTTATGTGTGGGACTTTTGCAGAGTGAGGCTGGTGGAGAGAGGAGCACCTCAGAGTCTTCCTCTAATGGAGTCTGGCAAGGTGAGATGCTACATGGGTGCACCAATGTTATACATGCAGCTAATTAATTATCAGGTTCAAGTGGTGCATGTTGACAGCGAACGACTCATTTTTTTATCCACAGATACTGCCAGGTGTTCGGGTGATAATCGTAAATCCAGAGACCAAAGGTCCGCTTGGTGATTCTCATCTTGGCGAGGTGAGAGGAAGCTGCAAATGGATGCTCTCTTTTTTTTCCTGACAACATGATATTATCATGACTTTATCGTGGGAAAAGCCTTCTTCCTCCTGAAACAAGCTGTGACTTTGATCTCTTAGATCTGGGTGAACAGCCCTCACACTGCCAGTGGCTACTACACCATCTACGGAGAGGAGAGTCTTCAGGCCAACCACTTCAATACCAAGCTCAGCTTTGGCGACCCGCAGACCTTGTGGGCCAGGACGGGCTACCTGGGTTTTGTGAAGAGGACTGAGCTGTTGGACGCCAGTGGGGGTAAACAGACCGAAAGTCTAGATTTAGTTGACCAGTCTTTACTATGAGACAGCTTGTAAATTATTAATATTTATAATGAATAAAAACCTTCAAACTGAACATACTGCAGTAAACACACTCCAAGATTCTTGCACATTTTTTTCCACTTTGTCTGCCTACTTTTGCTAGCGGATTACGTTGCCTGTGTTTCTGTGCTCAGATCGGCATGATGCTCTCTTTGTGGTGGGCTCACTGGATGAGACCTTGGAGCTCAGAGGGCTGCGCTACCACCCAACTGACATCGAAACCTCTGTGTCCCGGGCTCACCGCGGTATTGGTGAGAGGTGAGGATATGAGAATATGAAATACATACCTGACCCACACACATGCACTCTCTGAATAGAAATGGAAAATGAAATGGAAATACATATTGATTCATATTCTGAGTCACCCTCTTCTTGCTCTTTACAGCGCTGTGTTTACGTGGACCAACCTGCTGGTGGTAGTGGCGGAGCTGTGTGGCTCAGAGCAGGATGCACTGGACCTGGTGCCTCTGATCACCAACGTGGTCCTGGAGGAGCACCACCTCATCGTGGGCGTGGTGGTTATTGTAGACCCCGGGGTCATACCTATCAACTCCAGGGGAGAGAAGCAGCGGATGCACCTCCGTGACTCTTTCCTCGCTGACCAGCTGGATCCCATCTACGTTGCTTACAACATGTGAGGCGTCGCTGTGGCGGTCCGGCCGCGCTCTGCCGTCATCCACAGCCTGGATGCTTCTGCACCATCACCCCAGCGTTCGGCTGCAGCTTGGCAGATGGCGAAAAGGAAAAGCATGAACCACATGCACTGCCACCCAGCCCTGTGTGACACCAGCATATCTCAGCCACTGCATGTCTGGAGTTGTTCACTGTGTTTTATAGATAGGATTTTGCAAATGGGACAGAAACAACATGTGCTGCATATGGCAAAGAGAAAAAAAAAGCCCCCTTTGCACTTTTTCGGGGCAAAATGACACATACAACAGGACCACTTTTGAAAATAACTCTGTATTAATGTCATCGTGAAAATCCATCCACCCTGTACATCTTTCCATCACAAACCTCTTGAAACACTTTCCCTGGTGTGTCCACAGAGATTCCAAGAGCTACTAGACCTAGATGAACAAACTTGAAATATTTTTACATGCAGCTTTCAAACTAATGCAACAAGCGCATGCACCGAGTCATTTCTCGCTTACATGGATGAATTAAAAGAGGGCAGATGAAAGAAAACCATTAAACAAATAGGCAGTCTCAGTCTGTTTGCATTCTTTAGAAAGCTTATGTTGTCCCATGAAAATGAAGCCAAATAGATTTTCACAACTTTCCTGCCCTAATATATTTCCTGCCTTATAAAACTTCAGCCATACATTCCTATCTTAATTTTTAATGAATCTGTTATTAATGGCTGTTTATTCTCCTGTGGTTTTGACAAATAGTGGAAATACTGACAGGTATCCAAAGGGTTTGAAATAAAAGAGGAAAGAGGCCATATTCTGTACTGTACCTATAAAGGCCTGTTGTATTTTAGATACTGTATAGATATTTTTAACTGTATAAATGTACAAATGCTTGACTTGTCTCTCTCAGTTGATGGTTTCTGGATGGATAACCCGGCTGGGAGATGATAACAGTAGCAGAAAGAAGATTGTAAATAAGATTTAACAGTTTTGACCGTTCTTTTGAAGTGGACTATTAGTTGTATAATGGAGAGTTAAAGATGAATAACTTTACAGCATTGTTAGTCAGGATAGATATAACATTGCACTTTCTCAAAAATCGTCTATTTTATTATAACAATGAGGCATTATAACAAATGGTTTGGGAGCATATATTATTCTGAGGGTTCTTGCTTGAGGAGTTTTGAGAGTTTACCCGGAGGGCTATCACTGTTAATGCCAGGGACCTTTTCTGGTGTCAGGAGAAGGCTAAAACCAATATCATGACTGTTTTAAGGCTACCAGGTTGTTTTATAAAAATGTTTTAGAAAAAAAGGCCCAAAACTATTCATCTATTATCCATCGCCACTGTTCTTTGTATCGCTCAACAGTCATACCCCTCTTAGTTTTGTATTCCATAATAGAGCAACCCTTTCCTTTTCCTCTCTGCACTCAAAGTTCATTCGAACCGTGTTTTGTCTTTGTGCAACTTTGTAAAGAATTACTTTGAATTCCAACAGGACTGTTGTTGGTACTGTAAGTCTGTAGTCAGTAGAAGACAGTCATCATCTGGATTATTTTCTGTGTTCAGTCACTGGATTTAGAGGCACTTGTGAATGCAGTTGCAAAGCTGAGCCACATCTGAGACATCCTCGGTTGGCAAGTAACGTAAACGTATGTAAAAGAAATGGGTAAGAAAAAAAATTGCATCAAGATGCATTTTACCAAATGTATTTGGTTTCCTGCAATCTTGTGCTTTCCTTGTGCTCCTTGTCATAATTTATAGGTTCTTTGTACTGGATTATTCTGTATTTCAGTGATGAACCCTTAATGTCAACATGTAAATAGCTCTTTTGTTATTTTTGAACTTTTGCAATTGCACCAGTGTAACATTCAATCATGCCAAACACAACAGCATAAAGATGTTATAATCATTTCAAAGCTAACAGGAGTATGATCCATTAAATTACTGTACTTTGCACTGGTGGTACTTACAGTAGCTTTCTACTGTGTGGCCCGATGATTTAAATATCCCCACGTTATGTTGCATTAAATGTGTTAATAATTTTAAAAGTATATTGCTTAAATTTTTCGTTTTGCTCAATTTTAACACCCCCTAGAAAAATACTAATAGCACTTCATCTTAGCTTTAACATAGCATCCAATGTTTGCGGCAGAATGTTTGCATGACTCAGCCAGGCACAAGAAGAAATCAGCTTGAGGCACATCTCATCTCGAGGCACACGTGGGGGAGATATACCATATGTATGAAATTGTATTTTCAGGGAACAAAACTCAGAACACAGGGATGGACCAGGTGGTCCTTTGGTGCAATCTGTGAATAAAACCCATAAAATGTAGACATTTATCAAATCAAACCTTGTAATTAAGGCAGACCTTGCAAACCTAATGAGCAAAAAGAGGGTTACTGACAACCACTGTCCATTTACCATCTACCTGCTTCGTCGGGGAGTCGACAAGGGCTTCCTTTGGTTTCTGCTCTTTTTCTCCGTCAGAGTTCTTACACACTATGCAATCAAAAAGACGGTGCAATTTAATTTCAAAGCTTGCACAGTCTGGTGAATAATACATGATGCTTATACATTTTTGTAATAACTCAGAACATCGGACTGATGAAATTTAACCAGTAGTGTACTTACGACTGCATTGATCTCTCTTGAGCTGTTCTATCAATATTTTGTGTATGCACTCTTGGTATGTTGTATATTAATTATTTGGTGAATTCTAAACTGCTCCATGAGGGTGTGATCCACTGATGACTCTTTAATGTTAGGGAGGTGCTTAAACTCATATAGTTAAGAAATCAAGGTGGTACACCCCTTTCCCATTTTCTCATTTATTTTATATTTTGGTTTGTTGTACTTTGTTTTATACTTAATGTAAAAGTAATACAGAATAAACAAAAGCATTTAATCATTTCAGGCGTCCTGATATTCCTGAGTTCTATAACAACAAAGATGGAAACTGATCTTAAAGTCTTTGGAGTGTCACACAACTTACATCCTTACAGGAAAGGAATGTTTGAGAACTTGTCATTCTGGACAAGAGAGATGTTTTTGTCGCAGAATAGACAAATTCAAAGTGTCATCAAAAAGAATCTCTGCTCATGCAGAATGATAAGTCAAATGTAGCCGACATCTTTGCATAGAGACAGATTTCTGTGCACTTAACCATGGAAAGCTTGGAGGCCCCTGTGTATGGCTTGGTGAAAAGATAAACATTTTATTAAATAATATAGAGCTAATTTCAGATAGCCTTTAGCCTTTTTGGAAAATTAAAAAAAAAAATTCTTAAAATGTTGTCAGACCAGTCATTTTGCTCCCTTTTCAGACTGAGGATCTTATATGCATTGTGCACAGATGGTTCTTTTTTTTAAATCTATAAAATCAATCATTGAGCACCGGACTGTTCAAGTGACACTCACTCCTCCCTTGTGGAGAAAGAATTTTCAGGAAGAGATGACCAAAACCTAGAGTGCACAATCAATGATCCAAGAAACAGAGGTGGAGATCAAATGATGACGTTATGCTTTAGTAGAATATTTCAATGTGAAAACACTACAAGTGAAAGACATTCATGATTTTAATCACATAAGAGCAAAGAAGTATTATGAGCAATATTTAATGAAATGACTAAAGTAAAAGTACAATATTCACTATGGAGAATGGCCCATGTCTGTATAATATTAATTTATTTGATCATTATTACTGTGTAAGCAGCATTTTAATGATCTAGTTTGTTGATGCAAAGCTAATTTTAAGTGTTTTTCTGTAGTTTAATCTAAAGCAAAAATATAACCATGTGATTTGGGTTCAACATGAATAAAAAGTAAAATACTTCACAGTGAACTTTGTCAAAGTTAAAGCATAAAGTGATAGAAAATGAAAACTTCAGTAAATCACTGTATAATACATCTCTCCCGACAGTTGTTCGAACTCTTCTGACCAATCACAAAGCACAAAGAAACTATTACGTAATGCTTCTTTGCCGAGCAGCACCGCCCATTTCCTTTGGGAAAAAAGTGGTCAGCTATTTTTTTAGCTGGCATCTTTGTATTTTTAGCTGTTAGCTATCGCTGCTAAGTAACTTTTCAGGGTGTTCATCTGTCAAAATATATACGCGAATTGCACGAAGTCCACGCTGTGAACAAGAGCACTTACGCGGCCTTTGAAAAGGTAATTTTTTGGCTGGCTGAGCGGTACTTTGTGTGCTCGTCTGGCTGCCTGCTCCGCTGTGGCGGTAATGGCGGCTGTTGCTTCGTCAACTCCTCGCCGTTTTACGAAAAGGGAAGGTGTAGTTAGCTTAATGGCTCCCCGTATCGCTGACGTCTATTGACGCGGTAACTTGCGTGCCAGTGACAGAGTTACACATATTTGCTCATTGAGACAAAAGCTCATCCATCCCGTGAACCAGAGCGACGGAACTTGCCCCGCTCTCAGATTTAAACCGGCCGTTTTTAACGGTTTTAAAGCGGTTAACGTCCGTTTAAGTGAACGTTAGCCACCTCGGTAACGTTGGTGAGGTCGAACATTCTAGCAGCGACGAGTCAAAGCGTAACTTTACATTTCCAGCTGTCATTTGACGTGAAGTCGCACACTTTGTGATTTTTTTTGCATGAATTTAAATTATGACGACAGGGGGGGAAAGTTAACAGTATTAAAACTGTCGGGCCTAGCAATGTCGCGTTACTCCGTGTTAACGTTAGTTGCATTGGCTAATACGGCTGAACAAACGAGGAAGTCGCTCTTTAGTGAGCTGAGACTCACTTGTGTAACTTCAGACGAGACTGTTAGCTAAGTAAAAACCTGTATTTATTTACTCGGTAATGGCTCTGATCTGGTCGGGAAGAGTTGTTAAATTAACGGCGTGTGAGCGCACAGTGAGCAGGCCACAGCGGAGCATGTTGCAGAAAAGCGACCCCGCCGCAGACAGTTGTTGTGACACAGTACAGCCATTGTAAATCGGTAATATTGATTTATTTGTTCCTAGTTACTATGGAAGAAGTACAGCAGGGCAGCAATGGCACCGAGTCACAGACTACCGTCATTCCCACTACCATCACAACTTCTCAGTTCTCACAGATAGCACAACAGGTAACTCCAAGATCCCTTTCAGAATACAAATTATAAAGAACCTCATAAATGCAGCCATGCTCTATTGTCGCCAGTATCACCCTGTGAATGAAAGCCATGATTAAAACACACTGAGGTCTTAATATTGACTTACTAATACAGACACATTTTCAAGTTTATATATGTAGTGAGTCTGTCATAACTCTTAACATTCAAGAAGGATCTAAAAAGGGATTTATGTTGATCATGAACTAAGAGGCCTTATCAACAAACTTTGAGAAAGACAATAGGAATTGAATAGTTAAAAAGCTATTTACAAATGCGTTGCAAAAAAGACGTCTAAAGTAATTTGCACAATGACATTTAAAGTACTTAGAGTAATTGTAGTTAAGTCTTTCTGTCAGTTTTGTAATAAAGGGAGGGATTACTGAACCTGTGGTTTAGTGTGACTCATGTGCTCAGTGGAGTCTTTCTCCTCAGTTGCTGTTCCTGTTTAAGTTCAAATCTTCTGACAAGACACCGGTTCTCCAGTTATTTGGACTCAAAGCATACACTTCCCAAAAACTGTAAATGTGGGCAGTATAACACATATGTAATCATGTTGTGGCCAGACTCACTGTGTGTTTACTTTGAACAAATTGTATTGTTAGTGGGTTTCTTAAAGTGGATTTAAAATAATTATTTCACATAAATCCTCCAATGATACCTTGTGATATCCAGTCATACAGATAGTTTTGGTTTTATGAGATATCCAGCTTTAAGACTTCAGCCAACAGCCCGCCATGAAGTGAAGCCCGCGATGAAGAATTTATTTATTCCTAAAATACTGATATATTGACAAATATTAACTTATCTTAAATCTGTCTTTAATGCTATAATCTCAAAGACTTTTATTTAAATAAATGTCTGTAAAGTCACTAATGAAAGCCTAAAGCATTTGCAGTTTTACAACCTGCTTACGACTTTATTTTAAAAATCACAAGTGGCATAAATGTAGCCTTTTAATGAGGCTTTTAATGCAGTCACACTCTTAAACTCACCTGTGTGCAAAGCGGCATACTGTTTTTTTTCCTGGTCTCTGCTAGCGTTGTGAGTAAACCGGTACTATAGCTAAACAAAGGAAGGAGAAATAGGTGATGAGAGACGATGAAACTTGAAGTGAGGTCCAAAAACACACCTGCAATTACCACCTGTCACCAAAGGTGCTGCGAAAGACAATTAAATGAAAATTTAAGAGATTTTAACTTTAAATAAACAGTCTGACTGTGTTTAAAGAGGCTGTTTATTCAATTGAACACGGATCCTGGTGAAACTGTTAATAGTGAAGTCTGAAGTTAATCAAGAGTAACCACAAAGACATATTTATTGCTGAGTTTTTCAGATGTAATACTTTTACAGAAATCTCAGAACTCAAATAAAAAAATACTAGTTACACAAAATCAAAACTGTCTCCATGGCTTGATGCCACAAGAGGGAAGTGAGAAAATATGTTTAAAATATGTTAATTATTATAAAATATGTTATTTATTGAATTCTGTTGTCTGCACTCTGATTGATTTGCCATGACCAGTATTCTGTGTATTTATAATTGTGTTTGGGTTTTTGTAGATGTCACTTGGCGGTTCGTCTGTGGCTGTTGTTCAGCTGCCAGGGGGTCAGTTTCAGGTTCAAGGAGTGATCCAGTCTGCACAGTCATCGGTCATTCAGTCCCCTCAGGTGCAGACTCCACAGGTGAGAGCACCTGCTTATGTCCTTCATCTTTAATATGCCATTTTATACAATTACTCATATCTACTTTGTTAATCCACCTCCCTTGTTCTAGACCCAGGGTTCAGATAGTGAAGATTCACAGGACTCATCAGACAGTGGAGTCACAGCTCAAAAGACCAGAGAAATACTGGCAAGACGGCCTTCATACAGGTAAAAACAAACTACAAGCTCAGACACAACACAAAAATAGAGTTGTGAGATGAATACTAACTCAAGTGACCCTCCCCCTCTTGTAGAAAAATCCTAAATGAACTTTCATCTGAGGAAGTGTCACACATTGAGGGAAAGGATAACAGCCCGGCATCCACAGGAGTGACAGGTGTTACAGTGCCCAGCACCCAAATCTACCAGACCAGCAGCGGCCAGTACAGTATGAACTCCCTTCTATAATACTTGCATAAAAGGGTCTGGTCCTATTGGATTCTGAAATTGAGAATTTGATTTTAAATGTTCTGTATTTCTAGGTCACAGTATTGATTTAAAAAAAAAAAATCTGCAAAGGGAAATTTGTGATATTGTTATGTGTGATTACTTAATACATGCTTTCATGTTAGTATGCCCACCAGACAGAGTTGCACTGTGAACCAATGTTCATTGTGAATTATTGGCCAGAGTGCTCAGTGGACAAAATTCCTGTGAATAATCCAATGTGTTTTTTACTTGTGTTATACCCTGTTTTGATGCCCTCTGTAATTATTCTAGTTACCATAGCCGCTAATGGCACAATCCAGCTGGCAACTCCAGGGTCCGAAGGCATTCAGGGACTACAGGCTGTCACCATGGCCAACTCCGGTGGAACACAGCAAGGCCCCACCATCCTTCAGTATGCTCAGACGCCTGATGGCCAGCAGATACTGGTGCCAAGCAACCAGGTTGTTGTACAAGGTGAGAAAAACACAAAATATTCTTAGAAAATGTTTCTGAATATCCAAGATTTCTAGGCCAAGTTTATCTGTTAATGCAGCTTATACAGGGATTTTAGCAGGTCGCTAATTTGACTGCTGGGCACATTTGGGCAGATGCCAAAATGTCATAGGGCTTCAGGCAGGCAATGGCACAGAGTAAAAAAATACAGTCTCTGCATTTCTTTCAGTCAGAGGGCATACTGCTGCAGAGTTCTCTTGTCTGACCTCTTTATTTTTTTGAATGCAGCTTTACTTCAAGGTGTCTTACTTCCAATCAATGATAATTAGAGTGTAATTAATATCAAGGTTCATCATGTTACTGTTGAAGCCTCTCCTGTTTAATAACTGATGCCTCATATAAGACATTTACATAAAAGCCTCCCAGTATTGAGATAAGGTATATATATATATATATATATATATATATATATATATATATATATATATATATATATATATACACACAATATTTCAAAGATCCTGACACAGCCACGTGTGTGTTAACTTATTGTTAACTTAAAAATCATTGGTGTCCTCGAGTGGTGAAATAACATTTCTCTTGATATTACGTATTAATAGTCACATTACTGTCTAAACTTCATTTGTGGGATCTCTGAAGTGATGCATGCTGTCTGGTAGAGCTGTCATGACCCCTGTTGTCTGTTGTTTCCTTTAGGTGCAGGAGGAGAGGTGCAAACATACCAGATCCGCACAGCTCCCACATCCAGCTCCCTGCCTCAGACTGTAGTTATGACCTCCCCTGTGGGACTATCTCAGGGCAAGAGTGACGACCCAACAATGAAGAGGGAAATCAGACTTGCAAAAAACAGGTACAAGTATATCTGGGTTTTCAAAATCAAAGTGAGAAACATGTGAAATCTCCTGGGTCTTCTGGACCAAGAAAATAAAATAATATTTGTCTACAATTAAGCTATCAATGGCAAACATACAAAATAAATAAAAATAGTCATTTAGATACAGTAAAAGAGAGCACTGTCTTAATTGTTACTGATGCTTCTCTCATTACTGAAATATTGAATGATCCCCGTTCTTCTCTCCACTTGATAATAGCAAATCATTTTATTATCCAAATGTAGAACACTGCTCTGATTTGGGCGTTGCCTTGGATGTTTGGTTGACAGGTCATTAATTAGCTTGTTAGAGTTGAAAGAATGGCAACTTGCCAACCTGTCTGTTGTGTTGCAATGCATATGAGGCTTATTACAGGAGAAACAAACCGGGCACAGGAAAAATGTTTTTTGTGATGATGCAATGCCTTCATTACTGTAGCTCATGAGTAAGTAAGAACAGGCAGAGAAGTACTTAATTGTAAATGTTCAACATATTGGACTGTCACAGCTGTAGTTTTGGGCAGTGACATGGAGAAATTCCTCTACCAAGATATGTGATTGTTTTTTTGTGATGCACTGTAGGTGCATTTGTATCATTATTGAGTTGGACATTAAACCTTTGTTTTCCCTCTTTCAGAGAGGCGGCCCGTGAATGTCGACGGAAGAAAAAAGAATATGTTAAATGCCTTGAAAACCGTGTAGCTGTCCTTGAAAACCAAAACAAGACCCTGATTGAGGAACTCAAAACATTAAAAGACCTTTATTGTGTTAAAACAGGATAACCTGTTTGAATCGAGGTTGAGGATTGAGACATAATGTGGGAACGGCACAAGCTCAGCCATCAGCCATTGGACATGAACAGGGTTTCTGGGAACACTTCATTTCAGGCTGAGACCCTCCAGTTTTTTTACTCTGTTTGATATAAAAATGACTTTTGATAGCAGCAAGATATACTCTACAAAAAAAGAGAAAAGAAAAAGAAAAAATTGGCCATTTTTCCACCTGCTGTTTTTTAAAAACCAATTTGCTAATGCTATAACATTTATAGTTGTGTACATTTTTAATACTGGGAGGTTTGAAATTGTGAGCTTTAACTTTAAGTCTCAGTTTCTAAATGTATCCCTTTCCTTTTTCTCTTGTGTTTTTAAAATGTTGCTGTTGGGATTTTTTTTCTATCTTCTAACAGCATCTGCAGAATTTTGACTGTACGATTACTACACAGACATAATTCCTGTTTATTTTGTGAACCAGCAATTTCCCTCATTTCCCTATAAGGAGATGTATCAATTGTCATTCCTTATTTTTGTGCAATGGAATATAAAGGGTAACAGAAACAATGACATTGAGTGTGGTTTGTTTGGTTCTTGGCAGTTACTTAGACAATCAGGGAAAAAAGCACAGTGTCCAGGTAATATTTATTATGTACATCTTGGGAGGGGTGGGGGTAGAAAAACAAACGGTGTATGAAATGTTCCTGATTCTGAAAGTAAATAAATATATTTTCACTCAAGAAATGAATTGTGGCTAGTGTATTTTTGCAGTCATTGTATGTTTTGCAACATATTCTCAGCTGTACTGGTGAATTTAGGAGTTGTCATGTGCAAAAATATCTGAATATTAAGTATGAATCAGCAGCTTGTCAAATATCACATAGTGACTAATTGAGTTTTAACACTGTACGCTCTGGCCCACAACAGGCTAAATAAAGTCTGCATTCTCTCGTGCAGTTATTTAATGGAATAACCCATAATATGTGGTCTTATCACAGGAGTAACTTCTGGAGCCTCGATGTGTTTTAGGTGAAGTTCAGAGAAGCCGGCTGCCTCCAGATCTTTCCAGGTTGCTCTGGTTATTGTGCAGCCATCCCCGAGATAGTACCACAGAGGCTCGAGTACGTGCTGGAAGAAGTACGTCCAAGAAGAGGGATCTGAGACGACGTGTTCCAAAAAGTAGAAAGCTCCACCCTGCAAGAGAGAGCCAGCCAAAACAAACACACACAAAGATGTGTTTAATTGAATCAGGTTCTGTAACTTCTGTCGCTTCCTGGATACCTGAATAGTGAATTTACTAGCTGTGGTAATTATTCAAAATTAGCTAATTAAGTAACTGCAAAATGATCTGTTGACTGTAGAGAGACTCATCAGTCACACACTTTACCTGCTGTACTAATAATGTATTTAATATTAATTTGGTAACCAAATGCATTATGCACTATTCCAACGTATACACAGTTTATGTAAAATATGAAGGTGAGTTTAAAATATAAATGTAAAAAAATAAGAGACAGTGCTCTTACATAAATAATGCCAAATTATGACACAGTAGGTAAAAACACTGCATTATCTTAGTGCAGGCCCATTTGTTAACTGTAGGAAAATATCAGAAATTGAGAGAGCCACGCCTCTTTCATCCGTTTGATTAAACACTATTACTGGTTTTAAAGATAAAGTGTGAAACGGACAAGCCGCCCTTTTCTGAATGTCACTGTTTTCTAGAGGTCATTGCCCAGTTACATGGAGAGACAGTCTGGTTAATATTTGACAGAATTGAATGGTAACACTGTCGTTACTGTTTTTGTGTCCACAGCTAAATGTGGGTTAATTATTTACATAGAATTATAAATTATATAGAACAGACTTCTATAAAAGCACCTAAATTTGTCCTTTTTTACATTACACATGCATACAGGCAAAGTTATAAACTGCCCTGGGCCCCAGAGGCCCCCAATGATATCAACTGGTTTTTGGACAGTGGGATTCGCCCCACTAAAGTGCAATATCACCAGAGGTGGGTCCTGCTTTATTACCTAATCCTGTAACCCTCTCTTGTAGAAGGGCCCTGTATCAAAATCTAGTTTTAAGCTTTCATGATTTCAGTCTCTACTGTGCTCACACGGTGCATATTCCCTATAAAGCGGTGTTTGATCACATTTACACAAACTACATGACACACACACAAAACTTGGGGCTGGGTGCTATTATTCCAACACAGGATAATTATCTGCAATACTGTAATATTTGTTCTACTAACACAAAAATGTGCACAGTCACATTTGTTTACTGGGCAATCAAAGGGAATTTATAGTTAACCAGAATATACACACTGGTGGTGGTGGTGGTGTGGGGGTGATGGAGGAGTGTCCGGGTTTGTTTACTTTGTTTGTGCTTTACCACAAGGGTCACCCAAGTACGTGTAGTCCCAAATAAAACATTTCCTACAGCCCTTGAAGGCGGCACATTTGGGACTCACAGGTCTGAGGACGCGCCGCACCTCCCGGAGCACCCGCAGCGCGTCTCCCACCGAGCAGAGGACCAAGGTGCAGACCACCACGTCCACCGACTCGTCCTCCACGGCCCCCATGTCCTCTCCGGGGGCGACCACGAAGCCGTCATAAGTCAAATGCGCGTTCGCGTCCATGCTCATCCGCAGGTACTTCTCGAAGTGCGGGTTGGGGTCCGCGCAGACCACCGTGCAGCCGTCCGGGTAGAACCCGAAGTTGGCCCCGCTGCCGCAGCCGATCTCCAGCAGGCGGAGGCTGCCGTCCTCTCTCGCGAATTTGCCCACGTTTCGGAAGAGCTCCCTCTTGGCCCGATGCATCTTGTCGTTGTATGAAAACGTGATGTTGTAGGCCAGCAGGGGAAACACGCGCTTGTAGGGAGCGCACAGGCCCGCGAGCTCCATCAGCCGCAGGGGCAGAGTGAGCGCGAGGCAAAGCAGCCTGCATGATTTCATGAGACAGCGCTGCATTTTGGTCTCTGCTGAGCTGAAAGCGAGTCAGGCTGGAGGACTGCAGACTTTAGAAGATCATGAGATTACACCGTTAATACCCGACGCTGTTTATGGGTGTGTTTGTGTCGCATTTCCATCCACACGGGGGCGCCAATGCACCTGTAGTCTGCTTGAGTTCCCCCCCAAATGTTTGACTGTCTTATCCATTTCATCTCACAGCTTTTTTTTAAGAACATAAAAAAAACAACAACTCACGTGACTGATTAAACTCTTTAATCACTAGCACAATCAGATTAATCACAGCAAAAATAGGTATTTTTAGAGACACAACTCTCATGTCATGAAAGGTACAAATAACTGGATAACTGCTGGTACCTATAAATACCCATACAGAAATTCCCTATGGCAGTATCATATTGATCTATATTCATAAGCAAGTGACTTGGAGGTGTGGAATGACTGATAGAAGAGGGAACAAACACAAGATAGTCTTCACTTCAACCTCACTGCAAAACTAGTATAGTTTTCTGTCTATGTGAGTATTTTTTTTCCCAAATACAAAAATAATATCAAAGTGACTTGTGTTATCTTTGTCACTGGTAATTAATCATATCACAGAAAGGAGAGGAGAGGCATTTAGTGCTTGGCATATTCACTCACTGGTTACTGAGGCGAGCTCACTACAAAGCTGAATTAAAGCTTTTATTGATCTAACAGCCTATTTCACAGCGTAGCCGATGATGTGCCCTTTGATCATGAAGATGAGCGGCGCCTCGACGTGCCTCAGTTTGAGCTCGGAGAAGCCGGCCTCCTCCAGGGGCTTCCACGTCGCCCGGGTCGCCTCGCATCCGTCGCCGAAGTAGTACCAGAGGGGCTGGAGAACGTGCTGGAAGAAGTACGCCCACGTGGAGGGCTCTGCCACGACATGCTCCATGAAAAAGAAGGCGCCACCCTGCGGAGCAAATGTGTCACATGCGTGCCGTAAAAGCTTCAAAGTGAACTCTTCCCACCTGATGAGTGCTGGTTATTTTGATTTTTGGTTTTGATAGAAACAAAGAGTGAATTGATTGATTGGCACATCAAAGCTACTGATGACACTGACATCATCTCTTATTTCAGATGTGTAGTGATGTAGCACAAAGGCCAAAGGGCTTAATGAGAGTCTATGAGAAATCCAGTGGCAACAATATTTTTCTTTTCAAGTCTAGACTAGACTAGTCAACAACACCTCTGTTTGTATATTCATATTAAGCTTCTTTTCATATTCTCAGACTAGATTTTGGAGGATTGGTGAGACCTCCACTAAGATTGATGTTTGATTTGGTCTAATGTTGATGTACTGGCCTTAAGCAAACCATTTTTTTGGTAAGGTTTCCTTAAGTTTGTTAAGCCACATATGTATTCCCATTGTACATTTACATTGAACATATCTGTGTAACGTTTACTTATCCATCAACATAACTATATCTTTATGCCAATATATCAGCAGTAAGCTATGAATCGGCTGACGTGTGATATTGGCAGGGCTGATTAATCGGTCGGACTTTTAATTCAATATTCTTGGGCTTTAACACTTTTTATTTATTTCATTTTAAACATAAATAAAAAGTCGATAATAGACATTGCCAAATGAAATATTATAGGACCTTATCAAAGTAGACATTGCTCATTTTGATTGATCTCTCTTTGCTTAAAGAGTTGGGTAATAATCTGGTTAATGATTAATTCAGAAGTTTCAAAGCAGCACGTATATTTTTAGAGCCTGGAATAAAACATGGAGCATTTCATTGCGAACAAATGTGCTCTGAAGTTACAGCCACGGTCATTTTCAGGAGTCACGGCAGACTTACTGGCCTCAGTATGCGGTGGGCCTCACGCAGAGTTTGCGCTACACTGTTGACCGTGCAGAGCACCAGGGTGCAGACAACAGCGTCTACCGACTCGTCCTCGATTGACCCCAGGTCCTCCCCCGACACCACCAGGAACCTCTCATACGTGAGGTGGTCGTTCGTCTCCATGCTTTTCGTCAGGTATTTCTGAAAGTGCGGGTTCGGGTCGGTGCAGATCACCTTGCTGCCTGGAGGGTAAAACTCAAAATTAGAGCCTGTGCCGCAGCCGATCTCCAGAATCGTGAGCTTCCCGCCGGGCTTGCTGAACTCAGGCAGACTGCGAAACAGCTCCGTTTTCTTGTCGCGCATTTTCTTGTTGTAATTTGCTGAGATTCGGTACAAACACATCGGAAAGATGCGTTTGTATATCTGATAGAGGCCGAGCGCCTCGATCAGGTGGAGGGGCAGACACAGCACGTTGACCACCAAAATGCACAACCGCATCAGAAAAGTCATGTTTGCGGCGCGCGGCGGAGCGTCAACAGCTTACTGTCAAACAGCACGAGCTCACACAGGGGCGAGCTGCGGCCGGACATCCGGTGGAGACTTTCAAAAATAAAAGGGACAATAGGGTGAGTGCGAGTGTTGAGCACATTGTTTTCTTTGCTGTCCACGAGATTGGGGTGGATCATTAAAGCTCCCAGTACCAGATTTAATACCATTTGACACCATGAAAAGAGCTTTCTAACATTAGCTGACTATTACCATAAATTACTGAATTAAGATTCAAGAATTTATTGTCATTGCACAACAATTAACATCACGCAGTCATTGTCAGTGATATGATTAAATCTCTTGCTCCCTACAAACAATGCTCAAAAATATTAGCAGGAATAGAAACACTCAAACAAAGAAAATAGATTAAAGAATAAAAATATAGAAATAAATACATAGTCCAGGATTACTAATAGAGTAATAAATATAGACCTAAATTTAAATTAAACAATAAAATATAAATTTGCAACTAAGAAAATATACAACTAGAAGAGATATACAAATATATATACAAATATACAATATATAATACAAGGGGTCTCTTTGGCGGGTTGCATGTTTTAAAAAAAGAAATAAAGATGAGACACGGCATCCATCCTCGGCACCATCTTGATTTAAAAACAGATTTAAAACAGAGTAGCTTTGTAACTGGACAAAACAACAATCTTTTAATACCTTTTAAGTCATTTTTCAAGCCTTACAGTACAAATGACATGTAGTGGACACACTATTATATTTTTGTCTTTAGAATAATTATTGTAGGTTTAACTTACTGGTTGGCTAACTTAAGTGTTAGTTTCCTAAATTTAAAGTGTTTTGTTGCCCTAAGTTAAAGATGCAATCGTTTGCCGGCACATCTGGGAACTTCGGCTCGTCCCTGCCCGTCACTGGATGAAAACAAATAACAAATAACAGTGGTCCAAAACAAATTCAAGAGAAGACCATCATATGTAAACCCAAAGACACCATGTTAAGTAAATTTATATCCACTCTGCTTGTCAAAGAACGAGCAAGACACACTGAAAAGATCATGTCCTTTCAGTTTCCTGACATCGAGCAGGTGTAAGAACCCCACTAACAGGTCTCCTATCTGGATATATATTTTTACCTTATTGAGTCTCCAGGTCAGCAAATTACCAAATATTATCAGATATTTTACTCTTCAGCCCTGCTCTACAGTAGCTAGCAGTAGCACTGTGCCCTGACAACGGACAAAGCTACGTTATAAGTTCACTTACGTTAGCAAGGTCGTGTAGCCTGAGCCCCGAACAGCTGTTGGTAGACTACAATGAAACCAGGCCCTGTTTAAACCTATTCTTTATATAACGTAGGATAAAGGACGCTATGAAGTTTTATTCAGTTACTGGCTTCCTTGATTCAACAGAGCAGGTGAGCTCCGTGTGACGTGGCTGACATGCATCTGTGCTCTGTTATATCCCTGAAACTAAAAATACTGGGAGCGGAAATCATTAAAGGCATTTTTGTTGTCTTTAGCTTGCTAGCTAGCTTGCGCCTCACAATCTAATGTTTACTTCAGTCTGACTTGACTTTGTCCTTGTACTTTGTTTCACTGAAAAAGCCACTTGCTGTTGCTGCTGTAAGTGAGGTTGATAAAAACCGTGACACTGAATCAAACTGTAACCAAAGTTGAAGAATTTGGGTATAATTCTTGGTGTGTTCTTAGATCATGTAGCCCTTCTTTATACAAAGTCCCTCCACATTTTATGCAAGTGAAGTTACAGATACAGCCTAAAGGGTTATACGGAAATAATGGGATGTTACTGTCAGCAATTTCCAAATGAATATCTGTTTGCTTCCTTGAAACCAGGCTAAAAGCAAAAGGCCCCTGAAACAAACAAGAAGTGAAAGTGGCTGCAGCACGGGCGTGTCTGTCCGTTGTACACCGAAGACAGTTATTGACAGCAAGGATGTTGCAACTAAACATTAAATTAGATGACTTTATAAACTTGGTTTGGTTTTATGTCTAAAAGAAAACATTGTTCACACATTAACATTGTTAATCTGATATCTGATACATATATTAAACTGTAGATGATGTCTCCTTCATGTGGGTTTAAAAGAGGAGTTTGACTTGTTTATTCTTGACCTGTTGAAACAGCAGTTGGCAAAACAATCTCAACTCGAGGTTCACTTACTTCATTATTTCATTTTAAACACAATGTGCTGGAGTACAGAGCCCAAAACAACAAAAATGTGTTACTGTCCCACTGCTTGTGTAATGATCTGTTATGCTATAGTAATAGTAATATATCTTTGATGCTCACTCCGGCAGAGTTTTTTTTTAAGTGATTGTGCACTTGAAGTGGGAAAGTTAATTTGAGATACAATTGCCAAGTTCATTGGTTATTCCTCATCTTGATCCCCTTTTTCTTGTATTGATGAAACATGTTGTTTCTGAATACTTTCATCCTTCTTAATCCTTAATCTACCTATCTGGGTCAAGGTTTCAGTGTGGCAATGCCAAAGTAGCCCAAAAGCCCTTCTCCCAAGGCATCCAGACACAATTCGGCACCTTAGTCTGACTTCAAGTCTGATGTGTTTTTGTTCCTTCTGCAGCACACTATGTAAAGACTGAATAGGGATGGGATTATATATGTTTAAGTGTGTCCTATGCTTACTATATTGATATAAATGCACTGAAATGTTGAACAGGAAAGCAACTGAATGAATAAAAATGCATGCCAGTCTTTTGATTTCCTGTAGACCTTAAGATGGAGTTCTTCTAACTGCCACCAGATGGAGACATTGTTGGATTACATTATAAAACAATTCCTTTATAAAATCCCTCAACCCTGTAGTTTGAAGGATGAGGACATCAGACAAAGGGTCACAATATACTGAAAGTGATTTCAGTGACTGAATGTGATAGCACGTGCACCTGTTTGTACTGGACAAAGCTTTCTCCTACTACAGATAACATTTACGGTCCAACAAAAGTATTCAAAATTTACATACAGTCACACAACCAGTCTGCTGAATGACCCATATGCAATCATTTATTGTCTGTCTATTTGAGACAGCATACTGTTAAGAGAAGTGTGTAAATTAAAGGTTTGAAGGGTCCTGAAGATTACACTTTGCTCAAGTGTCAGATACAACTTTGATTTCCTCAGCACGGTGCAAGTATTTTACCCTGACTTTGAACTGAGAAGTATTACAGTCACGTTACAGCCATATGTGTACCACACTGGAACCATTTAAAGCTCTTTAGCTGGGAAAGCTAAAGAACTTTGTTAAGAAATTCAAGCGATTTAAAAGGCAGTAGCTGCACTGTGAAGCTTTTGACAACCAGCTTTGTGGATTGATGGCACAGATGTCCATGCATTATTAGTAACGCCTGCTTTTCTAGTGTGACAAGTCAAAATGTCTGCAGTGAAAACGTCATGTCAAGTTTTATACTATGCATTTGAAACCAAATAAATCTGTGTAATGCACGTGAAAAAGATTTATGCCAGAATTTCCTGTTGTCAGAGGATCTTTAAAAGTCACACATCAGAATGGGATTGATTGATGACTCATTTGTAGGTCCATTTAACTGGGCTGGTTTGACTCAAGAATAAACAAAGCAACTTGACAAGATATACTTATTTATATATATTTTTTAAAAAACAACTTTTGAATGAATTATTTTTGGTCATGCACCTAGCTATGAAGCACACACTGAAGTGAAATCAGTTATTTTATGACACAGATAGAGTGTCACAAGCTCATATAAAACTTTCATTTATAAAACTGTAATTAGTAATAACTGTATTAGTAATAACTGTGGGAGTGCCCTTGTGTTTCAAAGGTTACCTAAACTCTCATTGTAAGCTCAGACTTGTTTTAAATTGTTTTAAACTTCCACGCTTAATTCTGAACATGTAATCACACATTTAATTGATTTTCTTTGCAGATCCAGATGAAAACAAACTTCCAATCTAACACCAATCCCAAGCAGAATATCAATGACTTTTGTTACATGACCACTGTTTTTTTTTCTGCTTACGATGCTGCGGTCTCTTGTCCGTTATTGAAACTAAAGGCATTTACCGACACTCCCTAACAATTTGCTGAGAGTCATCAATTATGCAGGGTAGCCGCACGCACAGGGAAGGAAGATAGCAGCAACAATATGGCGACAGCCGCAGTTACTCCCGACTCTTTCCTACACCTGCACTTCAGTGACAGCTGTCGGGATCTGTGTTAATGCGAGAAAAAGTAAGTAGACCGTCTGTTCCCTGCTTTGTCTGTTGTGTTGTGTCGTGGGATGGACCGCGGCATCACTTTGGTCGACTGACTGCATCCCAGTGCCGCAGAGCGGTCCCTCTCTCAGCATCTTTTCCCCAGCGCCTGTGAAGGGGCTCCTCGCCGGTACATGGGCAAACATGCATGCAGGCGCCGGGTACAAGTGGGGCAGATGTGATGTTTTTTTTTTGTTTTTTTTCTAATGTGAGGATGGGAAGAGGGAAACGCGGATTTGTGGTGCGGTGTGGCGGACAGAGGGGGAGACGGCTGGTTATTTTTGGGGTGTTGGCCTGCCGCTGGATGGAGTGACATTTGTGTGTGTCGGGATGTGAGACATACGCATACGGGATGGAGAAGTGAGACCACATCAAACTTCTCCTGAGTGGCCGCAGTAACTCGCCCGCATCCTCCCGAGTACGCGAATAATGCGTCGCTTGCAAAAGCATTTTTAGGGGAGGGGGGAGCAATCTCCTTTCTACCATTATTTTATAACTATGATAGTTTTATCACCCCCCCCACTCCCCCACTCTCCACCTCTGCGCCCCCTCCATCCCTCCTCCCTCCTTCATGCAATCTCTTTGGAGACTGTACTGCGTGAGGAGGAAGGTGCGTCTTTAGTTTGGCAGTCCTCAAAGGGGCCGCGGCACCCTTTGCCCCTTTTTTTAACACGCAGTCTCTCCCATTAACACACACACACACTCACACACACACACACACACATACACACTCCCCTCATCATGTTGTTCCTCTATAAACCTGCATCAGACATTATCTATACGGGTGTGGTGGAGCCTTGAGGCGGTTTCACTTTCTTTCTTTCTTTCTTTTTTTTTGCTGTAAATAATTTCACCGTCTTTCTGATGTGAAACTGGGTTTGTGCCGGGCTGCTCTGAGTGTTGTCAGGACGCGGCGTTGTGCGCTCAGCTGACCTACTCTGAGTTTGTTAGTCGGAGCCTACAGCGGCAATAAACCACACTGCAGTATTTTAGGCTTTGGCCCTATAGGACGGCGGCGCGCCTCGGCGGGGCCTCACTGAGGGGGGGTGGGCACGATCTGCAGAGCGCCCTGAATGGGGGTTAGATGTGTGGGACATGTGGTGTGAATGGTGGTGTTCATCCTGCACAGGGAGGAAAGTTGTCTTTAGGAGTAGGATGAGGTCTATACACACACACATATATATATATATATATATATATATAGATAGATAGATAGATAGATAGATAGATACTTTATTGATCTCCAAGAGAAATTCACATTTCCAGCAGCATTGAAAGGTAGAAAACTTAAGGGCATGCAGTAAGTAAGTACAGTAAGATGCAGTAAGTACAGTAAGAAGAAAATTAAAACTATGAAATGAAATTAAAAAAAAAAAAAAAAAAAATGAAATATAAAGTAAGTATCTATATGATATATGTGTGGGTGTGTGTGTGTGTGTGTGTGTGTGTGTGTGTGTGTGGAATAACCCTAATAATATAAACCGAATTATCCCAACTCATCCACATTTCCCAGTCAGGACGTCATAACTTCACCTGAAATGGACCCAGATAGAAAGAAAGTGCCCCCCCTCCGTAGGATGTGGTGTTGGTGGTGTTGTGGGGGAGGGGGGTATGGGGGTATTTGAGGCCTCTCTTTAACATTTGGCTGCTCTCTGGGTGAAGCTGGACTCCGGCCCGTCACCCCTTCCCGGCGATGCTGTGGATTTGGACCGAGATGACAGTTAGAGACGGGCAGCATTAAGACATCACTGCAGGAAATGAGGGATGTGTAAGTTCTTCACCGGCCCATGTGACTCTCCCCCCCCTTTTCCTCCCCCCTCGCCTCCTCAGCAGCACCGTGTCTCCGCGGTGTCCGGTTAGCTCCATCAGCTGTCAGGTCATCATCAGAGTGCACAGAGCAGACTAGAAGTTTTTTTTTCCTTTTTATCCTCACTCCTCTCTCCAGGACGGAAGCCGCGGTGGGTTTGGATGTCTTTCCTGCGCACAGAGGACGCAGCGTAAAAGGAGCTTTTTTCTTTTTTTTCCCCTGAACGCTGCCGAACCGGACAGCTCGTCTCCCCCCCCCCCTTCTTCTTCTTCAAATGAGGAGTTGTTAGTGCTCTCTGTCATCCATGAGTTTTTTTTATTTTATTTCCGGACTCACTTGACTCATAGCGGATTTACCAGAAACCGGCAGCGGTTCGTTAGGAGCTGCGCGCTCTGTGCCGACTCCGTGCGCAAATCGGATTCATTTGAATTTATTTAAGAGTCACCTGCCCTGTCTTTTTTTTAAATGTTTTTATTATTTATTAAAACGTGACTGTTGCGTTTCCTGCAGTGTTTCTCGTATGACCTAGTGAGTTAGTGGACACCGGGAGGCGTTGAGCAACATCTGCAGCATCTTTCCGGCAGCTTCCTCCGGTCGCCTCTCAGTTGCGCTGCCCGTCTTTTGCAGGATTTGTCCCGGCGTGATGTGTGAGCCGCACACGCACCGCCGGCCATGCCATTGCATCCCGGTTTGAATCACCTTGACGGTAGATCAGTTGATGTAGCATTGGTGGAAGGAGACTTGGAGGTTGTGCCGAGGTTGGGTTACTTGAATCGGACTTCATCCCTCCTCTGGTTGGCTGTGCTTTTCTTTTCCTTTTCCCCCCACCTCACCTCTAGAAGATACTGGGGTTGTTGGATCTCTAATCTGTCTCTGGATTTCTTCTGACACATTTCTGATTCATTTCCAGGTCTGTGCCTTTGTCATTGTTTCAGTGAATGTTGCACAGGCTGTCTTTTTTTTTTTTAATGTATGATATCCTCAACTGTGTCTTGACTGTCAAGTGTGTTGGATCAAACAGCATGGCCATGGGCCGGCCGGGGAGAGAGATTCATCTCTTGCAGGAGCCCAGAGAGATGCAGTTGATAATGTTATTACAAGCGTACTGTAACAGTGAGTCAGAGCCCCAGAGGTTCAATCCTTTCCAGCCCAGCAATAATTCACAGACTATCTTTTGAGACACTTAAACAGTTTAGTATATTTAGGTATTTGTCAGTGAATAATTAATAAAGTGTGCTGTGTGGAGTCATTGTTTTGGTCAGTGTGTAAGACACCAGAGTATGCACTTACATGTGATAAACAGGCAGCAGATGACATCTGTAATGGAGCAGGTGGATGGACCTGCCACAGAGAGCAACAAAAACAACAAATGCTTTTAATCGCCGTGGCTGTTTTTTTTTTTTTTTTAAGTCAGCAACATCAACAAATGAACTGTCAGCATTTGAATTATTCTCACGCAATAGACCCCACCCATTCTTTACCACACATCCCAGCCACATTCATTAATATGCTTCTTCTGAGATATAGTTTGATGGATATGACGCGTAGCTCTATGAGCTCCAGACTCTTCACTGACTTCACTAATACATCTAGCACAAACATCTGGGTCTGTTTTGCTTGTTTGGCTCCTTGTCATTTTGAACTGGGCACTGGCTTGTGTGTGTTCTGAGTGTCCCCTTTTTCTGACTTTATTATTGCGATCGTCGTGAGAGCTGTTCAGACTCAATCACAGAGACTTTCCAAACCAAAAGATGTTTATTCTCAGTGGGACTGGTACTGCCACCGGCCCATTCACGTCACATTTATTCATTGTTAATATCAACAATATGGAACTTAGAGAACAACCAGTAATATAAATGCTGCCTTACCGAGAAAATGTCCTAAAGAGACGAGTACCTGATGGGACAAAGAGCCCATCATTTGTGAGCACAAACACGAGAGGAGGAAACATGTATCCTTGGTGCTGGGGTCAGAAAAGTAAAAACAAAAGGTGCTGTGTGTGCTGGGTGCCTTAGTTTAGCTTTTGTGGATATGGGATTAGAGCTTTAGTCATTAAGGCTGATGGAGAGAGCAGAAATAGTGCCTACTGGCCCATGTTCCAAATGTTTGCACTTATTCAGCTTTATTTTGCTTTTGTTGCTTTCTCTGGCAGAACTAGTAAATTCCATCTGTGAGGGGTTTTAAGCAACACTGAACCTGGAAAAGGGATGCAGAGTGCTTGTTTTAATATATAAATGCAGCCACTGTTTTAATCATAACCCTTTGTTGTCCAGTCAGTGTTATTGATAAAATAATACTGGTTTAAAAGAAAAAAAAAAAAGATTATTTTAAAGGACAATTTTCTTTGTTATTCTGTTCTCATTGTGTTTTATCCATCACTTCTCTCTTTGCTCAGTGTGCCTCATGCGCAGTCTTCCTCACTCTCTCGCTCTGTGTCCCTCTCTTCCTCTCAGAGCTGGATGTCTGGGATGGAAAACAAATAAAGAGGAAATAGCTGCAGGATGAAAACATGGCCGCACCCCTTCTTGCACCCCCAGGACCTGACAGCTTCAAGAAATTCACCCCGGAGTCGCTCGCTAACATCGAGAAGCGCATCAAGGAAGAGAAGAACAAGAAGCCACCCAAGCCCAGGTCGGACAGTAGTCACCGTGACACATCTGACGAGAATGAGCTCAAGCCCAACAGTGACCTGGAGGCTGGGAAGAGCCTGCCCTTCATCTATGGCGATATTCCTGAAGGACTGGCGGCCACACCGCTGGAGGATTTGGACCCCTTCTATCTGAACCAGAAAGTGAGTCATCACACAGGCGCCACACAGTTTTTTTCCCCTCAAATTATCAGATCAACACTCAAATTAGCACCATTTTAATGTAGTTGAGATGTTTACTGATAGTGAGAAGTCTTTTAAGTCTTCACAGATGTAATATTCAGCTGTTGTGCTCAACCTTCAGTTTGGCTAAATTTAGCCCCTTATGTGAAAAATACCTTCATGTGAACTCTCCAGCATTATAAACTCTCCAGTAAACACAGGTGAAAATTAATGTTAGAACAGATTCAGGTTTCATATCCATTCAGTCAAAATCGAAGTACACTACAGAAATGGGGTATCATCATAGCAAAAATGACCTTGAGGCATTTAAGAGATTTTGAGTACCTTTTAGTCACTTAGAGATAAAGTCACTGCATTATCAGGATACACGGGAGATCATTCAACTTTCATGTGTTTTTTTTAGATTTTTTAGTACACCTGTGCAACTGAAGCACAACTGAGGTAGAGGCGTAGAGCTGCTCTGCTCCTGCAACACTAAAGGGTTACTGTGGAAGACAGTTTTATTTCTCATTAAGCTGTCTGCATTGTTGATGAACTATCTGTGTTAATGCATGGTAAAGGTGATGTAACAGCTGGAAGGGATGAGAAATTCACCTCATATGCTATTAGTGTTTTAGCTAATTTGATTCTTTCGTGACAAAACACACTCTCAGATGACCGGTGCTCTGTCCATCAAGTTGTCTGAGAGGATAGACAGTATTTTCAAGGGTTATTTATTTCTCATTCTTCAACTCACGTTTGCACAACAAAAACACAAAAAACTGACAACCTCATTGGTCCAGTCCAGATGGGCTGCAACAAAACTGCAGCTAAACCGGATGTCTGAGCTGCCCACTGTGGGTGTGTCACACACACTCATCATCATGTAGTACACTGGGACCAGGCTCCCATCAGGCATTGGAGCAATGAAATTATCACTTTTAACACAGTTATTATAATTTTACATTTTAAGGGACTGATGTTATTATTATCCGCATCACTGTTCACATTTCCACATTGTTGTACAGTATCAATATGACTGAATGTGAGCACTATTATTGAGTTTCTCACCTTTG
Organism: Scortum barcoo; assembly: GCA_023238725.1. Taxonomy (NCBI): domain Eukaryota; kingdom Metazoa; phylum Chordata; class Actinopteri; order Centrarchiformes; family Terapontidae; genus Scortum; species Scortum barcoo. The sequence goes on from CM041537.1 coordinate 18,144,916, forward strand.
ACAGTGACCTGATGACTCGATTCAACATTGACATTGAACTTAGTTCCATCAATGAATCACATTAAGTGGGAAACCCAAGTTGATTTCTTTTCAATAATCTGACAAATATATAGTACTAGTTTATAGTAAAACTGATGGGAATAGGTCTGACAATACATTTATGATTATTTGCTTCTGTAACCCATACAGTAGTAGCAAACAGACCACATGTCCTCTTTGCAGGCACTATATTTGTGGAAGTGTGTAAATGCACAATTGTTGTTAGTTAATCAGTAATCCTGTGACACCTTTTGTTGTAATTACCCAATTGTTAAGGTTTCCACATGTTATAGTGTTGCCCTCAAAAGAACATATATGGAAGAATTTTTAAATTTTAGAAATTAGAAAATGGTCTAAGATGCGTTTTATGACATTAAACCTCAGTGGAGGTCTGCAGCAGGTTTAAGGTTTAAACCACAGATACAGTGGCTACTAGAAGAGGGTGTTGAGGTCATTTCTACTGGACACAGCAATCAGGTTCAGACTAAACAAAGATGCGATCATGTGACTTTAGCCCAAACAACCCTAAACGTTAAGCCACAGCTAAGATTTTATTTTTTCCATTCAACTTGTTTGAGTTTGGTGTTTCCCAGCAGTTTGTAAAACACTCCCAATAATCACATCTATTATATATCAGCATTGTAGGTCATGTCTGTGTTGCTATTATTGAAGATCATGTTGCGATATATATATATTTTTTTTTTACCTCAGACAGACATTTCTGCACCTTAGGAAAATAAAATAAAAAAAACCCCATGAACCTCAATATCCTATTTTCTCTCCAAATAATGTATTTTAAATCAGTCACAAACAAGACTTCAAAGCGTTCACACTCAAACCCCAGCTTGGCCATACCCTCACTGCGGCTCTACACAAGTGAAGGCAGTGGAGGCAGAAGATGGCAGGAGAGGACAGGAAGTGGAGAGAAAAGGGCAGAAGAATGCCGTGGTACCTTTGGGTGTGTAGACGAGCGCAGCAGACAGTCTCCTGTGTGGTGGCAGTGATAATGTGTAAGAGAATCTGTGGCCTGTACAGCAGCAAGAAGCCCAGTCAGCAGGACGGGCAGTCTCAGCCAGCAGCACTCCCTCATTGGGCGGATGAAACTATCAAGTGTATGTGCCTTTTGTGATCTATTGATTCACAGCCTGAGTTCAGTGGTGGCCACAGGAAGCGCTGCATTCTTGTCTTATTATCCTTCCCCACTTTGCTTATTGCCCAGTTATTGTGTACTTCTCTGCCTCTCCTCACTTTGCCTCTGTGGCGTCACACTTTGGTGACTGAAGGAAAGTTGCTGCAGAGTTGTTTATCATGGCCTCCACTCACATGTGACCTCCTGCAGGAGACGTTTTCGTCACAGCCATATGTGTGCGTAGGCGTGACAGTGTGTGCACACAAGAAGCTACACTGGGAAAATGACGTGCAACAAGCCATGATGATTTTAAAATAAGGTTTTTGAAAAGCTGCTTAGAGCATAACAGATTGGCAACTTAAGCTAAACTTAACTTAAGCATTTCAGATAAACTTAGATGAAAGCTCATCCAGATGCGTAAACACAATAAACAATAGTGAACTTCTCCAAAACTTAAGTACAGTACATTACTGTGCAAATGTTGCCTGTGTGTACAAAGCTCCAATGTACATAAACAAGGCTTGAAAAAACGTATAAATGTTCAGCCCCCAGACCCTCTGAATGTTTTTATCTTCCTCTTTTACGGTATGATGGTACTGAAGATTCTTGTGTAAAGGATGCCATCTGTTTTCTTAAACTCTTTGGCCTCTGTGATGAATAATTTCACGCACATTTTATATCCATGGAGTTGGGATTTGAACTTTGAAGCCTGTATTGAATTAGCCCTTTGAACAAAAATGGTACTTATGTAGTTTGTTTAAATAATTCAATTAGTATTTTCAGATTTAGAAATTGTACTACATCAACAAAAATATCTGGTGTATATATATATGTGTGTGTATGTATACACACACACACACACACACACACAGATATATATATATATATATACATATATATATATATATATATATATATATATATATATATATATGATATGAAAATAATTCTGATATATTATTAACTTCATTATAACTCATATATTTATTTATATTTATTTAAAATACATGGTGATGGACTTTGTGATGGTGGACATGGTGATTGTTATTAGTTAGAGGTATTTGATAACGTCTACATCACCGGGTAACACTACAAATCATTACAGTCATATAGATTAGTGGTACGGAATCCAACTGACAACTGAATTCTGATACAGATACATCCAGAGATGCTGTGCCAACATGCCAATCTATAAAATGAGTGTTTGATCCCCTCACAGCACGAAGATGGACTTCATTGCCATTGACAGTTTTCCTAATAATTTAAAATCTTGTTAATATTTAAATCGCCTCTCGCCCAAGATAGCTGGGACAGGCTCCAGCACCCCTGCGACCCTGTGTGTGCTCAGGATAAGCAGGTTAGAAGATGAATGAATGAATGAATAATATTTAAATCCGTAAAATGGAAAGCTAGTTGAGGTATACAATGTAGATTTGAGTCTCATCACAGCTCCTTATTTTCTGGCTTCTGAGCAGTTCAGCTGATGCAGTCACTGTTACTGTTGTGTTGTTTTAGGGCATGTTTTTAGGGATCAGCTTTAATGCTGCCAGCTAAAGAGCTTATTATTATTACTATCGGGCTACTGTTTGCCACATATATCTTTCATAGTTAAAAGCCTCTGACTTCTTCATTCTGCCTAGTCAAGATTTTTTGGTTTCATTGTACCGATTCATGTGTCGTGTCAGCAAGTTCAGTACGATTCACCGGCTGAGACCTTGTCCTCCCTCTCCATCTGACTATCATTCATATCAAACCATTTTCCTTATCCACTAATGCATTTGTCCTTTAGCACACCTGAGGAAGCGCCTCTGAGTATATTCATGGTTAGCTTCCACCCCCCCCCGCTGTCCTGCTGTCTCTGTCCTCACCTTTCCAGCCTGCTCGTCTCCTCTACTCGACCGACAGTCATCCTATCGCTCACCATTGCACTGTATGTCGATGAGTGTGTCTAAGTGTGTGTGTGTTACCGTCAGCTGCAGGAAACCTGATCACAGCACTCATGCATCAAAGAGAGGAAGAGGGGGCAGTGGTGAGGAGGAGAAATGCAGCGTTGCAGTTCTTGTTTTCCCCTGTGATGGGGAGAGGACTGCCTGGGCTTTTCAAACGTCTGATGTGATTAGGCAATGTTAAAGCTGCTGTGGTTACGCAGGAGGAGCAGGGTGGGATGGATGGAGGGCACACTAGTGTTTAAACCTGAACTGTGCATGTGCACACATGTGTGCTTGGGAGTTTTCTGTGTACAGGGAAATACAGTTCAGATGATTCAGCTTAAATCGGCACAAAAAGTAGTTTGTTTCTTTTGGGTTTTGCCGAAGCAGCAGCATCATTCCCTCCACTGAATGTGACGTTTTGTCGACAGTTTTATTATTTATTATTTATATTTTAACAGGGGTCTGGTCATTTCTGCTCAGGCTTCTGCAGGACAGCAGCTGCTAGTGAGCTCACAAGGGGAGCCTACGGCTAAAGCAGCAGCAGCGGCCTCTGGATCTCAGCATGTAGCACTGTACACACCATTACATTATGTTCCTATCCCACCATTTCTGTCTCTGTGTGTGTCTCTGTCCATTACTCTCCTTTTTCCCTCTCTCCTGCCACCTCCTCTCCGGCGTTTTTTTTTTTTTCTTTCCTTTTTTCAGTATGTAGTAAATTAGAGCGAGGGCCAGGCTTTAGTGCTCTGTCTGAGTCCTCAGTCTCTGATGACACAGCATCCTCCTGCTCTGGGCTGAGTGAGGAAGGGATCAGGGTGGGGAGGAGGGTTGGGGGGGCGAGGGGGCGGTTGAGTGTGCTTTCACTTGCTAGCCAGGTCGGTATAAAGACGAAGGGTGGGGTAAGGAGTGGAAAGTGGGGGTTTTTTTGCATCACGGCATACAGGTGAAGAAGCTGGGTGACGCATTTTTTTGTTGTAGTATAAAATGCGGGGAATTAGTTTGCCGTCATGGTTATTTAGGTGGGTCCTCGCTGCAGTGAGCCCAGACAGATGTACGTGAGTTATGTTTCAGGCTATAATGCTAATAGATATTAGATTAAAGCCCCTCATGAGATCTGTGCTGTTTTGTCACAAAACATCAGAGTTTCAGTGAGCAATGTGGAAGTTCACTTACTGTAGATATTTTTGCTTCTCTGGAAATTGAATCAAGATGCACTTAGTCTTGAGTAGGTACCCGTTACAGAATGGACTCAAATCCAACTACCGGCATATGTCAGTCTAGTTTTCTCCTTCTGGTTCAACAAAGAGGCGTGTAAATCCAGATTTGTTTTTAGAATAAAGTCTTAGGTGTAAGTTTATATTTGGAAGAGGTGAATTTCATTTAGACCTCCAACTAACAATTATTTGAATGATTTTTGCAATCAATTGATTATTTTTTTTGTCTCTCAAATATTCACCACAGCCATTAATACCCATCACAATTTCCCTGAGCTCTAAAAAATATCTTGTTTAGTCAAAACCCCAATAAATTTAAATTTCAGAGAAGCAAATCCACAAATGGGAAGCCGAAGCAGCAAATGTTTGGCTGTTTTTCTTAATTATGTGTTTTCTAATTAATTAATTTTAGTTTATTGCCATCTCGTAATAGGTCCACAGTCCACAGATGCAGTGAGTTTTGTTAAGTAATATACTGGTCTGCGTCTGGTCGGGGTCGTGGGATGATTAAGAGAGGTACAACACCCCCTCCCCACGATCTAGTCCCTGTTGTTTCCCTACTTAGATCTCACTCAGCCCCTCTCTCTTGTTCTCTTTCTCTGTCTCCCCCTTCCTCACCTTATTCTCAGTTTCTTTCTCTGCTGCATGCCTATCCAGTCCTCCTCCTCCTCCCTCCGTCTACCCATCCATCTCAGGTTTGGCTCTCTCCCCTCTGCAGCTCTCTGGCTTTCTGTTCTGCATCACTCCCCCTCCACCCCCTCATCTCTCTCTCTCTTCCTCTCTCTCTCCGGCTCTCTTTGCTGCTGTCCCATACCCCTGCAAGCCCCTCTCCATATCCCCGCTCCACTATTCCTCCTCCTCACCCACCACACACATGAACACACACACACACACACACACACACACACACACACACTGTCCTTGCAGCTGCATTCTGCCTCTTGATTCTTGCATATCTGCCTTTTTTTCTTTAACACTCTGTGGAGAATTAGGAACATTTCACCAGCTTTGCAGCAAATAAGACTCCCTAACAGTGAAGCTTGCCCTGCTGAGCTGTGTATTTATTTATGTGTGTCTATGCCCAAGTATGTATGTATTTAACTATTTTATTACACCGCCCAAATAGTGTCCTATATGCTTGTGTCTTACATTACACTGTTTTGCAATCCACGGTGGCAGCCCACTGCCACAGTCACTCTTTGTTTATCCGTGTAAATAGATGCTCGGTTTCCAAAGCTTACTAGTGCACTACATAATTGATATGTTGATCCAATTTGAATGTGCTGTGGAAAGCAAAACCTTCAGTTTCCCAACTATGAATTTGGTGTGTCCAATTTACTGTCTGTCAACCTACTTTACAGAGTTTGTCTAGGAAATTAATTAAACTGGGGAAATCAGTGATTAATCATTCAGATAATTACTGTTTAGAATTTCAACGATCAAGAGCATATCAGTATTGTGTGTATGTATTGTGCAGGTGTGTGGGTGTTTTCATAGGTTGGGCACTACATGTCCATTCAGCCCTTGAGGCTCGACAGCACATTGAAAGGGCTGCTTACATTGCCAATGTTCCGGAGGTCTGACTTCATCTAAACTACTATGTGAATATTGCCTGCAGATTGTCATTTGTCCAGTTCATTGTAGCTTCTTCCTTCTCTACCACCGAAAAACTTTTGCCATCAACAGTGATTTCCAGTTTACAGACTTGTATGATTCATCTCTAAAAACAAAGCTCAAATTATTAAGCTCAAATAAAATTAAAATGGCCCAAGACAATGAAGCTTTCATTGAGAAAATTCATACATTTAGTATTTTGTAAGCTTCAACGATTGATCAGTTATCGATTAAATGCAGCTCGATCAATTAAGGAAATTGCCCGACATTTGCATCCCCTGATGTAATTGTGCCAGGATGCCAAGTTTGCGTCAACAGCAGATTTTTCCGTCTCCAAGTCGACACAGCTCATTGAGTAATTGAAGCCTCTTTATCGTTGAATTGTGAATCTTAATGAAAATTGCTGTGGAGGATGACCTACATTGGAACTCAGACTCAACAAGGACAAAGCCAACGTGTTTTTCTATAAGATAGTGTCCACGGGATTTTTTTTTTCAGTGGCAATGCTCTTCACATTGATTAATATATGGAACATAGTTATGCACGCCAGGCTTCTGTAAAGGGCTAATGAGATATTGCTCATTTTACAACCTCTCTTTGCATCCACACACTGTGTTTGCTTGGTCAGCAAAACACTTCGTTTGACCTCTGGGAGGAAGATCCACCTTTTGAACGCGACCCTAGGTACTGTGTTTTCCCGTTTGTAAGTTGTTTGGTGAGGTATAGATAAGTCTTTGTTCTCTGTGCGACAGGAAAAAATAGTGAGAGGATATTTTAAGTGGTGCAGATGCTCTATAGGCAGAAAGGAACCGGAGAGGGAAAGGGAGAGAGGAAAGGAGAGAGAGAGGAGTCTTCTGATGCAGAGAATACATTTTGTCTTTCCCCAGACTGCAGACGCTATTTTAATTTAATAAGATTTCAGGACACCACTTTGTCTCGGGACACTGCTGGTCACCCCCCTGCTTCTTTCTCGTGTTTCCCGTGTTGTGAACCATGAACTCTTGGTGTGTATATTTCTCTACTTGCTGGTGCCATGTGCATACTAAAGACCAAATGAACTGTATTATCCATGTGTGCTCTGGGGTTAGCTTTTCATTTGCAAGTGCAGTGATTATTGTACCTGAAAGTAAACAGGGCAATAAATATAGAGTTGTATTTATGGCCTGCTGTGGTTGAATGTACTCTGGTGCACAGCATTTTGACAACTTCATTATTAATAAATTCAACATAGTTTGGCCAATGTTTTAAAAATCTTTTCAAATATCTTCAGTCTGCAGAGGCTGTAAACTGCATTTATATCCACAAACTACAAGAACTGTATGTAACTTAAAGTTAAATGTGAAGGAAATTAATGTCTTAAGTTCACAGTTTCTGATATAAATTGATGTCCTTGTTGTTCTTGAAGATTGGTTACAGACAGGACATGATGTGTTGTCAGTGGTGTTATAAATACACATGAGGGGATGTGGTGAAGAATCATCCAAACCGCACATTTGTAAATTGTTTACAGGTATAAAAATAAACTGGTGCCATTGGTAACAAATTAGTTGTAAATTGTAAATAAATGCAAAGTACACCAGTAGTCCACTTGTGCTCATACTTAATGCTCATTCTGACCCCATGTTGTGTTTGTTGTGTTTGTCTATAATTGGGCACAAACATCCACAAACCACACACATGCACGCTCAAGCAAACACACACACACACACTGCTGCCTCACCCCAGTGCTCGGCCCTGCTTGGCCCAGTGCTGTTTATGGGTGGGGAGTGGTTGTTGAGAACTTCGAGTCAGCAGATCTGCCCCTGATCGATGACAGCGTTTGCAGTTCTCTTCCAGTAAGAGCTTTAAACTTGGGGCGAAGAGAGTCGTTTGGCCATGGACACAGGGGGAGAGCTTCCCGTGCACCTGTCTGCTACCTCTGAAGCAGCCGACCATCATGGCGGAGAGGCTCGCAGGGGGGCAGATGCTCCGTCTGATGCAACCAGGACGGAGGTGTTAACGCCACTCCTGGCCACAAGGGGAGAGATATCAAACACAGTCTCATGTCCTCACTGCCACAGACATTTTACCCTTTTCTATACCCCCCCCCCTTTATAAAAAGAAAAAGTGCTCTGTATAGTGTAAGGCCATTAAAACCTGAAGTACATTGCTCACTTATGTCTCACTGCTAGTAGCGACAATACAGTGAGCACCCATGTCCAAAACGCCACATTCAAATGGATTTCAGTGTCACCTGTGTTGTGAGAATTAGTCCCGGTAGCTGGAGTAGGAGCCAATGCAGTGGTGCCCCGTGACTCAGAGGTGAGCTCAGGACTCACATCAGCCAATCAGTCAAGCTACGGCCATATCTCCCTTTTTGTCTTCAGACCATGGACTGAATAGTGTGTGTCGTATAATTCGTTTTTAAATGTTCTAACTGTCTTGTTATCTCTCTCTCTCTCCCTCTCTTTCTTCACAGACATTTATAGTCCTCAACAAAGGGAAAACAATCTTCCGCTTCAGTGCCACGCCCTCCTTGTACATCTTAAGCCCTTTTAATATACTTAGGCGAATAGCTATTAAGATTTTGATACATTCATATCCTTTCAAGTGATTTATTTTCTGTACTTTACAGGGAATGAAAAGAAGAGGTTTTGGTATTTAAATTTTTTTTTTCCTTTCTGCTTGTGTCACCAGTTGTCAGTAAAAAGCAAGTGAAGCCAGTGAACCATAAGCTCTGTCTATGCCTGCCTCCATAAGCTTTACTTCAGTGCCAAAGTTTGATTTCAGATGTCTGTGTTTTGAAACGTATGGGGCGGGTTGTTATGGGTGGCACTGTTGAAATTTTCCTTAACTTCTGCCCTCTCACGTTATTCAGCATGATCATCATGTGTACGATTTTGACCAACTGTATATTCATGACATTTAGTGACCCCCCAGAGTGGTCGAAGCAGGTGGAGTAAGTACACAGTCCACATTTCTTCTCAGTAATCATATCCTCGTTTAATGTATCTGTCACCTTTTTACTGTCATCTCTCTCTTTTTCTTTTTTTTCCCCAAGGTACACCTTCACAGGTATCTATACGTTTGAGTCACTCACAAAAATTGTCGCCCGAGGCTTCGCCATAGATGGGTTCACCTTTCTCAGAGACCCGTGGAACTGGCTGGATTTCATGGTCATCTCAATGGCGTAAGCATTTTACCTCATAGCTATTAACTAGAATGAAGAACACTTGAGGACAGCATGCAGCGACTGTGGTGAAATGTGAAAAAGGAAAAAGCAGTCAAGAGCAAAAAAAAACAGGGAGGGTTTTCAACACGTCTAATGGAAATATCATAACATTTTAGCATATGGAAAGAGGAAAGTTGTGACTAGATAACAGCAGGTAAATCTCAAGTGGCAGCAGAGCTTTCTCGCTGCAGACAGCCTGGTTTCTTAAGCACAGGTGTAACTAATCGCATCAATAATGGTTTAGCTCATGAGACACAGTCATGTAAGTTACCGGTGACACCTGTGCTTTAGACATTTTAGCATTACTTAGAGTTGAATGATTACATGTTCCATCATTGTGTGGGTATCACAACATCATAAACTTTTAACAACAAGCTGCTGTTGTTGCTATCTGCTGGAGCGGGTTTTGATTATGGAAAACATAATGGCTGTTTTATAATTGATGACAGACAAAAATGGTGCTCCCTAATCTAAAAGCTGCTGTGGGCAACTTTGAAGAAATGAGGAAGGATCTGTATGAACAAGCACCCGGAAAAACAAGTTTTAGTCAGCCCATTCAGCCACGACAGCAACACGCGCCCACCGTCTGTCCGAGCTTTACTCTACAGAGGCGGGCGGACACACATTTTGTTCGCATCAGACCGGCTTTAAATATTTTGATACTTTTCACAGCTTAGTTTCTACTAATTACTGATAAGCGAATCAGCCCCAAAACTTTTGATAGCTACCACAACTGCAAAGCTGCAGTTACCCAAAACTTTATCTGAGTTTGGGTCTTATCAAACAAATTTCTCTCAGGCCCAGTATTTACTTTAATGTCACCTCCTCAGTAGACTTTGACATTTTAGAGACACTAAAAACTGACTTTTTTTCTGAGAGTGTTGATTGTAATGATTTGATTGTAAGATTTAAGGTGAATTTGAATAATATTGCAAAAAAAGGTTCAAAACATAATTGCCCAAATCGCCTTCAGTTCACATCAGTCCATCATGCCACATTGATCATGCATATTAAAATATTATGTAACCATCTATTCTTTCTTTCCTCTGTCTGGGATGGCTGCTGAGTAACTGTATCTGATCCACCTTGCAGGTATATAACAGAGTTTGTAAACCTAGGCAATGTGTCAGCTCTGCGTACGTTCAGGGTTCTGAGGGCTTTGAAAACAATTTCAGTTATCCCAGGTAAGACAGTCCAGGTGTTTGTGTTTACGGGTGGGCGAGTCACGGGGTTGATGTTAGGTGTGGTTTTGTTTCAGTCCCTCTCCTCTTCCTCTTCCTCTTCCTCCTCCGCTCTCTTCCCACTGGTCGGACAGGCGCTCTCTCTCTCACCGTGGTGTCCCCTCCCGGTCTTCGGTGGTGGTGCTGGTGGTGTCGTGCTCTCGCGTGTACATGCGTGCGTGCGTGTGTGTTGTTATCGTGTGTGTTGTGTGTCATGGGGTTCTGTTCTGTGTTTCATCCTACCTTGTTACAGATATATAACAGAGTTTGTGGACCTTGGGAATGTCTCGGCGCTGAGAACGTTCAGGGTTCTCCGAGCATTGAAAACTATTTCTGTCATTCCAGGTGAGACTCCCATTTAAACACTAAGGCTGAGCTTACCTTACCTATTACCTGTCTTTATTTCTATTTCTTTGATTTTTTTTTTTTTGAAAAGAGGATGTTATAGAATATTTTTCTTTTCCTTTTTTTTTTTTAATCAAAAATGGTAGCAATACATTTTTGATAGGCTTAGCAGTCTACTGGCAGTCTCATGGGCTCACATGTCCCATATGGACAGCTGGGCTTAAGCAGCACATGATTGATATGCAACAGCTGCCTGTACATTTCTACTCCAAGCAAAATATAAATGAATCTCCAAAACAACATGATAATAAAGAGAGTTTAGATATTATTTAAAAGAAGCTGACTTTTAGGATGTTATTAGGCTCTTAAATGAACAAACTGATGAGAGATCATCACCTCTTTGAACATCTGACTGAGTGTTATTTCATACACTGATCCAAATTCTCACAATCTGACACTTCCTTGTCATTACTAAAGACTATTTGATTCCCCAAGACTGCCAAGCCTAATTTGACAACACATCAATGCTGCATGAAGCTTTGAGACACATGCTTTTACAAGTTTGGCTTTAAGGGGCTTTTTTAATTATAATTATTTTGTTATCTTGTAGTTATAAGAATTATTTGATACAGGCTTCAGAGTTTTTTCTTTCTTTCTTTTTTTTGAAGATCTTTGTCCATCCTGGGAGTGAAAGAGAAACATAAATTATATATAAATATAATAAAAAAGCAAAATTCTGTGCTTCGAGAATATTTTATTTCAAGGGAACACAAAGTGACACACGTCTTCTTACACATGAGATCCACTCAGAATGCTTGTAAAACAATGATGCAGACATTAAAGTTGCTGTATTTCAGCACACATACAAAAATGCATATATACTGTCCATGCACACACAAACACAGAACAGTACAATAAGCTCAGCCTCTGCTAGAGTGGGAGAAAGGGTTGCCTGGGATGGGAATGGTTCTTCACTTAAGGCAAGGTCACCATCACAGTTTACAGACAGGTGATGCTGACACAGAGTCAATTCCTTCAGCCTTGGCGTTTAAATGACCTGCATGCCACCTCTCATTGCGCCCCTCCCTTCCCCCTTCCTCAGCGACCGACTCTTCCCCGCCTGTCCTTTCTTTCTCCTCTTCATTTCCTGCTCCCTCAACTGAGACTGGTTCTGTGCGCTGTCTGACGTTTGTGGTGCTGCCTTGTGAAGTTGATTTGTTGGATGTGGAATAACTACTCACTGCAGTTGGTCAGGAATGTTCCCACAGATGGACACAAGTAGTGAAGGGAAATGGTAATCCCATGATACAAGTTCTCTTCTCCAAATGGATCCTAAATCCTGCTGCCTGCTCCCCCGTGGTAGAGGAAACTGACAATTAAGCTTTTGTAACACAGCTCTAAATAAATGTAAAGATTTGAGAAAGAAATTGTGTCTTTCTGATGGAAACATCCCATAAGCTGCACTGTTTGTTGTGGTATTATGTCATTTATGAAACTGTATGTGACCTGTAAGTGACATCACTTATTTATTAAAGTTAGTAGTTAGTAGTAGTTTAGTAGTTAAAAACTCAGCTAATGCGCTTTGTTAGGACTTTGTGCGAGGAGGTGTGTGACGTCACATTTTCCAAAGGAGCTCTGCCCACTTTAAATCAGTGAGGCGAGCACTGACCAAAACACGAGTACAGAAGTCACTCAAGGTAAATGACTAAAATAGCTGCTCTGGAAGAAAATTTATTTATGTAGGAACCGATCATTCATAGTAAGAAACTGACTAAAAAAGACAAGGATTTCTGCAATAAATTTGTTTCCAATGTTGTTATCATAATACTATTGATAAATGTTTTTGCTTATCAGCAAATGTGATGATATCGGTTTTACCTTTCAGCATTTCACTCCAAAACAAAGCCCACAGTTATCAATTGTGATAATTTTTTCGTACCGCTGAGATCTTAGAATCACAGTCTCTGTAATTAATTAGCTAAATACCTGCAACATGGCCATCTGAATAATGAATTTAAAAGAGACAACAGCCTGAAATACAGAGTTCCATCAAGGCAGGAATGACAGGAACAACAACAAGCACTGTCTACACATTGAAAGTTGATGCCTGGTGTTTGAGGCTTGGCAAGCACTGGGTGTAGGTGCAGAAATAATGCTGATGCCTGCCAAGTTTAGATTTATGTAAGAGCCTGCACAGGGTTAAATACAGGATTAGATATGTACGTTACCTAACTTTACTTTTTTCATGTGTGGCTTGAGTCAGCCCTGAATTGCAGCTCTAAAACCAAACTCAGCTTGTGCACTCTTGCAGTGCCAGAAGTTGCAATTCTTTTTATTTGTGTCTATCTGTGTGTCTGTGTGTGTGTGTGCATTTGAATTTGTGTGCCGGTTTGTGTGTGTGTTTGTGAGTTTGCCTGTTTTCATGTGTGTGCATTCGTGCACATTTGTGTGTGCGTGTGCGTCTGCGTGTGTGTGCGTTTATTGTGTATATTAATCGACAGGCCTGAAGACCATTGTGGGTGCTCTGATCCAGTCTGTGAAGAAGCTGTCGGACGTGATGATCCTGACTGTCTTCTGTCTCAGCGTCTTCGCTCTAATTGGGCTGCAGCTCTTCATGGGGAACCTGCGGAATAAATGTGTAATCTGGCCAATCAACATGACTGAACAGTACCTGACAAATGGCAGCAGGGGCTTTGACTGGGGCGAATACATCATGAATGACAGTGAGCGATTACCTCGATGCTTGGTTAAACTTCATCACTCTTCATCACTCAAACTTCACATCATTACATAAATTGACATAAAAGACAGTGTGCGCACCTTGGCAATTATTTTTTCTTTGTATTGTTTTTTTTTTTTTTTTTTAGAAATATAATTTTCACCTTTGTCTGTTAAAGGTGAAAATTATTATATTTCTAAAAAAAAAAAAAAAACAGTGATTAATTAAGGTAGGTTTTTTTTGTCCAGTGGCTTATGCAAGTGACTCTTCTCTATTTTTCTTTTCTTCATAGCAAACTTCTACTTCCTGCCTGGTCAGCTTGATGCTTTGCTATGTGGAAATAGTTCTGACTCGGGGTAAGTTAGTGCTTCACTAAATGCATGCCTCCATAATTATGCTTTAATGTGATGTAACTGGGTGGCTATTGGGTGTTTTGAATCTTTCAAAATCGGACATCCTAGTCCAGGGGCCCCAGCCAGGGTTGTTCAGGCCCCAGTCTGTGTCAGTGTAGCATGTGTGGTCAACAGATCACCCGACTGCTCCTGTGTTTCAGGAGGAACCTAGCACTCAAACGTCTCATTTTGGCCTGGTAGATCTTCAGGCAACCAGTTTTGTTTTTAAACTTAACATCATACACAAAAAAGTCAATTAATATTTAACTGAGAAATTGTATTACAGATACTACAAAAAGTTTTGTCATTATTGAGAATACTTTTCAGAAGCAAATTATTTTTGCAGTTCACAAAATAAATGAGTACTCATACTCAGATACACATGCTATTAGACAGTCTGAACAATCAAATAGTATTCATAATTCATGAGAAAGACTTTCTTGCTTTTGAAAGGGTAAATCATATCAGTCCTACTCCTAACAGCATGGATGGAAGCATGCATGCACGACAACAAAACAACACACTTGTTTCAGGCTTATGTCATAGTGGTGTTGCTTGTATCTGCAGTCCTAACTGTTTTGATGCTGAAGTGGCACCTTTCAGTCACTGGTTTAGTCGCAGTTTTTGTGTTCCCATGTGTTCCTTTCAGACGATGTCCAGAGGGCTTTACATGTATGAAAGCCGGAAGGAATCCCAACTATGGTTACACCAGCTTTGACAGCTTCGGGTGGGCTTTCCTCACCCTCTTTCGCCTCATGACCCAAGACTTCTGGGAAAATCTCTACATGCTGGTAAAGCAGCGTTTTCCTTAATTCTTCTGTTTCTTTTTCTCAGTGTGTCAAATTTATGCACAAATGCCCAGATGAAGCAAAACACAGAACAGTATATTTTGTCACACTATAGCCTATGGGTAAAGTCTTTGACATTGCACATTGAGTCTATGCCTGGCGTATCAAATATGCTACATAAATAAAGGTGATTGATTGATTTGACCGTTCTTACTCCTGTTTTAGAGACTTACACTAAATAATATCTAGTCATAGTCAGAGTAGGAAAGCACTCCCTAAGCAGTACTAATGATTTTTTCCTCACTTCATTATAAAAAACATATACATCATCATCCTAATACCTGAATGAATCAGCAAAAGTGCCTCTCAGCAGCTCTCCCCTTCACTTCATTTGCCCTCTGAATGAAAGGGAATGAAGGACAGTTGGTCAGAAATACTGTAACTAGGGGTGTGTGACTAGCCACTAGAATTTTGCTCATCTTTCATGCAGGGATAAAAGAATTTGTGATTCTGAAATGTTCTGTGCTGTTTGCATTTGTACTGACGCAATGAAGAAATATTAATTCAATTTTGTGAAATGGCCCTTAGCACAGTCAAATTTTCTGCAAAATGTATTTTTTAAAAGAGGCCTGTCTTCTCATTTTCTGTTGCTCTTAGGGACACAAATACTTGTACAAAATATATAACATGTCTGTATACAGATGTAATATTAAACTGCACTACCATGACACAGCACTAGCATCCCCCCTCCCTTCAGACCTGCACCACCACAGCCATAATAGATTCACTTCATTTGGCAAATAGGCCAGTCACTGTTTTAGTGTGTGTGTATGTGTGTGTGTTTAAAACTGGGAATTCCTGCACTTTCTTTTCCTGTCCGGAGGTTTTCCTGGAGAAAACCATGAACCATTAAATTATTTTTCACCTTAAGTCACCCTAAATCTCTGATTATTTCTTATTGCACTCGCTGTGTGTATCTGCCAGACTCTGCGAGCCGCAGGGAAGACCTACATGATCTTCTTTGTGCTGGTCATCTTTGTGGGCTCCTTCTACCTGGTGAATCTCATCTTGGCTGTGGTGGCCATGGCCTATGAGGAGCAGAACCAGGCCACTATTGAGGAGGCAGAGCAGAAAGAGGCTGAATTCAAGGCCATGCTGGAGCAGCTCAAGAAGCAACAGGAGGAGACACAGGTTGATCTTTCTTACACACACACACACAACTTTACCCATTTTTCATGATTTATGGTTATCGGATGTCTTTTCTCTTTCTTAGGCTGCTGCCATGGCGACATCTGCAGGCACTGTGTCAGAGGCTGCGTTAGAGGATGAGGGAAGGGGGCACTTGTCCCGCAGCTCCTCTGAGGTCTCCAAGCTGAGCTCCAAGAGTGCCAAAGAGCGCCGCAATCGCAAGAAGAAATGGCGTCAGAAAGAGCAGGAGAAAGAGAAGGGAGACAGTGAGAAGGTCGTTAAGTCTGAGTCAGACGATGGCAGCAAGAAAAGCACCATTCGTTTCCCAGGAAGTCGGCTGGGGAGAAAGACATCCATCATGAACCAGGTAAAGTAAGAAGCAAGAACAACAGTAAATGCAGACGGGCCGCTTGACTTAGCATGTTCAAATACATCTTCTGCCGATGACCACATTGTTAATGATGTTCCAGGAATTGTTTGGTGTTCCAGGTCTTCAATCATGATACAACTCCCTGCATGTGACCTAGCTGAGGTAGATCAGGCCTCCGCTTGTGACCAAGTCATCTCCCCATGACTCTCCTTACTTCAGCCACAGCCATCTTGAGGCTCTTTCTGCTGCTTCAGTGGTATCTCTGATGTCTCTTCTTCTCCCCTCTCTCAATGATTAATGTGTTACTTAATAAGTTCTGAACAGAGAGAAAGACCTGTCACTACTATCAGCAGGCACACTGTGCTCTCTAACCACCTTGCCTGCACTTGGTGATCAGTCCCTTATGCTTTGTTTATTGCCTCTCAAAGTCTTCATTCAAGCGACACTCAGACCATAAAATAATATGTGGTCTCAGGGTGGTGCTCACAGTGTTCTGGAGGAACTGCAGCTGCTTCTCCAGGTCCACCAGCAGCCTTTCAGTCATTTGCAGAGATCGAGCTTCTCTGAATTTTTTTAACAGATATTGGCTATTTCCTGCCTCCGATTAAGGTAATACCTTGGGTAACGACCTTCAAGAACTGACAATGGTGGTCTGGTACTGCTGGCACAATGATTTGCTTGAGACACGATGGTTTGCCCCATGTTTGGAGATTGGCAATAGATTGGGAATCACATCAGACACTGCCTGGACAAGGCACGTGATCCAGAGGGGCTCAGCCTTCATAGCTTAGCCAAAGTCACCTTTTTTTCCGGAGTGTTTTTCCATCTTGACCTTGCACCCTGTTGTATTACTGTTACTGCTCTCTCTTTCTCTGCTGCTGCCCTCACGTCTGGGACTTGGAGATGCTTCCCACTGATATTATTGACACTGGAAGTTGGAAAGGATCCTGGTCCTGCTGTGCCTTGGATAACAGCTCTTACCAGCCTTGACTCTGCTTGCTGCGCCATCGTTCTGTGCCTCTTTATTTCAGCTTTGGTCACCTTTTGGTCTGTTGATTATGGGGAGTGTATCAGGTCTGGTCTTTGCCACCTTGAATTCCTCCCTCAAGGATACGAGTGATGTCTGCACTTCATTTCTGTGATGCAGCTCTGTAGAGCTCCAACCCTTCAGTGATTGAATGTGGCACCTTGAACACCAGGAATAGCCACAGGATCTCGACTGAATTCCACATTGGTACAGATATGGCACTGGTTATGTTTAGCCCTCCAGTTCAGTGCAGGTTGATTGGATTGACATTGGGTCCCTAATGTGTCAAACACCTTGCCTAAGCTGTTCATACTCTTTTCTGTGATGTTTGCAGTCATAGTGCCTATGATGCTGAAGCCCACCAGAACATCAGTCTTGTCTCAATCAGCACCACCGATCAGGACTTGAATGGTTTGAAGGTCATCTGGGACCACCTCTTCAAGCCTCTAGAAATCCAGCAGAATCCATCTACAACCTTGTACAGGATCTGTAGTGACTATCAGGTCATCCATAAAAGCCATTAGCAGTTTTTGGCAAGTTTTTGGCTCTGTTGATTATGGTACACCCACATATAACTCCAGAGGAGACTCTCATCCTGAAGCTGTTGTAGTTGTCAGTAATGAGGTCTCTGGTCCTGCTCTCTTGCTGGATCACAAAAAGGTCAGCTTGAATGAATGTGGCCCTCCTCTGAGGTCTTTCATGGCACTGTCTCTGGTGCCACTCTGGCTGACAAACATCTGGGAGGTTTATCCTTAGTGCACATGTCAACTGAGATGAAGCTCTGTGCTCTTCTTCCTCTGCCTGCTTGTACGGGCACTTTATGGTCTTGAGCTCCTTTCTGGTATTGCCTCCTTGTGGTTCTTGGAGAAAAGCTACTTGACGACTGTATGTTGTGTATCTTCTGCTCCTACCAGACAGTTGATTCTTATCTGGTGGATCTTATAGCCTCTGGATCTTGCAAATCTTGCCACATTGGCATAAATTGTTTGACCAACTGGGTTGCTCATCCTTGCCTCCCAGGTCCTCATGATGCACACTGAGTTATTAACCTCCTCTACCTCAGTTGGTGAGTCACAAAGCTGTCACTGTCACGGTTGCCAACTGGTCTGTCATAGTCATCTCTGAGTTTTCCATTTCACAAAAATGGGTCGCATCATCAGTGATGTTCCTTGAATCTTCAGATGTTTCAGGACTTTCAATATTGTACACCCTCTCCATTCAAACCAGGAGAGGTTAATCAGTCCTCATCTTGTGCCTTAAGTAGCAAGTTAGCTCCCCCCTCCCCCCTTTGGCCCATCTTGAGGCTGTCTCTACCACTTCATCAGTGTTGTAGGTGGCTCACTCAGTGCCCAGCCTGCACCATGAGACACCTTCCTTACCAACTGCCTGGCCTGCACTCATTTACCAGTCGGTCATTCTACACAACCCTTCCCTGGTGATTGTCAGCTTCAGCAAGATGATTTGTTCATTGTTTTCAGACTAGGGAACAATGGCAGACACCTAAACTTCATCAAGTTAATAGCTTTTATATGTGGAAAGCCCCAAGGTCATGATGTTTTTTTTTCTGAATACAAATTATATGACGAAAACCGTTTTAATTGTCATGAATGTTAGGACTTTTTTTCTGTACAAGCAAGTAAGACAAGCTTGTAAACAAAACTAAACTGCAGTATAATATTACCTAGAGGATAGAACAAAACAACCTGCTGTGTTCCAGATCAAAACATCCCCGAAGCATGCATTGGGCTGCAACTGTTATTTCATTTATGTGTTAACAGTCTGATAAAATCTTAATGAGAAGAAAATAATCTAATTTGTCCACCATTTATATTACTGTCAGTTTATTGGTTAAAATTTTGAGCTAATGCGTAATTACTGGATTCTTGTAGTCTTCTTTACAGAAACAATTTTGTACAATTTTATATAATTTCATTGTCATTGTACAATAGATTGCAATGATGTAGGCCTTGTAACAGTGACTGAGCATAATTATCACGAAAGCTCCTCCTTCCTCTTTGTCAATGTTATATCACTCATTTGACACTCTGCGCCCCACCTGCCCTCTTCACTATGTTGGACCCTTTTATTTACACATTACTTAGCTCCTGCTGTTTTTAATAACTCCTCACCTCTCTCTCTCTCCCTTTGCATCTGTCCCTCCCTCCTCAGTCACTACTCAGCATCCCAGGCTCTCCCTTTATGTCGCGCCACAACAGCAGGAGCAGCATCTTCAGCTTCAAAGGCCGTTCTAAGGACATGGGCTCGGAGAACGAGTTTGCCGACGATGAACACAGCACAGTGGAGGAGAGTGAAGACCGTCGAGGCTCCCTGTTTATCCCTTACCGCCGCAACAGCTACAGTGGCTACAGTCAAGGCTCATCACGCATCCACCCCCTGGCACCTCACTCTGGAGGGAAGAGGAACAGCACTGTTGACTGCAATGGCGTGGTGTCTCTCATCGGCCATGGGCCCGGCAGACGGCTTCTGCCTGAGGTGAAAATAGATAAGGCAGCCACTGATGACAGTGTAAGGACGTCCATGGGACACCAATAAAGTTTAGGCATGATGGTGGTGGCCCCGGTTTCTGCAGCTTCTCCTTCACAGCCTCTTCCCCTTGGCTCTTGTTCCTCTTTTCCCCTGAAATTGGAGCTCTCTTTTCCTCCTCTGAATATCTAGATTCTGTCTTATTATTTCATCTTACTGCCACTTACACTTCCACCCTGATCTAAAACCCTTTTTCCGTTGCACTAGAGGGCACTAACCTGCTGAAACAGTATCCACAAACTCATTGCCTTACCAGAATCATGATTATCATGTCATTGATTAACATCTAACAGTAACACAATATGATATTAGCCCCCCCTCTTTAGTTCCCCAGACAATTCTATCGCCAAACTTACACACATACAGTCGTTCATTCATAAAGAAAAAAAAATCTGTTCATTTTTACAGGAAAAAAAACTCACTCCGTACTTCTATGTCCTTCATTCTTAGGGGCTTTTCACACCCAAGCCCATACTGTTTTTTATTTCTGGGGGCTTTCCACCTCTAAGTCCATACTGTGTTTTATCCCAGCTATCATCTACCTCTCTATTTCTGTCTGTCTCTTTCTTTCACTCTCCTTTTGCCTCCCTCTATTTCTTTCTTGTCCTCATTTATCCTTTGCTCCTCAGCCACTGGATAGTGCAAGAAGAAATTTGAAACCTTTTTTATGATATGTATTCCTCCTCATTCTAGCTAGCATGGTAGATCCCTCTTTTTATTCTCAACCAATCTACCTGCTTAAATGTAGCATGGTGTAGCAGCAAATGTTGTCTTGAATTCCCCTCTGTTCTTGACATGCATGCGATTGCATGCAGTTTAGTGTTGTTTATATAGGTGTCGTAGTTATATACGCAGTAAAGGGTTTAGAAAGAGTATTGTAAATTATCATACAAAAGCCAATGCTTTAAAAATAACCGCTTACTGAAATACAATAAATAGAAAACAGGGGAAATTTGATGTGAAGTATCTCAATGATATTTTTAATAAAACATGGTTGTGAGTTATGGTGAATTAAGGCAACTATCTGAGAAGTTACCATATGAATTTGAAGTGTGTCGTATGATGGAAATTCTTAAATTGAACAAATCAGATCATTTTGGGGAATCATACTAAGTAAAAAGGATTTAATAGTCTGATATGCGAAAATGCATTCATCTTGTTAGGTATTTTGGCCTCTGAGCAGACCTGTGGCATCTTATTTTCTAGATAGTTTAAGAGCAGGAGATTTAATGTGTAATGTTTGCAAGTATGCATTTATGTGAGTACTGCATCTGACTGGCATTATGTCTATCTTTGAGCACAGACTACTGACGTGGAGATTAAGAAGAAGCACTCAGACTCTCTCATGGTATCTGTGGATCAGCTCAACTCCTCCTTCAAAGGAAAGGACCGTGCCAACAGTCAGATGAGCGTAGTCACCAACACGCTCTTAGAGGGTACAGACAGTGCACATGTTTCCTTTAACATGTTTCCTCCCATCCTTAGCCAGTCATACGAGTTGAACTTTATTTCCACCTGACTGAGAAATGATTACAATTACACAGTTATACAGTATAATACTTACTGTTTCCTCCTTAAATGAACATTTTCCTTATGCAGACAAGGCATTTAGATGCAGCTAGAGTCTGTTACTCACCAGGAAGTTTATGGTTGACACAGTAAAAGAAAGAAAAAATGTGTGTAGACACTCACTCCTGGCTGTTTACTTCTTCTCACATTGTTTTTGGTTTGCTTTCATCTCTTCCCACAGAGTTAGAGGAGTCTCAGAGGAAGTGTCCTCCCTGTTGGTACAAGTTTGCCAACATCTTCCTCATCTGGGAGTGCTTTCCATTGTGGCTGAAGATCAAGCACATTGTCTACTTGATTGTCATGGACCCCTTTGTCGATCTGGCCATCACCATCTGCATCGTCCTCAACACCCTCTTCATGGCCATGGAGCACTACCCCATGACTAAACATTTTGAGGGAGTCCTTTCTGTCGGCAACCTGGTGAGAAGCTGCTGTTCATCTTTGGTCCTTTCTTGTACTGCTGCCGTTAGTCTTCATGACTTTTTATGCCTGCACGAATCACATTATCTCTCTCAGGAGTTACAGAAGCATTGCACGTTCGGTTTGCCCCACCTACATAACCTCAAACCAATGCATCAATGCATCATTTGGTATGTGCACTTAAGAATGCACACACGCACAGTGTATACAGGACTCTGATGGGGTCTCATTAAAGATTTAGTTCCATTTTAATGTAGCCAGCCAGCCTGCTCCCCAAACTCCCATCACCCCCACTCAGGTCGCTCTCCTGCTTCCGCTGCATCCTGCTTACCTCAACTCTACTGAACTCCGGCTAACTCGCTCTATCTTACACTCACACACACACACAAACATACAAAATAGCAGTCATAATAATAAGACTTGCCAATGATCAGTCCAGAACTGGTTTGGCAGAGTACATATTGACCAAATGTACAGCAGACATTTTGATTTGTCTGTTGCTCTGCCCTTGCTGTCAGATATCGCCGGAGCACAGCTGTCTTAGGCCAGCGGTATTGGCACAGTGTCAGCACTGAGACAGGAAATGAGGTCACATGGATTGGCATGCAGTCAGGAGTGAAACAGGAACTGAAGTCAGACGAATCAGTGTGATGGATGGTGCAGTATGAATCATTGGGTGTTCTCTGCAGCACTGATTGGCCACATGATTAGCTGTTGGGTGGACCGTATGAGAAAGGCCTCGAATACTACAGCTCCATACAAGTTCTGCTGCAACACAGCACCACTGCTCCGTGACCTTGCCCTGTCAGAAGAGTCCTCACTCTGAGCATATCTCAATCCATTTTTAATCAGCACTACATCAAATTAAATGCAATCTAAGCAAGCCAGTTTTTTCTCTTCTGCACTCAGTTTTACTTGAAGACTTAAGGAAAGGAAATTGTGCTGTTTTTTTATGTTTGCCACTAGTGCTGTTATGCCATTATTATTATTATTGGAACTTCTGTCAAATGTCAGATCTTATAAAGTCACAGTTCACTGAAAAATGGCACTTTTCTGTTTGTAAGATCTTGCTGCACAAGTGGGTTTTGGAGTCCTTAAACAGCGTAGATTTGATCTTGTGAAAAAATGGTAAATTCTATCCCAAATGTATAAAGTGATTGTGATGTGCATAAATTAAAAATAAATGAATAAAATAAACTCATGAATGTTATGTGTATTGGTCTACAGGTTTTCACAGGAATCTTTGCCGGGGAGATGTTTGCCAAGCTGATTGCCATGGATCCATACTACTACTTCCAGGAAGGCTGGAACTGCTTTGATGGCTTCATTGTGACTTTGAGTTTAGTTGAGCTGGGACTGGCTGATGTGGAAGGTCTGTCAGTGCTCAGGTCTTTCAGATTGGTAAGTGGAAGAGAGTACCAATAAATTGCGATATCAGTATTTGTTTACCTCTTCTAGCCCTCATACACAGACTGTCTCACTGATATTGCTCATTTCTGTTTGTTATCATCACATTTAGTACTTAAAGCTCCAGATCAATTGATTTAAGCTTTGATGGACTTAGATTGTATATCCTACATGTGTTGTTTTTTTTAAAATAAAAATAGTAAACTCATTTAATGTCTATATCATGTGCCTGTGCTGAATAAAATGGCAAACATTTGCTGGCAACCAGTGATTTAGCTTCAAATGACTGCCAAAATTAAATGAAAACATAATTTAACCACTTTTAGGTCACTATCCTTATATGAATAACTGTGGTATAATCCCGTTTCCTGTGTCTCATTTTAGTTAAGAGTGTTCAAACTAGCCAAATCGTGGCCCACGCTCAACATGCTGATCAAGATCATCGGTAACTCTGTGGGGGCTCTGGGTAATCTGACCCTGGTGCTGGCCATCATCGTCTTCATATTTGCCGTGGTTGGTATGCAGCTGTTTGGCAAAAACTACAAGGACTGTGTGTGTAGGATCGCCCCGGACTGCAAACTGCCTCGCTGGCACATGCACGACTTCTTCCACTCCTTCCTGATTGTGTTCCGGGTGTTGTGCGGGGAGTGGATTGAGACCATGTGGGACTGTATGGAGGTAGCAGGACAGACCATGTGCCTCACCGTCTTCATGATGGTCATGGTCATCGGAAACCTGGTGGTAAGAAATGGCAAAGATTACACAGTAGATATGTTCCTATGGTAGTGAGAACCATCCATTTACAAGCTTTTGTGGTGTTTTTTTTCTGAGGTGTTGAACCTGTTCTTGGCCTTGCTGCTGAGCTCATTCAGTGCAGACAACCTCGCCGCCACTGATGATGATGGCGAACCCAACAACCTTCAGCTTGCGGTTGCCCGGATCAAGAAAGGGATTGCCTGGTTCAAGGCTCACATGCGGATTTTTGTAGCCACTGTGCTCAAGAAGGTACCATGTGATTAAATATCTGTATGCATAACCATTTGTTTGTTGTTGAATAACTTGAACTGTTGATACAGCAATGTGTTTAGTCAGAAAGCTGTCTGATGATATTCTTGCCTTCTGATAGCCTTTTTTATTTGTCCTATTTTGTTTCTGATAAGCAGCCCATAGAGGACGAGCAGAAGCCCCTGGATGAAATGTACGAGAAGAAGCTCAACTGCATCGCAAACCACACGGTGGACATCAACCGTGAACTGGACTATGCTAAAAATGGCAATGGCACCACCAGCGGCATTGGGAGCAGTGTCGGAAAGTACATGATTGATGAGGACTTCATGTCCTTCATCCACAACCCCAACCTCACTGTCTGTGTTCCTATTGCTGTCGGCGAGTCAGACTTTGAAAACCTCAACACGGAGGACTTCAGCAGTGAATCGGATGTAGAGAACAGTAAAGACGTGAGTAGTAAGGACTGGCATGAGTGTGAGAATGGAGGAGAGATGTTAGCAGAGAGATGACAGCGTTGATTGCTTAAAAGTATGATGATAGGATAAATTATTGCTTGATAGAGAGAAATTGTGTTGTTTTACATTGGACATTGTTTATTGGAGATCTGGGTGATAGGTATGATATGTCTTGTATTTAATAATTTATTTGTAAGTATAGAAATGTAGCTTCTGGCTTCTGATTTTAACAGTGCCACAGGACAGATATGTTTACCAAAAGTCTGACTTAATCACACTTAAGGTGATGTAATATGTCAGCTGCATGCGTGTGAATGTGTGTGTTTGTTTGTGCCAATGTGGCATCTTTTGATCCATTAAGCGGAGATGGTCTGAGCTGCCACACTGAAGAAATTTAGTTTACCTGACATTTCAGAACATCCATCTAGACACGAGAGCTGTAACACTGAGCCTGAGTGCTGACCCTGCAGACAGACAGAGACAAAGGCAATCCTGACGAGACGACAGACAGAGAAACATAGCGTCTAGTACTGTATAGTATGGATGTGGGAGAAGGGTGAGCCAGACCCAAAGCTCGTAGAGAATTCTGACTCGTGGGTCACCTTGACCTGGATTGTAGTAGGAGGAAAGGAGATAATGCAGCAGCATCACTAGTGTACCTGCACTAGGTTCATATTCCACTGGGCTCCCTCAACCAACCACAACAAATCTTCCCTGCAACACAGCCAGCCACAGGGTACACTGCAGGGAGCAGACACAGACAGAGCTGCTAACAGCCTATCAGGAAAGCAGGGATCCATCTGGCTCTTTGGTAGAGAGAAAGAGGAAAGTGAGGGAGCAGAAGAGAGTGCGAATGCAGTCCTTTGCTGACGACTTAAGATTATAAAGTGCAGTATCATTCTCTAGTGAATTGAATTGGCTGAGTATCTGAGTTTGCATGTGGGCAAGTGTGCGTATAGTTTATTGCAATAAGACTGCTGTTATGCTGGTGTTTCACTAGTTTGCCCTGCCTCACCTTGACTTATTGTTGAATGTGACATGATTTATTGGTACAGGTGAACTACCAAGCCATGGTTTTAAACGCTAAAAATGAGCGATTCCACAATTTACTATACCTTACAATTTACTATAAATTCATGTTCCAAATTGTTCTTATTCTAACAAAACACTAACAGACATCCAAATGCTATACTATGCTATATACTTGGTATAGATTATTTATGTTTGACTGTGCTGTGTACTGTGTACAAGTATTTGTTTAATTCTTTCATCACAAATAAATAAATTCTTCATTACTGAAGAATCTATATTTATGCATGTATAACAATGACCGTCATTACAAGTGAAGTCAATCACTGGTCAAGTTGAATTACTTCCTTGTGAATATGTTAATAATTCTGCAGAATAGGCAGTTGCAGAGGGAGACATAGTCCCACTACATGGCTACAACATGTATACCTCTTGCAATAAATCATGTCATGCATATAAACCCAAAGGGGCATTAATGTAATGGCTCTGCTGGCACTGTGCCGCATCCATATGCTTTCAGCATCTCACTGCTTAGCCCATAATGTTCAGAGAGAAAGTCAAAGGTTCAGCTGATCTTTTTGGCCCTCTGTATGTCCCAGCTGGATGACACCAGTTCGTCTGAGGGCAGCACAATAGACATTAAGCCTGATGTGGAGGAGGTGGCAGTGGTGGAGGTAGTGGAGGAGTACCTTGACCCAGATGCCTGCTGGACAGATGGTAGGTGGTGTTTATTATCTGACTTTGTAGTAAGTAATAACAATGAACAGCCAGGAATTATCATTATATACTAATAATGGCATTGTGATACATTTAGCATTGTGTCCTAGTATTATGCATCCGTCTCTTCTGTGTATATCAACACTTGTCTTTTTATTTGTCATACAGAGTGTGTGGCTAAATACAAGTGCTGTGATGTTCCCATCACTCATGGCTGGGGGAAACACTGGTGGTTCCTGAGGAAGACCTGCTACCTGATTGTAGAACACAACTGGTTTGAAACCCTCATCATCTTCATGATCCTGCTCAGCAGTGGAGCCCTGGTAAGAGCACACACACAAGTATGGGTTTTCTCACTGTATACATTCACAAACATCATACTAATGCCACTACTAGTACATTTAATTATTATCACGAAGCCCATTTCAGAACATAATTTGTCCGTGCTTTGTAACATTATAATAAATGGAAGAGATAGTGTGACTGTGGCTTTCATTTAGAGAAAGAGTCTCATAATGGTGCGTGCAAGCAAGATCATCTCCTGCTTTTCTTCTGCAACTGCCCCTGATATGATTGTTGCTAATGGACGGCAAAGTGCTGTAATGCACCAACCTTTCAACTGGCAGAATCCAGCTTAGGTTTGCAGCTTTCTGGAGGGGGAAGGCCAGTGGCCAAATCAAAACACTTATGTGCTGAAGAATGGATTCAGGCAATGGAGAATGGAAAGGCTGAGGGAATAATCAGTCTAGTTTGACTTGGTGAAAAAAATTATCAAATACTTTTCCTTTACTATGTGAACAACTCATTCCCTGAAAATGTAAACAAATCAAATAAGCTTCTTTATTAAATGTAACAGAAGTAAAGATGTTTTAGAACAATAAAAATCCAGGTAGAGATCATACTATTGTTTGATTATGATTTTATGCCATTTTCCTCGCCATTTTATTCGTTTCGTAGAAATCTAACGTGAAACAAACACTTGTAAGATGTGTCTGTGATGTGGAAGAGATCAGTGAAGCCGCTGTCCATGTGATGATTCTCTGCTGTTCTTTAGGCCTTTGAGGATGTGTACATTGAGCAGAGGAAGACAGTGAAGATCATCCTGGAGTATGCTGATCGTGTTTTCACCTACATCTTCATCCTGGAGATGTTGCTGAAATGGGTGGCCTATGGCTTTGTCAAGTACTTCACTAATGCCTGGTGTTGGCTAGACTTCTTCATTGTGGATGTAAGTACATTTTTGTGCCATTTTGTTGTATGTTTAACAAGTAATGCTACAGTGTCATTTGGTTCAACTTCTCATGATGATTTTTTTTAACACCAAAGAAGACATAGAAAAGTTAAAGGTATTTCTTGGTGTGTGCCCAGATTCTGTAGCACTGAAATATGAAACACAGACAACATGGAGTAAAAAAAGTAAAAGTTTCCAGTGCCAACACATGAAAGACTGACATAAGTACTAGATTTAATGTGTAGTGTTTTGAGTGGCTTATTGCAATATTGAGCAGTAATGTTAATGTATCTGACACAGTATGAGTGTGTCACAGTTTAGGAGACAAATTTGATTCCTTTTCTGTGTGATATCCAGGCTTTGCTGCAGTGCTGTGTGGACCACATCCACAGTCAGCAAAATGCTGAAACTTTAAATGCTACTGTTGAAAATGGAGCTTATTGATGTATAGATATGATGTAGAAACACCAGTGTTCACAGACATGTAGGCAGTAAAAGTGGACATATAATGTGATATTACCATTAAATTGATACAAGGGCTATGTTTTCCTCATAGTGCTCCCTGTCAGTGTCATAGCCCCCCATTACCAGGCTGACACTTGAAATTTTAGGCCCCACGATAGCAGCAGCCCCAAGACAGTAAATATCTATAAAGCCTGGTACATTTCAGAGCTCCCGTCTAGCTGCACCCTGCTGAGTCATTCAATGTTTTCCCACCTGATAATTACTTTTGCTATTTACCATGGTTTGTCCTTTTCTGTAATTTGAACGTGATGAGTTTCTCACTTGAATTTGTTCTTGTGGTTATTTAAAAAAGCAAAAATATACATTAGATCGTATGCCTAAAGGTCCCATGAAATGGGTTCCTTACTTTCTTTAAATACAGTAAGACTGGACATGGCACGCTAAGCAAGGCTGCTGTCTCACATTTGTCTTTGTAATTGTATGCATAAAGCAACAAGGGATAGATAATATGGCACACCTTTAATATGCAGCCTATGACCTGTGAGGGATGGAAAACCCTGGTGCAGTGACCAATCATGTGCAACATTCATTAAAGACAACTTGTTGTTTTGCTGCTGTCATAAAACTCGCTTCAGACATAGTTTCTGTGCTGATTTGTGTCATATCTGAAACTAAACTGTACTACAGCAGCAAACACTGAACTGCATTTGGATTGACAGCGTGATCGATCTCTCCACAAGCAGCTGATTATAGAAGGTGTTAGTGACGTCTGGCAGCTGTGCCATGTTCTGTTCGGTTGTATCTTTAATCTGATGTGTTTCCTGCTGAAACAGGAAGTTGAGGAGGGACAGACAGCATAAAACAAGAATAAAAAGGCAGTTGTATTTAATAAGGGCAGGGGAAGGATGCATTCATACCTTTCAGTGCACAGTTAGGTCTGTGAAGCATTCACTGCTTTCCAGAAAGTGACACTTTTCCAGGAACTTCAGTGGTGTCTTTAAATGTTGTGGCGTCATCATAGACTGAAGAGGAAAAGATTCATGTAAAAAATAATTTCAGTTCAGTTCAGAGACTTTTCTCAGACTTCTGAAAAAGTATTTCAAGAAAAGAGTCTTGCTGTATCAAAAATGATTGACTACTTTGTGTACAGCATAGTTCACTAGTTTCTGTGGCCACCATTTTGTGATGTTGTCCGAATCCGCAAGTAAAAATAATTTTGCCACGAAGCAAAAAGTAAAAAACAATGATCTCTTCTAAGGGAATACTCCTGTATCTGCTGGCATGCATTGCGCATGACTTAAACAATGTAGACGTTTTTTCATGTACACTTTCCTTGATTACACCATTATACAATTAGATATCAATTTCAAATACAGCCTCTGACTTTTTTCTCGTAATTGAGATTTTTTTGTCAGAATATTGAAATTCATTTCTTGTTGTCCTAATCATCTAACATATTTGATCATGTGTTTTGTCTTGGAGTAAGTCATGTATTGGTTTGTACTGACATTGACATTATCTCTTGACCACCAGTTTTCCAATGTATTGGACTGTGAGGTGCAAATCTGATTTAATATTAGCATCCTTATTGTGACCCAATGTTGCATGATAAGGATGCACTAATATATATATGTGTTCCTGTTGTTGTTGTTGTTGTTGTTGTTGTTGTTTTACTTGTCCATGGCTCTGCACCCATACTCACACTTATATTTGGGAACATTGGAAGTAATCATGTGCCCAGTTGTGTGATGTGTTTCTGGTGACTGCCACAGTGCCTAAGTGCCCGTTAAGAACACAAGCATGTGGGGGTTTATCAGAGCTTAATGGTACACACTTGATTAATCAAGACATCCTGTGGCTTGCACAGATATATTGCTCAATCAAGCTTAGATGCTTTGTTAATTAAATTTAATTTCCACATGATGAATAAATAGGCAGGGTCAACCATACAGTATTACAGTTACATCACACGACATTTGAAGTGGAGAGGAGTAATACAATTAATAATGCAATTAATCTGAGATATCTAGAAGCAAGTATGTCTACTATTCACAAGAAATACATAATGTTATATTTTGAATGATTTCTATCTGACAGTGTTTTTATATTTCTCAAAATTATTGTTGAAAGGATATCATAGTCCATTTAATATTTATATTAACTTTTACAATGTCAATTACGCTATTATAGCAGTTATAGAGTTTCTGCCATAACTGTACAATATTTTTACATGAATATGGAAGGCCATCAACACCGAGTCCAGCAGTTTTACAAACATGAGATTCACTTGAACACTACCTGGCAGTTACCTTAAACACATACGTATGTAATAAAAATCCAGCAGTTCAATCATGAGATGGCATTTGTCACATTATGGCCTGGTGTGGGCAGCACAACAGGAAAACTCATGATTCTTCCAAAAATGGAAAAGGTTTATCCTTTCAGGTTTGTGAATGTACAGTAAAGTACAGTAGAGTAAAGTAAAGTAAAGTAAATTCGACCACAACTTCCCCGATGGAGTTTTGTATTTGCTGAGAACAAGTGACAACTTTGGCTTGTTTTAGAGCAGAGCTTGTCGAAGTGGGAGGTGGGCCTCCCCGGAGGGAGGGAGGGCTCTGAACATTTTCAGGGGAGGAATTATTAAATTAGTTCAGAAGGAGATCACATAGAATAGTCTAAAATGTGTGTGATATGGGTAAAGAAACTAAATAAAAAAGGACAGACCTTTTTTAAGTAATTGGTGTGGTCTGAAATGATGTCAAACAGCAATAGTAGGCTATCATGACTCAATTGTTGAGTTTCTATGGAGTCAAATGACATAATCATGATCCCAAAGGGATCCAGTAATTGTGTGAAACTACACAAGTAAACTTGGGGGGGAGTGGGTGCCTTTTGCCAAGCTTTGTCTGAGAGGAGGCCCACAGTCTCAGACCTTGAAAACCCCTGTACCTGAAGAATGGTCGGACTGACTCAAAAACATCTAGATTCATTTTTTGGGAGCCACAAATACCAAGGACAAACTTTCATGGAAATCTGGTCATTGATTTGCTAGATACATTACAAGTTTCAGGGCAGTCTGGGCAGTAGAAGGTCTCATGACATGGACGAACAAAGGGAATGACCCAATGGCACTGCCATCTTCAGACCTGACACTAGCAGAGCTAAAATGTATGTACAAGTGTGTGTTTTATATCATGAGCCAAATCCTAGAGTTACCATTTCTAATCCCACTATGTCTGGTAGAAGATGTCCACTGTTATTATAACCCCACTGATAAATTTGGTGAATTCTTGGTAAACTTTCATGCCCGTGTCTATGACAAATGCAATTCAATGTAAAAATCCTCCAATACATAATACCTTTGTGAATCTTATAATGTGTAGTTGCTGGGACTATGCAATATATGTGTTTAGTCTATGGTCTTCTTGGAATGCATTATATTGTATGGTGCTTCTAGTCATTTGTCCCTTCATTATATATATAAAAAAGTAATAATGGCCAGTATATTGTCATCAGAGAGATTTTTTCCAAAATATCTGTATGGAGTATTTTTTGTCACCAAAAGAAGCAGTAGTGAGATATTATAAACATAAAAAGAAGTAATTTTACATAAATACAAATAGGATTTCCTCCCTTTATTGTCAGAAGCCTAATTTACAGATGTAGCTCGTGATAGAAGACAGAAAAGTCAGACTTGAGGTGGGACTCAGTGCTTGTCAAAGCCTGTCACTGATTCTCCAACAGAAAACCTCAAGTAGCAGAAATCTCAATATATCTCAACTTGGCCAATGTGTTGTGCAGATAACTTATCCTGACTTTCCATGCAAATCTCTACGCTAATGTTGACCTGTCCTCTCTCTCACAGCAGGTGCCTATAACTGTGTCTCTCTTTAAGTTAAGAGAGACGTTGTGCAGCTGTCGAGAGGGACTGAGGGGTCGGTGTTTGAGGGTCCAGGGTAAGGTTTATGTGCTGTGTTGGGACTCCTACTTTCACAGGTTATCCTCTCTCTTCTAACCCTGAAAGTTGTCCTCAACCTTCTGCGTTTTCTCTCCCCTCTTTGAGTACGATGCTCTCTGGTGTGGAAACTGTACTGTTTTGTACTGTGTACTGTGTGTATATTATTGTGTCACATTGATTTAGTGTTTGTGAATACATCTCTCCTCTAATTTTTTCCCTTTGTTTGACTCTTTATCTTCTCTCCCTCTCACTGTGTCAACCACAAGTTTCTTTCCAGGTGTGCTCACTGTGCTGTTAAGCTGGTTATCACGCTAGACTGGCTTGCCAAACTAAACCAAACACAAACATAAGCAAAGAAACACATAAAAAAAGAAAACTTGGGTCATGTACACTTTATTGGCCTTTGTTTATTGTAATAACCCCTGTTTAACCGTATGTTATATATATATAGATACATATACTTACACATATAGAAACTATATATGTACTTATATGTATCTGTATATTCAGCCATCCTTACAGTATATAGGGCCCACCATTCTATCTATATCCCCTTTAACTATGTGGGTCCTCTCTTCCTTTGCCTCTGTCTTTCCCTCTCCTTCTGTCCCTATCTGTGTAGGTGTCTATAGTCAGCCTTATAGCTAATGCGTTGGGCTTCTCCGATCTAGGCCCGATTAAATCACTCAGGACACTGAGGGCCTTGAGACCCCTCAGGGCCCTGTCACGTTTTGAAGGGATGAGGGTAAGACCTAAGACACCAGGCAGCTGGTCCTTCTGCATGCCGATTAAATAAAAGCATCAACGCATGCTAGAAATGGCAATATAGGAAATAAAAAAAAAATGTCTCCAAGAGGAAATTTTTTTTAGATAAACGCTTTTATCAATCAGAAGCTTTTTTGCATGGATGCAGATCATCTCAGATGGTCACAATACATCTGATTTGATTTATCATATTTCATTTCATATATTATAAATTTAGCGCTAATGTTAAGGCAATTTGCAGGAATTTACCCATAAGCAGTATTAACAAAACACCTTAAAAACCTGCCCCGTGCATAAGGAAACACCAGACCATAACAGGGATTTTGATCTGAATGATGCAACACATTATAATTACTCAGCTCTGAAGTATCCAGCACCAGCCGAGACAACAACTAGAGGTTGGTATGAACCATCACACAAAACCTGTTTGAAGTGAATCATAGGACAGGTTTAATGCGGACTGAAGTAACGCAGTCTGAGCAAACAAACTGATATCTGTGTGTTTCTCAGCTACAGAGCCCACCAGTTGTCACATGATAGATGAACAAATTGAAATTTGTCCACATGGTTAATTAAGCTCTTTTCCAGTCTGCACACACTCAATTAATCTGTCCTTAACCGCGTGTACAGTTTCCACGTCAATAATTTTGATACCATGTGACCCCTGGAGGGTTCTGTACGGAGCTTTGCCAGCCGTATTTTCTTTCTGAAGTAATAATTGGGTTCTTCTTATCAGTATTTGAATGTGTGATGGGTTGGATCAGCCTCTGATTGTTGCTGGGCAGAAAAACAAACCTTGCCAGTGTCTGAGCTCAGCATCCTCCGACTGTCGCTCTGCCTCAAGTGTCCTGTTATCTGATCCTATCACAGTTTGGCTTTGGCATTGTCACACTGGAAGATCAACAAACTTCTGGTTGCATACCCCCCTCCCCCTCGCCATCCTTGCTCACCACTCCTTAGTGAATGTCATCGCCATGATTTTCATAATCACCATTTTGCAGTAGTTATATTAACTGACCATATGGATGCTTTGTCTGTATACTATTAGGCAGAACGCTAAAATGAATGAGAGTTTTGACATTTGTTGTTTGCCTATATAGTTTTGATTCATTTGGCTTTCTGTTATCATGGTACCTAAGTGTTTGGAAATGCACATTCATATGGTGTCCTCCCTAAACTAATAGCTTTATCTTCTCAAACATACGTACAATTCTTAAAAACTAGTTTATATACATCACTTATGTGCTCATTTGTCAATATTTGAAACCCTGTGGCAGTTATACACAGTCATAGTTTGGGGTTACTCAGCGATTTGTTTTGTCTTTATAATAAATTAAATTAACTTGTTATTAAGTCCAGAATTAACCATGTAGATCTAACTCTCGCTTTCTCTCTCTCTCTCTCTCTCTCTCTCTCTCTATATATATATATATATATATATATATGGTTGTGTACAATTCATACATCCATATAATCCAAGCATTAATACAAAGATTTCTATGTATAGAATAGTTAATGGTTAATGATAGAGGAGTTGCATTTTATAGAGATGTTACATTACATCGTGGCACTATACATGGCAATAGAAAAATGTGATCATATGGATGTGGAGCTGGAAATGGATTGTAATGTAATCAGTCATAACTGATTGCAAAAGGCCAAAATTCAGTGTCATCCATTAACACTGAACTGTCAGGTCTCAGCTTGAAAATGCTGACAAGCTTATATCACTAAAGAGCGTCCTTATCCTACTAAAGTGACGATGCCTGAATTATGTATGTGGCTGATAAATGGGAAAAAATCACATGTCCTCTTAAACCGCATGAGCACACTATAGATCAGACAATGTTTCATTTTGTGTAGATAAAGATGCAAAAAGCTGCCATATTTTAATAATTACTTATTTGCAGGACTAAAAACCTAATCTCTTCACACCAAACAGTGGACAGCATTGTTACATCCCTAAATGTTTTAATGTGATTGGCTTCATCTTGCACCAAGAAATCAAATAACACACCTAGAGCCTGTAATGGAGGGAAGGAATGTGCATTTCTATGTATGTTTGTGTTGATGTTCTTATGTGTGAACATCTCTGTGCAGCTGGTGTGTGACTGCTAAGTCACAGTGGCTCTGTCTCCTTGCTGCTCTCCTCCTCAGGTTGTGGTGAATGCCTTGGTGGGTGCCATTCCCTCCATCATGAATGTGCTGCTGGTGTGTCTCATCTTCTGGCTCATCTTCAGCATCATGGGTGTCAACCTGTTTGCTGGAAAGTATTACTACTGTTTCAATGAGACAGCTGAGGAGAACTTCCCCCCCGATGAAGTCAACAACAAAACAGAGTGCTTTGCGCTCATTAATGCAAACTACTCCGAAGTCAGATGGAAAAACGTCAAGATCAATTTTGACAATGTGGGCGCAGGATACCTGGCACTCCTGCAAGTGGTGAGAAATCTTTACTGTTACTTTTGTTTCTCTCCTCCAGTATGAAGTGTTTAACCTGTTTTTTTCATGCAACGTGTCTGCTCATTAACAGGCAACGTTCAAAGGCTGGATGGACATTATGTACGCAGCAATAGATTCTAGAAAGGTAAGCATTTTGCATTTTAAAGTGACATTTTAATCTGACTTCCAGATCAGTTTGCAGTTGTGCAGTTTTGTATGTATTGTCACGTTTTGTCCCGCCACACAGGTGGAGGACCAGCCAGTCTACGAGGACAACTTGTACATGTACATCTACTTTGTCATCTTCATCATCTTCGGCTCGTTCTTCACCTTAAACCTCTTCATTGGTGTTATCATTGATAACTTCAACCAACAAAAGAAAAAGATAAGATTCAAATTTCCGAACTCTTATGTTTTGATTTGTACTGGAATGAATTTAAATCCTTACAGATTGTAACCAAATTGTTTTTGTCCCTTCACTTTGGAGGTCAGGACATCTTCATGACAGAAGAGCAGAAGAAATACTACAATGCCATGAAGAAACTAGGGTCAAAGAAGCCACAGAAACCAATACCCAGGCCTCAGGTAAGTATTGTTTTCTGCTCTTTTTCTTCACCACCAGGCAGGTTTGTAATCGTACATTTCTAAAGATGAGGAAAAGTTACTCCAACTCCCTCCTTTTATTCCCTCCCTTTCTCCTCAGAACAACATCCAGGGCATGGTGTTTGACTTTGTGACGCAGCAGGTGTTTGACATCTCCATCATGATCCTCATCTGCCTCAACATGGTCACCATGATGGTGGAGACGGATGATCAGTCAAAGGAGACAGAGGAGGTGCTCTACTGGGTCAACTTCGTCTTCATTGTGATCTTCACTGGCGAGTTTTTATTGAAGCTCTTTGCACTGCGTCACTACTACTTCACCAATGGCTGGAACATCTTCGACGTGGTTGTGGTCATCCTTTCAATTGTGGGCAAGTATTAAAAAGGGCTACTCATGCATGGGAAAAATACGTGTGAAGCAGCTTAATGGGGAATAGCTCTGATGTTGCCCACATGACTGCGCTTTAAGGACACAGCACACAGAGGTTTAAAGGGTCACTTCCTCAAAAAATAAAAAACATATTTAGTCACTTTTCTTGAGTGACTAAACAGAAACTAAACAGCTTATTTAGTTTCTGAGACATCTGTCTCCAAGCTCCTCCTGAAAGAGCAGTAACATGTCAAAACGTCTTAACTGGACCTATCAGTAGATAAAAATCAAAATCATTCACTATGTGCTATTAACAAAAAATAGTAATAAATAAAATCCCCAAAAATGTAAGGCAATTTAAATTTTTGGTTATCAACTATTGGAGTTAAAGGAAAATAATAAAAGGGTTTTCTCAATTTTAATGAAAATATAATGCTTTACATTTTTTGACACTCCATTATAATTATTAAACAAAGTTCCAGCAATGTGTTTACGTTGCTCTGGATAATCTACAGACTTCATTTTCTTTTCATACTTTCTACAGAACAAATATTCCTTATAAAAACAGTGTTCTTAGGTTTTTTTCTTAATTTCTTTGCACAAATGTAATAGTTATCGAGTAAAGCAGTCAGTGATCATCTATATTTTAACCCAAGATATGCTGTGTCTCTTTTCGCTCCCTTTTACTTCCAGGAATGTTCCTGGCAGACCTGATTGAGAAGTATTTTGTGTCACCAACGCTCTTCAGGGTGATTCGTCTGGCTCGTATTGGCCGGATCCTTCGTCTTATCAAAGGGGCCAAAGGAATCAGAACTCTACTGTTTGCCCTGATGATGTCACTTCCTGCTTTGTTCAACATTGGCCTGCTACTTTTTCTGGTTATGTTCATCTTCTCCATCTTCGGCATGTCCAACTTTGGCTATGTGAAGCACGGGGCCGGAATCGATGATATGTACAACTTCGAGACCTTCGGCAACAGCATGATCATCCTGTTCATGATCACCACGTCAGCTGGCTGGGACGGCCTCCTGCTGCCCATTCTCAACTACCCTCCAGACTGTGACCCTTTATTGGAGAATGCTGGTACCCCCGCCACGGGAGACTGTGGCAACCCTTCTGTGGGCATCTTCTTCTTTGTTATGTACATCATCATTTCTTTCCTCATTGTGGTTAACATGTACATCGCCATCATCCTGGAGAACTTCAGTGTGGCCACGGAGGAGAGCGCCGACCCACTCAGCGAGGATGACTTTGAGACCTTTTATGAGATCTGGGAGAAGTTTGACCCTGATGCCTCCCAGTTCATCACCTATGCCAAGCTTTCTGACTTTGCTGATGCACTTGAGCACCCACTCCGAGTCCCCAAGCCCAACACCATTGAACTGATCGCCATGGACATGCCGATGGTGAGTGGCGACCGCATCCACTGCCTGGACATTCTGTTTGCCTTCACCAAGCGCGTGCTGGGTGACAGCGGCGAGTTGGACATGTTGAGGCAACAAATGGAGGAGCGTTTTGTGGCAGCCAATCCTTCCAAGGTCTCTTACGAGCCAATCACCACCACTCTGAGGCGCAAGCAGGAGGACGTGTCAGTCAGAATCATTCAGAGGGCCTACCGTTCCTACCTGGCCAGGCGGGGTTTTGTCTGTAAGCGCAAACCGTCCAATAACAAAGTGGAGAATGGCGGGAACAATCAGAAACAGGAAAAGAAGGAGGGCACCCCCTCAACTGCCTCCCTGCCCTCTTATGACAGTGTAACCAAACCTGACAAGGAGAAGCAGGATGACAACAATGAGGGAAAAGGAGGAAGGAAAGAGAAAGGAAGAAACCAAAAAGACATCAGGGAATCTAAATGTTAGAGCGTTGGAATAATAATCACAGTAATAACAATAAAAAATATAATTATGTAACTTCAAGCGAAGCGAGAGGAAACTCACCCACACAGATGTACAGATTATTTCATTTGCAAGTCAGAAAAAATAATATTCAGTAATTTTGTTTACAGACTTCATTCTTATATTGATGCAGAGGGAAGCAGCTTGGTCTGTTACAGCTTGAAGACTCTTGAACTTCAGTCAAACCAAACATAATCAGCATACTGTGTGACATTGTTGTAATCTAGACTACTGATCTTCACAAAAGGGAATGAAAAACAGACAAGGAAATGTCTGTCTGTCTGCTGAAAGGCAGACTGCTCACTTACCACTGGCCTACAGATAAGACAAGTAACTCTATACCAAGAGGTAGAATGAAAAAAAAAACACTAAAGGAATTCAGCATCTGGATGCAAGTGATGGATTCCTATGGAAGACGGTGTTGTGAAGGAAAAACAAGGATGCTGCTTGATGCTGAAGAATTGTCCTCTTAAATCAGCCAATGAGTGGTTCTGTGTCATTTGGTACTGAGTTGTATAGAGTGACACACACAAATGACACACTCACTCTGTAAGAGCAGAGGGATGACTGGTGAGTGAAAGACACAAACGGCAGAGAGCGTTGGAAATACTTTTCTGTTTTATTAAAGCTAGAAAATGTTCATTTGAGCAGCAAAAATGCAAACAGACAAAAAAAGAACAATATTCAACATTTTGCCCATGTCACTTAACTCTTCTACTCATTTTATCTTTGTTATACCCACATCAAAACGCTTTTTTTACATGGGCTTTCACACCAATTGGTTAAGGGTCTGTTTATTTTGGGGTCAACTCGGGCCAAGGGCTTACATTTACTCAGAAAGATTTCCAAACAAATACATAAATAATTGTGCTTGTTCAATGCATAGAAATGACTTGCATGATGGCATGTTTTGATCAGAAATCTTGCATGAATTATCATAGTCCACAAGACACTAATACTCAGACCACAACAGTGGCTCGACTGTAAGATCGAGACATTGTCAAAAATTTGAAAGCTCAGAGTTCAGAGTAATTTGTTTAACAAAGATAAGTGATGGGGTTGATAATCTAAAATGGATCCGAATTTTTATGTCATTACTCAACACATTTCAAATGACAATATGTTTAAATTGTTGCCTCTATAGACAGAAGAATGGAATATGCTGGTAAATAATATCACCGTAGGGGATCGGTGGGTGAAATCCAAACAATTATTTGCTGCTCTGGAGATTTTGAGTGTGTAAGATGTGGAAACGGATGTCTGTGTGTATCATGGGACTGCTGTGTTTGTTAATTTGGACTGAAATGTTCTCAAAGACGCAACATGTTGAAACTTAAAAGCTTATATTTATAATTTGTATGCACCTATGTAATGTTTCATACCATCTGCCTTTAGTTTTGTGTGAGCGGGCATTTTGGGAGTCCTACTGTCGGTAATAAGTCGTTTGTGGGGATTTCACAGGTATGGCAAACTCCTTTCTATCGTTGATGTTTCTCTGTGGCCAGGTTACACCCTTCTGAAAGGGCAGTGAAAAGTTCTAATTATTGTTCAGTTTACATCCTCTGATGTCATGTAGCTTATTTACATTACATGTGTGTCTTTTTATTTCTGTTTTTATTTTTTTCTTCCCTGTTGTAATTTTCATGTTTGGGTGGGTAATGAGTCTTAATTTACGCACTTTCATAAGCCACATCTAAGACGATGTCGAGGGAAATGGTCTTGCGCTGGAACATATGTGTCGGGTGTTAGTAGTATCCTATTTTAAACGAGAAACAGAAAATTATGGATGGGTGGTGAGAACATTGTGTGTGGAGAAGCCAAAGAGATCTGCCTTGTTATCCCTTGTTGCCCTTTGTCCATGGAGTGGGATTGGGTGAAGTATGCCCTGCCCATTCAGTTTTTTCGCTGTCATTAGACAGAGAGACCCTAGAAATGTATGCAATGCTTGAAAAATTCATCCCTTTTTCTCAGGAGATATTATAGATGTACTATTATGAGCTCTGCAACAAAATGCAAGTGAATGTGATGGGAGTATTTATGAAATCATGTTTTACTCTTTTGTGTTTTATGCCATGTTGATGGACAATGATCTTGGCGGGCTGCCTCATTTTGGCAGTCGCCCGGTCAGGGGCCAGTTTGGCGCTTCCTGCTTATGACGCTTAGAATTATAGGGCTAGAAGCATCTCAGTGAAACAGCAACATTTCGCTCGCTTGTAATGGCGGCGTTTATATTGATAGCAGATTACATTTGTGGTTAAGTCATTATGGACTGTAGTCTGGTCTCAATTAATTTCGACAAACAAAATAATAATGTTCACCCCAATAACAATCACAGATACAGGAAACACTGTGAGGAGATGTCATGAGAGTGAATTGGGATAAGTTGGTTTGAGCAGCACTCTTAATTCTTTCCGAAGCAGAAGTGACGTGCTCAGCAGATAGGCCCCAGATTTCAGTATTGAACAACAACAAAGTGCTCTGAGCCTCTCATTTGCCCTTTTTCTTCATATTTCTCTACTGCATAACAAATACCAAATACCCAACAGAGCACTGGATGCATTCTTAAGGTACTGTGAGCCTAAGCACCACACCACGGCTTTTGCACTTCCTGTTGTGCAGTGATGTCACTTCCTGTTTATGAATAACTCCCTCATCCGTTCTCAAGTTCTATAGTCCAGTTGCTGCATGAGATCTCCAAAATCAGTGTGGGTGTTAACTTGAACCAAATAAAACTCTGAATGATAAGCATAAAAGCTACTGCCGTCCATTTTCTCCAAGATCACAGTGGATATACAGATGCGTATTACAGAAAGGAAACCTTTAAAAAAAAAAAATAGACACACATACATCCATTCGGGAAAAAAAAAAGATGAAAAAAATAAATACAGTTCAGGCTATGTTCTACACGGCACAAACTGCAAAAGTTAAGAATGGACTTTTTAAGAAACTATAAATAATGTAATATATTATTTTATTTTAACGGCATGTGTAGTTTTTTGTAAATACAGGATTACCTAAAAAACTACAGCTATTAATCTAACACTAAATATTAATAACCGTAAATAGAATGGCTTCCAGCTGACACCCCTTGTCACACTTGTTAGGCTGTGACACATTTGTTAGATGGAGTAGATTTTTTTGAGTCACTTTTCACAAAAAAGAGGGGAGAAAGCTAAAAGAATCTATATTAAAAAGCAGAAATTGTATTTAAAAATGTATAAATCAATACATACATATACAGAGCTATATTACATATATATATAT
The DNA here is from genome assembly GCA_023238725.1 of Scortum barcoo. NCBI lineage: Eukaryota > Metazoa > Chordata > Actinopteri > Centrarchiformes > Terapontidae > Scortum > Scortum barcoo. The sequence continues at coordinate 18,186,242 of CM041537.1, forward strand.
TCTATCATATATATATATATATAGTATATATACTCTCCTGTCCACTCCTTGCATTGAGGTGATACCAGAACCACAGAGTGTAACTGATCATGCTTCTTTCTTTGTGTGGTATGTTCAGAGAATAACCAAAACTCTGGCCCGCCCAGGACTTCTGCATACTGGGTACCAGCGTACAATGCATGGTGTTGTACTGGCTGCTTGCTGAGAATTGTGGAGCCTGCATTGGTGAGAGGATTGCACTACCAGCAAACCCTTTTGTACATGTGTGAAGATGTCTTGCCCCTAGTTTCCTATATGGTTCACACACAGATATACAGACGCAGACAGACACGCACTCACATGCGCACACTCATAGCCTTTTGCAGGCAACCGCTGGTTAACCAGTGTGACCCAGTATGAGCCACAGCTCACTTTGTGCGGCAATTTTTTGCTCGTTTCAGCTCTAACCCTCCTCCACATTTTCTCTTAACACACTGCTGCAGTTTGGAGTTGATCTTTTAATTTCCCTGTCACTTTCGATATGATATATCTAATGATTTAAGGGTTAGTTGTCTTAACTGTCTGTGTGTTTGTTTATGGTGCAATATCTCTTAACGGCACGTGCCTTTTTAGCTTCCTATTTAGTCTGTCAATAAAATCAGCAATGAGGATCTCAAAACCCATGGAAGTGAATCAAAACGGAGCACGATAGAAACGATGTATTGAGTTCGAAATTAACTTGTAAACTGAAAACTCACCACCTAGATTAGATTGTCTGGACTAACATCTTGTAGAGTCATGTAGTACAAGTGCTCTCTCTGTGTGTTCTGCTTATCGGCTCTTGGGCTGGTAAGAGAACAGCTTGCCTTCTGTTTTACACTTCTGTTCATTTCCAAATGTTGGTTTTACCAATCGGTATATGAGGCCATTCTTTTGTAGCATGACTGAGATATATTTTCTTTTCTTTCCTGAAAATAGGCTAACTGAAAAAAAAAGAAAAAAAAAACAACAACTTTTGACTGTCATTATCTCTTGCCACTAATACAGTCAGAGAGAGGACGTGTGTTGCACAACCACATGGGACAATTAAATGAGAATCAGTGAAAGAATATCTTCATTTGAGCACGAATCTATTTCCAAATAATAAAGCAGCCTTCCAGTTACACCTCTGGCTGGTGTCGTTTTTGGATATAACATTTATAACTGTCGTACAAGATATGTGCCATCATGTCTGTCAGTGGGTGTTGAACTACCTCATTTACTGTGGGAATCGAAGTGGTTACATTATCTAAGTGATCCAGTGGACACTCTAAAGAAGGTGATTTTGTTTTGCTTGTTATTCCTGACATTCCTAAATAGGAAGACTACATGTCTGAAAGCCACACCGGATAGTGAGAGACAGAGGAAACTACAGCAAACAACACAGTACACTTCAGAAATGCCCAAATCACATGATCTTTGTCCATGCTTTAATAATACTCAAATAAGATTATCGTTGATGTGGTTGGGTGTGTCATGGTGCAACAGCACTGAAATGACTGTAAGAGCAGGTGTGTGTGTGCGTGCATGTGTGTTTCTTTTCTTCCTTCCCCCTCCTCTTTGCGTGTGTGTAAGGTGGCGCACTGAATAAGGGAAGGAGAGGGGAGGAGGAGGAAGAGGAGGGGGAGAGCAGAGACAGCACTGCAGTGCAGATAGATGAATGCAGTGGCCTGGGCTGAGTCAGCAGCATGTTCCCAATAGGCTCAGACTGTACAGTGCACTGTATAGCACCTCCTTACCCACAGCAAGCAAGCAGAGGGAGAGCGAGCTACAGCAAGAAGATGAAAAGTAAATGAGAACAATGAAGAGAGGCGCACACACAGTAAAAAGCTAGTCTGTTGCTATGGATTTATCCTTCACCTCCTACCTGCAGTGTTTGAAGTGCATCACTTGTTTTGTACAGTTTGATGCCCTAGCTTACATGAGATGAGTGTAAAACACAGGATTATACTCCGATATATACTGATTCTAAAATACTGGTAAATGCAGCTGTTCAGATACATTTTAGAAAATTATGAACCAATTTAACTTTTTATTTTGTATAATTTAAAGGACAGTATGTGCAGGAATTGTTTGTTTCCACTTCCACTGTGTTTCTAAATGTGACTTTGCTCTATAGACGCCATCAAAATGTCTTAATGCTGCACTTCACACATGCTTTGCACCACCACCCCACCCCTTGTGGTTTCTGTCCTTGCATCTATCTGAATAGCAGTGCTTGGTAGCATAGGGTGGGATATGGATTAAGTAGGACGTTGGTGTGATCTGTCAGGATGTCCAAGCAAGTTTGTGTGAAGTGAAGAGGGAGGCAGGCGGGGGAAGGAGGTGTGTGTGTGTGTGTGTGTGTGTGTGTGTGTAAGGGATACAGAGAGAAGGAGATTGTATGTCTTTGAGGAATCAATAACGTGTAATCTGCAGTACTGCCATGATGATCAGGTATCGGGGTAAAGTGATGGTTTACTTTGTTCACTCGTACCTTCTATATTTCTGTATTTCTGTGTCAGGTCTGCTCCACCATGCAGAGGATGAGTGGAAAGAGGCAGAGAGTGCATAAATCAAATACGTCCACACAGACCCACTTTCACTCGGTTCAATCACCACGTACAGAGGAGGTGCACAAGGGCAGGGGCCTCACATTATTCTCTTGAATGAAACTGTTTATTTCCTGTTTTCACATATTTCATCACCTAACAGATGAAGGAATGACTTAAATGCCAAAAAGATATTACAGATTTATGTTTTTCTGCTCTTTTTACTCCTGGTTTGGCCCTCTATGTCACTGTTGCCCCATCTACTACATAGGTTAACCTCTTTCTGCCCCTGTTGGACTCGGATTAGTGTTTTTCATCCCCTCATGCCCCTGAAAGCTTCTGCAGGGATCACAGCCTTTAAATAATGTGTATGTTTTCAGTTACCCCTCCAACAGACACTAGTGAACTGCCTCAAATGACTTCTTACAGCTATCTAACCCCCCCTAGTGGGACTTAAAGGAAGTCACCCAAGACAACTGAGTCACCTCCACAGGTCAAAGGTAGGGCTTGCATTTGTAGACACAAGGTTGTAGGTTGCATAGCGTAAAGGTGGACATTATAGCTCTCATGAACATCAGCGAAAGTGGCACAATCATAACAGACTGAATCCAACTATTTTTTATTTTATTTTCAAAATTATTTCCAAAATGAAGCCTCAACATGGACACAGATGAAATATTTGTAAATCCCTGGCAAGTGAAGTCAGCACTGAGGTTAATTTACTTTTACTTAAAATGCACTAAGTATTAATTGTTATATTTGTATACAGTAGCTATGCAGTATAATGACTGAGAAGCCTATTATCATATATTATATTATAAATTAGACATTTTATATATATGTAAAAAAGAAAATAACTCTCTTTCGTAATAGTTCATTAAAAATGAGAAATAATTTGAAAAATAAATAGATGTAAAGTGAAACCTCCCTTACTGTTTATCCTTTAAGACCAATTTGAGGGCTATAAAACCTGAAATCTTCCCAACCAGTCAGCTGTATTGACAAACCATCAGCCTGTTGGCCTCCTGTGAGAGAGCCTGTTAGATTCAATTAGATGTAATTTAATAATACAATTAGCCCAGCTTTGATTGGACTTAAGTCGAATTTCATTAGTAAACCTTTACAACTCACCTGCTGGTTGGTTTCTTCTCCCAGTCCTCGAGTACACATCCTTTTTCTGGATATGGATTACTTTTCCCAGAGGTGGAACATAAGTAAATGCACCCCTGTGAGACAGGATAAGGTAGAGAAAATGGATGGATGGATAATGCTACTTTGGATGTTGATGGAGCAGCTACAGTGTGAGCATAGTATAGCATGGATCTGAACTCCATTCAGAAAACCAGCATTTTAAAAGTTGTTTTCTTGTTCTCCGTCAGACAGACCTGACAAAGCATGACTGGAGACTTTTTACAAATCTGCATCATTATGTAGTTCTTTCGGCATCTTTTTGATCACTTTATTGCAATTAAATCTAAGTAAAATCATTTTGGGACCACACCGCTGTAGTTAGTGGAGTCTGCTAAGCTAATATCAATAAATGAGCAACACACAACTTGACACAGGCAACACATCTGATTTATAATTCTCAGTCTGGTTCACTCAGTGTTAGTGTTTTCATCCAGCTAATGTTGCTCTGATTACGTTGCTGAGCCTCTCACTGAAACTTTATTTAACCCTCATGTTGTGTTCTGGTCAAATCTGACCGAATTTAAAAGTTTTATCTCTGAAAAATGTACTTAATTTGATCAGACTGACCTTAGATTCCATGACTTTGTCCACAAAGAGGATTTGATTTAAATATATTTTGTGTGTTTTATTCAACTTTAATACACTCTTGGTGTTCCCGGTCAAAAATGACGGGGGAGACGACAATTAGTGTATGAAAGTAAACTCAGGTAATACATCCTCATTTGTCAGATGGACACACACACACACACACACACACACTTTGGGTTCCCTTTCAATCACTACACGAACCTTTGCCCAGTAGAGTTTCTCTCCCACAGGGAGCAACACCTGTTGGCAGCTTCTCACAGACAGCTGCAATGTAGTTTCAATAATACTGAACTTTTCTCGTAGATTTGGTATATAATGCTTTTATGAGGCCTTGCTCACGGTTCATTATGTGGCAGCATCATGGCAGGCTGATTTACTGCAAGTGAGGCTCTTGATTATATATTTGATCACCACACTGTTGAGGAGGAGAGAGGCCAGGAAACTGGCAGTGAGGATGGATTAGAGGAGGAAGTGTCAGAAGCTGAAGATGACAGAATATAATCCAGAGCAAGAAATAACTGATGTGAAAACAAGCGTAACGTGCCATAAATAAATGCAATGCATACATTTGCAAGGCACATGCATGCAACAGTCTCTGCACATATTGTCTAACATGTGCATGAGCTTCATCTATAACTTGCAAAAGGCATTCTCTTGTACACCGAGGCTCACACTGCTCAAAATGTGAAACAACAGGAGGCAAAACAACACAAGAGGGAAAACCCTGGGAAGAAGCATCTCTTAGAAACAGCTACCCTCTAGCGGATTATATGTATTAAACCATTTTATAGTGCTCAACAGTTGTTCTTTAATGTATTAAGATATTGATCTTGGAATATTGTGAAATTGTTAAGTGTAGTGTTGGGATAATTTCCTTTGTACACAAATAAAATCTTCCTGGTCACTTTTGACCAGGAACACAAAAAAGGTGTTTAAATGGTTTCAAAACAAATGTCGTTGGTAACTTTGACCCAAAGTAGTCTGTGATAAACAGTGTTCTATGTTTCATCTGATTATTTCTTAAAGTCAAAATAATCCAGAAATTATGTTTTTTAGAACTCGAATTCAAGATGTATAAGATGAGATCAATGAGGCATACAGGCCATGAATAACAAATAGAAATTCAAAACTTGTAATGTTCACAAGAATTTAAGTTGATAAAAAAAAAAAATCTAACACAACAAATAGTGATAATATATGTATTATTATAGTTTTTATGATAAGTCTTAATGGAACGGTCAACGGTCAGGTGTATTTGTTAACAAACCTTTTTCCGAATGTAGCATACTGAACCTTAAATGTAATAAATAAAGGACGGGGCCATCCTCTTAATGTCAGTTCTGCATAAAAACTACTTGTTTAAGGATGTTCTGCTGCTGTTCTGCTGATAATACTCTCACACAGGTGATTTCTGAACCTCAGAGTAAGTTTATCTATGTTGTACTGAAGACCACATGGAAACAAATAATACTGCATTTGACAGACTTTGCGGTCCCGTCCACCCCTGTGCAGGACTCAATGAAGTTTCTCGGCCCGGAGGAGGAGTTGTGCAGACCAGCCAGCAACAGTGCAGTATCACCACTGGGTAAGATCCTGAAGCGTCAGTGTAGACTTCATAGACACTCACTGTATAATGCCTTATTATCCTTATATCATCCTGTACAAACACCTGCAGTGCAAACTGTGCCTATCATGGGATATCAAGAGCCCGTTTGTGAAAAATACCCTTTAAAAATAGAAGCCTAGACACCCAAACCCAGCCTAGACATGACCTTTCTTAATCACTTCTTAAAATTGTACACAAACCGAGTCTGGAAGGTGTAAGTCTCCTAATATACGTTTCATTAGCTTACCTTAGCTTAAGGTGTTTTAACCAGCTTTGCTTGGTAAAATGAGTTTTCCTTCAGTAGATTCATATTTATTTCCATCTTCATTATATTCTGGAAACACTGTTTTTGTTTGTTGTCTATCAGTTAATAACACTAATATTTTCGCAGATGCTTTCTTTATACTATGAGGTACTTCTGAACAAGCCCCTGTAGGTGTCACTGTTACATCTGGTATCTGGCACTTGTACAGCTGCTGCAGCTGCTGTAGTTTGTGCAAGCTGGAGAAACAGTTGTTGTGATTGTTATACAAACAGAGACACTGCATTTTGGCAAAAGAACCATATGCATTTCACAGCTAAAGTAAATGATGTTTAAAGATAAACACTCCCATTTAACACAGTTGGTTTGTGATGGTTTGCTGTCTGTTTACAGGAATATGGTTAGAGGTTTGTTAAAACTGTCGGAATTTTAAGGGGTTGATGACAGTGACCATCATAATTAAATATAACTTTAATGTTGAACAGTTTGGGAAAAAGAGGACGCTGCTGTGAAAAAGCTGGATGATTACAGCAGGGTAAGATTCACTGAGGACGAAAAGGCAAAAGTTTCGGACTGCGCATGCCCTCCGCCCTCCAGACAAAAGAGCCGTGGACAGGGGGCGGTGTCCACTGGAGGAGGGTCAGGATCTTCTCCACTCTTCCTGTCCTTTTATCCTGCGCTCTCTTGAGCTTCTTATTGCATCGTCACATAACAGAAATGGCCCTGTCCGTCCTTACCGGTTTTACAATTCATTAATTAATTTTAAAGGGTCATTATTTCTTAACAATAAATAAACTGTAATATGTAATATGGTCCAGATAACAGTAGGAAAGGACCAGTATTCTGAGGCTGGTAGTCAAATGAGCTTTTAAAGCAATTGTTGGTTTTCCTTAAAATAACTGCTAAAATTAAATCCAAGTAATATAATCACTAATTTATGTAAGAAACTTTACTCCTCTTGTTGGATTTTATGCTTTCCTGTGGACAAGTTGTACTCTTGTATGTTCAGCTGACTTACTGTCTACTGACTAAAAGACTGCAGGTTAATTCATTGGAATTAATTATTTGGAAACGTACCATCTGTATGTAATTGGTGCCAAATGACATGGTTCTTTCCAGGAAACTTCCAAGGAAATTATTTAGGAAATTGACTATAAGGACCAGGGGAAAAAAGAATCACCAACATTTAGAAATGAAAAAAAGAAAAAAAATAATAGCTCTGCTTAAAGTAACTTTGGGGTGTGGCAGTTTTGCCTTCACTTAATTATTGTTACTCAGACCTTGAGAAAATTCCACAGACAAAAAGACAGTCCATTCTTTGGTGTGATATTTTCATTTCCATGACACAACAGCCTTTAGCGAGGTAGACTATAACAGGTCAAGATTTAGAAAAATTGCTCCTTAAACTGGCATGTGAAATGACATGAAATAAATATTTCCATGTACAATGTCTTCAAAATGAGGTAGAAATGGTTACAGAGAATGTATACGATACAACAAAAGAATTACAAAGACAACACTGAAATGCCATTTTTCCATCTGTTGGACAAATTCAACTCCTCTGACTTCAACCAATCAGAATAATGCTGAGAAACAAATACTGTCATTTGTCGTGATGTGTAGTTTAATGTAGAGCACATTCTTTGTGTGGCGTTGAAGAGCATTCAATTATTGTAGCTAAGCGCTTAAATACTTTTAAAATCTGGGGGTAAGAGTACTTTTTATTCACTGTATTTTCTGTTCAGCACATTTTGAAGCTAAATCTTTGTGTGATTAGGGTATTTTTTCCCCACACTCAACCACAGTCTGAATTCAAATTTATGAATGTGCTTATGTTTCCCAAAGAGGCATTAAAATACTTTTTCATCACATCCAATTTCAGACTACATCTGAATCTGCACTTGAGCCTAAATCTTACTATTAAAGGGGGATCCACTCTCTGGGCATGCTTTTAGGCGGTTTTGTTACCGCCACCAAAGGACATAATCTTGCATACATAAAAACAAACAAAAAAAAAACATAATATGGCACAACTTATGAAGTGATGGCAAAGTGGAGCAACAGACCTACAACTCAATGAAAAAGAAAGGGGAAAAGAGTTGTAACTGTACATGTGACAGCATGACAGTGCACATATTTGGTTAATATTTAACTTCTTCCTTCTTTATGATGTCAATTCATGTTAAAGCTAAAATCATGCTGATTGACTGGTGACACTGTCAAGTGGTTTTAAAATACTGATATGGGAAATGGAAATTGGACATTTAATAAACATACCTATAATAGAGCATATACTGTAGGGTGTTCTGTTCATCAGGAGTGGCTTGGCTTTGACAGTTTGTCCACAAAACCGTTTCCCCAACTAACTACACTAACACTTAACATGTCATTCATTGTCCACCAAAACCTATAAGAGAATTACATCTATATATGAAGAAAATATGTTTCATATATCTAAAAACATCATCAATGTACATTATGGCATGTATTGTCCTTTTTAAAAAAAAAATATCTGAATTACATTCAACATTTCAGGCCTTGGTACAAAAACCTCAAGTTTAATTTCCCAGAGCTAAGAAGCAGTGTGTGTGTGTGAGTGTGTGTGAGTGTGTGTGCATGTGTGTGTTTCTGTATGCATGTGTTTTCCACTGTTAATATCAAAGCCCAAGTTCATTGTTTCCCTGAAGTGTTCAGAGTATGTTTTCCTCTTAATAAAAGCCATGGCTCCGTTTTCACTTCGCTCCATAAAGCTCCCTGCAAACACCCTAAGGTAATAACATACATTCTTATTTTATCATTCTGAGGTAACAATATTCTTCCTGAGTATGCAATAACACGACTATAAATCATCCTTTTGAGAGGCAAAATTAATGCATATCAAAAGAAAAGGTAAATCCTAGCAGACAAGCAGGTAGGTCTTCATAAAGAATGTAATGTTGAGGCACTCACTCAGAAGCATTTATCCTCCATCGCAGCCTGCATGATGCCTCTCAGTTTGGGCTGTGCATCCAACAGAGGAAACAAACAGGCTCACACATCTCTAATCTGTTTACTCTGAGTGAATTTAGCAGTATGCAGACTAAAGAATGTCTTTTTTTGTTATTGTTTTTTTGTAGACATATGGTACAGTAAGTATTTTTTGTAATATTATGATAATTAAAGACAAGGCATAAGCTGCACCAGGTATGACATTACTCGCAGATTCTATCTAATAAGACCAGCACAAATCATGCATGTAAACAACACGCTTTGAAGATGACCTGCATATACTGTCATGGTGTGAGAGCGAAATACATTTTAAATGAACATAAAATGAACATAAATGAACATAAAATCGTATTATTCCCCAACTCTTTCTTTACATAAAAAGCAAGTTAAAGGGCGGCTTCATGTGTACTGTGTAATCATTTTGTGAGCAGCTTGCTATGTGTAAACTTGACAAAAAACAAAAATTGTTCGGCAAAGAGAAATTTGAGAACAAGAAGCAGGACATCAGGATAGAAAAAGGTAAAGAGTGTGAAAAGAAGGAGTTACAGGAACTGAAAAAAAGGCGAGAATGAGTAAAAGTTGGGGGGAAGCGTGGGATGAGCAGGGAAACATTCATTTCTCAAGGCTAAGTGACACACCAAGCCTCGGAGTCAGCTGTGTAAAGTAGCAGTGATTGTGCTGAAGTAGTATGGCATTCTCACCATTTAACTTATTGCTCTCCTTACTTTTTTGGTCAGTTTTGATTTTTGTGGTGTGGTAGAACGTATTGCAGTCAAAGGCCTTTTCCATACATAATGGCCACATATAATTACACCAGCCTCTAAAACAGCAACATTGCAGTGCTGCTGCTGCAGTAGCAGAAAGGAAATAAATAGGATCCTGAGAGAAACAGACACTCATACATGTAGACTGTCTTAACACTGTATATGTACAGAATGCCTTGACCTCACCCCTAAGACTTACCTTAACCTTACAGGGGAAAAACACCCCTGTGAATCTTTGGAAAACTCTTGAATAATGAACATGTTAAAGATGCACAAGAAAAACCAGTCCTATGCCCTCTAGTGTTTGCTAGTCAAATGAAACCTTTCATTAACAAATCCAATTTTATTCCCTTGAGTCTGTCTGCATTAAGAACCCTGGTTGGTTTCAGAGAGTGAGAGAGTCCTCTCAAATGCCAATCTGGGTTGTCAGTGCCCACCGGTGGGGTCCTCAGATCGTGTGTGCGAAGCAGGTATCTTCATAGGCATTCTCTGTTGCTGAGGAAAGTTGTGCTCCCCTGACACGCTCTCTCCCGCCAGGCCTGATGGTGGGCTGTAGTCCCTTGCCCCGCCATAAGTAGGTGACATCAGGGGCTTTCCAGGTTTGTAGGCCTGCTGGTCTGAGGCAGAGCCACTCATATCGTAGCCATTGCTGTGCCCGTTGCCGTGGCCTTTGCTGTGACTGTTTCCATGACCGTTGCCGTACTTTCTATAGCGTGATCCATCCACATCTGCATCCTCCTGTCCTTCCTCTGCCATCTCAAAAGCCTTGCGTTTCAGTGGCACCCCCGACTCGGAGGTCCCTCCAATGCTGTGAGAAGGGTAGCTGTAGCTGCCGCCCACCATAGTGGGCCGAGGGGCCAGTGGAGTTGGGGCACTAATCCCAGAGGGCAGGTAGGAGGCACTGGGGTGGCTGTATCCAGAGGAGAGGCTGGTTTGGGGGTAGCACCCTGGAGGGTAGTTGTAGACAGGAGTGCTGGCGCTGTAGCTGGGCACTAGGGTGGGTGTGGCCTGCAAAGAGTGTAGAGGGGCAGGGGGAAGTGCTGCGCTGGGCTGAGGGCAGTATCCTGAAGACAGGTAGGTGCTGTTGTAGGCAGGAGGGTAATCCTGAGATGATGGGGCGCTGCAGGGGCCAGCACCACTGTAGCCTGGCTCAGAGGCCAGGTTGCTGCTCACTACTGTCACACTTCCTGTGGTCGGTATGCCCACGGATGCAGAGCCCACCTTGGCGCCAGTCAGTGCCTCCAGTCCAGGGTAACACTCCATGCCCTGACCCAGAGCCCAGGGCTCAGTCTCAGTTTTCAGGAAAGTTCCATTCTCTGAGTAGGTCCCTGCAGCAGGGCGTTCATAAGACAGGCCTGAGTACTTCTCTGCGTAGCGTTTGAGTAGAGAAGAAGCTGTAAGGGCTGATATGTCATCACTTGCCCATGGGTAGCCTGCAGGGGCATAGCTACGGCGAGCAGCTGTAGAGTAAGGGTCATGTTTGTGGGCCGATGGCGGAGGCGGAGGTAGTAGAGGTGACATCTAGGTGCTGTTCAGGCCACTGAGATAAGGGGGCGGCGTGCTCCGGAGACCAGTGCATCTTCAACAGACCTGACAGACATAAGATCAAAACAGAATTAGTCCACAGTCATGAAATGATGTATCAAACCGATAAAGATTGTACACCACAGTCAAGCTAGTTTGCCCCCCTTTGCAGCCCAAAACTTACAAGCAAGCTTCATGAATATCTGCCCTCATAATCGTCTTGGCTAGCCGACCCTTTTCCAGAATCATGTCAATACTTAGCCCATGCTCTTCTACACAGTTTAATCCAGGCAGGGGACAACGGTTCTAATCTTTATGTGAAGCCGGCAACATAGCCCCCAGCCTGGTCTCCACGGTGATAAGCCTCTATCAGCCCGCTCACTGCCCTCTGTCTTTGCTTCTCTCACATTGGAGCCATTGTTGTCTCTCTGTGACTCTTTTAGTCCCACAAAGCCGCCCCCACCAAGCGTGTGATCTAATTCGGCCCAAACCTCAGGGGTCTGCTGGACGGGGGGATAGAGGAGGGAGGGTCAGTGTGCAGAGGAGGATCAGAGTAGATTTTCATCATACACAGAGAGAGACTGGACCAATATATGTATAAACACTATTACAAGTGTACCAATTGATTGAGCAGTCACATTTTCACGTGCCATGTGTGATTATACATGCACATTTACACAAAACAGAGTAATCCTCTGGTTCAGCGGTTGTGGCCTTTGATTGGCTTTCGCAGGCTTTGCCTTTTTGAACAGGCATTAGGCTCACATTCCAGGCATTGCAGAGTATTATTAAACTGTCCTGACCTCAGGCCTGAGGGCCAGAGGGGCTTCCCTACAACAGCACTGGACAGAGGAAGAAGCCGCTCTCTCGGTTTCTCCAACAGGGGCAGACTTCCTATGGCAGTATTTTAATCAAAATGGATAAACTGGCAATCAGCAGTATTGGTACATGTTCTTTCAAAGGTTTATGTTTCATTGTCATTATACAATACAGGATTGCAAAATGAAATGCAGTTGTAGTCCCCATCCATGCTACACACACAAAATATATATAAGAAGAGAAGAAGAACAATAAAAACGTCAATAAAGTAGAACAAACTACATAAAAGTAACATTAAAGGAATTTTGGTCAAAATATTTGCTGATTAATTTTCTGTCCACTGACTAATCAAGTAAATCACTAATTGTTTCAGCTTTCAGATTTACTTGTTATCGCACACTCGCTCACTCACTCACACGTCTGGTCTGAAACCATCTACTTGTGGATTATGCCAGATTGTGTCACATGTACGGTAGAACCACCAGATGGGCCTCAAATGCTCCACATGTTGATCCCTAAATTAAATGATCCTTCAGACCAATAATCCCACTCATCCAATCCAGGGATCACAGCGCTCTCAACCAGCACAAGGTCCACCCTCTGTCAGAGAAATCTTTATACTCCTGGGAATTCTGACTGGTCATGGCGTTCATCCCAAGCACAAAAACATAACTTGTATAGGGCAGAAAATGGGCTTATATTCCCAACAATTCATACGTAGATAAACACAGTGGCAGGGAACCAACAAAACAGTGGACAACATGAGAGGTACTCCAGAACTCAGGTTAGAATCAAAATGACTGTCTATCATGAGCCAGGAAAATACTTAACCCTCATTAGAGGGTGTTGATTCATTCTATTTCACAGTAAATCTACAGATCATGGCTGGATTACTGATTGGGTCTACTGGGCACAGGCCTGGGGGCCCAAAGGGTTAGGGGCCCCTAAGCCTCCTAACCACAGTGCCTACTGTGAAAGGATTGTTATTAACATTTCTCACTACAGAGTCAAAGGGTTCAGAAATTCACATCAATATCAGATCCCCAAAAAGTCAGAGAGAGTGTTTATCACCCTCATGTTTTCTGTATGTGTTGAGGCTTTTTGCTCTGTACTGACACCAACATGGGCCTCCAACTCCGCTAGAAGAAATAGCGTACAAAAATGTCTAACGCAGTGTGTTATAAACTGGGATGGAAAGTTTAAGGAATACACTTGAGATACAAGTGGGTGATCATGCTAAAGGCGTCGCCTATAACTGCATACATACTGGTTGTTATGAATGCCTTCACAGTTGCATGATTACTTTATCTCTTTAAAAGCAATTTTCTGATGCGGAAGTGAAAACATCTTATCTACAAAAAATTTTTTTGATAGTTTTTTGTGGACTTTTTTGTTCATTCTCCATATTTAAAGTTCACAGTTGACATGCATTGTATTTTGAACAGATTGAAAAACAAGTTATATTGAATATTAAGAGTATTTCCTGTCAGTGAGCATAGGCTAATATATCCAACGCCAGAATTTAAACAAGAAATGTGCCTCAACTGTTACGGTTAACTGTTTGTTACCTCCATCGTGTTAGGTTTAAGAGGAAGGTACACAATTACATTTTTTTAGGTATTCTGGCTACAAGCTGGGCATCATCTGCCATTTCAGTGTATTGGAGAAGAAGTTAAGTTTGCTGATGATTGCACAGTACAAATGTTTTAATTTATATTTTCACACAGTTGCAGGAATAGTAGAGGAGCCATTAAAAACATGTCACGTGAGGAATATTAAAAACTCTTTTTACATTTTATCATTAAAGCTTATATGAAGTATATTTTTGATCTCAGAATATTATAAAATGACTATAACTTTAACTTGAAATGGTTTTTTTTCTGTTGATCCTACAGAGAATCAGTCTGCAGCTCTTTATAGACTTCAGCTACATGATAAGTACAAAATATTCATTTTAAAAACAACGCTCGCATAAATACAAACACACTTAGAATTACAGAAAGTCAGGCTACAATGTCCACCAGTATAGAACGAATAAAAACTGCAAAATGGTCTTGCACCAGTGTTTACAAGCTCATGCATACAGGCAGACACACATCCAGGATACTCACTGGTCATGCTGATGACGGGCATGAGCCAATCGTTCGCCGCTACTCAATCTACTCAATCTACTCCTCCTACTCCGTCTTCACCTGATGGTCTATAATCTATCCAGGACATATTTGATGGTAATAATCTGCTGTGTCTGGAATCCTCATCAGAATTCAGCAGAAGAATGTGAAAACTGAGCATATCGCTGAGAGATCAGAACGACGAGAGGACTGTAGGGCCTGGATGACTCAAAGACCAGACTCGGTAAACCAGACTAATGAAGGATTAGAGAACACAGGGCTTATGGGAGTGTCAGTGCTCGGAGACAATCCGAAAGTCATGGACGAGAAATTAAAGAAGCACTGCCACTGACGAGCTTACTCCTCATCCCTGCCTTGAACTTATAACTTTTTTCCCAAGGTAATGTCACTGAATGATTCATTATTTAAATATATAAATAGATACTATTTATGGACATAATTTCTGAATATGTGACTACAAGGAAATAGTGTGGTACATTAATGCTGCCAATCATTCTAATGTCAAATTTCCATCTATTTCTGTCTGTTAAAGACGAAATTATTTTCTTATATATAGAAATATATAGAAAAAAAAGCCACTGTGGATATGTGTTTTTTTACTGTTTACACAATACATACCTCTAATGATAAAGCAATAATAAGTAAAATGATTGAGATATCTCAAAAGTTGAAAACTAAAGTTTTTTACTGTAACACTACAAAAGCACCACTCCTCACTTTTGCCACCTTTCCTCTGCATAGGTATGCATTCAGTTGCCTCCACATTATATTCCTTATAGCAGAAATGTTTACTCTTGGTGCACAGCAAGATAGCCTTAGTTCAGATTTAGCCATGATTGGTTTTCAGTGAGACAAATTTAGAGATAGAGAAAGATAAATGTTAAGATAACTGCCATGTTTGCCTCTTTCCTCCAGAAATGTGAACTTCTGTGACAGATTAAATAAAACCTTTTACTGTTGCTGAGCACTGTAGCATCAGACATCTGTGTTAAAGTGAGGACATTAGGGAGCAGGGTTTGGGTATTAGGAGGGATGAGTGAGGGAGCCCCTAACCCTAATCTAGTACCTCATGTTAGGCTTGGGGTTGAGAAACACGCCTTCATTCCTGGCCATGTTTGGCTTACCAAGAGACAAAGATGAGTTCTAAACCGGCTTGGAGCTATGACAGCTTTCCTTAATCATTGTGATTATCTTCCTGTTGACCAGCACCAGTGTTTCCTCTTCTGTCCTGCAGCAGTTTGAGCTACTGGACACATCAGACAAATGGAATTCTCACAGGGATGAGAAAACCATAGAAAAAAGGAAGTCATGTATCAAGAGAATATTTAGTATTAACGATGTGCTGTCACTGCACTGTTCCTTCCCGTAATTCTGTCTCGGCTCCAACTGTCCCATGTTGTGCAGAGTTATTAAAATGCTGTCTTCTAATGTTTAGCAATCTTGCATCATCAGTTTAAGGACAAACTCAAATGACAAATGGCACTGAAATATAGAAATGCATCTAGAAATGCAAAAGTTGCTTTATATGAAAAAAAATAATTGCAGCACAGACAAGTGTGAAAGTGATCCGAAGGCATTCTTTACATCCTCAGATCATTCACAACAATCATGCAACTCAAACAACTGCCAGCACTGTAAGATTCCCACCAGTTTAATACACTGCTTGTTTAACGCTAACACAGGTAGCAACTTAGGACATCTGCAACATTTGCAACATTTGTTATTTTACAAATAAGGCTTTTTGCATAGAAAATAAATCAAGAGCTGTTTTGTTAAAAAAAAACCAATTGATTAATTAATTGACAATAATTTTGATAGTAGTTTAAATCATTTCATGGTACCAGCTTCTGAAATGTGAAATATTTTCCTTTGAAAAACTGTTGGTTGGACAAAACAAGCATTACAAAAGGTGTCACATTGGGATTTGGGACAGAATTTCTTCAAATCAAATAATAAATCACTTGAAAATGATCAGCAAATTAATGAAGAAAACAAAAATAAATAAATACAACCTGTTAGCTGCAGTTCTGTGAAAATGAATTGAGCTCCACCTCAACAAACTACAACAGTAAATTTCAGCTTTATATATTTATGCACCAGTAATGAAAATAAAAATAACTTGACACTGTAAACTCTTAAAAATTTCCCTTCTCTCATTATCAGACCTATACATCAGTGAAACAGCGAAATATGCAGAATATGTGTGTTTGTGGGAGAAGGGTGCTTGTAAACAGCGACCTGATCTGTCCAATCAAAAGACGGGCTTAACGTAACGCTCCAAGCTCTCTGACCAGTCGTCAACAATCTCCACCGAACCAGTTTTGGAAATCTGGACGTGAATTCTTCATGGTGGTTGATCATCAATCGACTACGAGACACACTCTGGAAATTCACCAAGTGATTTCCTATTTCAGGGAAACACAATTATGCAAGTCATGGATGTTTTCTCATTGGAGGCCGGTGTGACTCATGGTCCACTGCATGGTCAGTATGAGTAATTAGGGGTTAATTAGATGAAAGTACATGTGGGGGAAGGGGGCCTGCCTGGAATGGGGATTTGGGGGTTGTGAGGCAGCAGAGAAGACGGGCTGGTCGGGCTGGCTGGTTGGCTGGCTGGACGAGGAGTGGAGACAAAACTCACCCTCCTGGAGCTGAAAGGTCCTCTGTTAGTGCTTTTACTCCACTCACAATAAACAAAGACTCACACATCCTGAGGACATGGACAAGACGTTGAGACATACGCACACCAAGTTGCGCATGAAGGCTCCTAATATTGTGGTTTTGGGTGTAGTGTTTAGCTTCAGCTGGCCAATAGGCAGAGGAGCTCTCAGTCATCTATCGGATGACTCAAGCTGCTGGAATGCCAAGAATCTAACCTGAGATCTATTTACAAAGCACATATCCTCTCCATACGCTCAACACACACCGTCCTCTCCCAGGCTGGAGGAAAGGGAGGGTGAAAGCAGAGAGTACATGCTTACTTACAGCACTGATAAATGACCCTATCAGCTGTGTGCACATTATTGGGTGATTTGTATTAGTTAGAGTTTATTCACAGCTCTGCTTGTGAGATCAATACATAACACGTCAGAGGAGATATTAAAATTACACAGAGCATGTGGCAGTGGACTACACACACACTCACACATACACCTTACCCAACCATCTCTTACTCTCTTACAGAGTAAATGAGGGTGAGATTGTTATGTAAGTGTTGACCATAGTCTAAAACGCCGAGCATGAAGCCAGTGTTGAGGAGAAAACCCTCTCTCTCCCTCCCCTTCCCCCTTCCCCCCCTTTTTCTCCAGGCCTGCACAGTCCACTGGGCCACACCGCTGTCAGCCAATCAACTACTGTACCATATCTGATTCATGTTTCACACATCTCTGACCCACAAGTTATATCTAACCACAAATCACACATCTAATTTAAGCCAGAACATGCCTTTCCCCACTCAAACAGACGCACACAAAAACACAGATTAATCTCTGAGGGATACTGAAGAAACTCGTTTAAATAATTATGATCCTCATTTCCAAATTTTTTCTCTGTTTTTCCCCCCACTTTTCCATCTCTCTGGTTGTGCTTCAAAGTCTTCCTCTCCTGACCCTCCCTCCTTCTCTCTGTGCTGTAGTAAAGACGTGGCCGTGTGTCCAAGCCTGTGTGGTCAGTTTTTCCCCCTCCCCCCTTAGCTCACACACACATATATGACAGAGGCCGGCCTGGCCCCTCTTTGCTTATTGTGTCCACTCATATATCAGGCTGCAGTTGACCAGTCCCTCCTCGCGTCCTCCCCATCTGCCCACTTAACTCTCTCTCTGTCCCATCATTTTACCAACAGCAGCACTTTATTGTAACACCTAATGAGGATCTAAGATGTGCTACAATTTGCTTAACAAGCTTTCATGATTACTATGGAGGACTGGTGTGTGTGTGTATGTGTGTGTATGTGTGCGTGGAGGCAGAGGGCAGTGTTTGTTTGTCCCTCTATACAGGCATAATGGGAAGCTGATGACACCAGGTTACTAACGATCTGGCTTTCATTCACAGAATCGCCTCACCCCAGTAACAGGCAACTAAAAAGGGCTAAGACCTGTTCATTACTCTCTTCCTGTCACACTATCGTCATTATGGACAGAGCCCATAAAGAGGTGTGTGTGATTGCGACTTGTATGTTAACTTGTTTGTTTTTGTGCAGACTGACAAGAAATGAGTCTGCGTGAGATTTGATTTAAGTAGCAGCGGTCGTAAAAAAAATAAAGGGCAGCATAAGGTTGTGAGCAGCCAAAGTTTCTGCGGAGTTTCAGGGAGTAATGTGACATTTGTGTGTTACTGAAACTTCTTGTCTGTTCAGAAGACTCTGTTTGTCTCAGTACATCTGTGTAGCTCTTAAAGAATACAAAAAAACCTAGAAGTAAATCCCTGTTGCATTATTCCAATCAGGTTAGCGCTGTAATCCTGTTAAAGCTTGGCCTAATCAATAGCCCAGTTAATCAATATAAGCATATTCATCAGCCTGGATAGCAACCTTGCAATCGTGATTAGCACATACACAAGCCAGACTTATACTGCAATGTGTTAAAGAGATTTGTACTATTTATTCTGTTTTTACATACTAATGTGGCAAACAGAAAAAAAAAATCTGTGCACTTTGATAATACACGCTTTTATGCTGAAAGCTCTGTTATTTTCCACCTTAAATAAAGAATGCAAAAGGGGTGTGTTATTGTTCTGAAGTTGTTTTAAAGGTGTATAACCAACATTTTATGTATCATTCTTAAAGAAAAGCTCTGAACACAGTCTGGATGAAGTGCTCCACTGTACTTCTTCACTATGTTAATGCTGAGGAAAAAAGACAGACAGACAGCAGGGCTTTCGTGCTGTCTGTTCAAACAGATAGCTGCTGTACTATATTCACATGGAGGGGCTGAAAAAACAGCAACTGAACACATTCTGTGAAATTCCTCAATGCAAAGCCTGGAGACTCAGCTGTTAAAGCCATTAGCATATCTGCCTTCTCAAAATGACTTCTCAGAGACCCCCCGCCAACCCCCAAGCCCCTCGCTTCCCTCTGCTTAGCCACAGGAGATGAGTCCTGGACAAAAGAGGAGCCAAAAGAGGAGGTTGTACAGAAAAAAACAGACTCAAACCAATCTAGGTCACATTGTTCACATGCAGCATGACAAACATTCCCATCAATGGACGTCAGCACACGACATATTAATCCAAGCACAGGCATGTAAAAATGAAGACTTACTGTATGGGGTGACAGGACTGAGCATTCTGCAGCCTTGGCCCCCAGGTGAAGAGGAGAGGACCGGGTCCACTTGGTGCTAGTGAGGGCCCAGCTGCATGCTGTGGGGCCTCCCTGGGCTACTGCTTCTCCTGATGCTGGTGGTGGTCGTGCTGTTGCTGGTTGGGCTAGTGACTGGCCTCCTGCACCCCTCCATGGTTCATTTCACAGTTCAACACCGACGCGCTGCCACCTGAAGAGCACACACGTCAGTGTCAGACCCACAAGACACCCTGAATATGACCAGGCTGTCTTTTTTTAATTTGACACAGTCACTCTAAGCCAGATTCTAAGAACTTTTTGGTAAACCGATAAATGCATACTGCTGAAATACTCAAAAACGCCCTTATTTGCTTGCATTTATTATATGTCAAATTCAATATTCCCATTAAAAAGACTATTGGGAATGTAACTTTAGGGAAATACCTACAGAAAACAACTGATTTCGACAGAAAAAAATTCAGTGCTCCTTCATTGCTCTGACTTTGGCTATCTGTTTATGTGTGTGCACATGCACATGTGTGAGGCACCGATCAAGACAGAGAGGGGGGCTTTTACCCTCTGACCACAAAACCGCACGGCCAGCGGAGGCAAGTTTCTAATTCTTTGAAGCCACCCGTGTCTCAACACAAACACTGCAGCAAAAGGAACTTTGAACCCTCTTCAGAGAAAAGGATACTGCCCTGTGTAAGGTGGGATACATGAGAGGAAACACGAAGAGTGAGTGCGGGATAGAGGAGAGCGTTTAAAGCCAACCTGGGATGACACATTGAGGACAAACTAATCCTAATTCCATACATACATGTAAAAGAAATAAACCACTGTGTGTACAACGGAGCGAGCAAAAGCAAAACACAAAAAAAGAGAGCATATCACACATGAAAAGAGAATGGGGAGCTTTGAAAATGACAGGAATGTGCAAGAAGCAGCAGAGACATTGTCATCACTGCTGAACGGAGACAAACCATTTCTCAACAAGTGAGTAATTTGCTTTACTGACCTGATCATGCCTCGGTGAGTGGCTTCAGTCTGGAGAGTAATCCACTATTCCAAAATAACAAAACAAAATAAATAAATAAAATACAACAGGGGAGCCGACGTTAAGTGTATGTGTGATCAACTGTGCGAGTGTGTGTGTGTGTGTGTGTGTAAGGCTTGTACCCTCTTCTGGGACTCTATCTATCCTTCTCTCCTACACTCCCTCGCTCGCCCTCCAGCTCCCTTCTCCCTCCCCCTCTCGCTCTCCCTCGCCCAGTGACAACAGAGCAGCACATACATCCCCTCCCCCAACCACGCCACCCCTCCCCCTCCTTCTCCCTCTCTTTTGTTAAAACTATTTCAGCAGGAAGGGAGAGAGAGGGAAAAAGTGACCAATCGTGCAGTGTCAGAAGAGAGCCTGCTTATCCCCCGCTGTGCGTGTGTGGAAGTGTGTGCATGGATTTCTGCGTGTGTGCACTTGTGGACAGTCTTATTTGCATGTGTGCATGCATGTTTTTCTTATCTTTTTTATTTCACTGTAGACCTTCAGTGTGATGAATGAGCATGTGGGACACACGCTGCTGAAAAATGGTGAATTTTCTCCTTCACTGATCACATGAGAAGTTCAGTTATTGTCAATGACTTCTATTGATCTGGTACATTGATCTTAGTGATGTTGGGAGGGTGTGGTTGAAACAACCATGTCAATATTACCTAATTCCTGTGGTACCCCACCCCCCCTTAAACGGTACACACACACACACACACACACACACACACACACCAGCCTGCACACATGCATGGGCAGCAAATGACCTCCACATTGGCCTCAAACCTTTGACTAAAAGAGGTGGGTTAATTGCTTCACCTGTAATATCTGATATCCTAATACGCACTCACACTGGTTTTGTATAACTTTTCTTTCCAGGGGGTCACTGAACTCTTTCCTTCAAGTCCTTATTTTGCTCTAACCCACAGTCCCTCATACATAGAAACACAGCTGTGATTCTGCATTTAGAGTTATGGAGTAGGCGGGACAAGCTGGTCCACTCCTAATGTTACTCTGCTGTAAAGACTCAAGGCCCTGCAGGACACACTCCCTCCGCTTTGGTTGCTCTCAACACCAGGCCCTGTCCTACACACACACACTTACACACTGTGGCATGTGTTTAACACGTGTGAGCCGTGTTTCAGAAGGTGGTGGTACACAGCACAAACTGTAACTTTGCTTTGTAATTACATCTTAATCACATAATGATTCAGTAAAGCGAAGAGTTTTAATGAACGCCTTGTATGATCACCTTCCTCGTTGTTACACCAACTGTACAATACCGTGTCATTGCGGTCCTTCTGATTTCTGGACATAAAACTCTTGTGAGCCGTCAGAGGAGAGTTAAAGTAGTGCCAATAATAGCAGCGGAGGTGCGGGCTCGTTATGAGACCTTTCATCAGGTGACTCAGAGGACTAATGGCTAGTGCAGCGCTCAGCTCTTTCTCCCTTACCTGCTTTGCTGACAGACACTGAAAAACGAAAAAAGCCACCCTGTTATTTTGCAGGAAAGGAAACAATACATCTAAACAATCCCAAATGTGCTGCGGTGGCTGTTCTTTTCATCATAGATAAGATGGGCTGTTTGATACGTTCTCACCGCAGAGTTGAAGCCCCCAGATGTGGTCTCTTGTTACGTCAGGAACGCCTCCCCATTTGACTGCGCGGCCCTAAGCAGAGGGACAGAGGGCAGAGTGTGCGCTAATGACAGTCGCACAGCAAGGTGCGGCTATCAGCTGATTGGAGAACAAGTTTGCTGGCAGACAGATTTACACGCACACACATAACGCCGATGCTGGAAATTGGACATGGTAACTCTAACCCTGGGTCCCTTTGGCCCTGTGGGTGGGATAGGTCACATGATAGCACCCCAGAGAAGCTCAGCTGTTTGCCACTCTAATTCTATCTCAAGCAGCTGAGCACTGGTCCGCTGCTCCATTGAACTGTCCCAGTAATGATAATAGCGTGTGTGTGTGTGTGTGTGGTAATGGGGAATGGGGTTAAGTTCATCCCCTCAAAAAGCAGACCGCTGTTGGAGCTACAGATTTAAATGCTGGAATACAATTTTCATCCCCACGTTGCCAAACACATTCGCATTTACAGAAAATAATGTGTAGGGGTGAACTGTGAGACAGAGAGAGCAACATAGAGAGAGAGAGAGAGAGAGAGAGAGAGAGAGAGAGAGAGGGCAAAACAGGAACAGGAAATCTTTGCAAAAAAAAGAACAGGAAATGTGTGTATTGTCTCCCACAGGCAATGTCGCTGTCAGCACAGTGCAGGGCTTGTATTAAATGGATAAGTCCGGTGATATTTTATATTGTTCTTACTGTCAGCAAATCCCATGAAGAGACCAAAACTAACAATGAACTGATCCCGAAAACAAGTCTTGCCCCCATCGCTCTGTGCCAAAGAGCACCATTACTTTTCAAAAACAATTAAAAACACATCAGCGGGCCGCATAGTTGCAGTGAGTGACAAGTTCTCTCATAATGATGGACATGTTTTTAGTGTACATGTTACACTCTGTCTGGCTGCCATAAATGCTCACAAAATAGATCCAAAATAATAATTTACTTAATTTAGTATTTTGACACATCACACGGTGCCTGGCTGTTTAAGTAAAGGATATATATATATATATATATTTTTTTTTTACAAATGATGAGAGTCTGTGGAGTCTGATGCTAAAGATTTATGTCTTCAGAAGGAATTAAAATGGCCCTGGAGCTTGACGGGTTAGGAAAGATAGAATAATGAAAGATGAAACACTTTGTTGATGTTGTAATCTGTCAATTCACATACTCTATATGAGCACTTTTACACAAACTGGACACAGGCACATACTATACTACATGCACAGTGGAGTAAGATCATTACTCTATTAATATTACTAACGCTGATGTTTTTGTTTATTTTTTATTATCGTGGTCATCTTGTCTGGGAAACACGATATCGACTCCAATCCACATCCTTAAAAAAATCAATAGGACAGAGCAGCAAAGCACATTAGTACACACAGACCAACACACACAGCAGCAGCAGCACATGTGAATGTACCCACTAACTCCTCATGTGTCCTTTCTTCTCATCAAGTGCAGAATGTCAATTAGCCAGCCTCCCATTTAGAGTACTGTATTACTCCTCAAGGTTAAATTGCTGTCCCAATGATTTCCGATCACAGCACTCTAGCAGAGGCAGCAACTATCTGTCAGAAGCTTTAATTGTTGTGTAATTTTCTTAATAAAGTATGAAGAATAACGCTGAGCAGAGACACTCTGTAGAGGAAAGTTTGGCACAATTTTAAATGAAATCCACAAAACAGCTGAAACTTGAAGCACCAGAGGAAAGCTACTGCATGTGCCTGCACATACACACCCACACAAACACATGCACTTTCCCTCTCACAAACACACACACACGACTGTGCACCACACACACACACATGCACATGGTGCTCCATGTTTGAGTGGCTTATTGTTCTCTGGAATAGAAAGCACAATATCCAAGTCTAGTAATAGAGGTTAGATTAATTGCTGACAAATCTGTATTCAGCAGTTCCCTTTCTCTCTGCTTGACAGATTTATGACAGAGATTGATGGAGGGGAGGGCCAGGCTGAGAGCCGCCCCTGTTCAGTGAGAAAAGAGGACAACAGCTCAGTGAGTCAAACAGAAACAGGGAAAAGGAAAAAAAGAAAAAAAGACAAACAGGATTATTTGATTTGGATCTTACAGATGACCAAAAGGACCTCAAAACTGAAAATGTCAAATGGAATTCAGCCATCATTAATCCTATTATTTACACCTGTTCCAGTCAAAATATCTTTGGTGAAAAAAGCCAATGAGGTAAAAGTGGAAGCATAATATAGCCATCTGTTAAAAATGTTAGCAAAATAGACCCTGCTGAACAAATGGAAACCATGTGAAGAAGATTGATACGGCTCTTAAAGGAACAGTTCAACATTGTGGTAAATGTGCTTTTTCCTTTTCATTTTATGCCATGAGTGTGATGAGAAGTTCAATCTCACTCTTAGCTTGGGCCAGCAGCTGGCTAGTTTAGCTTATCATAAAGGCTGGAAACAGCTAGCCTGCGTTTGTCCAAAGGTATTAAAATACTCTCTAATAAACATGTTATATCTCATTTATTTAGTCCATACAAAAACCAATGTGTAAAAACAACTATTTGCCAGACAAGCTGTTTTCCACCATTTCCAGTCAGTAAGCTAAGCTAACCTAAGCTTAACAGTTGTTGGTGGTAGCTTCATATTTACTGTTTATTCATAAATCAGCTTTTGAATGGCACAAAACTAGCAAAGTCTCATTAAAACCTTTTCTTAATCATTCAATTATGGCCCCTAAAGACAAGTGATACACCACAGTGAGTTGTTACGAAGTAGTAATGAGTAATTAATGAGCATGTTTACCAAAATTTCTAGTAATTCCTTTACAACAGATGTTTTAATTGTCAAACCATTAAAACCATAATAAACCACAATAATGGCCACATTCCACTCAGGTGTGTCACTTTCAGGTATTATGCATGAGGAACTTTCATGGCTTAGTGGCAAACCTACAAGGACACAACATATCATCAATATTGTTGGTTACATCCATGCTTTTTACTACTACTATGACTGCTGTGAAAACCTCCTACTGCACAGGATTACTCATGCACACATTATTGAATCAATTCAGATGCTCTATGGGAAATGACAGCGCACACTATTGAAATACCCCCCGAAATACATTAATAGCCCCTGGTGACTGCTGATCACTTATCATTTTGTAACAAAAAAACATGCATTCCTGTCTGAATTCCTGCTTCAGCTGGCTCTTCAGCTTTCCTCCACAAACACCACAGGACCTTCACATGAGCACAAAGGATTTCTTTGAATGCTTCAAGTCA
This sequence comes from Scortum barcoo, assembly GCA_023238725.1. Classification (NCBI taxonomy): domain Eukaryota; kingdom Metazoa; phylum Chordata; class Actinopteri; order Centrarchiformes; family Terapontidae; genus Scortum; species Scortum barcoo. The sequence goes on from CM041537.1 coordinate 18,211,888, forward strand.
TGGAACAGAGACATCAGGGTCAGGGTTCCTCCTCTGCTGATTGGCCCTGTGCTTGCCATGAGCCATAATGACGCCGGACACACATGATCAGTATAATACAAAAACACAACAAGCTGAAATGACATATTGGGTAAATATGATATATTTTCTGACCAGCTGGCAACATTCAAACGCCATGTGGGTGATCCCACACAGCTTAATGGATCAACCTGATGTTTCTGATCTCTGATTCAATTTATGAGGCAAAAACCACCTACAATGTCCTTTCCACCTCCCTCCCTCCACCTGATGTCACAGTCAACAGCTCGTCCGATTGGCCGAGACCGTGGCCCGCCAGCTGTTTGTAATCAGGAGCATTTGGGGAGTCGGGATCACATGACACCCTCGAGGCAACACATGCACACTTAGATATATACATACAGAGTGCCGTGCATCTTTAACCCCACACTACTTCCCACAGGCTACTCAGTCAGGATCACCTCCAGATGTGCTCACTGTGTTCTCACCTCAGGTTAAAAAACCGGGGGAGGGGTGTGGCACAATGAGGGAGGGGACAGTCCATTGAAAATGGAAACAGTTCCAAGAGGTTGGATGGAAGATAAGAGAGGGAGAGGAAGGATCCTTAGATCATGTGGGCACTTCCCAGTATCCTGGTCTGGGCCCAATGTTTATCTCCCTGTAAATTATGTAATAATCTTGAATTTAAATAAATATTTAGAGGGCAAAGTCCTCATTGGCAGAATCTACTTGAAAGGGTTGTGACTTTGCTGCCTCCTAGTGGGACAACTCATTAAATACATCAACATACATTAAAGACATGTAAGACATGTAAACTAATGTATGGTCCAATTTAACCAAACGACATGATGCAAGAATGCAAACTACACTTCAGTTCATTTCAACTGTAATTATTTATTTTTTATTTTTCCATAATCAAAAATTAAATTACATATACATATAAAACATGTAGAATTATTTTGCTAATCATTCAGTAGGTTGAGACAAGGCATCGCTCTTTCTATGGCTCCAAGACTATAGGATTAAGGTTACTGCTGTACAGGTGCTCTTCTCCCTGAAGGCCTCCTGCTGTTTAGAATCTCTCTCGCTCTCTCGTTCACCCTTTCCTTCTTCTGTCAAACTGACCTTGTCCTTGAAACAGACACAAGGTTTGTCTTATATATTCATTAGAAGGACACAGCCTCACACAGTGCACAGTTTTCACTTTTATCTACACAGAAAGATGAGAGAATTTGAAACATGGGTCTGTTACTGTATATTTATGCAACAAAGAAACTGTACAGTTCTACAAAATGGGACACAGTAATGATGATAAAGTGTTTTTGACAGCCTGTGCCTCATTACTGGCGATTAAAAGGCCTTTTTCTGGTCAGATGTAAGTTGGTCAAAGGCCAAAAATGACAGCACAACAGGTAGTGGTTATGTATTCTATGACAGGCACACATGTACAGCACATATATTTATACTCACATCCATCGAAATGTATGTCCCCTCTTGGTCACATGTATATGGAGTAAACCAACAGTATACTGAAGGCATTTAACTGTATGTTTACCATACATTCACCTATACATTAATGAGTGGACAATCAAGTTTAAGACACATGATGCTCATTAAAACAGTCAAACTGTACAGTCATTGAACTGAAAAATGTTTTCACCATTTGGTCTGGTCCATTATGGAAGCATCTTTTCTTATTTTTTCTTCATTTCCACGGCGTTTGCACTCACTCAATTTAGAATATATATATTTACATAATGAATAATATCTAGTCATGCCATTCATTAGTTTAGTTATGGGTCCTCAAACACAAAGACTATTCACATTCAAAAGTCTGACACAGACAGAGTCGAAGCAGAAATACATGACAGCAAACACGATGAACAAAACTTTCATATGCATCTCGGAGGAGGTATTACTGCATTTGATGTTACAGTGATTATTGTACTTGTGTATGTTAAAGTCACTAGAATAGAAACAATTGGGGTGGGGGACGAAGTTGCCTTGAAAAAGGTTACAAAACTATTAATTGATTGATATTTAAGTGGACAGTAAAATAAAGAGTTTATAGATTTTAAACATGACTACATTAATACAACAATGTATGGATCCAATATTGAAAATCTTTTATTTAAAGTAAAGATCCATCCTCAAGTAAAAACTAATTCTTATCTCTTACACATGAAAAGTTGACACAATAAAATGCTCTACTAATCTTTCAGTACATTCAGGGGTCTTGCTGCTTATTCTGGCATGACCAGTAGATTTTCATGGGTAATTGTAGCTTTAGATCTGTACTGATATTAACTGAGTAAATGTCCCTATTTAATAAGTACCTATGCTACTGTTAGACCATATTTTAACATTTATTATTACGCTGTAATTTTTACCTCTTGTCACAGTTGGTGTTGTTAAGCACTCATAGAAATAATGGCAAAAATGCTTGAAAAAGTCATAAAAAATGATGTAAATGAGTATCGATCAATTATTGATTTGTGAACTGTTTCAAGGCTCTGTATGTCCTCCATCAAGGACAAAATGGTGTGACTGTCACTGTGTATTACACAAACTGCAGACATCTCTCATCAGAGCTAGCTCTTTTCTCTCTGTGTAATAACCATTGAACGTATATTATTTATTATTCATGTGTTGCATTCCTCAGCCTCTCTTAGCTCATCTTGCTTGTTACAGTATATACAGAAAACAAAGAGAACACATTTGAATTTTATATCTAAAAATATTACTGTAATAAATAATAAATAAGTAGCAAATTATTGTAAAATAATTTGATTGCTTAATAGATCTCTTGAAAATAAAATATATCGTAAATTCTTTATCTACAGAAAGTGCAACTACAAATAAAGTGTTATTGAAGGTCATTCTTTTACACCTTAATCTCTCTGCTCCCTTTGGCTCTCCAAGCTTTGAGGTGACACTGGTGTGTGGAACTCTAAAAGGAGTCTCAAATTAATCTTAAATTAATTAAAGACAACTGTCAGATGTGACTGGTAATAGAAAATGAGCAGGAGCTCATAATAGCAGAACCTTGTTTATCTAATTTTTTTCTGGATTCCACATAATGACCAGAAGTGTGACAATGCTATCTTCTTTTAATTATGTGTAACTATTTAGACCGACTGGCGACCAGTCCAGGGTGCCGAATGACAGCTGGGATAGGCTTGAGCACCGCGCGACCCTGTGAGACAGGATAAGGTACAGAAAATGGATGGATGGATGTTTAGATTTGATTTTTGGCACATGCTGTGAAAGTGTTTTTAGGTCCTGAACTGCCTCTATTTCTCTGAGGGACGGATTAAAAAAAGAAGGTTGCACTAGCACAAAAGGACCCTGATAAATAAAGTGTGGTAAGGTCAATTTGGGTTGGATTTTTGGGTAAATTATTGCTTAAAAGAAAATGCGAAAGCCCCCCCCAAAATAACAAAATAGTTTTTTTCCTGATACTTAAAGGGACACATTTCGCACTCACTCATTCACAGACACATACACCATTTTTTCTGCTCTGGTTTCCCATGATCTGACGTCAGCCAAAGTGCCTTGCAGGAGCATTCATGAACTCGTCTGAGGTAAAGAAATAAGACACTGTACTAACACATGACAAATATTCTGTAGAACAATCTCCATCCTACACAATCATGAGTTCAAAGACAAATGACCATAAAGGGAAAAAGATCACGCCTCGAAAAAACACGTTACTGGTGCCACTGCTTCAACTGAAGTGGGTCTTCTAACAATTACAGTTTTCAGTTTACATCATCACACAAAACTGACAGGAAGTTTTATCCCCCGAAGGAGGATTCGTCTATGTGTTACTGAACCTGCAATGCATTTCTAAAATCTACTACATAACTGACCGTATCATCACTATTAGAAAAAGAACACATTCATTGCACATTAAATAAAAAGAGGCTCTAGTAGATTTAAGGGATGATGACTGATAAACCTACTTAGATTATTAAAAAAAACCTGGTTCATTTTTAAAGGAGCTTTGATGCTCCATCATATTGCCCAGCTAAGTGTGTGGTAGCGTGGAGGACCTGGGTGATTGTGACGTCTTCTATCTTTGTGAGGAACAAGTGTGTTTAAAGCAGCTGTAATCAGTATTGTCATATTTACAGTGGATTATATGTTTTTTTGTTTGTGAAAGGAGTTTATTTGGAGTGATAAATCAACAAGAAATCTGACTCTGCAGTTCCCTTCATTTTTAATGGAACTTATGAGCTTATTCCAGCTCGTTTTTGTTTTCTGGCTCTCAACTGTGATTCACTCTCACCGCTCTCATGAGTTTGTTTTAGCTGCAGCAGACAACAACTTTTAACCAAACAGCTCTAAAAACCCACTGAAAAAACCCACCACAAAGTGGCATTATTAGCAACTAGCCCAAAGACTAAATATTGGACTTGGTTAATAAGAAATTTTGGTCTGTTGGCAATATAAACCTCATCGGTGACAATAGGTCCATGTTGGATTTACAGCTTGTTTCCTGTACCCCACGTGGGTGAAAAATATATCAACTTTTCTGAAACTTTCAGCAAAAATGGAACATTATAACAATGGCATGATTTATTGCAGGGCTGTTGTATTAGATAGCATTAGGTTTAGTAAGTTGCTAGGGTTCAGTTTATGGCCAAGGCTTTGGCAAGCTCTCGTAATAAATGAAAAATCCACCCTAAGAGAATTTACAATGGGCAGTTTCTTTGATGTTGGGCTGTAAAGTTGATATTTATAGACAAACGACAGCTGTGTCCCCATGAGCTAAAAACAAACCATCCAGACTTTTTGGTTGACATTTCTGAAGACGGACGGCTGACTAAATAACTGGCTTGTTGTAAGGCTGTTTGAGAGGTTACATCCAAATGAGTTTTAAATAAATGCATGGCTTTCGGCTGTGAATCAGGCAAGTGTCCTCATATCTCTTGTAAAATCATCGTGGCTGCCAGCAGCTGTCACAGTGTCCTCTCGCAGTTGTTTCATTATTTACTGTCACCGTGGTTGGAGCAGCTCCAGGATCTGTCTCTAGATTACATCATCAGAGCGTGTCTACACAAATTAATTAAAACCAAGCTATTCAATACTATTGATACTATTGCTTTAAAGTGTCATCCTTTGTATCATCCTTCAACCTCACAACTAAGATGGAAAGTCAAAGCTGAGTGCTCTGGCCAGAACTTCTCCCCTGTTGGTAGAAAGCAAAAAATAGGAGATGATGATCGAGATGTGGGTTTTCCACTGGTTACCTAGTAAAGATAGTAATGGTTGCTAGATTTAGGATTACAGCTTTAATTTTCAGCTTTATTTCAGGTAATTGAGATTTTAAATATATTTCCGGTCCTCACAAAGATAGAAGTGCACATGACTGTCTATGTGTTTGCCTGTGTGTTTATGGACAGTATCATGTGTTACGGGTAGCTGGTAGAAATCATCAAGACTTGTTTCTCTAAGCTCTGAAATGACTGACGGTCAAAGCAGCCAAATCGCGGTGTCCTGTCATGCAGAACTAGAGTCAAGTGAGACAGCAGCGTCCACCGGGCAAAGCCTGTACGTCCTTTACTCGTCTATGAACGCGATCTCTTCAATCCTGCAGAGTAAAACATACAAACCGCGGGGTTAGCACAGCACAGAGCACAGTTTGGCTGCACTCAATTTGCAATTACCAGTCAGAGCAACAATTTCAAAGCACAAAAGAAGCGAGCGACCACAGTGTGTTGCGGGAATATTTCCAGATGACAAGGGTGAGGAAAAAAGAGGGTATGTGGCCTTGCCTTCTTAGCAGCCACAGGACGGGTGTCCTTTTGATTGGAGTTGAGGGATTTCCACACGGTGGTTTTAGACATTTCATCAGATATATTAATATCAGAGGGGTCACACCTGAGGACCAGGGAGAGGAAAAAGGAGGGTAAGAACAGAAAGCAGATGGTGTCCGGAGCGGGTAAGGGTTTAGGGCGAGCAGCGTCAACGTGTTAGTACTCACAGGGCGCACTTGAAAACACATCACCGTACCCAAACAAGACAAGCACACATGTAGATAGACAGGACTGTGAAAAGTTTGTATCATCATCTTACCTCTCCGATCATCTGGTCTTCGTTCTGTGTCAGTGTAAGTGAGTGTAGGAGTGTACGAGTGTGTACTTACCTGGGGTCATGTGCTTTGGGGATCTGGATGGGCCTGCTGCGCTCCATGGGAATCTGAACACTGTCATCCATCTTTTCACTGAGCATAACCTGTGATTCCTAAATGACGCAAACATGTCAAATGAATAGATGCAAGTTTTTTTTTACTTTCCTGTGTGTATTTCAAAATACCATCAAGGTATACCTCTATTTTTTTGGAGGCGTCATCAAGATTTTTTTTCTTCCATTCAGGCATTAAATCATCCAGGTAACTTAGCTCTCGCTTACTGAAGCACAGGTCCAGCAACTTTCGGACGAAAACCAGAGCCAGCACCTAAAGGCAAAGGAGGAGGAAAAAAAATGTTATTTACCTAGAGAATGTGGAGACAGTAGTGAAGAAAGTGAGGGGTTGCTGGCAGCGGGCAACTCACCATCATGGGGAAGATGATAGCGGCAGGTGAGGTCTTGATGACCCAGAGCAGCACCAGACAGGTGAGCTGGGTCAGAGTGAACAGATGCACCTTCCTTAAGGGGACGTGGCGCAGGTAGATGAAGTCTGGCTGGTGCTTCGCCGGCATGCCGAACAACTTCAGACGGTCAAAGAACTGAGAAATAATGAAGACGAACGCAGGTGGCGGCGAAGTTAAGAGACAGAGAGGGTAATGAGAGAAATGAATTAATGAGAAAGGAGCAAGGAGACAGATGGTGCATATGGCAAGAGAAAGAAAGTGATCATGACTGACAAATTTAGTTAGATTGGCCTGACAACAGCTCGGCCTCACTGAATTGCAACCAAATTAATTAGATCAGGAGAGGGCTTAACAGGGACAGCCAAATTAGTAAGAGGCTGGGATGGAGAGGGCAAGACACCAACCTGGAACATTCTGTATTTAAATTACTCCCAGATGAAGTAATAAAATAAATAATAAAAGAGTTGAAAACGTATCAATCATTGTAACATGTTAATGTGACTGTGGTATCTTGCAAATTATTAATATGTTGTGTTGTAGAAAAAATAAACACTCCAGGTACAAAAAAAAAAGGATAATGTTCCTGTCTAACATTTAAATATGTCACATTACATCTTACCTGGATGCCTTTTAATGAAGACACTCCCATGTAAAGGAAAACACCATACAACACCGGCATAGGAATGAACTGGAAACACACACACACACACACACACACACACACACACACACACACACACATCAATAAGCTTTGATGAGTAATGTTATCACTATTTCATGGTGTCACTCCTCTGACTAAACATCCCTACCAGAGGGGGGCAGCATTGCATCATGTGTCTGACTGACCTGTAGGGCTCCAGTCATGAACACAGAGCAACCCATGAGCAGGAAGATGACCAGGCCGGTGAACCTCTGCTCTCTGATACCCAGGAAGCGGGGCTGCTCTCCCGGAGCCGAGCTCTCGGACTCCAGCTTCAGGCTGTTGACGTGCGAGATGGACAGGACCGTGGCTGCTACAAACCAGGGCAAGCCCATGATGGAGCACACCGCCAGCATCACCCCGACCATCAGCAGGTCCAAGTGGTAACCGCAGCCCTTCTGCATGATGGAGAGAATGACGGATGATAGATATATGCCTAACTGAGCTACAGCTGGAAGCGATGGTGCAGAGATTCACAGGACGGCTGTATGATTTTTCTTACCAGTAGTTTGTGCTCTTTGCGGTTGATGATGACGGCAGTTATCTGTTGGTCCATGAAGATGAGGATGGTGCAGAGAAGAGCAGGAATAGATGCAGCCAGGACTGTCCACCATGGGTTGCGCCCTATTGGATTGATCAACCAACCTCGGTCGTCCCTGGTCGGCTGAAGGATCCCATAAAAGAGGAGTGAGGCCATGATTGAACCGTAACCGTGTAGAGTTTTGTATCAAGATCCACACCATTACGATCATTTGCTTGCAATGATGCTCATACCTGGAATTTACTGGGCACCTTCAGCTTCTGGGAGGGCACTCCAATGGCATAGTCAAGCAGAACCATAATGGCAATGGTGAGGAACACTGCAAAGTCGCTGATCATGGACCGCACCTGTGCACAGGAGATAACAGCAGATCAGCGGTTACAAATGCGACATGTCAGCTTTGCCAGTGTTCGCTAGACGCTAAAATTAGTTAGCTGTCCTACCTTGGTGGGGAAATAGCGACTGGTCTTGAATTGTTTGAGGAAGGCAGACATGAAGAAGGTCGAGAAGAACAAGATGGTGGACCAAAAGAGGACATCCGGGGTGTAGGGGCCGTGGTGGCCACATGCCGTCCCAACAAATTGGCCCTGCAGACTCATACACTCCTGCAGAGATCCACAGAGGTTATATTAGAACCAAACTGCCTCAGAGGGCTCAAGAGAAAATAGATCAAAAGAATGTTTTTATCTAAAATTATCTGTCAGACTGGAAGAGTTTACAAAGCGGAAAAAAGACACAAACACAGAAGAAGCGAGGCAAGCCTTTGGTGTGCTCCATTATACACACAGCAGAGAAAGGTTAATCGATTCAGTGTCCTTATCAGTGTTTGCAAAGGTCTTTAAGAGAGGTTAGTTGCTAAAGGGAAGGTGAGGGTTAGCTAAATGTTAACAACACACTTTGGAGTGAATGCAGTGTATGCCATTGTGTGAAAGTTACGCAAACATTAGAATCAGAATAAGTATGTGTACACATGCAAGGAAATGAAATTTTGTTTTTTCATTGCTCTTAGTGTAGAAACAGCTATACACACAGCTAAAACAAGGACAACAAGCTTGACAAGTAAGCATTAACATTGAACTACGTGTGTATATACATGCATACATGCATACACACACACACACACAGTATTATTAGTAGGACAATAGCACAATGTTGCAGAGTTCGAAAGGTTGATATGATTACTGTAAGGTAGCTTTAAATACAAACGAAGTAGGTGAATATGACAGTATATACAGCATACACAACATACATAGATTTGAAGTGTGTGTTTCCACATAGTCATGCTACCTTGACAGTAAGGTTGGACCAGGGTACAGCAGAGGATGTGATGTTCATCTCACTCCACATTTCTAAGGTTTTATTACTGGGTGTATCAGGCTCTGCACACCTACAGCTACAGAGACAGAGAGAGAGAGCACAATGCAGAAGGAAAGTCAGTGGCTGACTAAATATGGATGGGCTCACAGGCTTTTATCAGTCAAATTAGGCCAGACATAAAGGGAACTGCATGAAAGGATGTGATCTGGAGGCTTTTAGAGGAGAGCAAGAATGAAGAGACAACAAGGACAAAGCCACATGGTGAGGAGAGACAATGGATGCTGCAGAGAAGAACAATGCACATTAGAAAAAACAACAAACAATGAAAAATCCAGCATGCAGGTGAGAGCTAGAGGAAGCTGGTAGAGTGAACATTTTGTCACTCACTACGCCAGGGTGAGTTTGTCCAGGTCGCTGTGCGCGTTGAAGGGGTAGACTTCTCCCAGGTGGAAGAGCTTCTCCAAGGCCTCGTAGATAAAGATGAGGCAGATGAGGGCGGCAAAGGCCTCCTCTGTGAACCGAGTGATGTAGCACACCAGAGAGCTTGCATCTGTGGCAACCAACACCAAACACAGCAGCGCTGTCCACAGGCCAATGCAAGTCCTCAGCGACAGATAGGACAGATCGTAGTCCCTGTTGGGAGGGAAGAAAAGAAGGAGGGGATGGGGAATACATATCACTCAGCAAAACAAATGTCAGGGCGGTGATGATACAAAATGTGAGAGAGTGGTTAGTGTAATACATACTTGCAGAACTTAAAGAGGATTTTCTCAAAGACCAACACAGGACCTGTGCTGCCCAGAATGGTAAGAGGCTGACCAGCGAACAAAGAGTAGGCAACTCCAGTCATAGATGCACCGAGTAAGGACTCTATGGCACTCTGCAACACATGGTGGAAATATGGCAGTGGAGTATTCAGTGACATGTATAATCTAATATAATATGTATAATAACATATAATATATATATTATATGTTATTATTATATTATACATGTTATTATACATGTTATATATAATAACATGTATAATCTAATCATTCTGAAGTATGTGAGCGCGGTGTTTGCCTCTGTTTGAAAGGGTGTGTTCGTGCACTTACGATGCGTCCCTCCGTTGCCTCCCCCAGCAGTCCTCCAAAGGTGATGACAGGAGACATGCAGGCACAGTAGAGAAAGAGGAAGGAGGCCACGCACTGGAGGCTCATGCCGTCCTTAAAGTCACTCAGATAAAAGGGAGCTTTCCTCTTAATGTCCAATATCAGGCCACCGAACAACCTGATCACAACACGCAACATCGGAGGAGATATGCCAAACTTTAATGAAGCCGAGTTGACACAGAGCATGTAACATAATTTCCACTGGTAAAGGAACAACGTTTTGGGAAATGCATATTGCATATTTGCATATTTACTCCCTTGCTGGGCGAAATCCTCCCAACCGTCTCTAATTTTGTGATCTTGTAAGTTAAGAAACTGGAGTCTCTTTGGTGAATTTCTTCTATTTTGCGCCATGGCATTTTAAACACTGCTGTTCCACTAAGGGAATAATTATAGGCCCTGCACAGCCACCGTCCTCCCACACAGGTGTTTTCAATCCCCTGATCAGACTTCTTTCCAGGACTGTGTGGGCAGCCTGTGCTTGACTGACATCTCCCTTACGCTCCTTCTGCACCTGCTATTAATACGGTGAGTTTGGTGGTCATGTAATTCCCTTTAGATAGATAGATATATAGATAGATACTTCATTAATCTCCAAGAGAAATTCACAAAAGGACTGGATGCCACACCTGTCGTGCCTTCCCCAGTGTGGACACATCGGGACTTGAACCCCACCCTCCTTGGGCAAGAGGCTGCTCTCTAAAGAGAGAGCTAAGGAATTTTATACACTTTATACACACTTTATAGCTCGACCTGCACAGAGATCTAATCAGCCAAAATCAAAGATAAAAGATGTCATTAGTGATTGAACACCAGGCTGAAAAGCAGTGCTTTACTGTCCACACCTTTTAGACAGGTTGGAGGTTAAACCAGTGGAGGTCAGCTATTCAGAGAGGGTGTAACTCCCTCTTTACTAAATAAAGTAGAGAATATTTTGGTGCCTGTTTATCTTTCAGGCTGTCATACTTGGCCGTTGTGGTTGTCACTGGCTTGTCACTTGCTCAGCTCCTCACAAATCCAAATTTAGATTTTGTGGCAACTGACAAACATGGTGGTGAGTGTTAAACTCAGCCCCAGGCTTCCACACATCCCTTCAGAAAACATAACAGGTGCTAAATCCATGTTTTTCTACCGCCCATTGTTTTGACGGCATGTCCTGACATTCAGTGTTTGCTGGGTAACAGCTTGCTTTTTTACATCTGAATGTTGCTTGTATGGTTATCCTGAATTATGGCACAAATGTCTGAAACACCAAGTCTGTGTTTTGGTGAAAAGGCTTGCAAATAACAGCTTACCTTCCAGTTCTCTGCAGCTCGGGCCCATGGTGCTCAGCATGTAGCTCTTCCTCTACCTGGCAGACTGTGCCATTAGGGACTCCGGGCATCTTTCTCTTCTCCTGCAGATACCCAACAACAGTCCAGGAACAGACAGAAATAAAAAACATGTATATACTATACCTATTCAGCTACTATTGCTTTTATTACATCAGATCAAACATAGATAAAATTGAAACCTGAAAAGCAAATGTTTCTGTAAAATCTCTTTAATAGCTGTGTACCTGAGAGGGGACATTCTTTGGGGGCTCAATGCGGATGGACGGGTCCCACTCTCCTGGGGGTAGGACTGTCACCTGGTCCAGGAACTCATCTATCCCAGCCAGCAGGTCACCTCTGTCCTTTGCTTTGTAGGCCACATCATGGAAGATCTGGTCCAGAGAGAAGTGAAGGACAGGTGCAACTTAACTGTGAGTCAGAGTCAGAGTCAGAGTCAGTTTTTATTTGTCAATTTCTTCACATGTGCTTGACATACAAAGGAATCGAAATTACGTTTCTCACTATCCTATGCGTTACATGGACAACAGTAAAGTGCAGATGCACAACAAGACAAGTTCTAAAGAAAAATTTAGCATAAATAAATATTTAAAGTGCAGTAACTTAAGGCTACTTTCACCTAATGCTGCTAAACTAACTAAGGTATGACAAGACAAGACATAGAGTACACAAAGTCCGCTGCTAACATAGCAGGGAATGACAGGACAGGACAACACAGTGTTTCAGCTGTATGCATTTAGAGGTAGTTGTTGTTGTAAATGTAGGGTTTTAGTGCAAAATGTTTTCCTTATAGACAGTACTTGGATGGTAGTGGTAATAGTAATATGGGTAGTGCAAATATAAATATAAGTATAAATAAATAACAGTTAGCAACAGATGAGTGCAATTTGCATATTTAGAGTCTCAGTTGGGTGGGGAGGGAGTGGGGGGGGGGTCCAGTAACTGTGAGACGGATGTCGAGATTTCAGGTGCTCTGTGAATGTTTGACGGATGTCGAGATTTCAGGTGCTCTGTGAATGTTTCCTAATCTTGATTTGATCTGATGGAGTGCTCTCACCTCATCTGTCATGATGGTTGCCATGGAGCGTCCAATTTCATGGTACTGCTGAGCCTTTCCATCCGGGCCCAAGAGAATGAAGAGGAACCTGATATTTGTCAGCAGATGATTCAGAGTATTTTGAGTTGTTCCCATATTATTATATTTACATAATTCGATTTTATAGTTAAATCATTGTTCGGGTTTCTGCAAAGACCAGTCTACCTGGTGGGTATGGGGACCTCTGTGAGTCCGGTGAGCAGCACAGCAGGGGAGAGGCGGACAAAGGCCACAATGGGCCTCTCCAGAAAATCCAGTTCTCCCACGAGTACATTGGAGGCTTCTGCCCCATCTGGGATCTTCTTCATGAAGTGCATGTCCACCTGGTGAAACAAGTTAGAAGATCAGAAAACAAAAATATCAACTCCTAAATATCTACAGTTCAAATTATGTTTTTAACAGACACATCACTGCATCCTTTAACTAAATGCTAACTAACTAACTAAATGTTTGCTTTTTGTGCACAAAGCTCTCCTTCCACTAATGCCAGAGAAGCTAGCTTTGCATTTCAGCGCTGGGGATATTGAACTGTACAGACAAGCACTCAAAAGGCAAAATGGCTAAACGGAAGCTTTTATCTGTGTCTGTGGTTTTACTCAATGGTCATGCACTGATGCACTTTGATGCAAATGTAGTTCTCATGTTGTTTCCTAGGGGGCACCATGTGACCTAGTTAATGAACTTGACAGCACTCCAAACATTGATTACAGATGTCAACATAGCTCAAAGCCTTGTACTACCAAAAAATTATCGACTATTTGTTGCACTTGTATTCTATTGTGCTCTTCACAGCATCCATCAATGTACGAAAACACTAAGAAACCCCACACATTTATGAGAAAAAAACTGCTTGTCTACCTTGCTGAGATCCACTTGGGTGCTGTCTTGTCCGCCACCATTCTTAGCTGGTTCTAATGCCGGTGGAGGCTGAGGAGAGGTGGCTGACCCTGCAGGACAGTAAGAGTGTGGGTGCGGGCGTTTATGGACTCTGATTGTCTCTCACAGTCCAGTAGATACATACATTTATTGATCTGCCAGCAATGCCTAGCTGCCAATATATCGCCCATTTGTTTAGGGACTGTTAAATGCCTTTTGGCAGTTTGTCCCTGAAAGAAGTGTCATTGCATAGAGATCATGCTTTTCTATGTGTCACTTGCGCCTGTTACTTTGCTTCTCTGCTTTTAGTTGCTCCATGCTTTCTTTTTTTTCCAGATCAGTCCATCATTCTTATAAAAATATCTTATGTAATCTTATACCAAAGAGCGCAGTCTTTGACTTTAAACAGATTCTGTAGCCAGATGTACAAAAGTAATTATAATCTACATTCTTGATGCACCAAGAAATGATCTTTGCGAACTGTTTTAATACTACCTACTTGCGAAGAAGGTTGGCCAGAAATGCAACGTATGTTTGAATGTGGTGTACGGTGTGAATCCCACCTGTCAGATGGGGCTCTGACTGTTTGCGGGTCCCCTCAGCAATGGAGCGTACGATGGGGATCAGGTTCTTCTTCTTCTCGTTCTGGTGGTGGTGTCTCTTCAGCAGAGCCTCACGCACCTTCACCCTCACGCTGTCGTCCAGCTCGTGGGACGCCTCCTGGTGGTCCAGCACCATGTCTGCAGCAGAGAAGATGCCCACACACTCACAAGACTGAAATCGAATTAATAGCATCAGACAACTTTTATTTGTACAAGATGCACTGATGCATTTGTGCTCTTTGGACCAGAACTTTAATCCACTCATAATCAATAGGCTACAGGATCATAATGCTCCAACTATAAATCCTTCCTTGAGCTATGATGTATTTGCTTTTTCCTTTAATTGCTGTGGTTAAAATGTTATAATCTCACCTCAACATGTAAATGCAAAGTGCTCAAGTGTGTGTTGGGAGGGGGGGCAGATCAATATGTGTCCAGCACATCTGGTCATGTGGGACTGCAGAGAATCTCTCTCTCACCACTTCTACCCTCCTTTCTTTTCCGTATGGACTAGCTGAGTCAGCCTTCCTTAACTCCTTCCCTCCTCGACAGTCAATCAAACTATCTTCCTGACACATACATGCACTCATACACATACACGCACTGCAGTGACTGCTTTCATTCTGAGCACACTTCAAGGCCAGCGCTAATGTGCCGAGCTGAGAAACCAGTATAATCAGCCATGTTAATGAGGACAGTGACAAGAGGGAGGCCGGGCGGAGGAAATGAAATCAAAACCCACAAATAGTACATCTGACAGAGACTCCACTCTCAGGCTTCATACGCTTGAGACGGTTCCTTTTGTTGTTGTGCTTTCAGTTTGTTAATGCTAATTAATGATTTCTGGTGCTTTACTTGCCTGAATTCCACTGAACTTATTAATTTAGAGCAGGAGAATGACCTTTAACTGCATCATCAATGAAATGTGTATTTCTTTAGATTGTTTTTTCCTATTTTGTTGACATTTCTGGGCACACTACCAATGAATTATACTCTACAATCTCTCGTACAGCTGCTCAGGGCCGCAATGGCACATTTGTGTGTTACATTGTGAAGGTTTTGTTCATAAAAGAGTGAACAATCTGTTTGATGGACGTTCAAGCATTTGCTATCACATTGTCTTGGACTCAGTTTGCCGCACTTCCAAAAATAAACGAGTAAATAAATAAAGAACTTTTCTGTCTCTGTCTCTTCTACCATCTTGGTTACTGTTTTGGAGTCCAGGTGCTGCTGGCAGGAGTCACATGCAGGAGAGAAGGAAGTGATAAGAGCGGTGGAGGGCTGGAGAAGAAGAGTAATTGCAGGCAACAAGGCTGTTAAGGCTGTAAACCTGTCACAACCTGAACCATGAGGAAACATGACTGATGGAGAGCCTTGAATCATTGATCTTTTATAAAAATGTGTGTGGTGGATGGACAGGAACAGGAGACATGATTCTTTGCATTTGCTTAAATCAGTTTAAAGATTAAATTGAAAAGATCTTGTAGCAAGAAGTGCAGAGCCACTGCGTGTTCATGGGTGTGAGTAATTCATTCTGTCCGGTTTTAAATTGTGGTCATTTACTCACTTGTGGATGTACACAGTCGTGTAGTCTGTCGTCTACTTGTGAAATTATAGGTGTTTCATTAATTACATGCAAATGAGCTTGAACTGTGTAAGCAGCTTTATCTAATTAACACAAATCAGGTTCAGCCACAATGTCCCCGTAAAACACAAACACCAGGTGTGCTGTAAGTGCTGTATGCAGTATGGACAGGCACTGGACAGTTTTCTGCTAGTTTATTTTGACATCACAAGAAAATCATTTAAAGTCAATCTAATCTTTTCTATGACTGACAACTTGAGTTTGTGTGTACTGTATGTGCTTCTGAATCCAGCACGACCATGATGCATCCCCGTGCCTGCACTGTGTTTGTGTCTCATGGGAGGATAAATCGATTTGTAGCACACATCCAGTGGGCATCTTGACTGAGATATAGAGCCTGCTTTATATCGGTGAGTGTAATATTTACTCAAGGACAGGGGAAAGAAGATACTAAGCAGAGTGGGAGAGCGAAAGACAGGAAAATAAATTGTGAAATCATATATCCGCTGGAGGAAGCGACACCAGTTACTTACACCGATGATAAAACCGGATTTCTTATAACATTGTTATAAAAGATTATTCAGACACAGCTTGTCTTTTTTTTTCTTTGCAGGGATAGATAACACTCTACTGAGATATCAGTGTATGTCAGTTGGCAAATTTCTCACCTGCAATTTCTTCGATGCAGTCAGCATGCATGTCAAGCAACACGCTGCCATTGATGATGCAACTGCGGAGCTCAAACAGGCTGTGGAGGGAGAGAGTGGCCACATAGGGCTTGCTCCACCTCTCCCCACCATCCTCCACGTCCTCCTCAAACTTCAGCCACCTGTGAGGTAAAGACAAGCAAAACATCAGGGCATAGTGTTTATATAAAATCCTACTGTTGTTATTGTCCTATTTTTTAATCACTATGTTAGATAGTTCTGCTAGTGAAAATATTTAGGATAATAAGAATTTCACAAAATGTTCACAAAAAAATTTTCAAAAAAATTAAATTTTTGTGGGATAACATATTTTTGAGTAATCTTAAAGGGTAAAAAAAAAGAAATAAAAAGATGGCAGGTGTAGCTTAAATCCTTGTCTCTCATTGGCTATTTCTAAATGTGACCACTCAAAAGTTGTTCTTAAAATGTTACTCCTACTCTCTGCTGTAAGTAGGAATGAGTCGCTCAATAAATGTCTCTTATTCTTCACAGTTTTGCTCCTAAACTGAGTCGTCAGAGCTAAGTATTTCTTAGAGGTTTGACAGACAAAAGATGTTGTCCAATCCCACAAACACACATTAGATTTTCATCTTTCACATTATGGTTTCACAATTTCCTTCCAAGAATCCTTTTGACGTAATTATCAACCGCACAATACGAGCAAAAGGTTTAACATTAAAAACTGAGATTTGACATTTAGCCGGCATATGTGAGATCACAGCAGTATTTTTTTTTTTTGTCACTCTTCTCTTTGGACCTCTTTTCACCTTGAGCAAACCGACCAAAACATGATCCACTAAGCTTTAAGCTTCTAAACTACCACTTGTGCACTTCTTCGTAACAGCACAGCTGTGGAGCTGCCTGGCTGTCAGGGGCTTTCTTGCCGAGCATTGTTGCCAACAGCTCCCAGAGGAGATCCTGACCTGGCTGTTTCTTTCCACTCAGCGTCCTTGCCATCCTTCACACAGATCTCATCCAGCTCAGTGAACAACTCGTGGGCCACATGTTCAGCATCCTCCTCGGTGCCCAGAATGAACTGGACCCGCTGGGACGGCGTGTCTGATGGAGTGAGAGGATGTGAGGGGGGGGGCGAGAGGTGAAGTGTGGTTCTCAAAAGAACAGCAAACAACACTACTTACTTTGTCAGTACATGCCTTTTAAATAACCACCGGGGCTCATTCACAGATATCTACCTAGGCACATGCACACACACATGCAACACGCTGACTAGTTCCTGCTCTTTAGTTGATAATTAGTGGGCTTGTCAATTTTAGCCTGGAGTGTTGAATATTTGTGTGTGTGTGCAAGTGTGTGAAGCGCCCACAGTATTGATAGGCTTAGCAGCCAATGCCCTCCTCTCTGGGAGGTGCGCGTGAAAGTGCGCATGCATGTTCCCCACTGAGCCATGACCAAAGTCTTTTCTCTTTTCTCTCTCTGACTGATGAATGACTGGATGAGCAACAAAGAGTTCTGGGTTTTAAAAGTAAATGACGCTGTTGGCAAAGGACTAGCCTAAGAGGAGGTTTTGTTTGTGTATGTATTCGAAGAATGGCAATGTGTGTGTGTAGCTGTGTGTTACCATGACTGGAGGTGGTCGTCTCAGTGTCCTCGCTCTGCTGTGTTGCGATGCTTCCTGCCCTTCTGTCCCTCTTGCGGTGTCGAGAGCCATGAGGCTTGTGGTGGCGATGGCTCTGTCTGGGCATCCGGACCCCGACAAACAGAGTCCTGTGGCCTGAAACAGAGGAAAGAGAAGAGATTTTACTTTGATAACAGAGCAATGAATTTATACCCATACGTAGTGTCATTATTTACTGTAAAATAGACATGCAAACATTTAGCCACAATATTATCACTACTGCCTATTTCATCACTCAAAGGTCCATTCATGTGTCAGCGTTATAGAGTTATACTGCTGGCTGTGTTATAATGCAGTTCAACAGACAAAACACCATCATAGCAATGTTAATGTCCATAAAGATCCTGAAGAGTTCAGCAACTACACCTTTGAGAAATACAAGGAAGGACTAAATAAATAGTAATTATATCTTAGTCATTTTACATGAAACAGATATAATAAATATAAGTCAGCCTGTTGTCATCAGATGAGCTTCAGGCCCTCCTGAACTGTGTACATTTGCGGGAAAGAAAGATGCAGAAGATACAGTGAGACCAGAGAGTCTCACAAAGTACAATTTTGGGCTGCCCCTTTATGAAATGTTGTTTTGAACAAAGGCTTTTGACTCTCTCTCTCTGGGCAGTTCCAAGGGACAAAACTTGGTATAAAACGTCCCTTTCCTTCACGTTTTGCCAGTGTTTGTTGTGTTAATTTGTCAGTTTTTATGACATGTGACTGCAGCCTGCCCCAAATACTTTCAGTGACGTTTGTCTGATTATCAGACCTAATTTAATGCTGATACATACTGGAAATTAGTTTCCACCCTGCATACATGCCTTTCCATCACCAGGTTGTGTTTGTGTACTTCTGTCTACTCTCTATTAATACATATACAAGTACATTTTTCATTTCAGCATCTCTCATTTCAACTACTAACTGAGGATAAAACTGACATTTTTTCTGTATCCCACATGGAGCAACTGAAAGAGAACAAAAGAATAAAAGAGCACCGAGCAGAGGAGGACGCTGCTAATGGGGGAAACAGAGTTGAATGGGGAGCACTAAGGTCTCTCAGCTCAGATGGTTAAAATAAAAGTGAAAGCCATTAAACTGAGGGTGAGGTGTTGGCCCAAAGCTCCATGGGGAGAAATGGGGATCAACATTCCCTGTCCCACATTAGTCTCAACCACTGCCATCTGTAATTATTATCAGCGAATTCAGTGTTGAATGCGACACGCTGTGATAACTAGCGACTGAATGTACGAGACGGAAATGACAAGAGTTTTATTTGAATATCAAAACAGAAATTTGTAAAATAATTTAAAAAAGAACAGCTGAAACAATCTCTAGCTTTGCAACAAGAGTTTTTCAAACACTGAGTCGTTTGTATGAGTGTCACTGAGTGTGTGCGTGTGTATGTTTGTTTGTGCATGAAATATATATTTTTGTGTGCAACGAGAATACAAAGCTACCGAGCTGCTGCTGAGTGCTCCATCTCTGAACATGTTATTATCCCTCCAGGAAGGCGATAATGGTGACACACACACACATGCACCACACACACCTGTCTCCCCATGGTGATGACAGACTCTGCCCCTCAAGCCTTCTCTGGATAGATGAAGGATTCATTATTAATGTTCAACTCAATTCATCTCCACCAGACAACCAGGAGACAACATAACATCCATCTGCCCTCAAAACAACTCACACTGTAAACTATCTACACACACACATGCACACACGCACACACAAGAGCCAGAGAAATGACTTAATCGTGCAGAAAACCTTCCACCATACTGTTTGGTCTCATCAAATATATATGACATACAGTGAGTGGTCTCTGTGATCTGCTGTGGGCTGAATGAGGTCAGGTCACCTGTGGTTTGAGGTGATTAAGTGAGGAATATTACTGTCCTTAATGAAGTACAACTTTGAGGTAAGGGTAATTTTCTTAACCATGTCCATTTTTAAGATATCAAACTTCTCCACTACATGAGGGAAATGCATGTGCTGCACTTTTATTCCACCTCCTTTAGGCACTGATGGATGCAGGTGTAGAGTTTGAGGTGGACAGCAGGGTCATTATGTGGAATCCAGCTGAAATGCAAACTGCAGGTGTGAGGGCCTTTTGTAACACAGTGGGAAAGAGGAGCACTATTTGATATGGACATGTTGTTGCTGAGCCACAAAAATATGCACAATTGTTTTGAATCTAAAAAAATAACAAAAAACGGAGCGATAGAAATACAGAGATAGCGAGATATCTCTGTTTTTTGTATTTTAAGAAAAAGGCTAAATCTAAATCCATACAGAGAATGTAGTTAAAGGATAAATCCATATTTAATCCATTTCAGCTGCACAGTTGTTTGAAAGGACTCTGCTCCTCAGGCCACTCCTCCATCAGTTAAATATCAACAGAACCTCTGATTAAGATGTGGTCAGCAGAGCAAAATGGCTGAATGTTCAAAACATGAGAGAGCAGAGCAGCAGCTTAGTGTCGCATTAAACTGGCAATTGAGCAATGTTTTGCTTACGTTTGTCATTCTTCCTAAATATGAATAACAGCCTTTGATTTACTGCGGTAGACAGCAGTTAAAGGATGAAAAATAACTACATCATGATGCAGATTTTTAAAAAGTCTTAATTCATGCTTTTTCAGGTCTGCAAGAGGACAAGCAAACAACTTTTAAAATTCTTGTTTTCTGAATGGAGTTTGGATCAATCAGGGCTATGCTGTTAGGGTAGGTGCAGGTCGGAGGGCAGTTGGGACCCAGGAATGCAGACGAGGCAGGCAGAGTAGATGTAGTGACTCTTTATTTCAGGAACACGGGGAACAGGAAAGAAACAAGGACTAACAGAGAACACACTGAGGGAGACAAACAAGGTAACAAAAATACAAGGACAGGGAAACAAGAAATGAGATGGACACAAGGAACACAAAAAACACAAGGAATACAATGAACACAAGACAGGATAACACCAAGGGGCACAAGAAACAACAGGCAACATGCAAACCACAACATATGCTGACATCGTAGCTGCTCCATCAACATTCAAAGTAACATCATCTACGCTCAGTATAAATATGATGTGGTATTACAGAGCTAAAATTAGCTCGTGTTGCACACTGTTGTCATGCTATAGAGAGGAAAGATACTCAGGAGCCACAAAACCATCCTGACTCCTTCAATGAGTCTTCAGGGTGTTACAGTCACTCAAGAAAGTTATAAACTCTTCACACCCTGGCAAAAAAAGACGGTTAAAAGAACACTTTTAAGGCACTGAAAACCACTTAAAAAACAACAAAATTAGACATACAGCCTCTCTAAGTAAAAGGTAAAAGGTTTGATTATGTTTTCCACCTGCGCATGTTACTCACCCTCTAATTCCTCCTTCTCATAGTGGATGTTCAGCACAGAACTCGTTCCTCCCTGGTCCACCACCACCTCCTCATCTGGCCTCTGATAGACACGCACACAGACACACAAAACATGTGAGCATCATGTCTTTTTAGTCATGTTCAGTGCAGATAATGCGTGTCCTTACAGTGCCCTCTGTCTCCAGCAGTCATATTGTTCTTATGGAAAAGTTCAACTTTGTAGAACACCTTCAGCCCCTTCGGGGTCCATGAAAGGAAATCTGAAAGGTCATCACGTCCAGACGTGTCCTGTTAAAGACAAACTTTCCGACACTGTAACAGAGCCACTAATTGGCGAAACTTGCAAGAGCTTTTCAACAATGAGCATCAAATTCCAGACAGTCTATTCTCAGGCCGTCTGGCGCTGACACACAGAGAAGGACAGGCAGGCACACACAGATCCAGACAAACACAGAGACACACACACACACACACGCTGGAGGTAAACAGAGTATTAGTCAGTTGGAGAATGTGCTAGGCTCTACTATCCAGAGGAAATCAAATCAAATCAAATTAGCAGAGTGCCACATCCATCAGTTGTGCTGCGCTTGGCAGACTGCAGGATGTACCTGTGTTTCACTCCACCAGTGACAAGGTTTTCTCAGGAACAGTGCCGTCCGCTCAAGTGTCGTCCATGGTCTTGTGTCAGCCTTATGATAATGAGGGCAGAGTGCTGCATGAGTCTCTACAGAGGCCCTGGGTGCTCCTGCACTGCTGCAGTGTCTCTGTTTTCACCATCGCCCTGCACAAGCACGTGCAACACTAAATCTTTCATTTTCATCTTTAATCCTCAAATTTACAGGAAGACAACGAGTGTGTACCACTGCACCAAAGCATGAATCACTTCAGCCCACCCCATGTTTTCCGGCAGTGATGTAACCTTTAACACGAGATAGACGCACATCTGGATGCTGGATGCTATGTTACCCCTGTGAGCATATGTGAGAAAATCTATGTGCTAAAATGAATAAATGCAAACAGTAGAAGGAGGTAGACACACACACACACACACACACACACTCATAGGGGTACATAAATGCAGCTCTCCACATAATAGATGCTTCCGCCCACTCAGTATGAATACATGACCTTTATGTGCTGGATGTGTTTCAATGAGTGTGTGAGAGTGGTGAACACAGAATTTTTCTGGTACAAAAAAATCAGGATATCTGCCATTTGGCAAACCTGACACCCACTCGTATAAAATGATTAGTGGCACAGAGTGTTGAACTTTAAAAAAAAAGAAAAGAAAAAATGAGAATCACTTTGAACATTTATGATGACAAAGTGAATGGATACAGAGAAAATGGCACAGTAGAGCCAACAGTGACACTCAAAATGTGACATATATGTATGTGTGTGTCTTTCTTTGGGTGTTTGACAAAAGATGCTTACAGGAATAATGGCAGTCCATTCAATATCTCTCCTTTTCTGGATGAACACTGAGGATCTACGTCTGCTGCATGACGACCACAGAGGAAAAAATGATTGTAATTTGCCTTCCTGAAGTGCTGTCGGTAAGGGCTGAGAGCTTGTGTTAGTGGAAATGTAAATGTCAGGATGTAAGAGCAGGATCCTCCTCTCTTCTGGTGAAAAACATCATAGTTTGACTTATGAGAAAAACACATGTCCCGTTAATGAGAGTGACTGATCCCTTTATTTAGCACATCAAACTGCATTTGCACAAAAGTACCCTGTGTGTGTCTGACTGTGTGTATTAGTGTAAGATGTGTGTGTGGAGCAAGAGCGAGCAGTGATTTCTCTTAGTTCTCCTGGGGTTTGGCTGATAAAACACTGCGCACAGTTTATTGACAAAAAGCCCCCACTTTTGAATCATGCTGGTTTCCGCCTGCGGTTATGAAATGTGATAAATGGGGATGGTGCTGTGTGTGTGTTATCTCTGTTTCAGTATTTACATGCACACTGAGGTCCCTAAGCTGCTTTTTATCTTCCGTCCAATTCCTTTGGCCTCTCCATGGTGCTAAAAACTGAGTAGCTAAGAGTATTAACACAAGAATGTGATAAAAAAAAAAAAATTAACATGTAGTATGACGGATAAATGTCTTACCTGATTATAAGCAAAAAAAAAAAAAAAAGGGAAAAAAAATCCAATTCCAAAAAGCTTTCTGTTTATGTTTTAGTGTCGGCCACAGTCACTTCACACAACAGTTGAACACAGCTCTGTGATCCCAAGACGTCCACTTAATTCACAGGTGTGGGTGGCCTAGCGCTGCCTTCCTGCCTCCTCTCACACCCTCTCCACCATGTCAGCGCTCTGGGATTTGTTTCACTTTCCATGACTGAGCACTTCTTTATCCCAAGACAATTCTGTCCTCTTAAAGAATAAGACCAATTCATTAAGAAGTCATGCTTGGGCCAAACACTGAATGTGACTGGTGGATTTATCGTTATGTTTTAGCAAGAGACAAATCCCATGAAAAGACTACAGCTAACAACGACTCGACTCTATTGTCTGTCTGGCCTGATGTATATTAATATATTAAAGACACATCAGTGTCCTCATTGTGGTGAGCGTGGGCGCTGCAGTTTATTTTGATACAATCTGACAAACACCGTCCTGCTCCTGTGAATACACATTACAGCAACAAATTTACAGATGAATTTTACAGATGAAAAAAGTTCTCAACATTGCTAATTATGATAATAACCATATGTTTTAGGAAACAATTTAGCCTTTTTTAAAAAAGTAAAGTATTTATATGACACTTTGTTTATTTAAATCTTTAGGAGGAATTAGTGGGTTTGGGAAATATTATATCATAATATATATTAAAAAAGCACTTCTTAACACAGTTGAGCAATAGCAAACAGTTATTTATCCAACAGATATAGAGCAACAGTATTGTTGTATTTGGAGTCATGTTTCTGCCCACCTGATGAATGATTGGTCCAATATTGACTCTCTTTAAGCTCTATTTTTGGTGTCCACCAACTCCTGAGGGAGATATCTCGTTCTTTAGCTGCTAAATGCTCCACTTTGATCACCACTTAGTCTAACTGAGTCTGTCTGCCGTTTGCTGCTGAGCAGGCAGCGAACGTGAACGTTTTTTAAAAATGTCTCACTTTTGTTTTTCAATGCTGTAAGAGCAGTGAGAGTGAACAAGAACAGTTCACAGACAGCTAAACAAGGAGTGGAAACCCACTATAAAGCTCTATAAAGTCGAGAGAAGCTGAAGAGTCGGATGGTAAATCTCACTATGGATGACCCCTTTCACATTGTCACACTGTTTTGGTACATTTCTATCATAGAAATACTGATTACAGCCGCTTTAAAGAAAACAGTCCTTTGCATACACACATCCACAGTCTGACATTTTCCCTTCCCTCACATGTAACACGCACATGTAACACACACACACACACACACACACACACACACACACACACACACACACACACACACACTTACACACACACACACACACACAGTGTTATCAGTCAGTGCAGCTGTTTCTGGTGAATTAAGACTACTATGCAGTATGTGGGTTTGACTCTCAGGCTGGAGACAGTCTGCTCCATTAAAACTGGATTTTACCAAACATATAGACACACACCAACAAGAGAGAACGGATGAGAGAGAGAGAGAGAGACTAAAAGTCCATTGTCCCGGAAAGGGCGGTAAACTATCAAATCATCAATTTATCAATTAGTTAGATCCATTGGGTACACATACACACAGACACACACATAGACACACAGAAAAAACGAGGAAAGTTTCCTGAGGCTCATTCAATATCTACAACTACAGAGTGGGTGAAATTGTGTTTCAGAATCATGAAACGACCATGAAAGAAAAAAAGGTCGTCTCTTAGGTCAAATCAGATTGCACTACGGTCTATGTGTGCCATGGTTATGATGTTCCCTCCCATGAGTCTGTGCTCTTCATAACACGGTGTGACTCAGGGTCCATAGTCATCCTGGTCACAGTTCATTCTTAATGGCAAAGCCATGCATGTATGTACTTTTTCAACAGGTTAATGGTTCCCTGTCTGTCACAACACACCTCCCTCGCATCACATTAAGTGCTCCAACTAATTAAAAGCTCACATGGCACTTAAAGTTTTGTTTGCTCTCTCCCTGTGGGTGAGCACATCTGTGACCCTCAAAGCATGCACATGTGCGCGATTTTCCACTGACATGGCGAATAATTAGTGTTTTGCTGCCTGTTTCTATCTCCTGGCAACTGTCCCCTTTTCTTCACTCTTGTCCTTCTTCGTATCAGTCACAGTGCTCAGATGGGTTTATGACTCAAAAATAATTTTCCACACAGATTACTGCCACTGCACCATAGAAGTGGTCCGCAGCTAGCTCCAAAATGGCTGCCTGTCCTTGAGTTTCTGTCCTTTACAGGCACATCAGTGGTAACCACGCATGTGAACACACACACTAGAGATGCCTGGTGGCTTGATTTAAGAAAACAGGCACATGATGGGGCCAAATGACCTGAGGATACTGTTAGAACTTATGAGCACTGTGAGCTTACAAATACACAACAATAACGCAGTCAAAAGAGCGCCAGTCGAAACTCAAATGGTAGGGAGAAAAATGTAGAAATTCATTAGAAATATGTTATAGTCTCCTCATCGCTCCACGCATTTTAGTCTGTCAACATTTTTCATCTCTTCAGTGGAGTGGATGTTTAAGTAATATGCTTCAGGTACATCACATTATGATTTAGTCGCTGAATCTGTTTCCATTGCACACATTTTTATATACACATACACTTACACACAAACACACACATATATATACATACATACATAGTGTCACTGATAATGCAATGACACATTCTCACTTTATTTAATTATTTATGATGCACTCCTCTAACACAAACTAATCCTTTCATTCAGTGCATTTGACTCCAGGCACCCTATTCTAGTGTCTCAGCATGTGAAAGCCAAAAATAGGGAGATGTTAACACTTGCCTACGTTTGATAACTAAACAAATACAAGAAGTGTTTTCTGGCAGGGCAGATTGTCCCAGAAAGATGTTAGACTCCCAGAGCAGAATAGAATAGTTCAGTCGCACAGTGTCCTACTTCTGATGCTGATAAACCTCCCATTGATGCAGAAAGTGACGGCAGATATGAACACACAGGTTCACACATTGGTCTTGATATGCAAAGTGTAAATTAAGAACTACCTGAAAACTATCAATAGCATATAAAGAAGAGAAATATCATTCCTGCTGCTTTATGACATATTGACACATTTTTCCTGCTACTTTCGCTTCTTTCATGTGCTGAGTTCATGACTTTTTCATGACTGAACTGATCATCGCCCTGAACAAATAGAGCAGCAATGATTTGCATTCCAGTCTCCTGACTGAGAGGGGGTAATCAATGTGCTGTGCCAAAACGTCCTTTCACACCACCAGGACTGTGAGGGAGCCACGAGGGAAGCCAGCTTCAGAGGAATGGGGCCTGTTGGTTATGTTTATCAAGGAAGATTTTCACTCCGTATGAATATAATAACTTAATTATAAGGAGAGCAGTAGAAAGGGAATGCATGATTCAGCAGCACAGTGTGGGTTTACCAGCCTTAAGAGATGTCTGTCACTATTGATTCAACTGACCGTTACAATGACCTCCAGCCCTCTAACACTTGTTGGATATGTCTCTTGAGACAACTTCCACTACTCCTCTTTATTGTGCTTCTCCGCAGTCCACCACCACCTCCTCTCTCAAAGCTGACCCCATCTCCTCCCCTCGCAGAAGTACCTTGAACTGACAGCAGGGACACAGATCCTGACTCTGACAACTGGGCCTGTCACTTCCAGACCAGGCTTTGTGTCTGAGAGCCAGGGTACCACAGCTGCAGGCTACCATTGCCCCTTCATAGCATCGCACCACTGCAAATCTGCTGCAGAAACACGCGTGCTTCACTGAGACGAGGGGTTAACATGAATGGATGAAAGGAGAGGGTAACGGTGAAAGAGTTAGACAGGAGAGAAGAGAGCTGGAGGAAATAGGATGGGAGAGGCGGCTGTTTTGACTGCCTCAGCCCACGGGTAGCATGAGTCATGCACACCTTATTCAATGCCACACACACAATTCTGCCTCTCTGCGGCTCTCGCTCTCTAATTGTTTTCTTTCCAGAAAGATTTTTGCAGGCTTAGTTTTTTTAGTTAGCAGGTGAAAGAAGGTAACATACAGTATGATAAACAGCAGATTTAAGAGTTTCACCCTACAAAATATGTTATCAAATAGAAACCACAAAAGATTAAAGAAGAGTCTGAACCAAAAACAAAGACGAAAGGCCAAATTATTGAATCTGTGTGTCTGGATGACTCATCTGCACATATGATATCTGATAAGTCCTCTTTGAAGACTTTCTTCTCTCCTATCAGGTGTACCAACCTCAGTAGCCCTAATATGTGTGTTTCAAACTAAATAAATTAAATGGTGGCTTAGGGCATGCTGCATAACTGTATTCGTTTCCAAACAAGTGCACTGAGTACTTCACAACACTGCATGAAGAGTTTTGATACGCTTCACAGATGGAGAACTCAATTAAATTAGATTGACTGTTCCTTCAGAGATTTGTGCAAAGCTACAGTTCTGCTCTTTGAAATACATTTCCATTCGTTGGATAGGCAACTATGGATCACTCTCATTAAATGGACTCTCTGCCACCAAACTGATTAAAATGAAAGCTTGGGAGGGATGCCAAATGGTTGCTGTAAAAGGAATGAAAAGGGAATCTGTGACAATCTTTCACTGGGGGGGGGGGGCAGATTTATGAGGGGGAGAGTCACAAATGATGTCACAAAACTCTGTATCTGGCTGGCAGTGACACCATCAAAATCTATAGTATGTTGACGCTGTCTCTCAGATGTACAACTATTACAGAAAACCTCACTGAGCACATTCTTGAAAATGTGTAATGGCCCTCACATCTGTAATTATTTGCCAGCTACATACAGAGTTTGCTTCAGTTACAGTAATTTCATTGCACTGTAGCACGGTATGTGATTGTGTCTCTTTGCTTGGCTTTGCTGTTTGTTTTAAGAGGGCTTATTGATTTCCAACCATCTCTGTGTGGTCATAAATATACAGGGGATCAGCTGAAGAAGTGGGTCTTTGATCAAAAGAGTGCCTCTCTGTGGTACAAATATACGCTCTGCATCAGTGGCAATAAAAAGCAATCACTGAAAATGAAAAGGCTGTCCTGTTCTGCACGTAACTGTGCACGAGATAGAGGACGGTGTAAGTCAGATAATGAAATTGTGAGGGATCTCTGTGATTAAACAGTCTAAAAGAGTAATTAGTGAACAGTATCAAACATTTACAGAATACATCATCCAAAATTACATCCAAAGCACAACACTGACTGTCACCTTGGCAGTTAAGAAGCAGCACTATGGCATTAGATGTAATTGCATACACATGACTTAATTTGGAGTTTGCTTTATATACTCAGACTTGCTATTCTTTGATAGCACTTACTAATTAATTAATGATTTATAAATTAGTAGTTTCTAAATAACTGAGAATTGAGGATTATATAGTAGATAATGACAAGTTACTAGAGGAATGACTGAGCGATACTACATTAATTCATTATTAGATAATGGTTAGTTCCTTAATATCTGTGAATCGACATGCTGACTACTTTCTTCATGATTAGTTCCTAATTAACTATGAATCAGCCACTGAGAGGCACAAAACTAATAACAACTCATTAATTTCTCATTATTCAATTACTTATTTTCACCTTTAGTGCCCCCTCAAAGAACATTACATGATAGTGTAATGTAAAGTGTTGTTAAGCAGTCCCACATTACTTCTTGATTATGACAAGCAGTTGCTTGAGTTTTACAGGGGAAATTCAAGATCAGTTCCCTACTAACAGACCAAAGACAGCAGGATTGTCCCATAAAATACTGTAGTCATCATTTTCAGACCACATATGTATTAATGTTTACACCCATGTCATGATTTGTACTGATTTGTTCCTCACGTCTTAAACTTGAAAGCAATTTCAAGGTACTGGTACTTTATAGGTTTTTACTACAGTTTTGGTCACTGTCTAAGTTGTATTAATTACAGTCTGTATCATATTTTTACCTACCTATCTTAAGTCCTGCCAGATGAAAAACAGCAAACTAAGCTAGTTGTTAAGTTTGACTTCAGATGCACAGCTAAGGCATCACAGCTATTAATAATAACAGCTTCAATTGTGTCTAAATTGAAACAAATGTAAATCTAACACAGGATTCCATCATACATCTCACTTTATAAGACTGCTGCGGTTTACAGTGATTGCCCACTTTTTAAAGACACATATGCCTTGACTGTGTAGCCAGCAATAAGTCAATAATCAATCACTGCATATACGGCAGTAGTTGGCTTGCATAGAAACCTAATAAGATATCTAGACTGCATAAGTTTGGTGTCACAGAGTCCAGGTTAACTTATATAAGGAATATAATAAAGGTTCATAAAACTATGTAACTAAAACTATGTAAACTACTTATGTGATACTGTGGAGCTGCCTAGTTAGTTAGTTATGATCTAATACTAGAATTTCATTACTCCCCTCGTAACTAATAATACTCCTACAATCATTTTTTTGTGGAAAAAAAAAGCTAGTCAGCAA
Organism: Scortum barcoo; assembly: GCA_023238725.1. Taxonomy (NCBI): domain Eukaryota; kingdom Metazoa; phylum Chordata; class Actinopteri; order Centrarchiformes; family Terapontidae; genus Scortum; species Scortum barcoo. The sequence continues at coordinate 18,242,069 of CM041537.1, forward strand.
TCATAAATGACGTACTCAAGTTTCCTGATTGGCTTTAATTGAGGCACACAGTGACACTCGCCCCCCCTCATGCTGACTGACCAGACCAGAACAGAACCGGCGGAGAGAAAAACTCACAGGTTTCGCGCACTGACTGATACAACCCTAAAGTTTGAAGAGTGAGTGAGGTTCGCAGGTAATTTCCCTCCCCTGCCTGAAAGCTGTCTAATCATATCAGACACTTTCCAGCTCACCTCTGGTCCTTCTCCACCCTTCCCTGCCCTCACATGGGATGTTGCTATAAATCACCACACTAAGACCTTTAAGCTGTGATACTGCATGCCATGGTAGTTATAATCAAGCTACACAAACTGCATGGCAGCCTGAATAAACATCCCTGAGTGCCGGTGTTCTCAATGGTCCATTTGTCCTTACTGGTTCCTCCTTTGCTTCTGTCTCATCAGCTGACCCATGGATCTCATAATGGATCACACCAACAATTCACCCCCACCCCCCCCCACCACACACACACCTTCAAATCTCTCTTCAAACCCCAGCAGCTAGGATTGGCTAATATTGATAATGTATGGAAGTGAGGACGGCGTCAAGGTCATTTGGGGGTAACTGTAAAAACAGGACGCCGTCCAAGCGACCCCTCCCTCCCCACACACACACACACACACACACAGGCGACCCCAGTGCGAGCAGATGACATTTTAATGAGCGCTATGTGTCTAAAAAAACTCTCTGTCACCGTAACGTGGTACATTCATGTGCGCTCGAGGAACAGTCACAGCGATGTGACACGCTCCCCGGAACGGCCGCACGTGTTGGCACCCCCAGAATAACAATATCAACAACATCCTCCGCATACAGCATCACTCCGCAGGGTGAGCAGCCTCACGCAACTCAGCATCCTGGGATCACATCTACTGAGTCTGCTCAAACATAAGATGTGCAGAAGAAAGTAAAAAGCCCGGTAAATGTCTTAAACACTGCAGCAAGCTCGGACACGCAACAAAGAAAACAGGTGTGATCCTTTTCTGTCATTAAATAGTTCCCCAGCTTGGACACTGTCCATAATTCCAGCTGCACGGTGGTCTCTGTAAGAGCAGAGGATTTCAAACTGAGGGTTTTACACTTGTTTGGAGCTGGTGCACAGGCTGTTCTGTGCCATATCACATGTGGTATCAAAGCAGGGCGCCGCTTTAAAGCGCACTCTCTTTACCTGGTAGCTCAGGATGCTCTCGGGGTCGTTGACGGGCATGCTGGTGGCCTCTCGGGTGAACCTGCTCGGCGTCCGCGGGGTGTAAAGGTGAGAGTTTCTCAGGAGGGGGCAGATGAGGCTCTCGCTGTCTTCAGGACGGTCCTTGAAGAGGCAGTCAGGAGCTGCTGACAGCGGCTACTTCTGTTTCCGCGGACATGGTGAGTGTAAACATCCCTCCCAGGTGAGGAAAACGGTGAAAATGATATTTTTTGCAAAACCAATCCCCCCCCCCCAAAAGCCAAGTGTTGTGATGGTTTCCCGGCTGCGCTTCCAGCTCCCCTCCCTGGCTATGGGAGCAGGATGCGGGAGAGCATCATCGCGGCCTCAGCCAATCAGAGCGCAGAGGCACTCAACGGGCTGCGGCGCACTGCTGCTACCCAACACAATAAAGAGCAGGACTATTATCAGCTCGTAGGGCGACGTCACTCCACATAACGTCCAGTTTGGCAGCTGCTGAACTGGAAGAAGAATAAAAAACAATGCCATGATTCCAAGTTACAAGTAACAATCTTCTTCCATTTAAACATTTACTTGAGTAAAAGCAGGAAAGTTTTTCCCAAAAAACACACCAAATACTTAATCATTTCATATTATATTGATGCCAGTTTGTTAGCTGCTTGATTCATAGGGCATTTCATCCATATTTATAAGATGATAAATGAATGAAAAATAAAAATCTGTAAAGAAACATTTAATCAAATCAAATCCATGCAGTAAACTAAATATTATATAATAAGTATAAAAGTAAAAGAGAAGTATATTTCCTTTTGAAATATAGCATGCATAAATAAAGATAAATAAAGATGTAAATAAAGGATATTACAACAAGGCCTCTCTACTTGTTACTTTCCACCACTGACAATGCATGTGTGTAATTGCAACATAGGTTACATTGCAAGTTGGTGTTATGAATTATTAGACAAAACATAAAAAGGCAGTTTTAAAGGTAGTCTTCAGTAATAAAAACATGAATGCAACAAAGTGAGCACGTGAGATGAAAGAAGGGCAGCAGCAGCATCATGGGTCTGATCGATCCTGCAACACAAACAGGAACATATCAGACAGCCTCGGGTGCCCCCTTGTGGGAAGAAGAGGCACTGCGCAGAGTAGGGCAGGTCTATAATCCCGGTTTAAAGCACGCGTGCACGTGTCTGGACGGGTTTATCATTAAAGATGCAGGACAAGCAGTTTCGTTTCCTCTGAGCAATGCAGCAGTTGATCACCTTCACCTCACAATAAATCACAGTGGGGTTTTTTTGCCTCCATATGTGAGGCTGTCCACCTGTCACGTTGTGAAACACTTAATTGGATTTAGCTCAGCAGGCAGACCCTCCTCAGCCTGTAGGTCCCTGCAGTTTACTGAGTTCAGATTGCAATTAGATATGTCCACACCAGTGCCGGTTTAATGGTTCTCCCTGTGCACCTGAAAACCACCCTGCAACTGATAGCGCCAGTTAAGCGATCAACTTTCTTCAGCGCTTGACTAAAGGTGGTACATCTTTTTTTCTTCATCCACCAACACGGCGTCCTGTTTCTCCTGGGTACGGTTGTTATGGCAACTATAAACATTTCTCCGGAGCATGCACGGTTGTTATGGGAACGGAGCATGAAGGAAGCACAACTGAGCGAGGCTGTGGACGGGCGGCTGCGTTAGGTTGGTATGTCAATGTACTAAAAAATCCTCTTCTATCTGTGTCTGAGATGCGCCGGGGTGGGGAGGAAGGGCAGTTTTGATACCTGCTGCTGTAATGGATGAGACACGGAGAGTTGGTCCGGATGGATCGACCCTGCTGCAGATGTGTCTCAGTATTATTATTATTATTACTATTATTATTATTATTATTATTATTATTATTGTGCATGCGTTTATTAGCCTACTGTCAGTCTGCCCGTGCAGTGTGCGCGCTCTCCGTTTTGCGCATGGGTATATCAGTGTGAAGGCATGACAGCCTCAGTAAGCTCTGTCCAGATTTAGATGCCTGCTTGACCCAGTTCACATCCTTAGTTGTAGTAGGTGTAAGTGTCATGGGCCATATTTGAGGAGACCATTATTACACGTTGTGATGTCACAGTGAAAAGGTTTATTTGGAAATGGGAAGCATAAATTTTAAATTTTCATCTATCTATCTATCTATCTATCTATCTATCTATCTATCTATCTATCTATCTATCTATCTATCTATCTATCTATCTATCTATCTATCTATCTATCATAGCATGTTATGATTATTGTTGATAAATCTGTAAAACAATATATTCCATAAATATGAAGATGTGTGAATAATGCTGTTGAACAGATTTCCTTTTCCAGAGAGCTGCACACTCTAGTTCAATCAGCTGAAGAGAGGACTGTAAAAAAGTACCATGCAACAAATGCCAGGTAAGGCAATAGACACCTGCATACATAAATACACGCGCGTGCATGTGCACACAGTTACTTCATATTGGAATTTGACCAAGCAATTTGTCTCAGTGTTACAGTCCACAGTGGCTCCGGTGGAGGGGAGGTTGCGTTGCAGTGTGCCAAGCCTGCCAGCAATTAAGCTTAAACAGACCGGCTAAAAACAGCTAAAATGCTGGTGGAGAAAGCAGTGAAGGTGATATATATATATATATATATATATATATATATATATATATATATATATATATATATATATATATACATATATACGCTATATATATATGTACATGTACTGAGACTTTGCTCCACCTCTGCATATCATCCCATCACCCTCTTTTGTGCCGTGTGTCCCATTTGACTCTTTCCGTCTCTCTTCTACTCACTCCTAGTTGAGGAAAGTGTTCTCGGTGCAGGGACCTTATCCTGTGATCCGTGCTGCCTTATGGGCCAGAGGGTGGGTGGAACGTCGTTTGCCCCATCCTGCCCAGAGAGCACCTCATTTCCATGGCGATGAGGAGGAGGACGGTGATGATGGTGAAGTCAACGCTGATCTAACTGGTGAGAAAATGGTCCTGAGAGCAACCAAATCATGCATGTATTTTGAAAATAACAAGATGCAGCATTCATACCAACAACGCACTGAAATCCTACAAGTCTCAAAGACAAACAGCTGTACAAAAGTGATTGATATACAGATAAATGAATGGGTGTGTGTATTTTTCTTATATGTATTATATATTACTCATACAATTAAATGATTTTTTCAAGTATCCATAGTTTAGTCAAAGCTAAAAGTGCAGGAGGAGTTAACATATATGTAATTGGAGCTCTAGATTAGATGGATACGTGGATACCCCAGCACCTGATAAATGATACATTATGTGCCACATTACAAACACCAACGTATAACACAGACCCCAAACCCTTTAACACACACCCTCTACACATGAAAGCCCACGTGCACACACACACACACACACACACACACACATCTACACACACACACACATTTGCTTATCTCTTTGCAGAGAGAGTGGATGAAGGCGAGAAAGAGGAGAACCTTGATGACATGTCTGACCTCATGGTAAGATACCATTCAAGTGGACCGACACGACACTGACATCTTGCACAGTCTGAAAGGAGTTGAATGCGCTGTTATTGTTTTCCTTGCATTTCCCTCCACATTTTCTAGTCTCGCCTTGTTCGAAATGAATTAACACATTTCTACTGGACCACTCGTCGGGATTTCATAGACTGCCGCTCCTTACGGCCCGACCAAATGACCAATCACTTTGCAAATGCTGGATCATTTACCACAAAGGTGAAGAGTTTAGAATGACTTATTAGCAAAGATGCAAAGTAGCTCACATTTGGCCATGGGTCATCTACCACCTTCTATATATATATATATATATATATGTTTCTATATTTTTCAGGTGGGGCTCTGTATGAATCTGCGCAACCTTCAGTGGTTTGATACAGCAGATCCTGACACTTTCTTCCCAAGATGCTACAGGCTTGGGGCAGAGGATGAAAAGCATGCATTCACAGGTCTGCTGTATGGCTCTATGAACACATCTATCACACTGTCAGAGATGCAGATCAGATGAGTGAAATTACAAGTGTAAATGGAGCCTGTAAGTGGACTTGGTTTGGTTTTATTAGTTAGCATCTTAAGCAAAGATGATTCTTGTGCTTCTGTACTCTCGTTCTGTTTTCTACGAAAACAAAGAGGATTTCAGGAGGACAGCATGCACCAGCCTGCTGCAGTATGTGGTTGAGACAGACAGATGGAGGATTGACAGAGGAGAAGGCGAGGGACAAACACCCAAAAACATTGTCTGTGATGGTAATAGATGGCAAAAAAACCTTTAAAATTGTGATGCAGCCATGATATAAAGTCCAGGTCAAGGAGAATCTAACAAATTCTGTGGTACCAATCTGGTTTCTCTCTACAGACTCGGACCATGCAGAGCGTCGGTTTGTTGGTTCAGGAATGATCGACGTGGCCTTACGTGTGTGTCAAGAGTTCCTCAGTGTCTTAGAGCATGGCGACATTGATGTAACTGTAGAAACACCCCCCTCAGTGGAGGAACAGCAGTGGGCAGAGTTCATGCAAGACTACTACACAGTTGTGCAGTGAGTATGTTTTATGGGAGCTTCTTGGGTTAGCAAGAATTATCCATCTCAGGTCAAACAAAATTTATCTGCAGTATTCACAGTCAGCTTATCAACCATATTGATATTGTCATTAAAAACTTAATGAAACTCACTCTGAAATGTATCTTACAGGAAAGGAAACCCACTGAGTTCCTATTAGGAAAGGTTCAGAGCAGTCACATTATACATACAGTACACACAGTATCTACTGTATGTCTTTAAATATATTTTCTTAACACTATGCATCAGAGTGTATGTCAGGACCCAGGCTGGGGTTAAATATAACCAGTCAGTTTGATTTAGGGTTGTTAAAGGGGGGGGGGTCACTGGAATGATACAGAATGTTCCTGTTCCACACTACTGTAAATGCAAATGCCATAAAATATACACGATACCACATGATGCTATAATTTACAGTGCACTAGTTTGGCAGTTGGTACACTGGAAATTGATATAGACCTGCTGTACCAGCACATCTATAAACAAACGTTATCAAGGTGCACCTCCTGGAGCACTATACTACAGTCGATTTTAAAATAAAAAAACTGAACTGCTGGGTTGACCTGTTACTCCAAAGTCTTTTTCTTTTACTTACTTACATGCACTATATATTTTTTTCTTAATATTATGGACACATAAAAGGTCTTTGGGACAGCAGCACAATTACAGTCCACAGTGAAGCATAATAGTAAGATGTACTGAATCTGTAGATTGATAAACTCAGTCTGCGAGTCTGATTTTTATGTGTAGTGACGGTGCGGCGATCAGAGGGAGCAGTCTGTTTGTGGAGCGCTGCCAGGCCATGTTGATCAGACTGCAGAAGGTTTGCCCGCAGCTGGATACAGATGGACTAAACAACATCTGGATCATCAAACCAGGTGCCAAGTCAAGAGGACGAGGTGAGTCTATTTTTTTAATATATATTTAACAGCTACATAGTCAACTGAAAAAAAAATTTATTTGCCTCCTATTTTTTAGAAAACCATTGGAAATATCTTAGTTTTGGGCACTAAAATTGCTGCAGTCTATAATACCATTTTGATTTGTATAAGCCACTTTTGGTGCGTTCTTTTCTTTTCCGTGTCACAATAACTGCTCAGGTATAATGTGTATGGATCACCTGGACAAGATTTTGGCACTTGTGGACACCGACAGAGCCCTGACTAAGGAGAGTAAGTGGGTGGTTCAGAAATACCTGGAACGTCCTCTGTTGGTCCACGGCACCAAGTTTGATCTCCGTCAGTGGTTCCTCGTTACCGACTGGAACCCTCTGACTGTCTGGTTCTACAAGGAGTGCTACCTGCGGTTCTCCACTCAGCCCTACTCAACAAAAACTTTGGACAGGTACAGGACAGGACAGAGAAAAACAAATTATATACTTGTACACAGCCTTTACTGTATCTTGTATGTGGGGTGCTTTGTGGAGGGATTGCTTCAACACTTTTATTCATTTCCTACTTTACACTTGCCTTCATGGCCTTTCTGCCTTTTTTATTTATTCAGCTCGGTCCACCTGTGCAACAACTCCATCCAGAAGCATTTCCAGCCGTCCCGCGACCGTCATCCGGGAGTGCCTGAGGACAACATGTGGTCCTGCTCTCAGTTTAGGGCCTTTCTGCAGCGGCAGGGCCGCGGGGCAGAGTGGGAGTCAGTGGTGGTCCCAGGTATGCAGCAGGCGGTGATCCGTGCCCTGCAGACAGCCCAGGACCTGGTCGAGCCCCGCAAGGCAAGCTTTGAGCTGTACGGAGCCGACTTCATGTTGGGCAGAGATCTGAGGCCCTGGCTTCTGGAGATCAATGCCAGTCCGACCATGGCCTGTTCCACCGCTGTGACTGCGCGCCTCTGCCCCGCCGTGCAGCTGGACACACTGAGGGTTGTGCTTGACGGACGGAGTGACCCCAGTGCTTACACAGGAGGCTTCCAGCTAATCTACAAACAGGTTGGGATATCTTTACACATCATTGGTACAGGCTATAGGTGTTAATTTACAGAAGAATTCCAGTGAATAACAGATGCTGTACCAAATGCATTTATTTTTATTTTATGTTTTCACCCTTCCAGGCTGCAGTTGAAGTTCCTCAGTATGTGGGAGTAAACCTGCTGGTGGAAGGAGCCCCCATAAGGCAATCCAGACCTCCACTTCATAGACAAAACGTTATTTCCAACCCACCTCCCACCATCCAGTTCCCTTCAGGCCAGTCACCATCAGAAGAGGTTGAAACGACACAGAAACCATCAGGTCTGAAGTCCTCCGCAGACTCTGTGTTTTGCTCCTCAGGCAAGGAGAACCGAGCTGTTGGAGAGAAAAAGAGGCAGCTCACATCAACATCGCCCAAGAGGGAACGCGAGGGGAAAACAGAGGTTCAGAATATCTCCTGTGTTCGAAGGTCCTGTCGTGGTTTGGCATCTGAACAGCCTTTGGTAGTAAACACTGAACCTCAGAGGAAAGCGCGGCGCTTGGGTTTGGGTCTCGGTGCCAACGGGGCAACTCTGGTCCCACGGAGCCTCTCCTTATCCCTCAGCCCCCCTCACAGAATGTCAGATTGTAAATCTCAGCCTAACCCAGGCCACGGCGCACACATCTCAAGATCCTTTCTTCCCCAGACAGCTTGTGAGCCCCAACACAGGACTTCTTCCCGGATCTTTCCTTCACTCCGGGGGCCCCTTCCTACCCTGGAGGTCCTCAGCTTGCGACCAAACATTGTGGCTGGTCCTAATCCAAATTTGTCATCTCATCCCAGCGTCCACAGACATCAGTTATGCCTCCACTCTCAAAGGCAAAGCATGGCCAATCATAAAAGAGAATGCAAAGGGGAACATAAACACTAGTGACAAACAAGGGAAAGCAAAACCTAGGAAGTGCTGAAGAGGTTGTGCCAGCAACAACATTAGTACGATTATTAATTTATGTTTTAATGAGTTGGAGCAAATGAACAACATATTACCTTGTCATGGTTGAGTATTTAAGCCCCTATGTGTAGAATTTTTAAGTGACTGAAGCATCATTAAAACTGTTTTGTATTTGTATTTTGTTTGTGGAAACATGAGACAATCGTGCTGAGTAGCAGAATACATTTTCAAAACATTCACATAGGGGCTTGAAATAGAAAACAAAGTCCTTTTACATTCTCATTTTAGGACTGTTACATATACAGTGCAATTCAATGTTAAATCTTTGCTCACTGGAATCTAAATATATGTATTTGTTTTATGATTATGATATGAATGTAACAGCAATCAATATTTTGTTACGTTTATTTGTATTAAAATAAAAGAGTTTTACAGTTCATTCAGATCCCTCCAGTGTGGCATATATTCCAATGTGACTGGGAAGAAAATATGGAATTAAATGCTAACTGTGGAAAAATTGTGGAACGGCTTTATATTGACATTAACAACCAGATGTAGGTGTTTTAAATCCCCAGCAGGTGGCACTAAAGGCTGAATGATTCAACTGTGTGTTTATTCCCAGGCCTTTCAAGGAGAGGGAATTAAATAGAAAAGAACTGGCAGTATGGCCAGATGCTGGTGCATCTTCAGCAACACCTGGTCCCCTTTATGGACATCAACTAAAAATCTAAAATTAGCCTGTAAATTTAAAAGTGCTTGGGAGCACTGGGAGAGAGCTACAGCAGTATTTATGCTTGTGAAACATTTGACCACTGCTTGAACAGACCTGGATGATTCAGACGCCAATGCAAATGATATTGCCACATAGTTTTCGAAAGAACTAAACAAGTCAGAGACTTTGTCTAAACTACATGACTAAAATAATAAACTATTGAAAACAGGAAACTGAAAAACTGGTGGCATTTTTAACCTTAACTAGACAGTGACAGAAATAGACAGGAAATACTGAGGGAGGGAGAGATGAGTGTGATGTGCAATAAAGGTCAAACTGGAGATATTGCGGTTTTATGGTATGCATTTTTATCACCCAGAGCGCAACTACCGAGACAAGTGTTAAAAAGAAAATTGTTAAACTGGCTGAGATAATGGGTACACTACACCTCCAAAATCAGCTTGCAAATGGAATCTCATGACAGCAGCATAACATGAAACTCCTCCTTAACCAAATTAATGGAAATGAAGTTAAGGATAATCAGTTTAGGAGGAACTAATGCCATTTTGGGTGCAGGTCATAGAACCTAGACTTCAGTTTATACAAACAAACCACATACGAAACGATACAACACTCCCACAGCTCTGAAATGACTGCTGAAACGATAATAATATGTGGCTGAGGAGTTTGTGATGTTAAGCACTGACATTAGGCCCATGTAGAAATGCAAACACGTCAACATCTGCAACATGAGATAACCGCTGAGGCTCGTAAGTGCGATCACATAGCAGAGAAACACAATACAGGCTGTGCTGATAAGTATTGTTTGTTGTGATTTATGCATTGATGTGTTTTACTGATGTTCATGTTTTACTATTGCGCTGGGAGTGTAAATACGGAGGGGGATGTCGCAATTGCAGGATGATGGGATTTCATGTTGAATCATACAGCCAATAAGAAACATGTCCCACGATCAAGGCCGTTGACAAGATGCAGATGGACCCTGATTATTGCCTCAGGAGATTAACCGAAACTGTTTACGCTCGTGTGTATTTACTTGTTGTTGTATTAGTGAGCACAGACGGTTAACCAGCAGGAGAGCCGGGCTACAGATCTGCCATTACATAAGTGTTCCCTGTGATATGAATGTTGTGCCGCTGTTAAAGAACTAAACAGATTGCATTTCATTGCTAGATGCTTTCCCACTCACTCCCCGTCCCTCTCATACAAATGCAGTCAAGGTGATTTTCCACGGGAAAAAAAAATACTTTATTAATACACTTATATAATGTATATCAACATTTATAGACAAAATATGTACATCAAACATCTTTCATGTAGGTCCCAAAATATAAAATCTCAAGTACCTCTTTCTATAGAAAACTAGTCTTCTGGTAAAACGTTTACATTCACTTCTTTCCGCCTCCCTCCTTTGACTCCAGTATTCATACATAATACAGAGAATAAACATCTGAGATTTATCAGCTTTTCACAAGTAAAAGGCAACAGCAAGAACAAACACCAGGTTTGACTTGAGCAGAAACAGATGTTGAGTATGCAGACCAGGTCCAGCACAGTGCTACAGTATGTACACAGTTTCTGAGTACACATTGTACAATGGTCCACACTCTGCCCTCCTTCTGTCTCTCTGGACGGACAGAGTGCAAGAACAGGTATCAAAAATAGAAATGTACAAGAAGTCTATGAACACTAATTACAGGAAATCCATCTCAACTGTCTGTTTGTCAATGAAAAACAAGACTTCTCATTCAGTGTGGTCATGTGGTGGCCCGTTCCTTCATCCGTGCATTGGGTGTACCCTTACTCTCGTCTGTACACACTTAAAGGAAACCCCGATATTTTGTGGTGCCAGTCATCATAGTGTCTGGTTCAAAGGGCATTTTCAGTGATGATGATGGTGACCTACAGGACATAGGTGACAAACTCTGGGTGAGATATTACCACTAACATTTGAGGCAACACTTTTTCTAAAGTACAAAGATGGCGTGTCTCTATTGCGACAGCTACAAGTGAGATGCATCAGTGTCATCGGCGTCATTACTTGAACAGCAGCATCTAAAACATCTTTCTTTACATTCAACCAAGTGTGTGTTGGTGTCTGTGTGTGTGTTCATATGCAGGGCAGGTCCAGTTCATATGATACATTTGCATTGACTGATACAACTGAGCATTGAACATTCAACCAGAGCTCTGCATCCTCCGAGTGTAGATGGATGTAGCTCTCCCTTCCATCTCTTCTCCATCATTTCTACAAGTCCTCTCATTTACTGTTTGAGCTCCAGGCTGAGGAGTAGAGGACGGGAATGAGGGTCGATTATGGAAAGGCTCAGTCATGTTCTCATTCCTACTACTTTCTCTGCTCCCGGTGACCAGAACAGGATCACCTCTTCACCCCTGTTCTCTCGTCTCTCAGTCTTTGGTTTCCAGGTTGAGGGGTGGTACCTGCTTTAGTGCCTGAAGGAGGGCGGGGGAGTCCATGGGGGTCTGAGATATGGCTGGGGCTGGAGAGCCTCCCCTGGGAGACAACACGAGCTGAGGTGGAGGCGGTCTTTCGCTGGACATGGCGGGTGCAGAGCCACCCATGCCGGGGTAGATCATGGGCATGCCGCCAGGGTACCAGCACTTCTCCAGCATCGGCAGGTAGGCTGCAGCAGAAGGTGGAATGAGGTAGAAAGGCATGCAGAGAGGATGTGGAGGAGGCGGGTGGTTGGGGGACACGCTCATGTAACTACCGTAACCGCTAGAGGATGATGAGGACTCTCCACCTGAGAGCAGCTCGTCCTCGGACGACTCCACCCGGGGTCGTTTGTGGCGTGGCTCGTCATCCTCCTGCTTGATGCCGGAGTTCTGCCTCTCGCCCAACACTCGCTTCAGCTGGCTCTCCTGACCGTAGTACTCTGGGCGGCCCTGTGGGGCCCCGGGTTCCACCTTCTCCAGCTCCCCGCCATAGCCGCTGTCTGTGTCCGTGTCACTGCCGCTCTGCTCGCTGCTCAGCGGCGCGTACGCCCGCTGGATGACAGGCACACAGTTCCTCCCGTAGCCCTCGCTGGGTTTAGGCGGTAGGCTGGTGGGTATCTCCTTGTGAGGCTGGTGCTGGTGGTAGGAAGGGATCTCCTCAGGCTGGGGGCTGAGAGGAGTGCGGGGTCGGACCGGACTTTGCAACACCTCTGCGGCCAGCTTGTGAAGGTGGTTGATCACGTGGGAGGGCGCGAACTCTCCGTCGGCCTCATTGTTGGCGAGATACTGAAGGATCTCCTTTGCACACATGTGGAAACCGGAGCGGAACATCTCCTCCGACTTCTCCTGGCTGACAGGAGGCTGCTCTGTAAGCACAATGAGAAACGACACAGTCAGAAATTCTGCAATTTGATGCAGCAAAACAGACTCTCAGTATCTTTCCCATCAACAACTCTGGCTATATCTGAAGCTGTAGCGCTGCATAATCCTGTCATTGTGTATCCATCTTGGTAATTTGCACTCTGCCCAACAATACCATCCTGTTCCACATGCATATTTGTGTGTGTGTGTGTGTGCGCGTGCATGCGTGTTTCCTGACTGAGTGATCTGCAGCTCACCAATTTGCATGCCATTCTGCAGAGCGAGGATCTTCTGCTGCTGTTGCTCCAGGAGAGAGGTGAGGGCTTTCACATGCTTGAGCGTTAGCTCTAAAACCACAGCCTTCTCCAGATGGCCCAGAGTCTGTAGGAAACACACACAGTCAGCACATCCTTGCGGCTTATGTAACAGACAGACTAAGCTTTGATACACATGAACATGAGCCTGGCCATCCCATTGCCACAACACTACAGCTACCATGGAGGAAGAAAAATAATCATAAGAGATATTTCATATGGCATGAGATCATTTCATAGATGACATGCAGTTTGGAGCTTTGAGTATATCTAAATCACATTAAACTGGCTTCTTAATATCCCCACTTCAAAACAATAAGGTATGACAGAAGTCACATCCTCTCCAGTCTGCTGACGCACGCACCGCAGAGGATGTAATACCGCCGAGCAGCCACTCGATGGTGCATACCGCCCGGCACAGTGGATCCCATAATCCCCCCCCACACCCTCCCGACCCGCGGCGTGAACTCACCGTGAGCTTCAGGTGCTCCGGTAACAAATCCTTCAGCTGAGCGATGCACTCGTTTATCCGGTCGCGCCGTTTCTTCTCAATGAGTCTGTGAGGCAGCTTGTAGGTTTCCTGCAGAGAGGACACGGCGACGTCAGGGGTTAAAAAAAAAAGTGAGCTGATCCGCGAGCACGCAGCAGATCAGAGGCAGAATCACACCGACAGGGAGGACTCCGGGAGTTATGTCATAGCAGAAATTAGGTCAACCATTTATGGGGCTGGAGGAGCGCTATCAGCCTAATTCCCCCCTTGTACTTCACACCTTTAATAAAAGCGACGTCGTTATGACAAGTTGGAAAATGAAACAAGAGAAATAACGGACCTTGCTCTCCTCTCCTCTCTTCATTCCCCGCCGCGGTTTATAAACATACATCGGGAAATCCATCCTGTAGGAATAAAAAAAATAAAAAAGAGAGAGTATCAGTGAGGTGTAAGGTAATGGTTTGGTGTAAGATACAGAATGAATAACAAACCAAGCGCGTTTGAAGTCTTAGTAAAAGCTTAAAGTGTAACTCACCCCTGCACCTCTGACAGGTCCGCCTGGTGTTTGGACAGAGGAGGAGGAGGCTGCGCGCTTGGAATTCGCTCCATTTCTTCTCTTTTCTTTTCTTCTTTTTTTTTTTTACTCCAGTTACGCAGTCAGAGCAGAGGTACTTTTCCAATGCAGTCACAAATAAATACGCATTTATTTACGCGCGACGAGGAAAAAAAAAAAAAGTTGTAAAGCAGCACTTAGTGAAATGCACTAAAATGCTTTAAAAAAAAAAACTCGTTGTGATAATTATTATTTAACTCTAGTCTCACTAATGTGAAGGTTAATCTGGCTGCGAAAATGGCTTCAAGTTAGTCCGTGCGCTTTTTTTCCACGCCGTGGTTCCGCCGCAGAAGGAAGGCAACCCTGTTGGTGGCGCGTTGGGAAAGTGGGGGAGGACAGAGCGACGAGTTAAATAAACCCTCTGACTCTCCGCTCAGTCTGACCTGCCTCTGTCACATGAGGCTCACGTGTTAAGCGGCGCTGCATCCCCGGCGGAGGGACCGCCCACTCTCCGCCGACGAGCGGCCTCAGTGGGCGGACGGCGGCGGACGTCAGCGCGGGGGGCGGGGCCCAGCGGATCCCGTGTACCACCACGCTGAAGTGTATGGAAACAAGGCTGAGCCCGCCACGGCCCGGGAAACGTGCTGCAGGCGGCCCGGTGCGGGAGCCCAGCCCGGCCCCAAACACAAAACACGGGTCAGAGTGTGGCGGCCGGACAGGCGAGAATAACAAGCTGCAGGGAGATACGACGTGTCATCCAGCGCAGTGAACGTCACTTTGAAGTGATGCGTTCAGGTGTAAGAAAGAACCCTGCACAATGTTACTCGTTAATATATGGATGAGTTTTATATCCAACATTACATTAATTATGTAGGGACAGTAGCATCTTCTCAAACCTCTTGTTATTTTCACAGAACACAATGAGGATAATGGTAATAATAATAATGCAAGATTATATCACTACAACATTGTTTTGTTTTGTTTTGTTTTGTTTTGTTTTGTTTTGTTTATTATTATTATTATTATTATTATTATCATCACCACGTTAAGTTTAAAAACAAATATCACCAACTGTGCCAGATTATACCTATGAGCTAATCCGCATCTGTAGTCCCTTGGCAGGTCAAAACAAAGACAATAACAAACAATACAAGGTAAAAACACACAATAAAGTTATACACAAAAGAACACACAACACACACAGTACAAAGCTACACACAGTGACACATCACAGATGCATGCCTGCCAGATAAAAGCAAGTCATGAAGACCATAAGATTTGAATTCAGCATCAGGCAATAATAATAACAATAATAATAATAATCATAATAATAATAATGTTTTATATAATATATAAATGATATAATATACAGTAACAACAACAATACTACTACTACTACAAAACAGTAATAATGATGCTAATAGTAATAATAATAATAATAATACACAACATTGAGCAGTGTGATAAATCGATCTGCATGTTTGCAGGTGAGCTCGAGGATCCACAGCACGGCCGCAGCGGGAGGACCACGTGCACAGCGCGTGGACGGGTGTGTGGAGTCCGTGTTTGTTGTCGTGAGGCGGCGCAGCCTGTCACGTTGATCTCCTCATGGCCCCGGGAGCCCGCTGAGCGCGCAGGGCAACACCCAGCA
The DNA here is from genome assembly GCA_023238725.1 of Scortum barcoo. Classification (NCBI taxonomy): domain Eukaryota; kingdom Metazoa; phylum Chordata; class Actinopteri; order Centrarchiformes; family Terapontidae; genus Scortum; species Scortum barcoo. Next base: position 18,257,788 of record CM041537.1, read on the forward strand.
CATCCAGCACACGGCGGCTGCACCTGTCTGCTGCAGGCTATGTGAGCGCCACATCACACCGAGGCAGCAAAGAAACAGTGCTCTCCCACAGCACACGAGAAAGTGTTGCATTGACAGTCAAATGATCACGATTCCTTGATGTATTATTCTTCATTTCCCACTTTCAGAAAATCTGTCTAATAACTAATAATAGCTGATGAGTTGGTGTTAAAGCATATGTCTAAACCCACTGAGAGGCCACATATTATATACATTTGTATATACATTTATATACATTTTTCATTATTTTTCACCTTAAAAATATGGATACAAAATCACAATGGGGTTTGATTATGTTCCAACAAATTCTATACAAAAGGACATTAGCAGGCTCAATGAGACTTTTACAGGTCTATTACTCTTAATGGCCTATAATCAAGTATAATCATCCTAATACTGTACACCAGACAGTTTGTGGATGTCACATGTAAGCATGGATCGTGGCTTCATTTCACAGTCATCAGTGTGCAAGACCTTTCGTTTTCTTTCACGCCCATTAAAATCTCCCCTGCTAAAGTCAATGTGGATTACTGATCTTCTCATGAAGCAAGACGGAAGGAGGTTTTTGTGAAGCTGTAAGCAATTACATCTATCACAGTAAGAATTACGATGAGATTGGAGAAAAGATGTAACATTTTCTCTTCTGTCTTAACATCCTTTTTTTTCCCATTTGACTGGATATTATTCATTTCAAAGACCTCTTGTCGAGATAGGAACACAAAATCTGGTCTTCCATGCCAGATAAGAGTCACAGGGCTATAAGCAAACTCTGCAACAAGGCAGCAACTTCCCCTACACATAGTTAAAGTGTTTTAAACAGAGGTTGACAACATTTGAATCATTCATTGTTTTTTTTTTTAATGCATTACCACTCATAATCAAGTTTGACATACTATTTTGATCATTTTGACAGCTTAAAGGATTGTCCACATAAATATTGTAATTAAAGATTATTTATTCCCTACTCTAATACAAACTGGTTCATTTTGCACTCTCCCTCTGTTTGATGAAAATAAATAAGGTAAGTAACAGCTGTCACAAGACAACCCCGATCAAACCCATTTTTCATAGTGGGCTCTTCATTCTTGAAAGCTCTAAAAGACTAACATCCTTTGACCAGATCAACTAGTTTAACTAAATGTCAGTGTAACCAAGTTCCTTAAGTGTGGTGAATTAAATAGAAATGGGGTAGAAGACTCAGTAATTACAAAAAATGGCCACAACACAGGTCACAGTGATTTGGCTGTAATTAAATAAGAGAGGACAGAGGGTGTTGTATGCTGTGTAAAGCCCCCTGAGGCATGTCGTGATCTTTAAAATAAGGCTGTTTTAATACAACATGACTTTACCGACATGATGGAAAGCCCCTTGAAGATCATCTAGAAGCACATGTAACACAATTTAATGCTGAATTGATTTATTTGAATCCTGACAATGGTACCTTTATTTTAGTCTTCTTTGTTTTAGACTTTGTGACATTCTTTGGGGATATTGTGGGAAACACCTTTCGCCCTTCACTGTTTTTCAGCATGTTGAAATTTATGCTGATAAAATCTATTACTGGACAAAAGTTGTAATAATATGGTCAATAATCTGTTATAAACGCTGTATTTAATTTACAAATGTTACAGTAGGTTATTTCAAAAGAACAATTTATATTATTCATATTTAACTTTATAATATATTGTCAGTCTTCAGCTTTAAAAAAAAGCCAAACATGTGCAACCCCAGTATGTGCTCAACACACTCACGTATTTCCTCACGCTACATGGTTATAAGATAAGTGCACATCCTCATTTGTAGCTGACCACAGAGAAGATGTCAGAGTTCTTCTGCTCCCCAAATTTAAATTCTCTGTGAGGCCATTCATTCATGTGACTGCAGTGCATCACAGAGAAACCTCTCACGTTACGCCGACACTGGTAAACACTCTCCAACAGACCATCTTACACACTTGTTTGTTTATTTAAATAGACTCCAAGAATGGAATGTACAATTCAGACACAAACCGTCTATTAGTATAAAAGTTCAGTTTGGTCAAGCAGCACTCCAAATGACATCTATTAGTTCGTCTTTTATTTTCCTCACATACACCCAAACACTCAAGCTGTCATTCTCTTGTGGCTCTTTTAGAAAGTGACCAGCCAAAACATAACAATCATTTGTGTGCTACAGAAAATATCAGTGCTTCAGGACTAAATGAATGAAAAGAGGATTAAATAATTCAGTGCAGAGAAGAATAATTGATTGATTAATCAAATTTAACGTTTCTCCCAAAAACCTATACGTTTGGTTCTATGGTATGTTTCCATTGTGACTCCATTATCACTAGTATTATTTAACAAGGAGCTGGCTTCACAGTGAATCAGTCACATGATTTGTTCCTTCTCCCAGTAGGTTTCGTGTGGTTTGTTATTCAAAGTAATAGTGATAGAACAGGTCAGTATTATTTCTTTTGAGTTTAAATGTCTCCTCAAAAGTCTACTTTATCTAAAGAGTCCCAGAACAAATAGAACCCTCATTTGAGTTTCAAAGAATATTGAGTGAAAATGAGTGTTTGCTTTCAATGTAAAAAAAAAAAAAAGAAAAAAAGAAAAAAGAAAACACTGTATAGGTTTTATAACAGCATCGAGAAACTTTGTAAAAGTGTGGTGACCTCTTCAGAACTTTTTACAGGTGTTGTCTGTCTCTGTATTTTAAATAAAAGACTGTATAATCTCAAATATAAAAGCAAACACCGGTTCCCAAAAATAGTTCATTCTTATTTAGACATTGCATATCATTAAGTATTCCTATTGCTGTCAGACAAAAGCAAGACTATTAAATAAAGTGATGTAGAGTTCAAACAAACCTTCAAATCCACATGTGACCTGAGTTTGCTGGTGCAACGCTGAGATTAAAACCTCAATACAAGGCCACTTAAGGGGAATACTCCCTCAGGAACAATGGCTGAACTTTGGCATATTGTTAGTTAGTGTGGTACAATGCAGAAGGAATTCACGGTTGTAAAGCTGAAGTCAGTGTTTTCATCTCCTAAACCTTCAGGACTTGCCTCTCAGGTCCCGAGGCACTTGGTGCACACTCCACCCACGCAGACACATCCACACTACAGGCCGAGAGTAACGTACTCAGATAGCTTTCACTTCACGCAGACACTCAGAAGCACGGCATGTTGTAGAAACACTTATTGTAGGAGTGCCTGGTGAAGTATACAGTCAGACATCCACCTAAATACATACTGGAGACGGACACTTTTTTTTGGCATTCTTCTGTCTAACATGTGGTACACTGTCAGGAGCGCTCAGGCACTGGTGAAACTGGCTCCTGAGGGCCCTCAGGCGGGCTGCTGGGGGTTGATGTTCATGTGAGGGGGATGACCAAGAAGACCAATTCGTTGCTTCTGCTTTCTCTGCTCTGTCATCTGCACGGGGAAACAAAAAGACTGTAATGTAGCTTTAAGGTGCCCTGTGGAGTGTTTGAGCACCGGTAGCACTACAAACCAATGTTTTTAAGAGTGGGTCCACATTTGTATTGTGGACCTGTTGGATCATACGGATGATACATGATACATTTCTTTCTGCTGCTGTAGTAACATCGTGATGTGCTGAGAGAGGCGAGGAAGAAGAGAAGTGCAAGTTTGCAAACATGGATGTAAACAATGCATTTCAAAAACTGTCTATGAAAAGTTTTGATTTTTACAAAAAGGGGCTGTCAGGAAGTTATGAAAAGTTGACCAAGAAATTGATTTTTACAGAAAAGGGGTTGGGTTATTCTTGACTCCAGGAAGTTACCACGTTGAGCCAAGAAATAGTCTGTCACATAATCCCCTGTAAGACCACAAGTTTTTACACTTCAGTTTTCATATGGGTTAAACAAACATGATATGACTTGTTAATCAGTGAGCTTTAGGGTTGCAGGCAGGCTTGTTTTGTTACCTTTGGACAGAGCAAGGCTAGCTGTTTCCCTTTGTTTCCAGTCTTTGTGCTAAGCTAATGGATGCTATTGATTGTTTAAGCTAACTCAGTGCCAGTAAAGTAGTGTCCCTTAATAATGACATATTTATTTAAGCTTTATTAACCTTTTCAAAGGCTCACTGCATAATGTAACGTAGTACTGTGCCGGAAATACACTAATTTAAGTATAAGGTTTGGATGTTTGAGTGACCACTTCCATTATGGAGACTGAAAAAAAGCTATAAGATACCAATCCCCTACAATCATTCCTATGTTATTTCTCATTATAAAACAGTCCTGGAAAAGCTATCCCATTAACCCAAAGGCAAAAGGAAAAGAAATGAGGAGCTATCCCATTAACAACCAAATGCTTTATGCATTTACAAGGAAAAGAAATGAGGAGCGACTTCATACAACAAAATGCTTTATGATTTACAGTCACTTGATATACCTGCTCCTTGAGCTCCGTCAGCTGTCCAGACAGGTTGGCAACCAGCCTCATGGTGGACTCCAGCTTCTCCTGCAGGTTCTTGATTTCATTTTGCTCCCCCTCTGAGTCGCTGCTCACCAGTGACATGGTCAGGTTTATTGCTCAGCCCTCGCATCCGTGGGAACCAGTATTGATGTCCATTTTATTAATTTGGTTGTGCTAAAACCTGCGGTCAACCAAGCAAAAAAAAAAAAAAAAAGTATGGGTAATTTTAACAGCCACTGACTTTTTTTTCCCCAAATTTAGAAGTATTGACCTCTGGATGACACAGTCCATTTATTAATTTAGGCAATAAAACTGCGTTTTTGGAAGTGGTGTTAAAAAAAAAAAAAAAAAGTATGGGTAATTTTAACAGGGAGGTGCTACCATTTGGCAATAAATTGTACAATAACTTAAATGTGACCTCTGGAGAGACATGACACAGTCTACAAAGCGTTTTTGGAGGGAACACACTTGACAAATTGCATGGTGTCATTGCTGACGGAGTAACAACTGACAACAGTCAGTGACCTCGGAGAGAGCACATACTACTGTACTAAAATATAAATCCCAGTGAACTGACCAACGATTCTTTATCCAGCTTTGATCAGTTTTAGGGTTTGACTGAGACTCATGCACTGTCTTGTTCCGCAGACTTCCTGTTTGCGTACACAAGTCTGTTTGTGTCATTAAATGTGCATGACCGGTATGTCTGTCAGTTGAGATTAGAAAAGAGGAACCCATTACTGTACTAAGGTGTGTGTGGCGGGCTAGTACATGCTTACAAGCGTGACTCAGTACAAGTAACTCAGTAGCATAACCTGATTGTACTCTGTAAAATTTGACGCAGAAGGAAACGGCTAACACACCATACTGCACCAGACTACAATTTAGGAAAGTAATGGCCTTTAATTGATTAATAAACATAAGGGTGGAACAGAAAGTCATAGTGTCGTGAAGTGACGCAGTGGAGCATACAAGCAACATGTTAAAACATGACACACACAGACACGCACACAGACGCGCGCACACACACACACAGCATACTACCCCCAAGACAATGTGGTGTAATACTAAATGTAACCCATTTACAAGAAAATAAAAGTAGGCCTGTGCTATCATCTGAGGAGGTGGATGTGTGTGTTTTCCAGGCGTGTCTGCGGTTCCTAGTTACCTTGATCATCTCAGCCACATAGCTCTCAGGGCCTGTGTACTCAGTGGAATCTTTAACTTTCACCAGCACAATAAAGAACAGGTAGTGCCACATGTTGTGCTCCTCTTTGATGTGCTCCTCAAAAGTCACCGTCTTGTTGTCAAACTTGTCCCGCTCCAGGCCTGCAGAGGGGCAATAACAGCATTATTTATTTAAGTGAAGTTAACGGCAGATTTCAGAAGAAAGCAGAATCTAGCTTCCATTCTTTTAGTTTCTGTTTCATACTGACATTGGGGAAGGGAGTGAGGAAACTGGGAACGTGATGAGAAAACAGTAAGTTAGATAAAGTGAGGACCTGAGGACAAATTACATACATAAAAGATCATGACAAAATGAGTCACTGGGAGAAATCAGTGTCTGTGTCTTGAAGTAACATTCAAGATTGTGCCAAACATCCATAATAATGACAATGAAATGGCGCTTCAAGTACAACAACGTACGACATAAGCTATTCACACAAAAAAAAGTAAGAAAACAGACAAGCAGATGAGACATTATTCACAGGTAACAAAAAGTAGGCATTTCAGATAAAACCAGTGTTCACACAAAAACACAAATATACGCACAACATCATAGTTTAAAGCTCTGAATCAAGCATCACCTGTGACAGGCTGTTAGACAAGCAGAGTGAGTGTGCTGTCCTTGAAAGAGATGAAGCAGCACATTTCTTGTTTTGCACCGCAACGTAGACAGTCATGAAAAGAGGAGAATACCAGAAACGTACCTGCTTTGGGGATTTTTTTTTTCTGGGTGGATTTGATAAGCAAAATATATGCTAAATATGGCCTGTGTGCTGTGGTTTCTGAACTAAAGAGTAGACTTTGCTTCACATGTTCAAAGTGAATCCTACACAAATATGCAATTAGCAGAGCAAATAAAAAGGAAAATGCAATATTATTCCAAATATATATATATTTTTTTGCTTCCCAGCTTTTAACAGTCCTGTAAAACAGACCACATATTCTGTTGGTCCAAAATACTAAAAAACAAGTCACCTTGTCATGTGGATCGGAGCAACTCTAGAGTCTTGTGACAAACTAGTACAAATTTCAGTCTGAGTTTCTGCTTTTAGATTTTTGTTTACAACATAAGTTCAACTGGACTGACTTTGGCCCTTATGAAACGCATGTATAGAGTGCATCCAGGGATAAAACCTTGAGGGGGGCGGGGGGGGATTTAAACATGCAGGGGCTGTTTCTATATTTAGACATGTCATGAGACACCAAAAGAATAAAAGTAAATAGTAAAAAGTAAATACAGGATGACACTCCTGTTAACAAGTTAATTTTTCCCTTTTCCCACACAAGATAGAGGGTGTGGTTGTGAGGTTGAGCCCAATTCCCTCCTTGGCTAAAGGTAAAAATCTGCTCAGGGAGTTCATGACGCAAATCAATCACTGGCAATGGACCCAAAGACCTAAAAACTAATACAAGATTGAGAGAAAGAATGATGTCTTATAAAACGGAGCTGGAGGATGGAGAGCCACTTAAGCCCGCGGAGGTCGGCTCCTAATCTCCGCATCTCCTGTTCCCTTGCGGTCCTCCTGGAAACCATAGAGACGGCAGCTCCCCCTGTGGCCTGGCCTTCTTTAACATGAGTGAGTCAGAGCCGATGGCTGGCTGGGTGACATAATACTGTTCTCGTTCCATATGCTTACCACTTGTCCTGACTGCCTGACCCAACATACGCATGCACACACATGCTCACATACGGCGTGTCCTGCTGGGCTGACTGACACACACACACACACAAACACACATGTGTACTATACAGTCACAGTCACACTCACACACACACACACACACACACACACACACACACACACACACTCACTCACCAGCATGTGCTTTTTTAGGCACTCGCGCCTAATGTAATGTACTTATAAGGAAATGCAGATGATGCTGGGTGGACAGAATGTGGGTAATCAGTGAAGTTGGAACATATGGTATGAAAATTAAGTTTGTGTGTGTGAGTGAGTAGGAGAAAATGTCTGTGTGTGTGAGACAGAATGAATTATGGAGGCGAGCAGTGGCAGGAAGCTCTCATGACTCAGCCTTCTTCGGAACGACAGTGAAGTGAAAAGGGGGGGGCAACAAACAGCATGCACCTTTACAGACGCACTTACCAGAAACCACAAACACACTAAGAAATCAAACACCCTCAGAGGGGAATTTGGGAATTAACCAAGTGACATGAGGTGGATTGTGGAAGAGTACTAATGACGCACACTCTCAGAGCCCTGCCAACAACGCAGCACGACCTTACCAGGCTGACAGGGTGTCCGTCCTAATGATTGGAAGAGTAATCCTGTCACTGGAAAGTTAGAGGTTTGATTCCCATAACAATATCCTTAGGAAAATATCCCAGCACACACCATTCTTGGTGGAAAAGATTGCGCCACATGAGACAGAAACTAAAAGTGATGCACAACTTGTAAATACATGCATGTCTGAGGTAACGTGGCCAACTCTGGGTCGGGAGCTAAATATAATCAGTCTATGTATTTATTTTTTACTGGCAACTTATTCTATATAGTGACAGAAGATAACAATGTGTTTTCTTCCATTTGCTGATTTTGTCTGAGCAACATAGCTGCCAGTGATCACATTGAAGGAGCCCACTTTCTAAATGTTTGCCATGTTCTCTTTAAAATCAGTCATCAGTTATTTAAAAAACAGTACATTTCCTGTCGATTGACCTATTGATTTAACCACTAATAGTTCCAGCACTAATCACGTTGCAAAGTGTAGTGACTAAAATAACAACATTAAAAAAAAAAGAAGGCGCTCTGAAGGTATCAGCTGATCAGTCTCACCGCAGATGAAGCAGGTAGTCTTCAGGACTTCTTCTTTCTTCTGTTTTTCACTCCTCAGGTCAGCAAAGGTGTCGATGATCACACCAAAGATGAGGTTAAGCACAATGATGATGACCATGAAGAAGAACAGCAAATCGTATATCACCCTGGCTGCAAACAGCGGCTCCTGGGAAAGGAATTGGACGCAGGGTTAAACATGGAGTATACGGTCAGCCTAAAGCTGTGCAACAGTCTGTACAGTGCCTGTTTGGAGGAAGTGACTAGAAAGTTAACTGATCATGGTAATTATTCACTTTATTTCAACAACAGAGAGCAATTAAGAGTAAATTAAAGAAGAATCTGTGTCATGAAGAGGTAACGTAGAAAGATTGTCCCATTTAAATGTTTGACCCAAAGGGCAGGTCTTTATGTAAACATGTGTTGGCGGTCATCATCATCGTGGATGTTAATGGAAACATAAGACCGCGAGTGTAAACTGCCAGATGCTACAGTAACAGAGACGACAGAAAGCCGGTCAACCCGATGCAGCTGGCCTCAGCAGGAAAGACAAAGTTTAAAGTTTTGGGGTGCTACGCATTTTGCAACAAAGAAGAGAAATGTTTCAAATGTTTTATATAATTTACCAGAAGAGCTGCAACAGATTTCAGTGCGTTCAAATGGTCAGTTTCATTCATTAACTTGAATCCGCTTTTAATGTAATGGGGTGAGCTCGTCCCTCAACGCTTTCAGCAGAAGGGAAATACCCTGCAGTGGTCAGCAGCCTGACGCAGTCACACATTCACACACTTATTTAGGACAAGCTTGTTTTGAAGTGATGATGTTTTGAGCGATCCATGTGATTATATGACTGCTATTTTACTTCAATAATTTTACTTCCGCAGCCAGCAAGACTTTTTGGTTGCATTGTGATGTTGTGAATACGTGAGGCAGGCGTTCACATCCTCTTTTGACATCATTAGTGGCTGAGCCTGAATTCAGTAGAAATCTATTTTGAGGTCTAATTCTCACACAAGGCGGAGGCAGTACAGCTGTATGGAAACATTGTGAAACCTACCTCCATGCTGTTGAAATAACAACAAGTTCGGCGCGCGATGGGCTCGCAGCCAGCTCACATGACTCGTGCTGCAGCTGTGGGTGCTACACCCTCTCAGCCCAGATGCGCGCACACACATGCACATACACACACACACACACACACAGTACAGTCAGAGGCCTAAGCAGAGTTGCGTGTACCTCTTTGGAAGGCTTGCGGAGGACATCACCTACACCCCCACCACTCCTCAAGCCATGACTCAACACAGTGACGATACACATAAGCAGAGAGTCGCACGTACGCTCCATGTCGCTGTCCTCCTCACCTTCATCCCCAGTATCTGAAGAAGCAGAAAAGGAAAGCTTTAATCTAATCATTTCAGAAGTGTAAAAGATTATAAAACATCACTTTTCTTTGTCATTATTGGGTATTTACAGACCTTGATAAACAACTCATAAGCTCTTTGCTTTAAAAAACTGGTGTAACCAGGTAATCGGCACCCAGAAACCACCAGAAAATACATTAGTTTATTTATGTAACATAGAATACTCGTGACCTAAATAGATTATGCAGGTACATTTCCATGTAAAAATCATAACAGCATGACAACTAATTACAGCACCTCTTCAGAAACTCATGCTAGTACTTAACGAAAAGCAAATGTGAGGTAAGATACAATATACTACAATTTATGTTTATTCTCATCAGCGAAAGTTGTAGAATATTTGTTCTGTATTATAACACAGCATCACACACTGCTTAGGTGTGAAAAGACCCCTTTTCTTTCGGATCAGTGGACATATTGAAATTTTCTTTCAAATTATACAGAATTACAGCTTTTAGCAGTAATGTGACTGCATTTAAACAACAACTTAATACAGAGGCATTGAAGTAGTGTTTGTTATTAGCAATTAGTATTACTATTATTATATGTGACATCAGTGCTATATTCAGCTTATTAGTGCTTATAATATATAGGAAAATTTGGAGGTGGTATGGATATAGTACTAATGTCACTTTTATTCAAAGACATGAAGATGGCTTAATCAATCATGTATTAAGACAGTGTGAGGCACTACAAAACATTTTATGTCCCATTAAACTTTCATGAGCATCTTATGCCATGATCATCATGCATTGAGTATATTATGATATCTGATATTTGTTTAAGATGTGACAAATGGTGCCTGTAAAATTCATGTACACTATCTATATAAATGATTTATGATAATTATCAAAGCAGGTTATTAGCTTGTTTTTAAGTATTCTTTCTGCTTATAAATAACTATTAGTATTCTGTGTTCAAGTAGGATATGATAGCCTTGTATTTACAGTGTAAATATAAGGTATCATCAGCTAATTGGTCCTTGGCTTAGTTGCAGAACTTGATATCCGTTGAAGCCTTGTTTACATGTTGTGGTTCACTGTGTGAGGGTGGTTAGTCAAAGCAAAAGTGTTTTTGTTTAGCTGGAATGTGACAACGGCTTTGACTGATCTTGTTCTGACGAGGACAGAAAACGATGATCAGCATGTCTACATGACTTCTCCAAGTTTAAAGGTCACTGCAGAGGAGTTAAGAGAAAGACACATTATAAATTATGAATTTATACACCTCCAACTCAGTCACATAACGGACAGGACAGAAAATTTGATCATGATCTGTTTGCTAACTGCGTTTGTTATTGGCCATATCATGTTATTGTCCTTATGTCTTAGGGCTGAGATTTTTGGTTTATGGGTCGTTTTTATTCTAAATCAAAGAAACAGAACAAACAGAATAGAAGCATTACTGAGTTAAAGATAACTGTGTTTTCCACCTCAGTCTTATAGACGCGTGACATCCTGACTCGTGGGGAGTTTCCAGGAATTTAAACCTTTTCTGGGACGTTACATATTGATGTCACATGAAGGTCCAGGGGGTCACATGTAAATTGTTCAGGTCAAATGTCAGTCATGTGACAGTGGGATGGTCATTAGAGTGAAACTAAAGAAACACAAAGAAACAGTGCACAAGCTCACAAAAACATCCCCCAATTGTCCTTTCACTTACGGTGGCCTGACAAGGTCGAGGATGATTTCCCAACATTTCAAGTAGACGCCACAATAGATGATTACAAGTTCTCCACTTCTCTTAGATACCTCTATAAACACTTCCTACACATACTGCTTGCTGAGTTGTTTTCCTCTGTTTTCTCCCAATTTTAAAATATGGCTAGTCCAGACACTTGATTAAATTCCCGCTGTGGTCAGTCACTTCGGGATAAAGATCATCCCTTCCAGCAATGTGCAGCCTTGCACTTGCAAGATTTAATACAACTAACTAAATTTAATCACTCACTCAATCACACATGACTTGCACGATGTTTTTGCCAGTGCTCATAACACTTAAAAAAAAATCCCATTTTTCTTTTACTAATCACTGCGCTTTCTTGTTGCATGAAATAAATAACAACCTCTGTCAGGAGCCGAGGAACAGGAAACAAACCTCTACCTCAGTAAATCAGTTTGTTTGCAAATACATTTAAGGTACAAAGTGCGCTCTTTACACCAAGTTCAGGCTGCCTTTGATCCCAGGCTGCGTGTTGGCCACACCGGTCTCCACAGATCCGAATCTCTAACTTTACATCGAAAATGAACCACGTGATAAACTGAGCTTGTTGTTGCTACGTTTTGATTCATGACGCTCTAATTCCACACATGAACTCTCAAATATTATTCCATGACTGATTGTTTTTAGTGATTCAAATATTTAGCTTAGGACACATTTTTCTTGAAAATCCATGTGAAAGTATACATTACCTTCCAGCAGGGCTCCTGTGGTGCAGTTCTCATCAATCCCTCCTTGACACATTCCCCCAGATAAAAACTCACTGGCCAAAGTGGCTCCATTTTCTAGAAATCAGGAAGGAAGAGTGTGCTCATTTCCTAGAGCCTGTATAAACAGAAAACCTGTGATCTGTAATATTTATAGAGATCTGTAAAAATGATAAATGACGGGAGCCCGTCCTCACTCAGAGTTGTGTTGGGGATACGATCCACCTCCAGGATGAAGTCGTCTTTGAAGAAAATGTAGCCAACGATGGAGAACAGGTAGACCAGGATGAGAGCCAGCACGGCAGTGAGAACGATGGAGCGTCCATTACGAGTCACGCTCTTGATCACGTTCAGCAAGGTCTCCTCTCTGTATACCAGGTCGAACAGCTGCAGAGGCACAGCGTGCGTGGCAAAACAAAAGGCTGAATATGTAGATATATAATGCATTCATTGTAAAGTGACCTGAAGTGACCGTGCTGGATTGGATTAGCTTGCGTGATGTTTAAACTGTTCTCTCTTACCTATAATCCTCAGTTTTCTCTATCTGAGATGAATTACATATGAAATGTGGAAACATATTGTGCTGCATCTGCAGAGAAGCTGCTTGGACTGGTGTGAATGGAAAACATCTCTAAATACTGGCATATTCAGTCTGACACATTTTAAAGCAAACCTGAGGCACTGGCACCCAGCACTTCACACCCCAACAACCACAACAACAACAGCAGCAGCAACACCTTAGAGCCCCAAATAAGGCAAATCTGGCATGTGAGTTGGACATGTCCTTCAATGCACCATGATGGAAAGCTGATGCTACACTCAGAGAGGAGAGGAAATATTTTACGAACTGTTTCACTCAAACCTGCTGCGTACGTATTTATTAATGGCTTCACCTGCCCGTCTTCACGCTCTCTAAGTAGGGTCATGTAGGAATTGTCAGTATCTGTGTATGTGTGTGTGTGTGTGTGCTTCTCTCACCAACAGACTGTAGAAAAAGACATGGACAAACACCCCCAGAGAGCAGATGATGAGGTAAATGAGGTGGTAGAGGAACTCAAAGTCCAACACCATGGCTTTGTAGCCCCGTGTGAAGGTTCCTCGGTTCCCCACAAAACTGATCAGGAAGATGATTTTATTACACACCTGGAAAATAAAGTCAGTGTCGTTAAGAATACCAAGATGGATTCCCTTAATAAACTTAACATAGAAAAATCAACACGGCCTTTGCTGAGGGCTCTGGGTCGGACACAAAAAAACTGACAGTGACGTGGTCGGGGTTGGGATACAAACTAAATGAGGACACTTTGAGTGTGTTTACATGCACATAATTAACCTGGCTATTGTTGGCTTTCACCAGTATGTACATCATGTAAACGAGATAGGGATTAACAGAAACCCGGTTAACACAGCCTCCGTAGATGCCTGCCACAGAAACCTGACTTCATGAGAAGAAAGGTCATCAGCAGTGCATCCCTTTATCTGAAATAATAGAGTACACTAATATTGAAACTGATGCTAAAATTAATAGTCTTGACCATTTAAGTGTGAACTATGTGTGAAAAATTCACACATATGTAAAGAAAAAAAGATAAACACTCAGTTTAAAAATATCTAAAACACAGCCAGGGTGACATCTGACTACTGACCAGGTGCACCTAAACCAGATTTTATAGTAACCAGGTTACTGCAGTCCATGGTAACGTGTTCCCTGATTTCCTGCATTAACCCGATCTCTCTCAATAACACAGTTTCTTGTGTACATTTCGAAGTAGCGATTAAAAGAGAGACCCTAGTTTAGAGATGACACAAGTGTGTGTAATACTTAATTTTGTGTGTGTGTTTGTGTGTTTAAGAGCACATGTAGAAACTCTCTGGAGTACAAGGGTGGTGTCACAGTCTCTGGGGTCCAGTGACGCACTTCACACCCCATAACACAGCCATGTGCTGCCAGGGAGAACTGTAGGGCCGGGGGTGGGGGGGCAACACCACAGACAGACAGTGCACCGGCCTGCCAAGTGGGCATCAGTGTGAGCGAGAGATGAAAGGAGAAGTGGAACTAGTGTGGAACTAGTGCGTTGGAGATTTCTCAGGACCAGCAACTATGAACGGTAAAATAGAAGTGGTGCATTTTTAGCAATCCTCTGGGGAAATTACTGAAAAACCACAGACTCTCACAAAGGGGAGAAACAAGAAATGTTTAAAGGATCAAGTCACAAAAACTGCGGATAAAACTATTTTATTTGCGTTTAGTAGAATCTAGCCGTGCATATAGTTTAATTTGTTCAGATTTTGAGGTATTCATCTGAGAGTTATGCCTCGACCCAGATACAATTGAGGTGAAGCTGGTAGAGACAATCACTTGGCATTGCAGAGTCCTTGGATCAAATAATCGATTAATCAGTCCCTTATTTCAGCTCTCCAAGAACTTTCTGCTTTCATTTTTATCAGGGTGGTGACGCCAATTTCAGAGAGGGATATCTCAAAGGCTGGGCAATCACAACCAAAACTAACTGCATGACTAGATAACAGTAGTTTGTGTGAAGTGACCATTTGAGGCAGACTACTCACATTGAAGGCACCCAGAAGGAAGAGGGTGGGCTCCAGGCCAACAGAGAAGATGAGACGGAGGATGGTGATAATGACGAGGGCACGGATGCCCAGTGGTTGGGGCATAATGATGACGATGGCCAGTGTTGCCAAGACTCCCATCCACAGCAGTGCAGACAGGTGGGGATCCAGCATAACTGCAGGAGAGAAATGCAGACACACATACAAACTCAACACATATGGAATATTAAGTATCTATTAAGATAAGTATCATGTTGAGAGGATCTTTAGTGAGACTTCAAACTCAAAGAGACCCAGTAATGTAACACTCAAAAATTATATGACATACTTTTTTTGTATGTGTTATGTGTGCGCAAAGCTTTGGTGAGAGCCTTCCTGATGCTTCCCTTGATCCAAAGGTAAATCCAGGATTAGGGACCTAATCAGGCGTTTCATGTGGCAACATGTCACTAAGGCTGCAACCCCCAACCAGGTTTGACCAGCCTATAAACAAGACCACACTCAACCTGCTGCCTCTTAAAGTGATCTCCGTTTTCTTAAAACACAGGACTAAGATGAAGAGTTTATGTTTTTTTTTTAGTACTGGACACAAATCAACCTCTGAGAATGAAGAAAAATGATGAATGATGAATGTGCTGATGTTAAAAAAGTATAAAAAGAGAACGACAAAACAGTAAATAATAAAAAAAATAAATAAATAAAAAGGAAAATGGGGCAGAACTGCAAAGATTTAAAAAAAAAAAAGAGAGAAAGAGTTGCAGAGTGGTTGTGAAAGCAGAAGGGGAGTACTGCGGGTTTGGGGGGGCCCTCTTTCCCTCCCCTACTTCCTCTCCTCCCACCTTGCCTCTCCCTGTCTCCTTCCCTCCTTCCCTTCCTCTAGATTTCTCTCCCTCCCTCCCAGTCCCTGTGGAGATCACATGACAGGTGCCACTTATATAACAGCCATCTCTAAAAATACCTCGGCTGAAAGATTCATGAGGAGCGAGCAGGGAGCAACACACGGCTCCAGTGATGTGGCAGACTGAGAGAGGGGCGCTTGCTTATGCGCGCTCCCAAACTCTGTGCCTACGATTGTGAGCAAACATCTATGAAATCAACAGGCTGCAAGCATGCACTGTCTGCGCGTGAGCATGTGTTACGAGCACGCCCAACTATTCCAACTATTCATCAAAAGGCAGTCAGTCATGCATGCAGGCAGAACACACTGACCCACATCTCCTGCTCTTATAACCCTCATTCTAAAGCCCCAAGCAGAGGAGGGAGGAGAGCAAGCACTGTGTGTGAGAGAGGGAATGCAGGGGCCCAGAGCCTGTTAAAGCAGGGCAAAGCTATGCTGCAGTCTCACGTGATGATGTCTTGCACACACAGACCAAGTTCCAGTGTGTAGGAGAAATACGGTCAGACCTTACTCATGTTGTACCCTTTTTTTTTTTTTTTTTTTTTACAGTGAGGGACAAAATGGGACTATAATTGTGAGTTATTGAACAGCTGTATTTGGTGTTCATTGTCAGGCCTTGTTAGCAACCTTGTTATAATTGCCTCCTATTGAGGTTTTTTTTTTTGGAGATGTAAAAGGACTGACATGAGATGGAATGGAGTCATTATTATTCTGTGGATATTCTTTTATTTGCATTCTTACAGTTGGTTTTTGTTTATTTTTTTTAAATAAAAATAAATGTAAATTTATAAATGAATTTGCAAAGTTAGTTGTTAGTCTTTATATGAATCAAAGAGGCATTTCAGATGTAAAACTAAATCCCCTGAAAGAATAAAAGCAAATCGACAAACACAGCACACACCACTGAAGATGATTTAGCAGCTGGAGAAGTTGCCTTATGTGAAGCGTAAAATACGTACAACTTTTTTTGATCATCAGATATGTCGTGTATGACTTTACCCTTGCTGCAATCTTTGTTTACAGGGCACTAAATAACCCTGGGTGCTCCTGCGTTAATCATGGTCTCCTTAGTGCTGAAAGTCAAATATGAGCACAAGCTTTGAGCTCATGGGTTGTGGTTAGTCTGTGTGTGTGTGTGAGTGTGGGTGTGTCTTAAACAAATGGTCGAGGGCTTTTCAGGTCCTGCTCCTAATCCTGGTCAGGTGATTAGAAGTCAGCAGATCAGAAGTCAGCGGTAACAGGAGATCAGTGGGTCAATGCTAATGCCAGAGAGAAGGATTGAGAGTCAGATGCTCAAAGTCTAGTATCTCTGTGGGTAGCTGCACCATGTGACTTGCCTTTCCAGATATTTTCTTATATCAGATTGTGATTGTCAGTGTAAAGGGAAACAAAATACAAAATATATATGAACTGGGTGCAAGCAAAATGTCAGTATAGGCCGTAAAAATTTAAAAGGGAGGAGTTTTAAGCATGTCAGCAAGCGCCTGTCCTTCCTGTTTTGTACATCACCTTTCTTTGACCCTAGTTTAGAGAGAAGTCAGAATGAGGCGAGATCGTACAGTGATATTAGTAATCGAATGTGTACGGGGTCAGGCCTCGGTTTTGAATAGGCTGGGCGTCCACTCATAAGCGACTCACCTCCATACACTCCCTCCAGAGGGTAGAAGAAGCAGACGAGCAGGTTCATGAGCACGGCCAGGTAGAAGGAAACGTTGCTCCACACCGACATGTTTCTGGAGCACCAGTACAGCACTGGTTGGGCTGGAGGGGGGGAGAGACGCAGTGAGACGTTAGACATTAAATCGGACGTTAGACATTAAATCGGATCACATATAAAATGATTTGGGTAGTTTGTCCATGAAATGTCAGAAAAAAAATGTGTGAATTGCTCCAAGGTAAGAGGAAAATAAGAAAACACCAAAAGTCCAAAAGATAAAGATATTTAATAAAAATGATAGAAAACACAGAAAAGCAGCAAATCCTCACATTTAAGAAGCTAAGGCCAGTGAGCATTTGGTATTTTTAATAAATGATGATGAAAAAAAAAAGACTTCCATATCCATAAATCCATAAATTGACTATTAACAATATTTTGATCTAATTTTCTATAAAATACAAGTCTGACTAATTGTTTCAGCACTAATTCAGCACTGGTTATCACATACCCAATGTGCAAACGAGTTCAGCATGATTGGCTCAAATCTTGTTTACTATGAAAAAAAGTAATTATGACACAGACACATGCCTTCAACTACCTACCATTGTTAATAAGGTATGTTTAACTGTTGGGACTGAAAACAAAAAAAGGTTAAAACGTCAAAATGAAGACAAGGACTTTGACCTTTGCTCCAGACACACAATCTGACTGTTAATCGCCTATTTTCTGTCCTCTGCTGTAAGTGGAAAAGAGCAACAGATGCAGGGACTTTTCTCCGTCCATCCCCTCCTCTGAAAGAGAGACAAATTATAGCTATGTGTGGGTATGTTGTCTCTTATGCGGATTAGAGGTGTGACTTAGTGTGGGTGCGGGTCTGCGTGTGTATGTTTGTGTGCGTGAGCTAGAGAGTTGTGATTCATAAGGTTACTGTACAAATGCTTCACAGCTCAAAGAATGTGGAAAACCCCTGTCTGCTTTTAGACAATGGAAACATGCACGCGCACATCATGAGTGTGAGCAGGATGACACTGTCTGCCCTGCTGTCAAATTGGGGGTTCCTTCCATCCATTTTCCGTACCCGCCTGTCCTGTTCAGGGTCGCGGGGGTTAATCCGAGCACGCACTGGGTGAAAGGCAGGCTTTGCCTTTGGTCACGTTGACAGTCTGTCACTGAAAGTCGCAGTCACAAAACCATGTTCACACCTGTGGTTAATTTGGAGTTTCCAATCCACCTAACCTAGTCTTTGGACTGTGGTAGGAAACCAGAGCACACGAACACAGGCAGATCATGCAAACTGCACACACGCACGCCACAGCTGGCCGACTGGCTCAGAAGTGGTAGCTGACAGTGAACAAAGCACTGAGCCACCGTGCCAATACTCATCACGTTCATGAAGTGTGAAGCAGGTTATTTCTGTAGGCACTGTGGATGCGCACACAAATCAGCTGATTGGCATCAGGCGACTCTTAAAATAAACTGTGCGCATTCATGAAGTCTTTATAACCAAACCAGCTCATCAAATTATAAAGCCACAGCTCCTTTTTTATACTTTGTTCTTACTTGCTTCATGCTGCTGCACCAGCTGTGTGAACAGCCTTCTCCCACCTTCCCCATCACCTCCTATTGTACTTTTCCTATTATAATAACTGTGCTTCTCCGAAGTATCATGCAGGGTGCTGAAACAATCAGTGGACTGATTCATTTGCTTAACTGTTTTGATAATGGACTAATCGTTTAAAATTGACACAGGAAGAGTTTATTGACCCAACAGTGAAACTGAGGTAAATAATCATTCATTTATATACAGGTGGTCCTTTATCAATTGACATAACCTGATGGAAACATTAGCCATGTGTACTGACTACTGGATGTCCTACACATGCCACATCTCTATCGCACCTCTGAGCTTCTTCTGCCAGTTCATCTCATTAAAGAGGTCCTCCGCGCGCAGGAAGAAGTCATTGATCTTGCTGCCCTGCTCGTCTCGCTCTGTGGTGTAGTAGATGCGCAGCTTTGATTCGGAGGTCAGGAACTCGCAGATGTTGGGCACGGGGAACACGATCTCCTCCATGGTGCGGTCCTGGCGCACAATCTGAATGGAGAGACACACACGCGGTCACCAAAGAGGATCAAATGCCTCGGCCTCTGTTACTCAACGTGACACATATTTCAACAGTTTCTGTGCAGATACACAAATGTTTAGCTGCTAAGCGACAAGGGCTGTGTGTTGTTACCTCTATCTGAGCGGTATGCTTGGCGTAGAACTCCAGGGCCTCGTCTCCCTCTCCATTCGCCGCTCCTGGCTTTAACATCATTGACAGCTCCTTATTGTGACGTGCCAGCTGTGCAGAGGACACACAGCAACAAGAAGTGAGATTACTTAATTCAATTATAAAATTATATCGTGGGTTATTCGATACAGGTGGGCAATCAAAAGGGATCAGACCTGGTGGGCTAAAATATAGATGTTGTGTCCAACATTTCGTGGGGAAGCAGCATCGTGTTCCTCCTCTTCCCCGTTGTCCTCCTCCTCCTTTGTGTCCTCAAACTCTACCTCTCCCTGCAGGTAGGCCTTCTTTATCACCTCCACCTAGACAGACACACACATGCATACATAAGTTTACACATTTTACAAGATAATGCATGATATTAATGCTCTGCGATACAAAAGATTTGAGATGTAAAAACAAGCTCAGAGATACAAAACATCATTTCCCCACCAGCTCTTTAGGCTTCATATTGTACAGGATCCTCTCTGCATTCTCGCTGTCATGGCGGCTCTCCATGATGGCGAGCAGCAGCTTGGATGCATTGTTCTGAGAGTGGAAAAAAAAGAAAAGAGAGAAATCACTAAGAACTTAAGCTCCGTCAGTTTCTGTGTCCAAGGAAAACAGACAGAAACCCTGGTGCTCTAGGAAAATGCACTCTGCAGCTATTTGTCTTGGCAGTCGAGCACAAAAGCTACTTCAGCTCTGCCAAATGAATGTCCAGCTCTTATACTTGCACCCTGTTAGAGATATTCCATCCTGCTGTGAAAGGAAACTACTGCTTTTTTCCATTTCTTGACCCAAACCCAGAGTAAACCCATTCCCCGTTTTCAAACAACGTGTTCATCCTTCTTCCTTTTCTCTCACACCATCCAACTCACCTTGAGCTCCAACACCAAGTCCATGCGCTTTTTCCCAAGTGGGTTGATGTCATTCAGTATCAGGGCGATAATGATATCAATTCCGTTGGATTCATGAGTGGCAATGCAATTCTGGAAGAAATAAATTAAAATGTATTAAAGACAGTGGCTCTTTAGTAGAGTCCCACACTTCCCATCTGGCTTGGTCTCTTTACGTACCTGGTTTTCATGGCAGGGGCCTTGGCAGTACTCTGTGAGACTCTCCAGAGTTTGGTTGATGAGGGCCACATTCTTCTCGTTGATGTATAGTCCCAGCAGGCCGAGACCCCCTGTGGTGCTGCCACAAATACAGTCCAAGAACTGCAGAGTCTCACACACCAGGTTGTAGTTGTTCTTGTTGTTTTGGCAGCGAAGGAAATTCTGAGGAAATAAAAATGGTTTAGGTTTTGGCAGTTAAGAGCAGGATCGTGACTGTGATAGGTCTGTATGGACTGAACCGGATATGAACTAATAAGAAACCAAATAGAAAAACAAGGCAGTGAAAGAATTGTTTAGAAGCAAACAAAAATTCTGCCACTAACATCTCAGTCCTTTGTAAGTCGGAGCTCAGTGGCAGTTTTAAGACGGATCAAGTTAGCATCCATGCTTCAGTTTTAGTCCTTGTCAGAATTGTTTAACTTGACTATCCCACAAGAAACCTACCACCATGTCACTTTCACCAGCTCCAGAACTTTTGCACCCCCAGTCCTTTGCAGGCTGGTGTGCTCTAAATACTTGTTTTACATCATGTTACAGTACAGGGAGCACCGAGAGGAACACAACTCTTTACATTTTAAACAAAGCAATGTTGCTGTTGGATGTCACAACCATGGATTAGAGTAAGAAAGGCACTGTGGCCAAGAGTCTGCCCCACCTGCAGGTCACGGTTGTGATTCTCACAAAGTAGCTGGAGGAAGCGAAGGATGGGCTGCATGATAATGATTACAAAGCTCATCTCTCCCTCATCCTGGTTCTTGTCACCGGCGCTGGGATGTCCGTCGGCCGAGTTGAAGTGGTCCTCCGGGTCTGCCTCACGCCGGTAAGAGTTAAAGGCCTTCTTGGTGGCAGACGAGGCCTCCAGCAGTTGCTCTTTCACATCCTCTGTCATGACCACTGCTGTGTCTCTGGCTAAACAGAGACAGGCACCAAAAAGGGACTGAGGATACAGTCAAAAACTGGATTTGCAAACAAATTAAAAGTTATAAAATTAAAAGTATCTGGGTTATAGATATTAGCTTGCATTGGCATCCTTTGTTGGTAACCTGACATCAGCTCATACATTACATCATAGTAAGTGCCCTCTGACCTTTTTTACGAACTGGGACGTCTTTGTCTTGGCTGTCCTCATCTCTCTTCCTGTTTCCCAGGTCGCTGGTATTTACCGTCACCGTGGCTTTGATCTCCAACTGTGCCACCTTCATACGGTCATAGAAGACCCGGAAGAACTTTTCTGACTTCTTGTCTTCTGTCAGACGGCAAAAGAATGAACGCTGGACACAAGGAAAAAAAAAAATTATGTATCTTATTGTCGACTAAATCCAAGAACAGATTAAGTTGTCATGTCATTGGTTTCAGCTTTAATTTAAATTACTATGTGTATTACATAATCAACAATTTAGTTCCCCATCTGAGTTTGTATTTTGCAACTGTAAGCTTATCAGTGCTGTAAAATCGGGGTAAAACCAGAACGTGATGTTGAAACACTGATCGCATGCGTAGCCTAAACCTGTCAGCTTTACAATCTGGTTGTGCATGCAAATATATATGCTATCAAATTTTTACCGATAAATGGCCACTCGGTATGTGCCAAAGGGTCTCGACTTGACCCTCACAGAAGGTTATATGTCACTATAACGAAGCCGGATTTACTGTGAGGCAATGGTTTAAATGCCGCAGTTATTGCAGTGGAATGGGGTCATGCAGAATTAGAACACTTTCGAGCCTGCGAGTCCCAAACCACAGGGCTGTTGTTTTGATTATGTAAGGGCTGTTATCTGCTGCCGCCTATGGAAAGGCTTCGACCAGCAGAAGCAGCCTCACCACACTAACGGGGTGAAAACTGACATGGGAAGGAGACGAATGGCCTAGTAAGACAGACACCAAAGGGGGGAATAAAGGAGTAAAAAGGAGGGAAAAGGCAGATGATTGAGAGAGAGAGAGAAAGAGGGGAAACGAGAGCAAGAGATAGAGAGGGAGAGAGGGAGCGTTATCAGTCGGTATCTAGGCCAGTCCTCCAAGTGTGTTACATAACCATCTGTCTTTCCAGGTTAGATGTAAAACTGGGCTACTGGAGGAAACAAATAAATGATAGTCACAAGGAAAATGTTAAGCTAAACGGACATAACAAGCCTTGTTTCTCCTATTCCAAGGGCGCTGTCTGGGGCTGTTTGTGCTAAACGTTAAACACGCAAAATCATTTCGTTCACAGTTCAAAACGGTGACCGACCAATTAAGTAGCTCAACAAGAGAGAACAACACAGAGCAGAACTAACACCGGTTTGAAGCCAGGTTTCCTCTGTAGAAACAATGACATAACTGTGTGCTTGTGCCCTGAAGCGGATTCCACAGCCTGAGCGTGCCCCACCCTGGCCCTCCACCACTGAGCAGCAGCCCTCCTGCACGTACACACTCTGCCAACACTCAGGGACGAGGAGATAGCGTGGGGAGGGGGAATGGGAGGGGGCAGTCGGCAAGCAAGGCCATCTAGCAATAAACAACTTGATGACAGAGTGGAGAGTGCTGGGGGGGGATTAGCTGCACCGCTGGCAACCCGCTCGCAGCTCACAACTAATAGCATGCCTGAGACGGGAGGTAGTGTTGGGGAGGGGAGGTAGAGTTGGGGAAGGAAGGTAGAGTTGGGGAGGGGAGGGGGGGCAGTGATGGTCATGCCGGTCTGACTTCACTCACATAACTCTGTCCTCCAGCAGGCAGCTTAGGCCCGCAAGGGAGGGGGTGAGGAAGAGGCAGGGTGCAGAGAGAGAGGGAGGCATGAGGCCCAACGCCAGGATAGCACACATCGATTGGAGCGGAGCAAACAGAGAGAAGAGCACTCCGTCTCCCCCCCTCCTCACCCCGCACCACCATTACGTAACTCGCACACACACACAGACACACACGTACAGTACAAGCACACACAAGCTGGAGAGCGCATACGCTAATACGCCCACTGACTTTTACACTTGCAAAACTGGGTCAGCTGTCTCCGGCATAGGCACATGCCAATTCTGAGTGGACACTCCCACATATTGCACATGCTCCGCGATACAGTATTCTCCGCTCAAACTCTGCCACTGCCAACTTTATTCTTATGTAATCACATTCATTTTCCACTGCCTATCATTTCTTTAATGTCGCGGTGCTCATGTCTAGGATATCCCAGGTTAGACACACCACATTCACCACAGGCTCACAATGCAGGGGGAGGACTAGCAGCATGGCAGCAGGGGGGTATTTCATCTTATGGATCAAAGTTAGCCGAGCTATTATATTTCACTGCGGTAGAGGTAAGTTTGTTTGATTGATCGTGGCTGGGAGGGGAATGTATTGGTCATGTAAATGTTGTTAATTACTCTGTCTGGCAGTGAGAGTTTTCACCTGCAGCGCTGGCGGACTGAGAGGAGCCATTTTTTAAACCAGCCTGTTTCTAAGAACTGAGCCAGGTTCGGCGGACCGAGTGAGTCACCGAAACAGAGACAAAAGCCTGCACATAAAGATGGAACACCACAGTAAAGACAAACACCACAGCAAACTTTCAATTTAAGGTTTCTTTAGAAATGCATGTGAGGTTGCGCCTTACTGACAACGCATCAGAAAACGAAAAAAACCCACACTTTCATTTCTAACCACATTTGTGCTTCTGTAGTGTTTCGATGCTGGTCCCCACACACACCCGGGAACAAAATCTGTGCCACCATATCAAGATGCCATCTGTGTTTTGATAGCAACTTAAAGGGGCTAGGACGAGAGTGGCGTGAAGGATGACGTTATGGATGAAGTAACACTTGGTGGTCAAGGAGAGAATGGATTGATAGTGAAGGAGGGGGAAAAGAGGAGGAAGAGGAGGAGGAGGAACGAGCATCTCAGGGCCCCCTGTAGTGTTGGGTAAACAAGGAGCCTGTCTGTATCCATGGAGACAAAGCCTGAGTGGAATGAGGTGGAGAGGAGTGGGGCGAGGTGGGGGCGGACAACACTGAAAAACAAGGTCATAGCGCTTTCCCTTCTCGCCTTCCGTTCTGCCACTTGGCATCAACAAAGGGATGTTATGTAACTGCTATTTATACTCGCACTCCCTTTCTCTCGCACCCTCCCCTCTCATGTCAGGCAGCATCACATGCAAACCAAATGGAACTGCAGCTCCGCTCTCCTCCAAGTCCTTTTCCTCCTTTGCCTCTTCCTTTCTCCACTCAAATCCTCTCTCCTTACCTCACTGCCTGAAAATGGGTCCGTCTGCACCACTGTTTTTGTTTTTATTTTACCGGTTAAACACACCTGCAATGCAAGAGTTTTGGAGGGAAGCGGAGCAGCGTGCCATGCGGTCACGCCAGATGGCTGACGAGTGAAATGTCACGAGCCGCCATGTTACAACACAATTTACAGCTGCCTGAGCTCACACACGGCCAGAACAGAAAAGCTGGAATGTGACAGGAAATAAAGAGTAGCACTGAGGAGAGTCACTAAAAAGCACTGACTATTTAAAGTCAAGAGTCACTGGGCCATCCATGCATTATCTTTACATGATGGCAGAAAGAGTGTCTGCATGGAAGTGAGTGACTTTGTGCGTGCAGTCTCAACTTATTCTACGTGGTTTATTTCTGCACGGTATGTAGGTCATGAGTAAATAGTTAACTGCGTTACGTGAGAGCAAGATATCCAAGTCGCGACAGGTGCTCAGCTCGACACGTTGAATGAAGACACCGAGTATTATCTTTGGTGCGTTTTCTTGAAGGGAGCAGCAAGAAAATGGCGGCGCTTCAAGTTTGTAGGAAAAGGTATGCCTGATTTATGAATTCTACCTTCAAGCTGACAGTAAAAGAAAGCTGAAGTAACTTAAACTGTTTGTTAGGATATTATCCAGGAACTCAAAGAACACAAATATTTGTACTATGTGGTGCATTTCTAGTACTGCATACAGAGTAGTTTTTCCCCTCCTGAAGAAATTTCCCTTTTCACAACAAACTTGGGTGAGAGGGAGCTCCGGGTTCTCTTTCAATCCCCTCTGTGTTCCCCCCGTCCCTCCGCCCTCTCTCCCCACTGCCCCAGTTCCGGAGGCCCAGCATGACCTAGTTTGGGCCGACGAGAGAGCGCGCGAGGGAGCGGGAAAGAGGCTGGAATGTTTTGGAGGCTGAGACATTCCTCATTGTTCATTCACACAGGCCTTATGTAACGCAGACGGATCACGTGACGTAGCTCTGCAGCAGCCGTGGGAAGCCAAAGCATTATCTCTGCCACAGTGGCTTCCTCGCTCTAACCTGATTATGCAAGCCCCGTGCTTACACAACGGCGTGCAGACGGACAGGCAGATGGAGGGATGAGGAGATCAACAGACAGAGCTACAGACAGATGACAAAGACGAGCGGAGAGAGAAAGAGAGACGGACAGATAGAGATGGAGGGGGCTCAGGTTAAAGCAAACCGAGAGAACGTTCATTCACATGGACTAAAGCACGTATTTAACAGTTTAAAATAAAATAAAATGCTTGAATATTTAATAATATCATAATCTACTAACTCCTCACATCAGTAGCAGCTGGCCTGGCCTTTGAGCTGAATGATTTAGTGTGAGATATGAGGAGGAACAGAGCTGCCTTGGTAATGTACATGTGCAGCTATAGTGGCACACTGACCCACATACTGCAGATCCTCTAGTAATGAAAACTTCCATCCACGACACCGTGTTCTTTTTCACTGATTAGACAGCAGCAGATAACTTACAGATGCACTGTGGGATAAGCTGAGCCTCTACACAGATTAAAACCCCTCAAATTTGAAACCCCGCACATCAATTACACTAAGTGGTAAAATTGCATCATTTTGACCTTAGTTTGTTTAAAAGGTTCAGACACATTTTATGTCGCCATGTTGCAGCTGAGTAGTTCACTGTTTCCAGTTTCCACATTTATATGCCAGAGATTTGGAGGTGAACTGACCTGGATGGTGGTGTTTCCACCTTCCAGCAACGCAATAGCCAGCAGGATGCTTTCTTGGAAGACTCGGTCACTTGTGGTGTTCATGATGAGGTCAATCACCAGGTCAGAGGCTCCCTCTTTGTCCAGGTGACACTGTACCTCTGCCAGGCTCATTTCTCCACGACTCAAACCGCCGGGACCACCTAATGCTGTGAGACAGAGACAGGGTGACGGCCCAGATCAGAATCACATGTATCAGTAATATGACCTGTGAGATGAATACTTTCAGAATCAGAATCAGAATCAGCTTTATTAGAAAGTTATTCATGCATTTGCAGGTATTTAACAAAGAAAATGAAAACAATGCATGTCTAAATGACAACCCTGAGTGAGATACAAGATGTTTAAGGATGGTACAGTGGAGACAACAAAAATCATTTTGGTCTTGGTTCAATAATACAGCAGTTGCTAGCAACTTAGTTTACAATATTTATAGATGCAGAGGCCTGAAGTGTTTTATTTACTGTTAGTAATCCATATTTTAACACCACAATGTTTTTTTTTTTTTCAATTTATTGTGCCCCTTGAACTTAGGGCATTCTTTTCATTTTATAAAAAAGCATTATAAGTAATATAACTATATAATATAATATAATATTGAGTTGCACATAAATGTTTTTTTCCCTCATTTTTTCATATCTGACAGACTAAACTGAGTGTGTTTAACTGTGATTTGGCACAACATTGCACACAGAGACCTAAAGATATCAGACAAGTTAAAAGATATTCTTTAATTTATTTATTATTCCTTTAAATTGCATTGATCCAGGTTAACATGAAGGACAGATTATTAGAAAAAAAAAGACAACAAGCTCACTAAGATTTCTAACTGTGTTGCTAATCCTGTACTAACCATCTGAACTGTACAGTTGTGTAATTCACTGTACATGACTCATGACTCTGCCTGCACATTCCCCCTCTGGGGCCTCTACTTCAGGGTACATATGGAATTCACAGTCTGCCTCTTGTTACTGCAACAGGTGCAAAGGCTGTTTTCACAGGAAGTAACAGGAAGTAGCAGGCTGTCACCTAGCAACATCAAAAAGTGGATCACACAGGGGAGGGGTTTATTTCCTGTACTCTGGAAGTTTGCCAACATCTTGGTGCACATGGGAGAGATGGTGAACCGGGACCCAAGATGATTATCTCGGTTTCTTTGAGTTCGGCTCAAAAAGATCAACATCTGTGCCATTCATCACAACTCTGTGATACACATGTATAGCTCATGGTGTCACACCCGCGTTGCACTGTAAAAATGCTGCTATTTGTGCCACAGCAGATGATAAGCCATTCTGGTTAATAGGTCACTATAGCTGCACTGAATTAAGTGCAAATCAGCCTCACAGCACATACGATTGGTACCAGTATGTCCTCCAGAATCTATGCACAGATAAAATGTTCCATCATACATGTTGCATATCAGAACCAAAAACTTAAACAGACGTAGAAACACTGTATAGAGATGCATTGCTTCAGTATTTTTACCGCAGATAGAAACACAATGACTATTCTATCAGGTAGCGATAAGAGTGTTGTACTATGCGTGCTCAAAGGGCAGCTCACAGCACAACTGTGGAGCTGATAACCGGTTCAGGGGCAGACAGATAGAGCCCCAACCAATATAACAGTACTGAGGGAACCTTGCTTTACTACACCAGCAGGGGCAGAAAACATTTTGGCAAACCAAAAGGAAAAAGTTTGTCTAGACTTTGCCCCCTGATAGTAGTTGTAGTCATTAGTAGCAGCAACAGTCATGCTTCTCTTTGGCAGAGGCCTTTGGTTAATGCTTCACAGAAACACAAACTGCACTCATCACTTCCTGTTGTAAAGAATTGACAACAAACTTCTGCGTTTGGTGTTGAGCGTGAACAACAGCAGTCATGGTGTCCCACCTGATTGGTTTTTGCTGGGTCCTACCGGACTGAGGGGGCCATTGCTAAACGACGTCAGGCTGTCCCTCCGCCCACCACTTCGATGAAAGTTGCCATAGTAACGGTTCACCAGAATCTGTCTCAGAGCCTCGCCCTACGAGAGGAAAAGAAAGGGAAGGATGTAATGATGTGATGTCAGCCACAGGGACAGAGGAGATGTTGTATAACAGGGATAACATGCATCATCAGTGACATATTGTGCACTTGAGATCCCAAAGCACACCCACTGACCTCAGAAAATGATAGCCTGTCATTACGACCACGCTCTGTAATCCATAGTCATGGAGCAACTACTTATCAACTTTGCATTGTAAATACTGAATTTACAGGAATCCTACATTTCTATGCAAGGCACACTTATGTAAGGCATCTCTGAAAGTTTACATCATTTTCCACCCACACCACCAACAGTGTTTTGGTTATCATCAGCAGCAGTGACCCTGTGTAGTGACAATGTGAGGTCCTGGTTTTCACTTAGACAGACCTGGGGCCAGCCCTCCCACACGGTGACTCATCCACTGTTAAGCAGACAGCAGCACGACTTTGTCGTCGTTATGGCAACCGCAGCCCATAGCTACCTGACAGACCTCCCATGGGATAACGTGAAGGAAATGAAAGAGAAGGGCTTTTTTGTGTTTGTGCGTGATTATGTGCAAATCATTGACAACGGTGGGTGGTCCTTGATAGACGACAGCGGCGTTATGTAAGCGCCGCTAGTTATGCTCCAGAGGTCAAAATGAGTTTATGTAGGAGGTGTGAAGATGACTATTCTCATCTTTTATTGGCAGGAGGTTAATCAAATGTATTATATGTGTGTAGCAGTACAGTGCAATCAGCTGTAGTCATGAGATGATTCTCTCCTCTCACTGGGGAATACAGTCCTTTTGTAAGTCAAATCCTCACAGTCTCCTGTTGGCACAAACTTGGCCTGTACTGAGGATGAGCAATTTACTGAAACTATGACACCTCCATAAAGGAACTTTATAGCTGATGAGTCGAAACTGTTTTTTTAATTTATTATTTTGTCAGACGAACTGCCCCCCCCAGAAAGTTGGTTAGTAATAAAACTACACCTTAGTTGGTGGTGAAGTTACTACCTTACTGAAACAGGTGCAGAACTGTGATTAATATGATGAGGCCTGCTTGTTAGCGACATTTAATCAACAGCTAAACAGCCGTTGAGCATACTTGTTTGCGAAATAATGTTCTTCTCTTGGAGATGATAATTATATATTGATGGACTGTGATCAATATTGTTATTCTGGAATATCAATATTAGTGCTTGCCTTTTTAATGGAAACACCTAAGGCTCTGTAAAGTCACTGCAATGCCATAAACAACATTAGAGCACGGAAGCAGAAGGAAATGTGGTTTGAAAGTTATTTAAACAGTTTTCTTTTCTTCCTTCAGTTCATTAATTAGTTAGCTGTGATTGAATGCTTACGTGTTACTTAAAGCAGTGAAGGGGAGTGATTAAAAACACAAGAAGTTGGAACAAAAAAAGATTCGAATTTTCATTCAAGATGTATGTCTAATACTTGATGTCTCTCTGTGAATCTCTGAGGTATCAGAGTTTTGAGTTAAGTTGCCATGCCACGGTGAGCACCTACCCTCTTCTGGTCCTCCAACAGCTTCTCAGGCTGGTTCTGATCCAGCTGCTGGGTGCAGTGAGGGGTATGAGCACAGTGGTCCAACAGATACAAACACAGGGTTAGTATTCATGCAGTGCAGGAAAAAAAAGAATTTGTAAATCACATCTCGTGCCTATTCAACAGTTTTACAAGGCCATGCAAAGGTCTGCCCGGTGTCAATTGCCATGCATTTACTGCTATGTTAGAAACCAGGGAAGCGTTAAGGTCAGGGAGGGGGTTAGAGAGCTGAAACAGGAGATGTGTACAGTGCTGACTATTAATAAGATGTTTAAAAGAGACATGTCCACTGTGTCTTTTGTTTATTTTCTAAATTCCCTTAGCATCTCTGTAAAGTCTGTTTTGTATGTTTTTTATCACCTTATGACAGCTTGACTTTTTTCCCCCCTCAAAATCAGTTTTTAATTGCTGTTTCAAATGAGTACTTCAAAATTTCAGGGAATAAACTTATTTGCTTAATTGAGTGAGTTAGATGAGGAGATCACGTTAGCCTAGCTTAGCATAATGACTGGAAAGATAGGGAAACAGCTAGCCTAGCTCTGTCCTAAGGTAAAACAAACAAACAAAAAACAAGCAAAAAAAAAAAAAAAAAAAACTCTTTTACCAATCTCTTTACCAGCATTTCTAAAGCTGAATTATTAATATTAACATATCATCTCTAGTCTGTTTAATCCTTACAAAAACGGAAATGTTAAAAACTTTTGCTCGTGTTTGCTCGTCATGATGATGGCAAGATCCCAGGATGTGAATAGACCTATGCCAAACAGGGTGGTGCTGTCCAACATGTTGTTCCTCTGATATTTCAAGAAAACACAAAAATAGCAAATAAAAAAAAACACCCTGTAATTAAAGTGGAACAGGCATTTAAAGTCAGGGATGAGTAAACACTAGATGGTTGTGTGGGCCATGTTCTGAGAAAGATGAAGCACATAATAATAAAATGCAGGCCACTGAGATCTGTTGTTTTTGCTTGTTCACTGTCTAATTTCCTTAATGGTTCACACAAACAATGAGGATTTGTGTTGGGGACCATTTGGTGCTATTAAAATTAAGCACCTCCATGTACGGTGTGTGTTCATAGAGGAAAAAGGAAACTGGTAAAAGGCAGTGCTCTACATAAATTGTTATGTAAAAAGACACACTAGGAGGGGCAGGCAAGGGGAGAGGAGAGGCCAGGGGCGATGGGGTTAGAGTTACATAATCACTCCAAAAGGAACCAGGTCACTAAACCAGTGACACAGAGCTGTGTACAGTCGCCATCTGTCACCAAAAACACAAAGGCCAAAAGACAGAGCAAGTGAAAGACAGAGAGGGCAAGAATGAGAATAACACACACGCACACACACACACACACACACACACACACACACACACACACACACACACACACACACACGACTTACAAAGTGTGAGAGTTGATCTAGTCTCTCTTGCTCAGTGAAGGTCAAGGACATGATGTACAGTATGTATCCATATGTTTACTGTTGGTGTATACTGTAGTGTTGCTTCTGTAAGCACCAATCACCGTTTCAAATGTGTGGGCCTCAGCAGTCAGATTCAACTCACATATCTGCTGTCTTCTGATAAACTTAAACAAATGAACACAAAAAAAAAAACTTCCCTTAGAATTAATAGAATTAAGCCTTTTCTTTCCTTTTGCTTTAACCAGACTTGTTTACTTTCTCTGGACCAAAGGCATAAAAAAATTATTGTACAGGATGTTCCGTGAGATCATTGCACAGAAAGGAAGCCATGAAAGCTCCACCTCACTCACACAACACAATTGATAACCGTGCTTGATAAGAAATAAGAGGATATCTGAGCATTTAACAGGGCAACATGAGACAGAGGTGTCTTGAAATAAGGAATATGGCACCACTGAAACACAGCGTGCTCTGTCAGAGAGTTGGTAGCGTCACTCCATGCTCATGAGCTACTCCGTAAACTACAGATAGGTGACAAATTTGAGAAAAAAATAATATTAAAAATAAAATGACGAAACAAGATGCGGGCCCACAACAAACCCGCAGAAAAAAGAATCTAGCACCATTCTTCCAAAAGATAGTCCCTTATTTGGCGTTTTGATGAGGGTGGTGCTGTCCAACATGTTGTTCCGAAATCACACATACGTGTTCAGCTGAGTTGAGATGTGGTGACTGTGAAGGCCGAATATGATTCACATCCTTTTCATTAAACCACTCATTTGTTATTCATCTCTTGTGCCCTGTACAGGAGCATCCGCGTTGGTTATCTTTCTCCACACACTTTATTGAGGTTTTTCCTTCAATTTGTCACTAATCTGTGTACTGCAACAGGATCTTGGCATATTCAGGAAAAGATATGTGAAAGGCCCTCTCCAAATTGCAGGTGAATCAGAAGAGACGTGAAAGAACAAATAAACTTACTGAAACAATGTTAATTGGAGGCAACTCCGACAGGAAATGGCATTATAAGCTGCATTACACTCTGGACCACTCTTATGTAGCAAGGTTAGCCCTCGGTCAATAATTAGACTGTGTAGCTGCCCTTACAGAAGACCTCTGTGCAAAATCCTCTGCTAAAGAACTGCAGAGCCCCTGAGCCGGACACAGAACCAATTCACGCAACACATGAAATGCGCTTGTTTATTTGAGAAGCTCTAAAATATCAGCTTCTCAAAAAACCCTGCCATTTTCAGCTTTGTGATGATGCTGAAAATTTGATGATGACAACTTTATTTATTTATTTATTTTTTAAATAGCTTAAGCAGTATGAGAATTATGAGAATGTCAACCCATAAAGGAACACTAAATCCTTCAGTTTGTCTGGTAACATTTTTTAAATCACCAATTTTACATGAGATGCATGGCCAGTGATGAGAAGCACTTTGAAAAAAAGGTAATAGGTAAGAGACAGAGGGATAGAGCCCGTCTGTCGGTGTGTGGGTGGCAGGGCAAAAGCATAGTGAGACAGAGCGAGAAAGTGAAAGTGACAGACATAGACACGGTGTGAAAGAAGAAAGGGAAAACACAGAATATGCTCGCATATATTCTCCGGAGTACATGAAATGCAAATGATGACATTTCGGCACGCATTCTTTAAAAGCTACATTCTTAAATTGAGCACGGGTCTTGTTCCGCAAACTTTGCAGGTTTGGTTTTGTGATTTCTAACATTTCCAGTAGTTCGGTTGATGAACAGAACTCAATGTTTGTGACTCAGCTTATCACCCGTCACTATTGACACCAAAAATCCAAATCTTTCCCCCAAGTCAGGACTTCTAACTCAGTTTCTATGTGCATTACTGTTGACTTTATAGTAAAGCAGAGTTCAGCAGCAGGTCGGGGGTCTGCAAACCCACAGATCCCCCACACTGGAGGAACAACACCTTCCACAAGTCTGTGGACACTGTCACCACATCAAACCACTAAAAAATAAGCTGATCAGAGGAGATGTGTGCAGCTAATCACCCCCAGTCTCACCATAGACACCACAGAGTAACCCCTCACAGCTGCCACATCCGCCCCGACTACAGTGCATTCCACCAAACTGGAAACTCCCCAGGGCAAACCCCTGATCAGTATTGCACCTCTCAGTTCGAATATAGAGGAAATAAATGTGTGCACACACACATGCACATAGAGTACAAACTCCTTTATGTTTAGGTGTTTTTTTTTTTCTGAAAGTGCGTAAATAAACACGCCTTCGTGTCTTTGCAGGCTGAGACATGAGTCATGTTTAAACTGGTGGTGAATGACATGAACACTGGGGTTTACCAGTGGGCTGCTTGTGTGCAGACAGAAATGCAGACTAAATTAAAAGACTGTGCTCTGTCATTTTGAGTGTGGCCTACTTCTATACCAGCATGGCACAAGTGGTCAAAGTGCTGCTGTGAGTATAGAAGAAAATGTGTAGAGTGGATGGAAAAGTGAGCCAGATGCTATCTGAAAATGGAAAACTCAAAAAGTAGATTTTTCTTCAACAAGCATGCCAAGGGAAGGACCAGGGAGGTGAAAGGGATGAAGCATGTCTTACTTCCAACAGGGAGGGCTTGCATAACTGCTTTTGACTAGACCACACACACACAGACACACACACACATGAGGCCAGGTGAAAAGGGGAGCCTGTGAGTAAAAAACACTGTGTATCCTGAACTCCTCTGGCTCTTACATAAGTCCGGCAGCCAAGGAGCAATGGATTTAGCTGATAATCACCTTCCTGACATTTAGCAACAGTGTGGAATGCACACACTGGGGAGGTAAAAAAAAATCTCTTTCTTATAGATAGATAGATAGACAGATATAGATATGTATATATAGCACTCTGTCTGCCATGTTTCCTGTTCAGCAAGCTCACACATTCACCCTGTTCCTCTTTAAATAATACACTATGCTATTCTGCGTCACTCAAAGGGCAACAGTGAAGACGAGCGCCAACTACACACTTCCATATCACACCTACGCAAACACTCACAGCCAACTCCATTAAGTTTACACAGAGTGGGTGTGTGTTTGCATCCATGTGAGAAAGGGTGTGAGTGGAAGTGGGGAGGATTCAGAGTGGTTGAGGAATTGAATCACAAAAGATATTTCACGGGGGGGTGGGGGGGGGCAAAATACGGAAAAAGAGAAAAAAAGAAAAATGATGATTGCCACATGTGGTGGGTGGTGGGTGGGTATGGCGGGGGGGGGGACAGGTTTCAACGCAACTGCCACTTTTACATCAGAACTACTTTAATGTGTAGACAGACAGAGATACAACATCTAACAGGTGTGTGTAGAGATCATTTCTCTCTCACATGCTCATGCAAACAGCCCTCCACCCCCATAACTGCAACTTGCATTTATATACACAGGTGTGTGTACACACACACACACACACACACACACACACGGTGTGGGTAAACAGCTCCTCCACACTTTTATTGGCAATTACTGCTGAAGGTCACACACCAGCGGAGGGGCTGAGTTCCAGGAAAAAAAACCTGGTTCTTATGTAACCTCAGCCCAGAGTTGGCAAGGGCCCAGGAATCGTGCAGCTCTCAGGCAAGGAAAACTAGGACACAGCCTCAACGACTGCCACAGCCCCTCAGCAGCCCCACACACTTACAGCACGCGCACAGTCACAGCACCCCCTATTGGCCCCTGAAGGACATACAGGGGAAACACCCTACAGAAAGCTGAAACATTGACAGAGACAAAAAAACACCTTGATGAGAAGAAAAAGAGAGGGAAGGAAGTGATATGGCTTTTATGGCTTTACTGTCTTCATCTTTCTCTCTGTAAAACCAGACACAGTCAGTTACAGATATGGAATGTCAACCTACATATTACTGAGTGCTCGTCATCATTTTAAAGTTTTAACAAGAAATCATTACATTAAATTTGTGTCTCATTTGATCTTATTCTCTGCATTCCTTTATCCTCCTTTTAAAAGCTAATGATCACAAGCTGATCACTGCTGCATTGCCTTGTTCATTTTGTCTCTTATATTTCTTTAATTAGGTTTTACTTAAATTCTTATTTATTGAGCCTTTAACTTCACAACCTCTTGTTTTCATTCTGAGTGAGTAAGTGTGAAATGAAATGTGACGTCACTATCAAACTGGCGTCAATGCTAAAATATACAATAAATTTGTCCCCAGGTGACTTTAACTTGATATGGTGCTTACATTGGCAGAAAAAAAAGTAGGGTATGTAAATGTCCAGACGCAAATGCAGCGCAGGCAGTTTGCCCAGCCAGAAAGTGACTCACCTTTGAACTTGAACTAAAACTAATGCTGTTGAGCAACACACAGTCAGCCACAGCACTCATCTCCTCACAGTATCTCTCTCTCTTTCTTTCTCACTGTTTTCAGTTGATCCGCACGCCGGTTTATGGCACGCAGAGCGGCAGGTGCATAAGACAGAATCAGCCTACCACTATTTATTACCAGCTGTGCCTAGAGCCTCCGCTAACTACAGCCAGAGCAGCTGCCACAGTACAGTTACAGAACAACTACTAGTGTTACACAGGCATGGCAGACGGCGGCACAGGGAAACAAGGGCATGAATAGAAGAAAAAGAGAAACAACCTTAGGCATATCCATCTCATCATCAAAGGCCCTGAGCTGAAAAAGAACAGAGGGTTTAAGGGGTTAGATAACAACACAGGATGGAGGGAGCTAAAGCAGGGGTCAGTGATAATCAGCAGCAATGATGTGTTAGTTATAAGTAAGCTAAGACCGTGGATATATTTCTCAACTTCCGCAGCACAGAAGAAATGGCGTTTGTGAATGGCAAGCAGAGTTCGTGCAGTCTCACACATTGTGTGTCTGATTCTGTCAGGCCGCCAAATCATATACTCTGTATACACAAGTGAAGTGAGAAGTATTCAGATCCTTTACTTTACTAAAAGTACCAATAGAGATAGTGATACAGGCCACCACAAGAAAAAACTCAAAGTATTATCAGCAATATTTACTTAAAATGTTAAAAGGACAAGTACTCACTGTGCAGTCTTTTACTTTATATGTGATTATAAACTGCATTAATCTGTATGTTATATTTTATTGCTTTATTGCCACACCAAGGCTTCATGGTGTATAGGTTCATCATATGTTTGCAGTGTTGCTGTCCTGTGAGGACCTCTCATCTTTAAAAGTCAACTTTTCATGAGAAAAAAAGCCTGTTTTAATCTTTGTAATGATGCGTTTTCCAGATAATCAATGAAGGGTGTTGAATAGTTTATTTAGCTTCAGAAGTAGAAGAAGAAGCTGTCAGACAAATGAAGTAAAACATAACATTTTGCTCTGAAATAAACTAAGTAAAAGTACAAAGCTGAATAAAATGCTAAATAATGTATTTAAGTAAAGTGAAGGTATGTCGCATTTGTACTTGTACTATGCTCAGCAGCTTCTCCTACCTTCTCTCCATAACCACGATCTTTGGTCATCATTTCTCGCAGTGTTTGCAGGACTTTGATGCATAGTCTCTCCTCATTTTCCTCCAGCAGCTGCTTGGTGTGTTTGATCAGCCTGCATGGGTATGCACAGATCAACTCATATATCTCACTCATTTTAAAAACACTTCAAACACACACTGTCAGTAACAGGCACGTTAAGCTGAAGAAGTATTATCAAGGCTTACTTGCATATAAAACCTCCGCTCTCGCATTTCTTGCGTGAGTCCGTGTTTTCGGGGAAGAGCAGCTCGGGCCGATGCAGCACGTCCACCAGAACTGACAGCTCAGCCTGAACCAACGGGCGCAGACGGTCCTCGAGAGCTGACACAATGTCCTACAGTCCAGAAAAAGGAAACTTCCTTACTACTTGAGTAGGTTAACACACATAAGTAAGCACAAACGCGCACAAACACTGCACCTGCAACCTCTCGATGATGTTCCTGTAGTCCCGGGAGGCGGTCACTACGGAGTCTCTGCGGGCAGCATTGCGAGCAGAAAGTCTCCAGCTCATGGCTGTCTTCTGGACAATGTTGTTGGATTTCACAAAGAGGTTGTTCACCTGGTTGTCCAGGTCCACAGGGATGGCTATTGCTCTGCCTTTGGCTGGTGGGTACACACAGAGATGGAGATAAATAAGGTCCACAAACTCTTTGCTAACAAATGCCATAAAGTGGCAACTGTTTAATCTACTGTTCATTATAAACAGGATATTTGTAGCTGCTGATGTGAGTATTGAGGAGGATGTTGACTTACCGACATCAGACAGCACCTTGATACAGTTCTCAACAGACCCTTTCTGGACCGGGATCAACCAGTTGCAGTGGTAGACTCTGAACACTGCCTGCAACAGCTGTACGAAGACTGGCTGCCTGGTCTGAGAAGAAGATACAAGAAAAAAAGAGGCTGTGGATTATTATATCTATCTAACTAGATTTTTCTACTTTTTCTAGTCTTAAAAGAAGAAAGATGTCCCTTGACAACATTAAGGATACCCGTCTGTCATCTCCAGCACCAACAATCTGGCCCATAAGCTTTGCCTTTTAGTATCTCACACACACATGCACGCACACACACACACACCTGTCCACACAGTGATATGACAGCACCTGTAGTCAGAGCAGCGTGCTCACTCAGTGGTGGTTTGTTTCTTTTCCAGGAAACCCATCAATACCTCAGCAGACATAAACCCCCAAACTAGCCCGGTGAAAATTACTTCTATCGAGCTTTCATCTCAGAATACTCACACGTACATAAATAAAAAGTTCCAGAATTTTCTCTCACACCCAACTCTGTGTTTTCCCTGTGGAATTAAATTGCAACAAATACCTGGAATATTTTCCCCAACAGAGAGGCCTGCAGCAGAGGATACAAGCAGTGAAGAAATAAAACATGCACAGAAAATAACCAAGAAGCATCATACACAGAAATACACTTCCAAATACATTAATTAAACATTTAAGAGACAGCTTTCATTTCTTGAGATGTATGTGCAAACCTTGAATTTGTAAAACAATGTGATCCTGTCTCTAAAAAGTAAAAAAAGTTTTTTTGTGATTGATCAGAATTGACTGACAAAAGCATTATTACTTGAATCAATGACTTGTCACAAAGTTCGAGCTAGAGCTAGAATAAACTATTTACCACTATCAGTTTCATTATATAACAAAAAGCTGGATTTTTGTGTATCTGCAAAGGAAATTATTAATCAACATAACAGGAAGCCAAGAATCACAATCACGAACTAACCAGTCTTAACTTTGTAATGTCTGATTAGCTCTACAGCACCATGACTAATATAACTGATTAACACAAACAACTGGGAAGAGAATGGGGAACAGTCATTCTGCTTAAGCGCTCACAATGACATTAATCAGAGGAGGAAAATTCTGAGAAACTCCACGGAAGCACTGATTTTACCACTTAAGCGAGCACTTAGGATGAAAAACACTGCAGTGGATGGTTTGTTTTTAATCTAAAATATCAGGCTTTTGAATGAGGAGTTTCTTTGGAGAGTCACGCTATTTGGTCACAGTGACATTGGGGCGGCTAATGCATGTCCTGCCCATACTTACATTCTTCCTGATGGCAACCTAGAGCACAACACATACTGAACTTTAATAGGCAGGAGGTTAGCAGGCATTCACATGTGGATATTAAGAGAGAGAAGCACCTGAATCTCAACCTCTCAACCAATCTATCATCTATCTCATGTTACTGCATCTTGCTTTCTCAGAAAAGGGTTTCTCTCTGATGCTATATTCATTTAAAGATGACCTTTGACAGTGGGCATTTTAAACATACTGTATGAGTCAGAGATCATGGAATGACTGGAAAATTCATAGCAACAGATTTGCAGGACATCTGGATTTGTCAGCGGACACTGGGTGCAACTCTGCATGTATGACTGGCATTTCCACAGCTGCTGTCATCCCGTGGATTCATTTTCATATTCATACAGTAACTGCTTTTTTTTGGCATAGTGTTGCATTGTAACTCATAAAACAGTCGGCAGTGACATACCTGTAGGCTGGTGCTCTGGTCAGAGAAAGGAGAGCTGAAGAAGGTCGTCACAATGCTCATGACAGTCTCCGTCACATAGCGCTCCAGAACCGTGTCTGCATGCTTACGGTCACTTGTGTTGTTGCACACCTGTAAACACCAGAACGTGACACCTTTTTTAACAGTTTTAACTGTCCACATTTCCTCAGATGAGTGGGTTGCCATAGAGCGGCCATGGCGTTCCTTACCCTGCAAATGTCAACCAGGAAGTTCTCAAAGAGTTTCCACATGTGGTTGGAGGTGTAGATCTCCTTCATTTCCACCTCGGTGTCCACATAGCAGTGATTCAGGAAGTTGATATAGGCAATCTTCACCTGTAATGTTCGGATTAGGGTTCATGTTAAAATGTGGTGGCGGTTATAGTAGTGGTAGAATCTGTTATGGTTGAGGGAAAAACAAATTCACAAACAATCTGACATTAATGCACAAAATGCTTAAAGATAGTGCTTAATGTGGCCATATAATCACTAAAAGCATGGCAGTTAGACACACTAGCAATTGTTTTGCAAGCCTCTGTATCTACAGAGTGCCAACCACGTCTGCCTCATAACTGCTTGATTGTTTCCTCATAGCCCTCAAAGTCTCAGTAGGCTGTGTGTCTGAGGCTTGTCTCACCTCAGGGATGCAGTCCTCGTGGGTCACCACCCGCACTATGTCATCCAGTGGTAACAGGGAGTTACACTTGATCTCCGTGTAGACGTTCTTGCCCTCAGTGCAGACAGCCAAGAGCTCGACCAGGTGAATGTGGTACATCAGAGGACTGTTCTCATCCATGCGGTCCCGCTCTGATCGCATCATCTGCACCAGCGTCTGGAAGGAGGCGCGGTCATTGTAGAAGACCAAAACGTCTTCGCCGGCATTCACCAGCTGCGGGCAGACACAGATGTACACAATTACATCACCACATGAGGAAACTGTAGCACATTTCAAAGATTAGGGAGGTGGTAGCGCGGCGTGACCTCTGCCATGACGATGTCCTGACACTTTTTGATGAATTTATTCTCAGCCTTGACAATAGTCTGAAGGAATTTGAGGTACTGAACGTTGCGGCCGTGTGTTTCGATGCAGTGGACAAAGTGCTGAACCACACGCTCATTGATTTCACTGCACAGCTGGAAGTTGTTCATGAAGATATGCTGCATGGTGACTGCTTCTAGGATCTGAACAAAGGAAAAAAGAGAGGAGCAGGGGCACAGAATGATGATGTTTAAAGTCACAAATCAGCTTTTTTTACACTGTGGATATCGAGTGGTGCGCCGCCTGGCAAGACTGCTGACCCCTGGGTTGAGGAAAAGATTGATGTGCTTGTGCAACAGGGCTTGGTTCTGCTGGTTTCCTGCACAGAAATTCTGGAGGAACTGGTGGGCTAGCTTCATGATATCTTGCATCCGCAAATCTTCTCCCTGGAAGGGAAAATGACTGACATGAAGGTTTGTCCACTTTCCTCACACAAAAAGCTTGTCACTGAACTATATTTCACTATTGATACCTTCTCGTAGGGGATCTGTAGGAGCTCGAGGACAACAGCATGAGCACCCATGTTCCTCAGCAGCCTCTGCTGCTGTTTCTTGCTCTTTCGACCTGACAGACCTTCTTGGACACAGAGCCTGCTGAGCCGCAGCAGGATCTGATCAGCGAGAACAGCGAGAAAAGAAAGAATGCAAATGTGAGGGATGAGTTTTGTCTAAAAGAAATCTGTGGGGAAGATAAGAGCTTGCTAATCATACTTGAAAGTAAGACAGTTACCTCCTTTACCACCCTGTAGTTGTAACTGCTGGTACTTTCCGCTTTCTTTGGTTTGTCTGTGCCCCCTGAATCCCCCTACAGAGAACACCAGAAACAATGCATCAGAGAAAAAAGGCTGCACTCTCATAAAGTGTGAGGTTCTTTTGATGTGCAATATACTGCACCTTTTTATGCTCTGGCTCAGCGGAGATCCCCTCTCCTGCATCCATGCCCTCGTCTGGCCCCTGCCTCTTGTACACCCAGAGCTCAGACTTCTCTACAATAGAGCGCAGCTGGTCCAAGTCTGACTTTATTTGCTTGTAATTTTCCACATCTTGGCTAGTGACCAGCAGCTGGACCTGTGGATACATATTTTATTACAATATAAAGTACAGAGCAGGCAGACTGGAAGGGCAAAATGTTGCTGATCACCACAGCCGGCTCTAGCCATTTTTGTGCCCTAGGCGAGATTATGGTTTGATACCCCACCCCCCACAGATTTTTTATTTTCAAGACAGGGAAAGGGCACCAGTTGGGGATGCAAATTATTACTATTATTTATTTTATTTATTGTTTAATTGTTTAATAAATCTATTGTTTAACTACAACATCACCCCCTCCAGCAGATGGCATCCTAGGTGACCGCCTATATGGTCTATGCCAAGAGCCGGCTCTGCTGATCACACATTGTATGTACCGCATGTATAACAATTGTAAAAAGTATCAAGTACACAACAAATTATACTTAAGCCAGTATTGTTTTCATTGCTTCAGTTCTGAGATGTGTATAAGTTGTTGAATACCTGCTTAAAAGCCTGCAAGACCTCCTGCCTTTGGCTGAAGTGCCGAAAGAGCAGGTGCAGGGCTCTGGACACCAGAGGAGGATAGTCATGCATGGTTAAGTGGAGCAGGACCCTCAAGAATGTACGGCCACCATGATCGTCCAGATCCAGCGGGGTGTTCTCTTCACTAGACACACATAGTAAACACACTCAAATGAAAACACACCGTCCATCTTGTATTTATTGACTCTTTCTCTATTGAAGCTGGGATTACCTTCCACCAAATATTCCCTCTGCCTGCTCCTCTATGTGCTCAAAATCCAAGGCTCCTTAAACAAA
The DNA here is from genome assembly GCA_023238725.1 of Scortum barcoo. Taxonomy (NCBI): domain Eukaryota; kingdom Metazoa; phylum Chordata; class Actinopteri; order Centrarchiformes; family Terapontidae; genus Scortum; species Scortum barcoo. Next base: position 18,300,502 of record CM041537.1, read on the forward strand.
CAAACAAAAAAGATATTTGTAACCAACAAATTACATTTTACTGGCCCAACATTTGTATAAAATGCAGCCATATGTTAACCTGACCTGGCATATTGTTTGGCCCTTCCACTGCTCCAGTTACAGATAATTCACTCTGGGAGTTACTCTCATCAAACTCCCTCTTAAATATAGACAGCAGACAGGAGATCCTGTAGTCCAGACGGACATTCAAGATGAACTACAGGGCAGAAAATAACAGGAGCTTTATGTGAATATTGTGGAGGGCGGAGGGGCTATGTCTGATACACTGCATGCACTGTGTGTGTGTGGCTATAACACTGCATGTTCTCCACCTGCAGGATTTCAATGATCTTGAGCTTGGTGTCCATGACCAGAATGTCCTGTTTCTCAGGTTCAGTCTGGGTCTTGACTGTATCTCCACTGGAGCTGGTGTTTAAAGTTGTCGGGAGGAAGCCCCCCCCTCTCAGGACCACCTGGGACATCAGCTCTCCTACGCCATGAATGGACCTCATCACATTACTGCCTGGAAACAAGCCCAAACGTGCACAAGTACAAAGATCAACATCCATGTCCATGAGATATCCTCCTTTCATCCTCTGAGCAACAATGGCGTTCATACCTTTACTTTCATCTTCTTTGTCCAGCTTGTTGAAAGGAAAAATGGTGCTCACGTGGACACAGTCTAGAATAGCTAGCAGGATCTTGGTTAATCTCAGCAGGTCACTGAAGTTGTAAAAGCCAAAATAAATCAGGTTCCTGGCAAGATTCACCACCTAAGCATGGAAGATGAAGAATTAAATAGGCTTGTTGATTTTACAATCAAAATGTGACGACTATGATGTGAGCGAGTTGAAATATCAGGCTGACCTCAAAGGTGAGCTTGTTCTTCTCTTTATCTGCAAAAGGGAAGCTCTGACACACCACATCTCTCAGGTAGTTCTCAACAAACTCCATTGTCTGAGAGAATCGCTCCTTAATTTCATCTTTAGATGTTCCATCATTGTCATAACTACAACCAAAAAGCAAAAATGAATAAACAACAAGTTGCTCTTTACATGCTGTAAGAGAAATATTCTGCAATTAACGTTAATTAATTAATTTAACATTAGGTTTGTCCATTTACTCACTCGTCAATCGCAATCTCTGAGGGGATTTCAGACCAGAGTCGAGCGTATTTGACTGGCGTAACCTGCTCCTGAGGATCGCGATCCACATGCATGTGCAGCATCATACGGCAGAAGGAGGCTCGCAGATCATAGGGCAGGTCTTCGTCCGACATGCATCGCAAGATCAGGTCCACATCCAGCTGTCCAGAGATCTTGTTGATTGCCAGGTACTGTCGGTCCAGACACATCCTGGCAAACAGGTTCAGCTGGTACCTGTAACAGTAAATACACACAAGTAGAGTCAGACTTAATGTCTAAGCAGCAAAATGTGAATGAACAACCCAGACCGCTTATTCCAGACAACCACACGTAACAGTAACTACCTGTAATAACTGATCACCTCCTGGTCCTCCTTCTGGCCCTCCTTGGCATCCTGGGCCAGCTCCCTGATGCTTTTACTGCGGATCTCTTTATTGCTGTCTTTCCAGAACAACCACACCTCCTCCTCGTCCTCCTCTGACTCCACAGAGTTCTCCCCGAGCGGCGCTCCCTCAATCTCAAATCTCGACAGTACGAGTCTGCAGAAGAAGGTTTTTTCTGGTTAAAGGCTGATGAAAATTAATGAGTGAGCATTTGTGAAATTTTTCAACAGACTTAAAAAAAAGCATAGGACAAGCCTATAAAACACATCCGCACTACTAAAGAGACATATCAGCATTTTAAATACTCACTCTAGAGATGCAATAAACACTTATTTTAATTATTGATTAATCTTGTAGACCTCAAAGTAAGATCTTCAAATTGCTTACTCACTTAGTTTCTATGAGGATGTCTGCGTTAGCTGGGTCCAGTACGGCGTTACAGATGAGCTCCTGTGTCACAGGGATGGACTTATTCATTGACACACACAAGTCTGACAGGTAGTCAAGGAACCTGGACACACACACACACACACACATACACACAAGATATGCAAAGTTCAGTCACCCACAATGGTTTATATAGAAAACCCAAGGTCAACTCAAGCACCAGAGGTATGTCAGCAAAAGCCAAAAAATACTTTAATTTGACCACTTTAAGTGCCCAATGTGTAACAGACTTAAATGACATTTAAGTTCAGATCTCCTAAAAAAATGTTCAGTTACTGGCTGTTATAGTTAAAGTCGTATAGGTGAACAAGTTGCGTGCATACATGTATGGAGGATGCTGTAAGATCAGGATATAAAAAGTGCTTATCATCACATTATCTTGCAGATAATTTATTTCCACTGTGTTCACGGTGTTCACGCAGACAGACACACACACAAACCTGGGTTCACGGTTCTTGCGGACCAGGCTAACAAACGTGTCGATCTCTGCAGCAGTGATATGCTTCTCCAGCAGCTTGCGGTTGTTATGTAGCAGAGCAGTGATCGTGTCCTCTGCCAGGACATCATAGCCAATTTGTTTCTGCATGAAGCGAAACTGCTTCGCTATATACTCCTGTGGGACAGACAGAAACATCCTGAGCGTAGGCAAACCAAAACAAGGCGGCACACATTACTAACCTAGCCCCTTTATCTTTATCTTTGTTATGTCTATATCCATTAGTTATATTGGCTGATACAGGCCATCTGTGCATAGAAAAAAAGAGCATGTTCACAAGGACAAGACTGTCTCCTTATTCAACTTAATTAAATGGCCCCTTCGAACAATTACACCGTAATACATTTAAGAGAAAGTGACTTTTCTCAGAAATGGGAATGTTGCATTTCACTTTTACAAGGATTTGTTATAGACTGAGCTTGCGTCACACTGTGCCTCTTTGTATTCGTATTAGCAGACAACTCAATAAAGGGAGGAGCAGGGGAATCTATTACACATTTTAGATTGAAGGAATGTTTTATTTTCATAATCATATCAGAGCCTATATACAGCAATGTCCTCTTTCACTTACTATTAAATTTAATCAAGGAAATCTGGAATGCACCTTTACACAAACTCCAGAGGCACATACACCAGTGTCATACAGAGCCTGTGCTCATAAAGCAGGCTTTTAGGCCTGACAGACTGTACCTGGTTCTTGCGGTAGTCCTGCTGAGAGTGACGCAAAACCCGGTAACACAGGCGGCAGATGTGTCTGTCTGAAGGGGGCATGACGCTGGTCGGCCAGCTCCTCCAGTCGCAGCATGGGCCCGTCCCCGCTGTCTGTGAATGGAGCCTGCAGCAGCTTGAAGATCTGAACACAGGGATGAGGTTGTGACAGTTGTAACCAAACTGTAGTTAGGGCCAAAAGAACATGCTGATACATAGCAGGCTTGACAACCGTGCTGCTTTAAGTTACGCTAGAGTGTTAGAAAGATTTGGGGGAGGAGGTCAGGGGGAGTTCAGTGGTGTTTATGAAGACATCTATAAAGAGTTAGTTCAAAATGTTACATTCAGTGTATTAAGGCATCACCTGTTTGAGAATATTCTGCTCTCTCATGAGTTTCTGTCGCTCCCTGTTGGGCTTGTTGACCATGATCTCTAGAACATCCTGCCCATTGTTTGGAATATCCACCACAAAGAACACCAGGTCCTCCAGGAGCTTGGTAACCGCTCTGATTGTAGATGCAAGAGAGACACACAAAGAAACAACACGTGACCACCTTGTTACCTGTTGGGAATTCACAATCTGGCACCCAAGCTATTTCACACCTCCTCTCATTCTGTGTTATGGTGCCTTTTTCCAGCTTTCCAGCAATGGAGGCCAGCACTTTACTGGCATCGTTGGCAAAGTCGAGGTCTCTCACTTCAGCAGGGGATACGGGCACGATGGCGAAAGCCTCCTTATCCTCTTTCAGTGTCGAGGTGCCGATCTTGAATCAGGAAAAAAGAAAACAAAAAGTACAATTTTATAATCTCTCACAGCAATGTGAGATGTTTTTGAACATTTAGAATTGGTCTCTTGGCCCAATTGTTACAGTTAATTACCCAGATAACTAATCATGAAAACTACAATTGTACATTTATTGTGAAAAAAAAACATACAGGGCACTTCATTGATTTCACCGCAGAGGCGAAAGGATGTTACACAGAGGCTATTTCAGTTGATAACAGCTGATTTAGATTTTTATTACTGTCAGTCTTGATGACCCATAAAATCTAATAAACCCAGAGAGAATTTCACCTCAGCAACATGTACAGAATCTAATCGTGACAAAAGCTGAAATGGTTTATTGGTGCAAATAAACTCACACGCAGCATGACAGGTTTTTCTTCCTCCTTGTCGATTGGCTGGTTGGTGCTGTGAACCCATGTGTTTGTGCACAGGTGTCGGAGGCGCACATATGAGTTCCTGAAAACAAATTTTTAATATTTTTATTTCTAAATGCAAACTGTGTTTGGCGCACAAATACTACCCAGTACATAATGACTCTTGAAAAGGTAACGTTTGAAACAACACACTTCTTCATGGATCACATCTTGCCAGTACTGCCAGTAACCGCAAACACATAGCAGCATCGTTTTTCATTCTTGAAATTTGCATATCCATATCCACTGCAGAATCAAACAAAGTAAATTATAAATACAAGCTGCCTGGGAGTCCATCAGTTCTATGATAGATACTTTAAGAGCCTTTAGAGTGCCCTTCTAATGAAGAAAATATGATAAAGTTCTTTCTGGGGAGCCTTTCAGTGAAGAAAATGTCTGTACACATAATCATGTTCTAAGACAGGAAGGCACACTGATGGCATAACTGTCTGGCTTTCACTTTAATTGGACTCCTCAACTTCAAAAGACCACACACTTTTTGTTTTTATTGGCTGGAATAGAACAGAGTTGGTCTGAATATTATTTCTTGCAAGTGTGTGAATATCGTTGAGAGCAGAGTGAGTTCCTGACTGAAGAAAAAAGCAGAGATCTGTCCAGCAATGAGTTTTCTCATGTCAGTTAAATTTCTGTAAAGACGGTCAGTTCTGTACATATGAAGCTAAAGTTCATGAGGATTACAGTATAAGCACAATCCAAGCAACATATGTGCGTATTTTAGTGCTGGGTTATGTTCCATCTTTAGAGAATAACCTCTTTGGTTTAAATTAAAGTCTTAATTCCATTCGTGATTTGCTGTCTTTAAAGGTAAATATGCTGTTTGCAGAGTAAACCTTACGACTTAAGAGGTTGCTTACAAAAGACACAGCCACACACACACACACAATAACTGTTCCCAGATACACAAGATGTACAAAAAGTTTTCTTCGAGATCTGGCAAGACCCGCGTGTTCACATGAACACCCAACCACACAAATTTCCGGCTTTCCTGTTCCTTAAGATATTCTAGTGAAATTCAGCGCTTCTAGTGAAGTAATGTGAGTCAAACCAACGCAGTGTTGGACGCAATTTTCCACAGATGAGAAAGAAATCCACCTCCATCACAAACAAGCACAAACACATCTGTTAACACAGAAATGCAGGCAGCGCCAGGAACATGATCTGTTTGCAATTTATTAGCTACAAAACGTTATCTGTGCAGTTCCCATGAAGAAAAACTCCAAAATAATGCGAGTAATAATGCTTGCTAATGTAAGAGGGTGTGTGACTTACTGTTGCTCACAATAAACAGAAACACACATACTCTTTCCATGGTTTATTGTTTTACAAACATATTGAGATAACTTAATATACAGTGGAAGTCCCCTGCTAGAAATGTGCCGATTGTTTGATTTTCAGTGGAAAGAGTGACACACCAGGGAGCAGACCATGTCTGCCTCTGTAACACAGGTCTGAGCAGGCCTGAAGCATTTCACCACCTTTATGTTATGGCCTTCCTACCTGGGTACCAGGGAGTCTCCCCCTCTCAGTGTGGTAGGGTCAAGCTCAAATATGGAGGAGATGTCATTCCCATCAGGAACAGACACGAGGGTGTACATGACTTTGTCCTGGACATTTCTCAAACGGGCCCGTAAAGCTTCTTGTTCTGAGTCCAGCTGGAGGAGAAAAATCAAAACACAATACCTTTAGAAATTGCCGGTGCATGTATAAAAAACAAAAGATGACCAAAAAAAAAAGTCTTAAAGCCCACACACAGATTCTCAATTTCAACAACAGAGAGATTATCTGCCATGTTTGTGTCTGGATCAATAAGAGTTAGGTATTTCAGTGGAAAGGTTAACTATTGCTGTGGAAAGATTTCTAGGAACTGATTCAAGAAAGATAAAATGAGATGCAGAGGACAAGGAAATCAGTGTTCAAAGTCTTCCTCAAAAGTGCAACTATTTATGCAAGTCGCAAGACACTAGGGAAAGATGTCACAGTTTTAATTCAATAAGCCAATAACTGTCGACAGAAAAGCTTTATGACAAAATTAATCAGTAGGAGCTTCAAATTGATTTTGAGACAGGGCACAAGTAAGTAAATATTTTTTATTTAGCTGGTGGTTCATTTAGCTGAGTCTGTTTTACATAGGACTGAGCTATATTCACAATAAACTGGGGACTATTTTCTTTTGCCTGGGAGCTTTGTCATACTTATCTCAGCTCCTATGGATCAACTATATTTAATACATATGTTTTTTTTCATTGCAGGAGCAAGGCCATAAACTAAAGGAGCAGACCAACTGTGAGCTAGTTCACTCGTCGCTGCCTGGTCAGCAGATGTGAACAGCTTCATATTGACAGTCACAGCCAGTTCAGTGAACGGCAGCAGAGAACTGAAAGGCCGATCCAGAAAGACACATTTATGGTGAACGGCTGCCACCTGCTGGTGATTGAAGTGTAACACCATCTCGCTGTGCAAAACCACCTTTAGCCATCTACTGCTGGGACTAGTAACTACTACAGTGAGGGGACCTTTTATGCTGCCACCTGTTGTTTTCAAAGCCTGCTTGTAGGCAGGTTAGGTTAGGTGCCTTTCACCAGTGGGCAGACTGGTAACACAGTGTAAAGCATAAACAGTGTTATTGTGCAGCTAAATACACCATGGCTTTTCATGGCTGGTTAATTATGCCTAGAACTGGGTTTGAGGTGTCCTGATATACTGCATAATTTAACACTGGCCAGCCAATCAGAAACAAGTCTTTTCTTGTGTCAAAACTGGGGATGGAAAACCATTAGACGATAACAGACACACTAAAAACAACCACTGCTGACATATAAATGTTAACAACTATAAACATAAGTCTTCCAGCGAGGCTCATTTACCGAGGAGCGAGACTCCAGGCATTCCTCTTCATACTCCGGATTCACCTGCAAAAACACAATATCAAGAATAAGTCCTAGATATCCGAAATATAATTTATTATAATATCAATATAGCTTAAATGAATCTTTTATTAGTGTTTTGAATCCTGCTTTACAGTTAAGTCACACGGTTTTCTAAGTAATGATAATACCTTTACAAAGCACATAGTAATGCCTAAAATAAGATTAAAATATGTTGATGTTCTACCATGGAGGTACTTGGTCAAACTGGGCATTTTGATTTTGTAAATGTTGACAGTGTCTGTGGTCTACTAACCTCTGCAGCCAGGTAGTGTCCAGTGGCCAGGTGTTTGAACCTGAACAAGCTGTTCCAGTAGCCGGCCCCCCCTCGACACGGATCATGCTGCACAACCTAATACCAGAGCACACAGCAGTAACATCTTGCACCAACACAAACAACATATTTAACAAGCACTGTTGATTGAATTACCCCATTACACTGTAAAGCAAATATTGGGTCACATAATTATGCTAAGACTGACTAAAACAGTTCAGCAAGAAGAAAAAGTAGAAGAGAAGAAGAAGAAACCTTTATTAATCCCACCAGGGGAAATTCACAGCACGTACAGAGAGCAGCTACACTTCACTTAATTTTAACACCATACAGCACGTACCACGATCGGCGAAACAGTGAGAAAATATTCCTCCTCACCTCGATCTCCCACAGGGCTTTGCTGCTGGTTGCCGAGGTAGCTGACTGCCGTCCAGTAGTGCGGAGAAAGACATACTGTTTTTTTCTGTGATCATCACAGGTCAGGAATTTCTCTTGTTCTGCGTGAAACAACCGCACCACGTCGCCCTGGAGAGAGGAAGAACACCAAAAATATTCAGCTTAACAGTAAAACCAAGTAATTACTCAGAACAAAAAAATATATATATTTAATACTTTGTGCCTAAAACATGTTTGAGGATACATTCCTTATAGAAAACCAGTAGCAACGCCATATAATATTTACATATGATGACACCAGTTTCACTAGTTCACATTCCAGAGGTGCTCCAAAATAGATTTAATATATTTACAAATATGTGTTTATTTTGTCAGATCCTTTGGAGAGGCCCTTTGGCTGGACCTACTGTAGTCGTAGCTATTTGTGGCTCTAAACCTCCTGATGAAGAGCTGTTGAATAACCAATAAAACAAAATCTCATTTGTGAGCTTGTACTGTAGACTGATAATACTCAACAGGAAACAAACAGAGCCACCAACCCACTCAGCCCTGATGAGGGCCATTACACAACACCTCTTGTAAGAAAATGATAGATTATGGAAACCTTTCATTGACTATTTCGAGGGTGTATTTAACCCACTGTATATAGAAGAGATTTAAAAGAAGCTTTCTGACTTCTGCTCGAGTGATATTCCTCCATGTTTTCCTTTTTGTTTTACTTGACTATTCATTTGTCGTATGTATGTTTATACATTTATTGTTTGCATGAGAGTTATGCATTTTGTACAAATATTCCTATAAAAAAAGGGGTTGTAAAAACGTGTTTTTCTGGAAGCTACTGTGAGACAAACCCCTTTGAGGATGATCTCCTGATTGTCGCTCCACTTCATAAACAAGACGATCTTCCAGCTGGTGTTACAGTTGACCGAGTTCACCTGAAAAACAAACAATCAGAGTTAGACCTGACTGTAGGTATAATCTCCTGGCAGCGGCCCAGCACAGAGGAAGCAGTGCAAAAACACATCCAAGGTTAAAGGGATAGTATAATAATATTTGTGGAGTTTGATTTATTTGCCCTCAATACAAAATCCCAACTTTTCTTTCTTGCATGCACCTGTACATAAAAATGGTGTGGTCAATAAAGTGTAAAATCCACTGAAACACTGAAAAATTGTTCCCACTTTAAGAGTTTCAAATTAATATTACAGAAAACAATGATTTGAGCTTACATTCTTAGCATTTCACACATCTTTAAACTCTTTGCAGGGTTAATAAAATAGGAATATTTCAGTGTGTCTCTTGACTTTTGGTAACAGGAAAAATAACTGCAACTAACTTTCTCTTTGTGCTTAATAACAGGATTAATGTTAGTAAGTAATTTGGCGTGGTCTAGTGTTATGAGAGACAACCAGCCTTCCACATGCAGTGTTGTGTTGTGCTGCATGTGGAGAACAGGAAAAAAAAATCTTGTAGTGTTTCATATCAGGCAGCTAATAACCAAGCAGCGGTTCTGAGAAAAAAAAAGAAGCTATAATTAGATTCTACAGAGCTGACACTCCCACAGAAACATCTGAGGAGTGAAGATGAGTAGCAGTGGCTCAGTCAAACCTCATTGCATCCTGGGTTATCTACAAGCTGGTGTGTGCTGGCATGGAGCGGCTGGCCGGCATTCACGGGGTTAAGGACCACTTTGTCCCCGATCACCACCTGCAGTCACACACAAAACAGAGGCAAGAGAATGCAAAAATCAGAAACATAAAGGAACAACGGTTATGCACTGTAATCCTCACACAAGCAGAGCTGAAAAAGAGTGACCGTGTGGGCGGGATTTGAGTTATTTAAGAAAGTGGAAAGCTATTGGGACTGTGAGGGCAAAACATTCTGGATCTCAACGCTCTAGACACGGTGGAGATGGCTCTGGACTTCTGAAAGGGCCTACCCCACCCACCCCTGTCATCCTGTGTGACTCCACAGTCGACACTGTGGGGCCTTTCAGCTTCCCGGGCAACGTCCTCACCCAAAAACCTCAAGTGGGAGCTGATACCAAGAGGGCACTGTGGAGGAAGCACTTCCTGCGGCAGCTAAAGTACATCAAGTTCAACCTGTCAAAGTCAATGAACTTCTATACCACCATCACTGAGTCCCTCCTCAGCTCCTCTTCATTTCACCGTACAGCTCTTTTCATTTTAAAAACAGATATATGTTACGTATGTTTTATGTGTTATTCATATTTGTACTGCACATTTTTCTGTTTTTTTCATTCTTATGATTCTTGAATTTACCAAGGCAAATTCCTCGTATGTGAAAACCTACATGGTATGAAATGTGATTCTGATGCTAAAAACATCATGTCCTAATGCACAAACTGAACTCACAGGGTCTGGGCTCCACAAATAACAATGACTTGAACAGTATCTTTAATTCTATCTTCATCTTGAATCTCACTAATGTATGGACAGTTTCAGATAATTTACTGCATTTAGATAAGTGTACTCTTTGGGTGGACAATGTGTACATCTACTGTACATCTACTGTACATCTACTGTACGGTGTAACTCAATTGCTGTAATGTACTCAAACCATGTATATATAGTAGGTATAGGTCAGTGAGTGCTATCTGCTCTCAGCAGGTATGGAGTGACTCCAGTTTTCTTTTTGTCCAAGGCATGCTGCTTAGGCCTCGTGCCATACCTACTTTGAGAGAAGCTTAGCAGAGATGCCCAGTCTATGACGTAGTTAATTTTGTCCTTGGGCACCTGCCCACTACTTCCTGCTGCAGGGAAGACAAGATGGTGCCAACAAGAGCTTTGTGATCAGGTGAACACCAATTGGCCGCTGGCACAGCTCCATCCAGGGATAAATGTGCTGCCTCACACTGAGGCTTAGGATGGTAAATAAGACTTGTGACCTGAAGGTCTGGACCTTTGCTCTGCAGTCTTATTTATAATACTATATTTATAATACTTATAATACTAATTTACTATTGTAAATGAGTGACTCCATTTTAATGACAAATGTGCTATAATTATTAACATCTGCTTCTGTTTTGTCTTTAAAGAACATGCTTTAAAGACACATGAATAAGTATCAGCCCAGACATGATTCTGTCCTTTGCTTTGCCTGATGTTGACTGACATATAGTGCGGATTTCCCACAATTCACCACTCCCACAGATGCATATGTGTGATGACTCACACTGTCCCCGATGGAGCGTAGTTTGTAGAAAGGCTGGATGTAGAACCAGGAGCCCTCATTTCCAGCAGTGTCCAACATCACTCTCATGGCGTTCTTCTCCAACAGCGCAGGCAGACGCTTGTTCACCGTCAGGTATTTGTTGCTCTTCAGGTGGAGGAGCTGCGCAGAGATACGACACAGCAGAAGACAATACAGACAAATAGACATGTTGAAATCTGAGGTGAGAAGCAAGTGCTTCTACTAGTGTGTGACTGACTACAAGCAGCGTGCACAGAAGGCTCTAAATGAATACTCTTATTATTATTATTATTATTATTATTATTATCAGAATTACTTAAAATGTCATGCAAAAGGAAATAAATTGAATAAAGAGTTCCACTTGTTTCTTGCACAACTACAATGAAAGTTCTTACTTCATGAACTGTGGATGGTGACATAAATATTTTGTGGCTCATTGTGGCACGTGTTATGAAATTGTATTGTATTATGAAATGTTGTCAACTCATTTATGAGCCCACATCCAGTATTATCTGTTCAATATCGTAACAATGTATGCGTATCATATCAATTTCTAGTTTGACTATAAATGCTGAAGGTCTCAGCCTCCGTCATTTTCATAGGAGGTATGCCAGAAATCACACTGTAACAGTAGAACGTCTAATTTATGGTTTTAGTTTTCATTCAGGGGTTAATACTGGGGAGCCAAATGCCGAATTCAAGCTGAAGAATATTTCAAATTTAAGATAAGAGGTGTTTGGAAAATCTGTGAGATTATATCACCTTTACTGATGGCATTTCAGAGCAATTTCACTTCAACCTTTGAGGAAGTCTAAACAAAGTTTATCTGACTGGATACCAAGGGGATGATGGCTATTTCAGAGAAACAAACCTGAATAACATTCCCGTACTGAATCACTGTTCCAAGCAGTTTTTTGTTCTCAGAGTCATTTTGCTTCTTTTCCAAGTCAGCTGCATGCTGGAAGGCAAGAATGAAATTTAAAAAAAGAGGATTATGGTCAAAAATGAAAATGAAATAAATAAATTTCACAGTCACTAATTACTTACTGACGTTATTTTACACAGTGATGTGGTGAGGAGTTATCTGACTGATCAGCTGTTACACAAACCACAAACACAAAGTTCTAAAAAATGTGTGCTTCAGCAGAGGGGCTTTAACCGAAAACTCTGGCACACATCTCCATGGAAACGTGGGAGAGATTGCAATCCCATTTTATGACTGCGCAGTCAGATAGCAGATTGCTTTAAATGGTATTGTATCGTGGCAGAAAGAGAAAAAGGAGAGCGTAGAGGGCAGAAAGGTAGGACAGTAGGAGTGAAAGACTTTGGGATTGTCTATAAAAGGGCTTTACAGTCCTACCTCAGCAAAAAATACAGAGCGACTTGGAAAACAGTAGTGTGGAGAGCACACTACTCTACACTACACTACTCAACATTTCTATACATTCACTGTAAAGTTTTGCATTCACTTTCAACCAAATCTGCCATCTAAACTTGAAGATTGAAAAGAAAAGTTATCCTGTGAGCGCTGAGGACAGGTCCGTGTGTGGTGCTGCACTGGTCTGCTGCTCTGTGGTGACTGCGGGGATGTGGACATGTTGTCGCTTCACTTACATGGAGCTTGTTGAGAAGCACTGTGTCAGTGTTCCCTCCGGGCTTCGCTGCTTTCCAGAACTGCTTCTGGGCTGAGTAGCGGTTCATGGGACACAGCCTGAACAGGCAGTCTGGACAAAGAGACAGACATCAGAGAAGAAGAATAAGAACAATCAACAAATAGAGAGAAAACAGACTTTGACAATCAATTGTAAGAAAAAAATAAAAAAACAGGAGGCTAACCACAGTGTTTATACATAAGAATGGTGTATGGGTTTAAATCACAAGAGGAGAAAACAAAAAAATATGTTGATGCACTGTGAGCGAAGCCTGGAAAGGTCAAAGCTGCAGTGTGGGAGACAGGTCACAGCAACAGCTTAACATAAACCAACAGACACTAAAGGTCTGAGCGGCTAAAACAAGACGATAGAAGATGTTCAGCAAACACTGAATCAACAACAAAGTATTTTTGAGAAGTGATGTATTCAAAGACCTAACAGCCAAACAATACACGCGCATGCTATTTTTCACACACTCCCCTTATTGTGTTTGGGTGTGCTTGCACTTGAAAGACATTCAGTACTCTCCTTCATGGAGATCAAAGGGCTTTGTGTGCAACAGGGAGAAGTAATAAGGGACATGAAAGCATGTGTTTGTGTGCACGGCAGTGTGTGTGAGTGAGTGTGTGTGTGTGTGTGTGTGTGTGTGTGGAGTGTTATACAAGCAGAGTGATATGTGGTTACGTCCTGTGGTTACACTAGAGTAACTGACAGCACACAATGACCTCTGTGTGACTATGTGTGTGTTATGATGTGACACAGCAATAAGTCGTGGTCAGTGAGAGTTCGTAACCGGAGCAACGCCGAGATGATGTTGTCGTCAGCGGACTGGTCTGGTTGTGCTGCTCATTTTCATAGATACTGTAGAAACCAGCCTGGAGGGAAAAGCTGTCACTCGATTTGCATGAGGGCACAGTTTTAGCAGAACAGAGTTCCTCTTCTGTCCCTGAAGAGTTCCTCTTCTGTATCAAGCTGCACAACTTGAACACAGAGACTTTTACAATGGCCGAAAGTGCAGTTTGACAGTGACACTTTTTCCCTGCAGAGTTAAAACTTCTGCCCATCAACGACTCCTCCCTCTTGAGTCCTGGCTTTCCTCTAGTTTCACCTCTCATCAGACCAAAGCTCTCTTCTCTGATAGGGCGAAAAGAGGAGGAAAAAGAACAATCTGTCCATCCTTCCCCCATTCTCTCTCCCTCTCTCCTCCTGCTATAGCCTCAGTAACATGACCAAATAAGGCCAGCCAAGAGAAGGGGAGTGGGATGACAGAGAGAGAGAGAGAAGAGGGTGGGGACTCCCTATCTTCCCCCCTCGATTTTCTATCATCCCTCCTTCTCCCTCCTGAATTCCTCTGACCATTTCACACACCACTCTCTCCTTCAGAGTTAATGGTCTCTATCTCGCAAATCACAGTCCGCACCCCCCGCCCCCCGACCCACTTGCCTTCATCAGATATGGTTTACTTTAGCTTGGCCTGGCCTAGAATATAGTTAGAACAACAAAAAAAAAAGGAAGTGAAAGAGAAATAAGGAAGACAGGAAGAGAGTGAAAGAATGTGGATGAGAGCGAGAGTAAGAGAGAGAAAAACTAGAGCTTATTTAGTGCTGTGGAGGAAACAAATGTGTATTTATGCGCTTCCCGCATTCACACAAGCGGAAGACGCAGTTGATAAAGTTCTCGCCGGAAATGGATCTAGCTGGCGAGGGCAAACAGCCAAATCAAAATGAACGCACACGCACACACACACACACACACACACACACAAACAAACACACACTGGAAGCTCCAGTCTGACGGGTGAGCTGCCCTATAATTTAACACAGGCGTTTTATCATTCTCTAAACACACAATCACGGCTGCAATATGAGTGCGGTGTGTGACAGATGATTAGCCCACATCGAAGGTTTGCCTTTACTCGCGGTCGGCTGGGAGAGAAGACATGTCAGCACAGTAATAATGAAATCCGGGGTTAAAATTCTTTCTGGGGTCACTGGACAGGGAAAGTGACGGGGGCAGTCCAGAGGGCAGAACACTCAATGACTCATTAACATTCTTCCAACTTAAGCAGTCTTTTTACTATCGGAACGCCCACCCATTAAACATGACTTCATTTCGCACTCAGAATATCTGTTTGAGCTGATGAACAAAGCTGTCTTTGACAGAATCTGCCCTGCACGCATTTACAAATGATAACCTAGACTCTTGTATCCATGAGGTAAGCATGATGAAAGAACATTACCACCGCTGTTTGTTTTTGGGGCAAAGCCAAATCGAGTCTCAAGTCTTTGAGGGCAAGTCACAAGACTTGACACATGTCAGAGGTTTATTTCTTCAAAGCTGTGTGTACAGCATTTTCAATGCATAGAGGTTTAAAAATGAAGGGAAACTCGGCCGATTTTACACATGAAGATCTGTTTACTTACTTACTTACTTACAGTACCCTACACTGTCAAAGTATTTGTATAATGTCTTCAGTGGCTCTGGGGGGAACTTTCCGAAGTCTAAAAAAATGACATAATCAAAATACTAAATTGCAGTACTATGCCTTTAAAGGAAAATGTAGCCATTTTTGGAAATACCCCTTATGCTGGTCTGTTAAACATAATGCTACAACCAGCAGCCACTTAGCTTAGCTTAGCACAAAGTCTGGAAAGAGGTGGAACAGCTAACTGGTTCTGTCTGAAGATAACGTAATATACCTTCCAGCACAGGTAAAGCACACAAATGAACAGTTTATATGTTTTCAATCCACAAAAAGTCCTAAAAACTATTTGCTGTTTAACTAATAATGTCTGTAATATGTAATTATGTGCATAACTATTTCTTGTCTCTGAGCAGTTGCTTGGCTATTGTTGTACTTTATGGGTGGTGGAAGGGCAGATTTTGTTGCCTTCAGTCAACGTGTCTGAAGGTAACAAGGTGTATGTGGCTGTGGATGGCCTTTTTTTCCTTGTTGTTGAACTTTAGACTTGAAAGTTCACAAGTCTCAAGTCAAATCTCAAGTCTCCAGCTGCGGCAACAATTATTAGTATGTCCATTACCCTGTGCTAAACCCACGTAGATTAAAAATTATGCTCTGTAGGTTGTGCATGGCTAGGCAGGACTTCAAACCATTCGTGGTCAGAGTGCTGAACGGGGCAATCTTACGAAATATTACAACATATGGAGGTAAACCCGAAGAGTTTTGAAATGACACACTGTTAAGTACAGAATAGCTGACTCGGCACTGTGAAAGACAGTGTCACATTATGGCACTGCCTTTACACAGGAAGAGACGAAATGTGAAAACTACAGTAGCTTAGTGCTAAATAAATGCATGACAAGTGTGAGCATTTCAGTGAGTAAGACAACAAGGTGGCAGCCTCACTTTTCTATGACTCTTGTGGATAAACACCACTTTTTAATGTGATAAACTGTCATGGCGAGATGCAACATCTTATTTGTTTCCTGTCTTGAATATCATCATGATGTGAGAGAGATGAGACATTAGACACCTATACTCTGATGATATATATATATGCTGTATTTACTCCATTTCAAGGGAACTGTTATCATTACTTAAAATCTCACATTCAAGGATAGGACCTTTAACAGGGTGATCAAGCTTTTTTGTGGAAAAAGAAACAAATAAAACACTAATTATTATTACAAATAAAGCTTTGTTATATGCCTTAAAACATATCTGGATGAAAGTTTGCTTGATTTGTCTATTGATGTGCTGGTATCTCAGTGGTGTCATGCAATACTGTTTTCAGTGTTCTTGAAAAACAGCTCACAGATGACTCAGACAGAACACTAACACCATTTGACATGCAAAGTTCAACAAAAAGACCATAAAAAAAATTTTTAAATCCTGCAGTCACTGACAAACTTCAGTGGATTTAAGTGGATCAAGAGGAAAGATGCTCGTAGCCGTGGCAACCAGAACAACCGACTGAGAGGATGTTAAGCAAACAGAGATGATTTACCTTAAAGTTATTTCAGATAGCAGTGTTGCCATGATACTTTGACACTGTATGTGCGGCAACAACACACAAAAGCTTTCAATTAGGGCTGCAGGATTCACAATGGCCCACACCCTAATAGTTATGGCTTCTTAAGTGCATAACATGTACAGACCCCCATATTAACATCTCTGTTTCATCCCTTCCACAGCGTCTGCTACCCTGTCATAAAAAGCAGCATACCTACACTACAAATAAGTCAGCACTTAAACATGAGCAGGGAGGCCTGCCCATACCTCTGTAAGAGATCCGAGCTTTTCTCTCCTGCTGTAATTAGACGATGTCGGCCCGGCAGAGGACCTGGAGACAAAAGCTGCACAATACTTCTTCTATTCTGCGGTAAATCAACAACACCCTCAATGATCTGGCTTGTATAAATTGCTATTCGCTCCGAGGTTCTTATCCTGTTGGAGGTATTATTATATCATTATAGAGGAAGCAACAAATCACTTGTAGTGCATCTGAGAAGGTGAACGGCTCTACTGACAACAGTTTCCCTTGACTGTTTCCTGCAAGACCTGCAGACCTCTCTTCTCTCGATAAACGGGAAAGCAACATATGTGGTTATTAGGAGAGGAAGGGACTGAAGACAGGACTGCTTCTGGTGTTTATCCCGTATGAACCACCCAACTAGCCTGCTGTGCGTCTCTGACAGCAACAGTGGTTTGTGCTGACAAAAGATGGTGCTGGAAGGGAGTTAATAAAGTTTGGTGGGGTTCGTTGGGGTTTAAAAGTTTTGGTGTACATGCAATGGACATTGATGTGAAATGGGATGACAAAAGAAAATGACAAACAACAAACAACCCAAGAGTGGTAGACATGTAAAGCCAGGACAAGGAGACACTGTCCACTATAATGGTCATCACATGCTTCTGGCTTCTGGCAATAAAAAGGCTGATAACAAACAGGCAGAAAATCAGTTCTTCTTGTTACATTGGGGCTCTTACCATCATTTCTCCCTTAAACAATGAACCAGTAAAGATTCATAAGATGTATATATGTTCACTTTTGTATGTCTATGCTACTGGGTTGGATAAAGCTTAGGTACGCATTGTCAATTTTGAGCTTTCACAGAAATAAACAGCTTTTAACATTTTGTAAGAATAAGGCACTCAAAATCTTTTTAACAATATGTGAACAGCCTGCTGACCACAAACTGAAAAAGAGGAGGGTGACTGATGATTCAGTTAAAAGGAAATTAAAATTGGGTGACATTTGCACAATGCCGCGTGCAATTTGCACCGCCACTTCAGTGCACAACAAAAAGAGCTGCCACCATGGCAACTTCAAATGTGACAATTCACTCAAACAAGTGATGACGTAGAAAATCACAAACAATCCAAAGGATGCTCCTTTCGAACAACTAATACAAAGGACTGTTACAGGACTCTCTCTGCCTTGGATGTGCTGAAAGCTGTTCAGTGAACTCGGAGCACTATCCAAGTGTGTGTGGGTGTGCGTGTGTACGCTATTTCACATAGCCGGGTCCAGGTGAAATACAAAGCAAGGCTACTGCGTACTGATGTCTCAGCGTATGCATGCAGAATACATGAGTGAGAGTGTGATTGTGTGGAGGGTGCTTGTGTTTACATTAGGAGGAAATGTTAAGCATACCTCAGCAGTGACAGTATAAAAGCCCTGCATGTGGACATGGCTAGTCTGGCCTCGTGCCCTCATAGCGTCCACCAAGGAGGATTATCTCTGCACAATTGTGTCCCTCTCAAACAGCTGAGGAGCCTCCCAAATGAGAAGGATCAGAGGAGCGTTTGCTCTGCCAAAGGACACCCGGAGACGTCAAAGCAGAAGACCCCAAAGTAAATAAAATACAGATATGTAAGCACACTTAGCCAGACTGTGTTTGTGGATGTTTGAACAAGGAAAACCTGTTTGTTTTTGATAACTTTTCAAGGGTTATCTATATGGCAAGTTCAAGGCTGTAAAATAAAAGTAAGCTACAATCAAGCTTCAGAAATCCATCATAAAAATTTGTACTGGTTTGAATTTGTTATAAATTATTCTGATGTAAGTCTGATCAGATCACTGTACTGCGGGGAGGCATCAATACAACAAGAAGGATCTTTTTTCCATTCTAGATGCTGATTCTAAGCAGGGTTTTATGTTTTTATGCACCTGTTCATACTTGAAACCGACAAAGAGTACAATAAAGATACAATTAAGTGCACTGGTGAAAGCTAATATGTATTCTGAAATGACATGACTTGGGTTTACTCTTAATGTACACAAAGGGTTAAAAGATAAACGGTGGTAAGGCAACCCCAGAAACATCATAAGAGGGAGCAGAGAGATGTATATGTATACATGTGCCAAAAAGAGCAATGCCAAAACAATTGTTTTTTTAAGAGACTCCTGTAATTTAACATCACACTTTCATAAAGTTGGGGGGCAGAGAGAGAGAAAGAATGGTCAAAACAGAGGCAGCATGACTCAGATTACAGATTACTTGGTTTTATGTCCCTAGTATGGGTCAATGCTGGCTCCTACATCTCCTACAATGCAACCAAAAGCATATTTTTACTGGACCCTCCCTGCCTGTTAAAGGACACACTTTTGAAAGTCAATACCTCCACCAGGAGACAATTGCTGAATAAAACACCCCCCGATGAGTAAAGTGACCTTTAATGTTTATAGATGAGGAATTTCCCTCTAAAGTCAAGCTATTATTAGGCATCAAGGAAACTGTCCCTCAAAAATTCCAATCTCTGTCACGTTACACCACGTTACCGTGTGTGGCTTAATTGTAAGCTCTTTTAGTTGTTTCTTTCTATATGATCCTATAGTGCCCCATCGTCACTTCTTTGTGCCTTCTGGTAGACATCCAGAGGCCTCTCACAGTGACGTGAAGGCCTCTTCTGGTCAAGACCAGCTGACATGGTGAAAGAGCTACAAAAGATACTTTTAACAGCACTCATAGCTTATGTGCATATGTGTTGTAGAGACATATATATATAATTACAAAAAGAAATCTCTGGAACGTACAGATTTAGCCACAACAAATTTCTTGCATGTATTTTTTTGTTGCATTGATACAGAAAAAATATATTCCATATATCTAAGATATCTAATCATTTCAAATTTGGCCAAGAGATGTAGTGTCCTGCAGTGGGTCAGATTTAGAACAAAACATTTAGGCACTCTGTAACTTGTGATGGGAATTTCTAAATGAGTCGAGAGAAAACCTAGTGTGGGAGGATGGAAGATTAAATGAGGCAATGTGATTAGTGAAAGCCTTCCTGTATAAGTGAGCCAATTGTGAGCCTCACTACAATCAAACATTTGCTGCCCAAAATAGTCTTATAGTGCAAACGGACAGAATTAAACTACAAACAGTTTGGATGCTTCACAATTTTAGCTCAGTTCCTGTCTGTCTCTACATCCAAACTGTAGATGCACACACGAGTCCAGCTAAATTACCAAGGATGCTACTATGTTAGTTAAATTGCATATTTTTATTAGAGAGCCTGTTTACAGCAGAGACATGCAAACACAGTCAACTAAAGTGCTGAATATTGTTGATGCTTATGCTTGGATGACTGGTGATCATGGATGAAAATCTACAGATGTGTAGACAAGTATAGATGGTATATTTATAGGAGAGATGTAGAGATGTAAGACGGCCGCTAGCTTGTTTTTGCCCCTTATTCCCTCGTCTCTGCCCAGGTCTACGGAACAAACTTGACTCAGCAGCAAAGACTGAGAGCAAGACTCGTCTTTCATGTCGTGGCAGGGGTGGATGTATCAGTCTGCAGCCCGTGTTTATCGTGGTGACAGCGATTGTCTCTGAGGGGGAGATGACCTGTCCTGGGACACCAGAGACCCACTGAAAGGATGAGCTGCGAGGGCAACTCTCACATCAAAGCTTTCTACTTTCTAAATACAGCTCATTCTTCTTTATACTCGAGATAGCAGATAGCATCCTAAATGCTAAAGTGTGAGCACGTGTCTGCGCAGTGCTCCTTATCGAACAAGCTTCAAAGTCAAACTGAAATAACACTGTAAAGTCAAGATGCTTGACATTGCCATCGTTTTTAATGGATCTCCAGTCATAAAGAAAACAGATATTTACATATTGTTTTAATCTAGACATACTTTACCCATCAATAGTGCACTAATGTTGCATTTCTCAATCAATATTGTACAAATATATATGAAAAAGTGCTGTTTTCATAATTTGCACAAGAACTTACAAGACATGCTACACAAGCCTTCAATACACTCAATACACTGTACAATGTAGGGCCAGGCTTCTCCCCAGAGACATAAACCTCCAGCCTGAGAACCGAGGGTCATGAGTTCTACTTCCTGTATAGGAGCTAATAATAGCTGGTTCACCCAAAGAGGCATCTCAGGGCTTTTGTTTGAAAAGCAGCTTTTCAAGTGTGTTTTTCTCCCTGCAAATTGACATCAGCGCTGATTCTCTCCATCTGCCTCTACCTCCACAGACGTGAGCACACGCAGCTGTAAACACTGACATGGATGCATAAGCATGAATACGCGCGCGCACACACACATGCACACACACCATTAACATTGTCAAAGGCAGCCCTGTTTGAAGTCCAGTGGGCAGAGATATTGTGGCTGTCACCAGAGAAACACAGCATAACACATTCAGCGGCGGCTCTCTCTCACAGAGCCCTGAGTATAAACAGACAGCAGTTAGTGTGATGATGTCAGGCCTCAGGAGTACGAGGGGAGTCGACTCTCTGTGTGTCTTACCTCTGAACTTCTTCGGAGGGTTGTTGAGGTCCCCCGCGTCGGGCTGGACGACGCAGCGGTCATCCACCAAGCTGTGGATATACCCAGATAATAACATTGTTAGATACAGTACACACACCCACGGTAACCAGTCAATCTGTGCTCTGTGTGTTTTGTTCAGCATATGGTGAATGTTGTTGCACAGTACATTATGTACATATTTCCTTATGACTGAATAAATAAATCATGGGTCAGTCTGTTGCCAGGTTTCATGCTAAAGTGGGGCTGTAAGCAATGATATGTCTGTTATGTACTATTGAGTTAAAAACAATTAGTCGATTAATCGATCGACAGAACATTGGCAGCAACAATTTTGATTATAAAATGTTCTTTTGAGTCATTTTCTTCAGCTTTGGTAGTCTTCATCCTCTAGGACAGTAAACTTATCTTACTCTTACTCATCTTACTTACTTAACTCTGCACTTAGTTTTCTAATTTTTTCTTCATTTTATAGTTTAAATGATTTATTGATTAATAAAGATCATAATCAGAAGACGATCCAGTGATAATTTATACATTTATGACTTTATGAATTTTTTCAATTTAATCATAAACACAGTTAAACACAGTAGTAGCCCAAACAAAGTATTCCCAACAAAAGCCTCAGCATGCACAAAACCCCACTGCTGTTTCCTATTTTCAGTGAGAGCTCCCACATAGTTGCATCTTATTTACTCCCCCACTCTACATTATAAGGAAATTCTCGATGAGATGACCTGTGGGCCGCCTGGAATTTCGGGTGACAAATTTAGCTTTTACTCGCTTAGAATAACACCAGTCTGGACGTGGGCCAAATCCCACATCCATTTCAGGCCTTCTTCCCGGGGAATGTCTACAGTTGTCCAAACAGACCTGTCTACTCTGCCAGTCTTTGCACCTCAAGGAACAAGGCTGCAGACTTAGATAGAAAGAGAGAAAATATCCGGGAGCGTTAAGTGGGAATGATACGGTGTGTGTGTTTGTGTGTATGTGGTCATCTGCACAAGTGGACAACGTATACAACTTATCCAAGCGGTCAGACATTAACACGGCTTTGACAGTTACACTTTTGAACAAACAGAACAGGTTCTCGCTTGAAGGCTCACTGTACAAAGCAGCATTTTTTAAATTTTTCACCTTTAATTTGCAAACAGAGCACTCTCTCTCTCTCTCTCTCTCTCTCTCTCCAGTTACCAAACAGGAGCTCGGAATGCTGCCCAGCTGGAGAAGTTATAACGCTCAACGAGTTTTCTCCCGTACCCTGGTGCAATTTTTCTTCCTCTAACAAGGGGCAGATGACCTGAAGAAGGCTGCTGAGGTGGTGGTGGTGTGTGGAGATGGTGGCTACTGGCCAAAACTGTCATGACAGTTTCTTAAATATGTGCGTTTGTATGTGCATGTCTGTGTACGTGGGAAGCGATGGAACTCGAGAAAGGCCACAATGTCTCTATAATGACTCAGTATTTGCTGTAGGTCATTCCATTTTTTATGAGCAGGAGGAGGTGGTGGTGGTGGAGGAGGTGGTGGTGGTGGTGGTGTGTGTGTGTGTGTGAAGTGTGTGTGAAGTGTGTGTGTGTGGGGGGGGGGGCAGGACATTGATAGCACTGATGTTACAGCACTGACGCGCCTTCTTGTGATCGTCTTGTGGTTCCCACCATCAAAACATTAATGCAAGCCCTCTCTTGCTGCTCGCCCCTCAGAGGAGAGGCGGAAAGGTTAAATGCAACATGCGTGAATCAATATTGCATCTGGGTTATTTTAAGACCGATCCAACCGTGCACTCGGACGCTCTGCAACCCCTACAGAGGAACTACACGATCAACAACTATGCATCTTACTTCTAGAAAATCAGGCCCGCTTTTATTGTGCTCCAAACATGAGGTAGAGCTGATGGAGCAATATTGCTTGCGACTGTGTGGGTGAATGAGTGGCTTGTTAAAAACAGAGTTTCACCATTAGTGTGTAGTATTGTACACAGCACCACTTCATTGTTTTGTGCCACTCTGACTCTGCTCTACACACCCACTCCTGACAAACTCTCACAAATGCACACACTTTATCATTATCTGGGCATATTTCCTTTGCTCCCAGCACTATCGGAGGTGGTGGCGGTGGTGAGGTCATCCACGGCCAAAGCGCCGGTTCAAAAGGCCTCCCAGTGTTTTCACAGCCTTCTTCTGTAGGATAAACTGATAAACTGCAAAATTACACCCGTTAATCTCCCCTTAACTACTTAATCCTGATGGGAAGTGATGCCCAGGGGCGTAGGACTTGGGGGGGACAAAGGGCACCGAGTATACAGGGCCCTTGTGTGTAATGAGCCCACAAAAGATAGTGGACTGAATAGCTGTGGATGCGGGGAGGGGCCCATAGAAAGTGCATAAGAACATGGTCCAGAATTTGGCCCTACGCCCACAGTGATGCCCACGACACATTCACCAGTATCACAGTATCAAAAGGACATGCTCCCTCTGATGTTTCTCCCTCAATCAAACTTTAAGAAAATGGTACAAGAGCCGCCGCCACTCGTGTGGCTTCCTCCCGTCCAAAAATGCTGGTCAGCGCTGCGGCAGAACAAAGAGGAAGTGTGAAGTGGGCCCACGCGTGCACAATGTTCAAGCCAGTGAGGCGGACATACCCCAGGGTGCTGATGAAGCCATTGGTGGATCCCTCTGCATACAGGGAGCAGATGTCCCCAATGTGCAGGAAGCTTGACATCTTATCCGACATGTTGAACGGCAGGGATTCACCTACAGAGGTGGAGAGAGGGGTGACATCAGACATGTTATCATCACAGAGGTCTAAAACACAGCAGGAGCGCCTTTATTTTGAAATGTGTCCTGGTCACTTTCAACTCCAGCTATGCAGCACCACCAGTGCGTTCCCACAAGCATTCACCTGTGACTTTCATTTTGCATTTGCAGGTGTGATCAGTAGGCTCTCTCACCATCCACCCCACCCCACCCACACACACACACACCTAACAGAGTGTCCAGCTGTGTGGCAGTGCAGCTTTAACACACAGGGTTCACTTCAGAGCTCGGACTCCTCTCTGGCTGCACAGATTTGCATACTGTCTGCCTGATGTTACTGTAGCCTGTTTGTGTTGCGGCTCGCAGGGCCGGACAGTTAATGATTAGGAGGAAGGGAAGTTTTTTTTTTTTTTTTTTTTTCCGTGCACCTGCAACAGGTCGCCGCCGCTCAGGCTGATATGGTGGCTGTCAGCCTGCTTTTTGTTTTGTTTCTGAACCACTGCCTCTCACTGAGCTCGATATATCAGGAAAAGAAAGAAAGAAAGAAAGAAAGAAAGAAAGAAAGAAAGAAAGAAAAAGAAAGAAAAGGGTGACGGTCGCGAGTTTAAAAAAATCCTCCCATGCGTGATGTCGCGGTGCAGGAAAAGCGCGCATCCCCCACAAACAGCCGATTGAAAGAAATAAAAAACCCGCACGAAAACTTGAGCTAACACGTCCGGTGGTCGCGCTGTCAGCTCGACCCGCATCCGCAAATCACACCGGACCCGCATCCGCCGGAGGAGGATCGCTGGCTCGGTTTATCGCTCACTTCTGTGTTAAAACAAGCACATCGGCGCTTTAACCATTTAAGGAGGCTGAAGTGAATCTCTCTCGCCCCCCTCCCCTCCCCACACACACCCCCAGCTGAAAGACAGAGGATGGTGAGCCGCCGTACGAGTTGTGCGCCCAACTTTACCTCGGTGCTGGCTCCGGTGTTCAGCTCTCTCCCCGGACCGGCTCAGACAACATGACTGCGGCTCTCCTCTTCACCGGGGCCCGAGGTTGGTGAGGTGGAGGAGGAGGAGGGTGGAGGGGTGGTGTGTGTGTGTGTGAGAGAGAGATCCAGCCGTCAGCGACTGTAATAATCCAGTTTGTGCTGCTGATTTTTTTTTTGACAGCTCTCTCTCACCTTGCCCGCCTGTCGCCGCTCCGGGGCTGTGCTCACTGAGGCAGGCAGCTCACTGGCTGACTGAGCTGGTTGGCTCACTGCCCTTCTTCTTCTTCTTCTTCTTCTTCTTCTTCTTCTTCTTTCTTCTTCTCAGCCGACCGTAGTGTTGATAGCTGGGAAATGATGTCCATGTCGTCTCATCCCATCGCTGAAAGCTGTGTCATCACTTCCACAGAGGGGAGTCTTGATTTTTATAATGCAGAGTAAAAAACAAAAATGTGTCTTCAATCAAACAGCACCATATTATGACATACATGATAAATGCCCATGCGAGATGTTTTCATTTTATTTACATTAAATCATCTGGCATCTGATGTGCTTACACGCTTCAGTCATAGTTGGCCGTTTAATTGCAAGTTTTAGTAGAAATAAACCACAAACAGTCACTTCGGGCAGCAAAGGGTTACTGCAGCCAGCTGACTGACCACGTGACTTTGCGGAAGTGAAAGCCAGACACAAACATGAGCAGATGTTGAGCTCTCGTCCCTCTCCGAGTATGAGGCGCACTTTCGCCTTGTTTGTCCTCCTCGGCTGTGCCATCGGATCTTCCGGGCTCCAGGACTCATGCGGGGCTCAGCCGGAGGCCGCAGCCCCGCCCGGAGCAGCGGGCTGCGGCTGCGGGAGCCCGAGGAGAGCCGCTGCTGCTGCAGTGGAGGAGGAGGAGGAGGACGGGCCGGCTGACAAATACTCGAGAGGAGCCAACGGGGGTCCGCATGAGGCTCAGGGAGAGGAGAGGAAGATGCAGAGCGAGGTAATCTGCAGCTGTCTGAATTTTTGTTGGGCAGCCGAGAAGATGACAGAGACCCTGAAATGTTGTCCATCATATGTTTTTGAAAAGTAAACAACAAGGTGCAGAGGTTGAGCATGACACCTTGTCAGCACACATTAACACATTAGACAGACTAAACATGCATTATTTCTAGTCATACCTGACATAAAGGACCATCTGAATTCCTAAAAAGTTGACATCTTCCTCATAAGGGGCTCATGTGAAGTCTGACAGCACTGATGTAGAGGGGTGGAGGGCCCTCTGACAAAGACACTAAAACCCCTAAAGAGCACAAGTTTTCCACTGTAACATCAGATGTTCAGCTCCTCTAATCCAGGTGCAAAGCCAGCATTTCCTGCAAGTTATTCTCCAGCCGCTGATTTAAACCTCTGTTGTTTTAGACAGATGTTGAATATTTGTGGCACCGTGGTTGGCAGTAGTAGATTGGGGCCATAACTCTATGCCTGCTCACTATTATTTAAAGATTACTCTGAGAGAGGGATAATGTGCTTAATGCTCCAGTTTGGCCTTCAGCAAATGTTACCCATCACGTTGCTATTTTTGGCCTTGGTTGGAGAAAGGTCACAGTCAGGGTTTTGCCAATCCTGGTGGGCCAGTCTGACTGCCTCGGATGGGAGTTCCCTGTTTCCTGAAGTCACCAGGCAATAATAAGTGACAGGCCTTGCGCTGTACACACTTAATTGATGTAGGTGGCGTCTGAACGGTGTCTTTAAATAGCACAAATATGTAAATAGTCAATTGTCAGCCCAATAATTATCTGTAGTGTCACGGCCGCTTCTATTAATGACCACACTGGTATCTGTCATTGTGAACTTTTACTAAATATATGCTGCAGCATTACAAAGAGGAAAAAAAAAAAGTATGTAAAACAACTCTCACCGGAGATTAATTTCTTAAACAAGCTACTGTCAACACAAGCAAGTCACTTCCTCTTAATTGGACTTCAAAATAAGAGCACTTCCTGCTCACATCAATAATACTAATTATTACTGTCAAAAATAAACTTATTCATATGCATAATTTCTGAAAATATTGTAATTACTGTAACCATGCCATGTACCATGTAACATCTTTTAAACTTATACAACTTAATATCATGAACTGCATATTTAATTGTTTTAGCCTTAATAATTCACGACCTTATCTCCACTCCTAAGGTGTCTTCATTCATGAGATACACTTGCTGATTCTGTGTTATTTCTGAATGTGTTTGTACCCTTTTCTTTTTTTTTTTTTACTGCTGTTTTTTACAGTTTATGATTTTCTAAATGCACTGTGTGTGTTTGAGTTTGTTTTTGAAGTTTATGGAGGTATTGTGCATCCCAGTGCTCTGATGATTCCTAAATGTATCTTTGCACTCAAGTTCTTAGCCTTTTTAAAGACTCTTGTAATTCTTGTAATTCGGTAACCGTCTTCAAACTAGATTCATAGGACCTCTTGTCTGTTCATAAAAGAAGTTAATTTGCCACATGCAGATGGTGCTGATTTCTGGTGGTGAGTTTCTGATGGGAACAGACGACCCAGGCATCCCTGCAGATGGCGAGGGCCCTCAGAGGCTGGTGCACGTGGACTCCTTCTACATAGACATCCAGGAAGTCACTAACCAACAGTTCCAGAGCTTCGTCGACACCACGGGATACATTACTGAGGTATTGATCATTACTGTGTCTAATGATTTCTCCATAAGCTGTATTTTTTAATGAATTAAAACTGTATTTAATCATTCAAACCAATCAAAACCCTGTATCAAAGTGGTTATTTTAATCTTTTAAGTTTAAAAGACATCATAATGTTGATGTAATCTTTTTGCTTTCAGGCCGAGAAATTTGGAGACTCATTTGTATTTGAGGGACTTTTGAGCGACAGTGTCAAAAACCAAATCACTCAAGCAGTGAGTATAATTAATACAACTCACCTTTTCTTATGTCACAACTGTATGAAGCTTTGTAGGTGATTATTTTGATCTGTCTATTAAATAAATCCAATAAAAGAAAATAAATACAATTAAAATATTGTGGGAAATAAATGTAAAAATAACACCAACTTTATTTTGACAACTTCTGAAAATGTTTCTTATAACCTTTCATTTTGTTTCCTTGCTATTGTCTTCCAGGTTGAATCACAGTGATACTGTGTTCAGATGTGTGTTGCTACTACATTAAATTTGATTTTCAAACAATAATTTGAAACCTATTAGTTACACTATACACAAAACACTTCACACCTACCGTTAGAACCGTGACAGATTTTGTCCTTTTATCTAACAAGAAAAATATTCCCAGGTCAAGAGTTTTATAATTCTTCCAGCCAACTGCAAAATATATCTAGAGTGGTGAAAGATCTCCAGTTTTACATCACGGAGGATGTGATGAAATGCAAGAGCCATGTAAGGCAACATTTTCAGAAAAGAAGAAGACAGGTGCTGTCTCCATCTTGTGTGTCTGTCATTTTATTCATGTGATATTATTTTGATATATTTGAACATCTTTAGAGTAATATATGTGCACTAAGCCTTTATCTGGAAGACCTTCAAAGCACCAGCTTCTGAGTGGACATATTTTTGGCTTTAGATAGACGTTAGGACACACAGTATACAGCTGTTATTTAAGAGCCTTTACAATGTTCGCAGATTGGTTGTAAGAGGTCTGAGCATAGCAGGCCTCCTGTAGACAAAAGCCAGACCGCAGCTGTCATGTGCAGCCTGATCATGTGGCTGAGAGAGTGCTGTGCACCCATTAATGCAGCAGTACTGGAAACCATCGGTACCAATGCACTTCTGTACACTAAAACCAGTTGTAAGTGAACACAGCAATTGTGTATGTGGGAGAAAATGGAATGAGAAGTATGGAAGAAGCAGAAAAACAGTCAGTAACCATTGTTACCATCACTTTGTTATCAGGTGGCTGCTGCCCCCTGGTGGCTTCCAGTCCAAGGAGCCAACTGGAGGCACCCTGATGGTCCAGACTCTAACATCACAGATAGGTAGAAAGACACTCCATATATACTTGAAACCCCCAAATGTTTTTAAGAATTAGAGTCTTAAAACAAAACTGGCATGTTCTTGCGTTCGTTGAAACAATTTTGAAGCAAGTTTGAGGTTTCAGAACACTGAGTGAAGCAAATCAGGCTTTTTTTTCTCAATATTCGGTCTTTTTAGTACCAAATTCTCACTTTTCCTTATTGTCCCTCAACTGCAACCCTTCAGGTAAACACTTTACAGCAAGCACAAAGAGGGAAAGTGGTTTTGGATGAAATCTACTTTATTATCTAACTCAGACTGCTGGAGTATCATGTTTTCCTCACCAGAATTTAAAAATGCATTTTTTCACAGATCAGGGACTGTTGATTTTGTACCCCATCAAAATGTGTTAACAAGGGATGTCGTCTTACAACGAGAAAAGAGTGTAAGAATAATTTAAAATGGCCAAAATCTGTTTCAGTGCACATATGGGAGGATGGATGGGAGAAATGTTTTACGACATGACTTGAAAATGTGAACCTATCAGTTCCCACAGAGGCCACAGGTTTGCAAACTGTTTGCAAACCAAATACAGGCTGAGTAATTAAGTAACTCCAAACCTATTCTTTTGTAGGCTGGACCATCCTGTTCTTCATGTGTCCTGGGCGGATGCTGTAGCCTACTGTTCCTGGGCCAAAAAGAGACTCCCTACAGAGGCAGAATGGGAGTATGCCTGCAGGGGCGGCCTTAAAGACAGGTATAATATTTAATCATTACGCAACCATAAAGTATGCCAGTGTGCTTGTGCTGTTGTCTCCATACATTGTGCCAGTTTCCTGATATACTACCTCTACTTCTAGACTTTACCCCTGGGGAAACAAGTTGAACCCGAAAGGAAAACACTATGCTAACCTGTGGCAGGGGGATTTCCCCAACCACAACTCTGGAGAGGATGGATACATAAAAACTTCACCGGTAAGACGAGAGGGAAACCTGGCAAAATGCCATAATGGGTGTGTTAATGACAGTCATTGTGTTTGAGGTTTGGGAGAAGGAAGAGTGACTGTCTTCATGAGCCATTGTCACAAACCTGTAAACAGATTTATAATTGAGCCACTGTCTGTAAAATCTACAGGAAATGAACGGTGCTGCAGATAACAGCTCATTTCAGAAGTTGATAAAGTCACACCAGCAGTTCACAGCTTCCAGATATCAAATGAAAAGCCATTAGATAATGTTAATCCAATCTCTACAGGGGGAGCTTTAAAGCCCCAATTTAGAAGTATCAATCATGTATGCACTTAAATTCTGTAAGGGTATGAGCTGCCGAAGGAAAGTGCATCTTTCTGATCCCACTAGCAGAAAGTACTGAGATGTACATGTTTCAGTGATTATAATAATGGAAATTTAACATGTTTTTTTTAATTATTTTTATTATTATTATTTATCTAAGCAGCTTGGCATGTTGGGCAATAGGAAAAACAATGTGAAATAAAACAAATGGGACTACCTAAAAATCCACATTGAACAGTAAATGATCTGTATTTGTGAGTTTGTTCCCGGAAATTGGAGTCACGGTCTCATTCTGGCAGACAAATATGGTCATACAGTGGCTTCAATATTTTACATTCTTTAAGAAGAAATAATCTTTCTTCTCTTTCTCTCTCTCCCTGTTCATTTCATGTTAATATGTTCCTTTCTTAATCAGAACCTGCATTAATTCTGCATTATTCGCCCTGTAAGGTGATGTCCTTTCCTGCCAATGGTTTCGGTCTGTATGACATGGTGGGGAATGCATGGGAATGGACCTCAGACTGGTGGACTGTGCATCACACCACACAACAGCAGCACAACCCGGTAAGAACACGTTACCTCAAAGCTTTTGCATTTTCCCAGCTTTACTTTTTGCTCCAGTGTCTCATTATTACTCTCTTTCAGACGGGTCCTCTGTCAGGCACAGACAAGGTGAAGAAGGGAGGCTCATACATGTGCCACAAGGTAAAGGAGACAGCACTTTTATTATGATCAGGCTCTACGGGTTTAATGAAAAGTTCAATGTCTTGATTGTGAAACAGTCCAAATGTCAGCTGACATATTATCATTAAGCAGCTCGCTTAGATTGTGTGGGCAGTGAGGTCTTTTGTGGTCCGACACCTGCACTTCTAAAAGGAGGAGCAAAATACTTTCACTCTCCTCCTGTTTAATTATGAAGGGAAAATGCAGCCTCTCCCCTATTCTCTTTCTTTTCTTCCTGGTGTGTGAGGCTTAGGTAGTCTCTGTGCTTCTGCACGCACAGCCGTCTGCCGACTTGCTCAATGGCTCTGCTTTCTCTGGAGCTCTAAAAGTGTGAAAATCTCATAATGTTCACGGGCACAAGGCCCGACGCATATGGTGCATTTACTTTATCTGTGACACTATATGAGCTGCCCACTGTTGACCATTCCTGTTCACTTGCCACCAGCATTGATTGCCATGGGAATGTGACTGATTGCATGCAAAATAAGGAGTAAGGACAGAGGTCTGTTTGTTTCCATGTGAAGGAGGAGAGGACAACAGTCAGATATGCTTGATGAATGCGCACAAACCAGAGAAGCAAAAACCTTTTCTCAAAACTAACAAGAAATCAAAAATAACATGGTCACTGTATGACTGTCTCCTCAGTTTGTGTTTTTTTAACGTACAGTAACACACCACTTGCTATTACTGAGAAAAATGAAGTTATTGATACTAAATTTCTCTCACTTCCCCTCCTCCAGTCTTACTGTTACAGATACCGATGTGCAGCCCGAAGCCAAAACACTCCGGACAGCTCAGCCTCTAATCTTGGTTTTCGCTGCGTCTCTTCAGAGCAACGGTGACCTGACCTGCTTGTCTTAAACACAGGATCCCTTATTCAGCTTGCTCTCTAACCTCAGTGATAGCTGAAGAGTAAACAAAGGAAAGGAATGTAATAGAGGTTTTTTTATGTGACATCTCAATGACATGCATGAGGATGATGTTAAAAAATAGACAGAGGGCCTCAAAGAGTTTGGAAAAGAAGAATAATTTCTTTTCTTCAAGCAGATGTTCTAAGAAATATAAAATGTTATAACCTCATAAACCAAGTCATTGCTTCTGCTTGGGTCAAAGAACTTTTCAGTAGCAGAGATTGCTTAGCCTGCAGGCTGTCATTATCAAAGGGCTGGCTGAGATACAGACTACATGTCCATGTAAACTGTACAGTCAACGTATAATGACACTGTGGAATTGCTGTAAAATTACTGTAAAGTATTGTAATATAAGTTTTGCAAATGCTGAAAAAACTGTGACAAAAAGCATCCAAAACTATCCATTTTGTTTTGCTATTTCAATTTTCCTAATTAAATAAAACAATAAATAAAACTTTAGTAAATAATGCTAAACCTCAAGGTGATACTTTTCTCTTACTCTTCTATTGTCATTGACCACTAAGACAACAATATTTAACATGTTTAGTATGTAGTTGTAGTGGGTAGCATCCACCAGAGGGCAGCAGATGATCAAATATCTCTCTCTCTCTCAGAACTGTACGTGCAAGTTTGTACATAGCCATACTGAGAAGTTAAGCTGACACTGTATGAGCTCTGTCTGTAAGGATGGTTCAGGGCAGTGAGCACTGTGACGGCGTAAAGCTGATTCAGTCAGTTTTGGACTATGATGGGTTTAAGTTCTTCAAAGACAAGTGATTAAGAATCCGCATGAAACCAACAGCATGTATCACCAGGGAGTGAATGTGTGAGTCGAAAGTGAAAAGAGATAACAACCATATGACTAAAACAGGAACTGGGGGGGGAAAAAAAGACCAAATGTCTGAAAAAGAACCAAAAATTATTTATTTTAACTTTGTCAGTAGACACATTGCAAGTTAAAAATAATAAACTAAGCAAATAGCAAACAAAATCTAGCAAAATAAGAGAGTTAATGGGGAAAGAGTCAAAATGTTTCTAGTACACCTTAATAAAAAACTCAATGTTTTAAGAAACATTTGTATTTTCTAGCATAAACGTCACATTTATCAGCAAACTAAAGTCCTAGTCTCTTGCAATTTAAATCAGAAAGTTCAAAGGTATAGTTGATACAACATTACTGCACAATTGCTAACATTCAGTAGACAGTTTAACAAGTCTAAACCCCGCTGTCAGCTTTTAATTATAGTTCGTACAAACTCCATTATCTATCAGTGCACAATAGATTACCTGTTTTACAAAACAGAGAAAGAAACACTGATTTCCACTACTGCTGAAAGAAGACCATTGGCCCCTGCTGCTGTATTATTAACCCAAAAGAAAATGAGTCAAAAATGCACCACAGAAACAAGAGCATAGCTACTAAGACAAGCTGGAGGCTAAATACAGCTGCCATCTTGGAGAGTCCGAAACAATTAAGAGATAGAAAGAATCAAACAAAGGCGATACGCTATACTAATAAAAATCCTGTCCTTGATCACTCTGCCTCATATTAGCAAAGCTGAGAATACAAAAAAACATTTGCAACTTTATTCGACTTTTGCACCAAAATGGCAAAAGTGTGTCTTTTTGTGCTGCTGAAGAGGCAGCCAGGCCTCCTTACTAAATCATCACCACATGTAATAACTACGTGTGGTGTCAACAGAAGAGGGTTTCCCCTCTGTGCTTGCTTCTTTGTCCTTCTCACCATCAGCCTCCCACAGGTTGATGAGTGGAGGGTAAAGCTCGTTCAGGGGGATAGAGGAAGTCTTCAGCATGTATTTCTTCAGAGAGTGGTGATAGTTTTTTCTCTTCCATCTGCGGGCCATGTAGACACCTACAGTAGCCAAACTCAAGAAGGCCAGCATGGTTGCCATAACAGCAAGCACAGCCGCACTGGGATGCTGATCTGAGAGGTCCAGGGCAAAGGTAGCACTACGTGTTGTCACATTAACACAAGACTTGTGTGTCTGCAGGTGGACGTTGGAGACTGTGAGGCACACCTCATACTCAGTGGCTGGTTGAAGGTGTGTGAGGTTGTACTCATGAACGTCTACAGGCACACGAGCTGTGTAGGTGATATGTGGGTTGTCAATCTTCATGGTAGGCTGAGGCCCACTTCAGGTTGGAGGACATGACGTTAGAATTGACCTTCCAGGAGACCAGGATGGAGTGAGACTCAGTCTGCTTGACATAGATCTTCATCACCTGGGCACTGTCAAGCAGGGTGCCATTTACACGGATGGTGGCAACTCGTGTGTCAGCTCCTTCTGAGTTCTGGGCAACGCAGGTGTATCGACCAGAATCCTCCACCTGAACGTGAGATAGCCGCAGAGTACCCTCACTGCTCAAATGGTAACGCTCTGACACAGTGTCTATTGAGATTTTGGTGCCAAGAGGAGTCACCCAGTAGATCTCAGGCTCTGGCTCAGCCATGGCCCTGCAGTCAAGACTGACACTCTCACCAAGCTCAAGGTTCAAATGGCTGGGAAAGGTGTTGTGGGATATGAGAGGGAGGCACTGCTCTGGGGACTCCAGCAGCCTTAGCTCTCGAACCCGCTGGCCTCTGAGTTCTGGTGGGGAGGTGCAGAGCATGGCCAGGGGCTCCATGAAGCGCACTGTGGTCCTGTTGGAACTTCATCCACTGAATGACACAGTCACAGCGCAATGGGTTGCTATGCAGGCTGATCTCTCGCAGATTAGGCAACACCTCCACTGTGTGCTGGTAGAGGGCAGTGAGGGCATTGTTGTTGAGCATCAGGCTCTCCAAGGAGGGCATGTCCCTAAAGGCCAACCTATGCACATAAGACAGCTTAGGGTTGTTGGTGGCCTCCAGCTTAGTCAGTTCTGGTAGGTTGTCCAGAGCATAGCGGTCGATTGACACTAGCTCCATCATGTTGTTGATACCCAACTCTTTCAGTCGTAACATGTTCCTGAAATCACCTTCCTGAATTTTATGAACTGGATTTTTGTTTAAATCCAAGAATTTCAGATTGGGAAGTTTTTGAAGGGCCAGTTGAGGAATTCTGACCAGTTTGTTGTCATAGAAAGAAATGCTTTCAAGGTTATCTAAACCTACAAATGCATTTGCTGGAACATCAGTGAGGTCCATGCCAGCCAGAACAAGGCTCCTCAGGCTTCCCAGAGGCTTAAAATTCATGTCTAAGAGGCCGATAACTGGGTTCTCCCCGATCATGAGGATCTCAAGGTTCGGTGTTTCTTCAAACCAGCGGCTGTCTATGACATGGAGCTTGTTGGAGTTTAGATGAAGGCGCAGCAGACTGTGCAGGCCTGCAAATGCCCGAGGGGAAATGGCGCTTATCTGGTTGTGGTTGATGTAGAGCTCCTGGAGATTGGAGAGGTTTCCCAGACAGTGATCTGGCAGCTGGCTGATCTGGTTCTCCTTCTAGATGCAAGGTGGTCAGGTGCTTCATGCTTGTGAGGCCCACAGCCTTCACAGTGCTGAAAGTTGTTCTGGGATAGGTCCAACTCCGTCAAGTTGAACAGTACCTCCAGCTCTCCACTGGTGTGAGAGATGGCATTACTTTGGAGCAGTAGCACCTGAGTATCTGTGGACAGGTTGGTGGGGATGCTCGTGAGCCTCAAGTCATTGCAGTCCACCGTGGTTGCCTCCTTGTAGGTCGACTGGGGGGTGAACCAAGGGCGAATCTCACATACACACAAGTGCGGACATTCTTTGCCATGAATGGGCGACAGAAAGAAAAGAAGCAATCCAAAGCACGGCCAGAGCAGAGGAGGCCAAGGCTGCAAGCTGAGCGCCATGTTGGCTGCCCTCTCTTCTCACACAATGCTTAGATGAGAGGCAGTGTTCTGGAGAGAGGTTTGGAGGGAAGGTTCATGAGCATTAGTCTCTTTTACTGCAATCTTAATGCTGTAGGCACTTTCCAGAGTAATGATTTCTAGTCCAGGAGAAAGTTATTTGCAGAAGCCAGGGTAGAAGATCATCTGGTCCAAGCTTGACCTCTTTTAGTTGTTTTGTCCGTTCTAAATTCCTTACGTTGAAGGTTAAACCTAAAAAAGACACAAACGAGTAAAATATTAGTGCCAGCAACATAAATAAACAAAATCTAAAAAGGTAGATTAAATAACACAATAGTGGAAATGAAAAAAGCTGAATAGAGAATGTCATGTTTAGTTTTTTAGTAGAGAGTAAAAAATGAGGCAAGTGGCAGTTTTCCGCAGTGCCACCCCACAGATATTTAGGGCAGAATGAGTCATTTTTGTCTTGTTGCACCTGCTATTGTGTAGACATTCATTCCTGCCTTTTAATGAGCTCCTACACAGCCAGACACAGTTTGAAAATAAGAACAAGTTTTAGAAAAAGTTACCTCTGGATTTTTTTAGTGATACTGAGTGGGATGCCAAAAAACAACATTACAGCTACGGTTCCATATGTTAAGAAAGTAACCTGTTACAGCAATGAAATTTAAAGCTCTTTCACAACATATCTGTAATTTGGGTGTACCATAATCCTAAATGTGTGTATTGCTTTAGGATACACATGAGCAGAGTGGTTGCAGGATTCTGGTACAGTTTGCACTGCATTTGTCAGAACCTAAGATGATAAGGTTGATATTAGCTTTGCCTTCCTGATGTGTTGCCTATTCTGTCTCCTCAGAGATTACCAACATGTTTTTCTCTCTGTGCTGGGTAGATTATCTGCATACCAGCTTGGTATCAGTGATCCTCTTGAACAAGTGTGTGGGGTGGGCACAGCCGGTAGCTCTGGCTGTGAGCCCATTACACAACAGGCTTAATAAACAAGGAGTGTGTGCTCTTCACTGTTAATCACTCACTACTTATGATGCAGGCCCATGGGAAGCAGTCACATACATGTGAAGTGAATTTAGAATTTTTTTGAGAGCATCTTGCTCATCCGTTTGCTTTCTCTTACAGATTTCATGTCACCAACTCCAAGAAATGTGAAAAAATGAAGTAATGTTTAGAGTTGAGCAATGGGGATGAAAAATAAGTCATCAATTTCTTTGAACTATCCTAAAATGCATCTATTTTCACTTGTTGTATGTGCAGGCATTGCTATATTTGTGCGTGTGCGTAAGTCAGTGATTGTTTGTGAGTGATGAGGGATTTGTCAAAAGTGGCAATTATATAAACAACCGAAATGAATAATCAGCTTCTCTGATAGCATACATTAGCAGGAAGGAAAGAAAGAGAGACTCTTGGCTTCCTCTTGCACACTAAAACTAAACACCGCAGTGTCAGCTTCTAGTCTCACTCACACTCATAGAAATTCACATTTATCCTCATAAATAAACTGAGGATGAGCATTCTGTGTGTGTGTGTGTGTGTGTGTGCTTGCGCATGCATGCAACAGAGAGAGATAGTTGGGCGTATTTTGTTTCACATCAAAACTGACAAGTTCCTCCAATATTAACATAAAACAGATACAGATTGTTTTCTCTCCTTTCATGCGCTGTCTGTTTGTGCCCTGTGATGTGTTGACATCCTCTCACAGTTTTTCCTCCACGTTTACATATGCAATAGCATAAAAGCAGTACAACAAATACAAAATGGAACACTTTGCTATGCAGAAAAACAACATCATGAGATAGTTTCTAGAAATTTAAACATAGCAGAGGAGTGGCACTGTGTGGTAAGAACAGCTTTTCTCAAATTCACCAAGGGGAGGGAAAGCAAATACAGTGTTTAAGCATCACAGCTCATCACAGCTCATCCAAGCTTGCTTCTCTTTGAGTGAGACACCTGATACCAGGCATATGGTGCCTGGTATCAGGTGTCTGGTCTCCGCAATGATCAGTCACACTCAAACTGATCTAACTGATTCCCTGAGTGTGACTGAAGTGACTAAATTGTGGCAACAGTGACCTACAAAATTTCTTGGCTCTATTCAGTGACCTGACTGTGAATAATTGCAGAACCTTCTACCTTTAATCGTTCTCATATAATCTATTCAAACATATTTCAATTAAACTGCATGCCTGTCCATATTCTGTGCCTTGGTACATAGGGATTTATTTGGTAATACATCTGTCTGTCCTCTATCTTCCTCCATGTGTTGCACTGCTCTGGTATCAAACAGGAGGAGACAGGCAGAGTAATCGCTGCTTTCATGCTGTGGTCATAAAACTCAGACACCTGGCACCAGGTTTTCTGGCAGACTGGCAGCACTATGGGGGTCTGCATCCGTTCCCACCTATCTCTCACTGTGTGTACGTGTTGACCTTATTGACCCAAGGAGACTCTGCTGAGCACATATGCTCTTTTTCACCGATGGTCTGCTTCATAATCACACAAATTCATACATACAAACAGCCCAATATATCCAGCCATGGTTGGAGTAAAGCATTGTGGTTAATGATACCTTTCAATTTTGTGGCAAAGCTTTGCTAATTAAACAAACTAAAAAAACAGCTAATTAACTGCTAACTAAATAGGTAATCCCTCACCGGCTTCCCACCTGTTAACAACACCAAGCTTTCCTGGCACCTCTGGTCCTGGGATTTGAGCTAGATCACAGCCTGCTGCTCTGCCCCTGGATAGTGTCCTCTATAGTCAGTACATACATACAATTGTAGTACATACATACATCAATGTGATCCAATCTTTAAAGCACAATCTACCATCCATTATCTACACAACAGCTATCATGTATGAATCAACATACACATAAATTGATTGATCTCAGTTCTCTGACTTCCACTTTGATGCAGTGGTTTTAAACAGATACTAGTGGAAACGATGGTTTGATGTAAGAATACTGTATTGTAGACGCATACCTGCATTTGAAAATGTGTGTGTGTATGTGCTGGAAAGACTAGATTATTAAGAGTGGGAGACATATGTGTGCTTCGTCATGACTGGTGGTGGATACAATCTGAAAACAGCTTTTTGATTCATTAAACAGCTCTACACATAATTTCATCAGATACTATGGAGATACTTGAAAGTGACAAGTGAATTCTAAGTAGAAATAGTTTTATTCTGCCTCAAAGTCCTGGCTACACTTCTTGTCTCAAAACATGACAAGAACTACAACAGAGAAGAAGCGAAATCCCACAGGATCATACATCCGAGAGGAAGAGAAATTTGTTATAGTGTCTAACTGCACAGAGTCACTTTGGTCGGACAGCCACCTTTGTGAACCTTTGTTCTCTGGGATGTGACAGAGATTAGGTCTGAGATTAATTCTCTCACTGCCAAAGCAGGGCTGGACTAGTTGTGTACCAGCACCTGTATCCTGAAAATCTATTGCTAATCTCTCGGCCTCTCTCGGCCTCTCTCGGCTGAGGCAGCAGAGAGCAAAAGACACTGTAGGCAAGATAATTAAAAATGCATGCATACATATGTATCCACACTGCATCCATCCCCACACTGCCACAAAATACACACTCTGTTTCCTCCACTCTTGTTTGACTCACATACTTTGACATGCATGCATGCACAGAGCACTGGAAGGAGGCAGAAAAATCCCTCAACAGCTTGGCATTATCCAGCTGACTGTCTGAATTGAAG
This sequence comes from Scortum barcoo, assembly GCA_023238725.1. Taxonomy (NCBI): domain Eukaryota; kingdom Metazoa; phylum Chordata; class Actinopteri; order Centrarchiformes; family Terapontidae; genus Scortum; species Scortum barcoo. The sequence goes on from CM041537.1 coordinate 18,340,304, forward strand.
CCTCCAGCAGAAGGGATTTACTCTCTTTGCACACCCAATCCTTATGAGGTTTTAATCTAAGCACACGTTACACATATAAAACACACACACGTCTACAAATATACATCTAGAGTAGCTGGTATCTCCACTGCGTTGCCATAAACCTTGAAAGGATCACTGGTTTCGGGCTTCAAAGCATGACAGCAAGATGTAATTGTGGGGCATAATGAGCTCTGTCTGTGTCATGCTAAGGCCCCATAAACGCATTAATAAGACAGGATCTCTGGACAATGCAGGGAGCAATGAAGACAATTAGAGTCATTAAAGAAACACAGACCTGCAGTCGGATATGGGGAGCATTTCTCTTCAGATCTGTGAAATGTAGCTATTTGTGTGTGCAGGTGGCAGTAAGAAGTTTTTTGGTTTTTTTTTGGACTTGTTAAAATGATCGCTCAAGTTGATTTGAAGACATCTCACTTTTTTATCCCATCTAAGAGGTTAGATGCAATGCTGCTGACACTACACTTCACACTGCATCATTTTTCATAGGAGGCTATGCTTTGCTCCCTCTGATCCCGAAGCCCTTTTCACTGGGTGCAAAATGTAAGCAGTGTTTCTGAATCAGCAGCCGCATAACAGGCTCACAGACATGTCATCACCATGGCGACGGCTATGCCACTGGCACGTCTGTTTCATAACCAAATGAGAAGACATGAGAGGACAGCTATTAGTACCATCAGGCAGCTAAAGGAATATGCCAGTGAAAATTGTCACTGGTGCAAGAAGGTGACTGCAGCATAATGGAGAAACAACACAGAATATAGACATGATGTAGTTCTGCTTGCACCATGAGCACAGTCATATCACACACAGGATCCAAATATCTGTCTCTTCCCTCATATCAATAATACAATTGTAATTTTATATTTCTAGATTCCTACACCAAAGCTACCAGTTTTTCCAATCAGTTTCAGCCCACAGCTATCATGTGGCGCTGGGGAAGCTGAATACCGCTGCCTGATGTTTTCTCCATGTCCTCACTGCGCTGGCCTGCCTGAGAGACATCCTGTTCCTGCTCCATTAGTATGCAAGCGTCTCACTTCGCATCACACAGGGCTTTGGTGCAGCTGCTGATGGCAGAGGTGTAGAGGCGAGGAGGAGAAGGATGCATGTCCACTCAGTCAGAGAGGAAAGTAAAGAGGGAGAGGATGGAGAGCTCTGCTTCAATTAGAGGGCTGCAGGAGGAAACCGCTGAACTATAAACGCAACAGGGCTGAGAGTACAGTGAAAAAAAAAAAACATATGGATATGCTGCATACTTTTACGCAGTTTCTTCAGGCTCTATTAAAGTTTAAAATTCGCAGCATCGCAAATTGTCTATGTATTTCTATTCACTACAAAATCCATATGGTAGCTTTATTTCCCCGAGGAACTGAGATGGATTTTGACACAATTGTTCTCTTCTGGCTCTGTTCTTTTTCTCTTCTCTTTTTGCCATCATCCTCCTTCCCCCTCTCCACTTCATCACTCCTTACAGTTGCAGTGCTGGTGAAAAGCCAATATGTTGTCATTAAAGCATCTATCAATCATTCTGACAAAGCCAAAGTCTCTAATCTCAGAGGAATTCGTTGTCGAAACAATGCAGAGGTCAAGGAAGATTAACTCTGCCGTTAAAATTGACCTTTAAAATCTCATACCAATACTAATAATGGAGTTCCATTCATGTGCCTCTGCTTTATTTTTGCCCCGAGTGTTTGTTCAACTTTAAATGTGCATTTATTTTAAATTGATATTAGTCCAAAATACTTAAAACTTTTTCTAAGTAAAATGCAAGGTTTAAAATTTATGATTACATCCAAAAGCACTAACATCTCTTGCACCTTCTCCACCCAGACCAAAAGCAGAGAAGCAAAGTAATAACACATTCATTTTGTGTTTATCGCTGATAAAAACAAAGGGTGACAAAACACCTGACTCAGTCACAACATCTTGCCAAAACCTTTCAAAGCCCCGTCGTGTTTCCATGTTCCCCTTCAGATCACACTCACAAAGGGAGAAGGTCAAGCTGTTGCACCCTTGTCTCCGCCGCTGTGGGAACCCCAGCACCAACACATGCCGCAGAGTCAGGCCCTGTGGCTCACAATGGCTCCCACCCAAACACACACAGACACACCAAGACGTGTCTTTTGTTTCGGCAGGTTCTCACACTCCCACTCACCAGCTGAGGAGATACGTTACTGCGCGATGTGAAGATTGGGGGAAGGTGCCACGGCCTCCTAAACCTTCATATCATTGGCTCATTGGGTGACATATGTACCAATTGTCTGCTTTTTCTGCTCCCAAGACAAAGTGAACCACATAAAGTTGTGTGGTTACTCGAAAACAAGAGAGTGAATCACGCGATGCTTCTCCTGTCCAAATCAAACTCGGCGAAATGTCAGGGCTGCTGGCAAGACTGCAGGATTAATAATTCTCTCGCTCTTTGGAGCTCTCTTCACATTCATACCAGGCTGTTTCTATGGCAAAAGTGTGAACAGAGCATGAATAAAACTAAATATTTGAACTTAACACAAAGGTTTTGCAGGGCACGGATTCATTAGGCTCATGTTTTCTTTGTTTCCTTCCCTCTGATCTCTGATCAGTTCGTGTTTATCAATTCTCTGGACTTGAGTAAGCTTCTTCTACAATAATATACTGTTTGTGGACAGGCTGCAGAGCACAGTGTCCTTGCAAGTCTAATACTGTTATGATGTTTTTTATAAATAAGACAGACCCAGCGCACACGTTGCAGATACATGCTGAGGAGACATCGACGAATAAACAACTTTTAGAATATTCTGTCCAAAATAAACCTGTTTTCTGAAGCTGGACTTAAAAAAACAAAAGAAAAAACAAACACTGTCTGTCCTCTTTGCGGTGGTAAGACTTGCACGAGGACCCACGCCACGGAGAGAGACCGCGTTATTGTTTCATTTCATTTTTGTTGATCAGCGCATCTCTTCTAACATGAAAAATGATGACTTCATCCTCACGTTTATCACTCCGCACCGCGCCGAAATGCCCCCAGTCCCCACCGAGAAATGCACAAAGGAAATCATTTTGAGATATTTCATAGGTATCCAGATTTCAGCACATGCACAACAACACAAACACACTGCTCTCACCTACGGCGAGCTGTTTCCTCCGTACGCGAGGCTGCTGCAGGCTACTGTATCTGAGCCATGCAGCATCCGCAGCTCCAGGACGACGCGCGGGGCGTGCAGACTGTACAGTATCAACAGTCAGCCTTAATAACGAGAATGAATCTTATCAGTAGGGGAAAAAAACCCTCCTCCTCCTCCTCGGTTGTGATGCTGTGCTGTGATCTCCAGTGCCGTGGACGCTGCGGCGCACAGCTCCTGGTGACGAGCAGCTGCCTGGCGCAGGTCAGCTGGACTGAAACGGATCTGACACCGACAGCGGTGCCCAAACAGGCAACCCCACCATCTGTTCTGTCATCACCGCCATGGAAACAATGGTCCCACCCAGCCGCCCGTGAGCTGCGAAGTGTGATTTTTTTTATTTTTTATTTTATGGTGGAAGTGATGGAGCCACTGAACCAATGAGATCTCATTGTCTGAAGGTTTCTGTTGTTGTTGACCTCTTTTAAAAGGAGTTTCCGTTGTCACTCCGGGTCAACATGACTGAAGTTCATTCATCATCAACCAGCAAGGCTTGTTTGAGAGGAGAGGGTGCCAGGGACCCAGAGTTGATATAAATTTTATGACTTGAAACTTAATAATTCATGATAATTATGAAATGAAATGGACTTTAAAGTGGATCTTATAGCTTTCTCTACCCCCCCTCTCATACTCATACACACACACAGAAACACTCACACACACACCTACAAAAACTTGCACATGGGAGTCTACGTTGAAAGAGATACGTCTTTTCCCTCAGACCTGTCACTTGTGTGGATCCCCCTCTCTCCCTCCTTCTCTAAGGGGAGCAGTGAAAATGACAACGTTTCATCACTTGCTGTTTGAGCTGCTGCTCTGGGAGCTGCCTGCCTGGTTCTTCATCCTTACTGTAGCTACAGAGAAGGAATGTGATCGTCTCTGTGCAAAGACAAGAAAGTGTGCCAGGCAGATGTCATCTGCAGGTTTCGGCTGTTTATATAAAAATTCAGCATAAAGTCACACCATTTTGTCATTTTTGTCTTTTATTCTACATGTATGAGGCATCTTTAAGCTGATTAGTGAACTGTAGATGCTCCACAATTAGTCCCCCAGGGCAAAATTGAATCCAGAAAGGCACATTTGAAGCTTTAACACATTTATACACTTGCCTTACTAATAAAATGCATGAAGAGTAAACACAGATTTATGCATTTAGCCTAAAGGTTACTTCTGAACATAAACAGCCAAACATTAAAAGGTTCAGCACAACTGACCTGATTATTTTGGGCAGTCATAACACAGAGTAGCTAACCTGGTTCAGCTTTGAGTAATGGCGGTAAAGAACCTATATGATTAATATCCCTTAGTTGGTTATTTACAGCAAAGCATTCAAATGCTCTGTAAAGCACAATTTCGCTAAAAGGTGTGATTAATAACAACACAAAGCCAACAAGCTTGTCTCTATAAGCAGCTAGAGGCTGTGTGTCATCACACTTGATATTTACTGAACCACATTTACACAGCTTTGCTATAAACTGTATTTTTTTTAATATTGAAAGTTCATCAATATGATATTTTTAAATAGACCGAGAGATAGATGGAAAAAAATAAACACGTCGATTTTGAAATTAGACTCATGCAATATTTGTCACATCACCTCGGTGTATTGCTATGGAGACCTGCACCATGCACAGAAAGGTTGTGAGACAATGTGAACTTTTTAGCCATTTATTTAGTTTTTCCAAATGATCTTTTTTTCTCTCTGTTATTAACGTTAATGATTGAGCCCATTTATTACAACAAGAGATATTTTTGATCAACATTTTAGGAATTGTGTCTCCAGCTGCATATTTATCACACAGACATGAGAGTGGCATCAATCCTTTCATTTAAATCTTGGCAAGAAAGTGAGGAAGCGTATTTCCCAAAGTATTAAACTGTTCCTTTAACATGGAGACATGGAGAGGTTTGGACCTTCAACCTTTGTTAAGTCGGGCCATTGGATAAATTATCTCTCATGCAACAATATAAAACTATATTATTATGATGGCATCCTTATGAATGTTTTACTACTTTTAGATTTAGGATTCAGACTGAATGCATGTAAATATAGAGTAAGATTACATTAGATTAGATTCAACTTTATTGTCATTACACATGTATAAATACAGAGTAACGAAATGCAGTTTAGCATCTAATCAGAAGTGCAAAGAAGCAGCAAACCTTTATAAATACAAATGCATGAGTGGAATTTAATCTATTTTGCTGTGAGCCAACTGGAACTTGTTTAAAGGCCTTTGTGATGTCCAAAAACGGCACTGTGGGAACCGCTCGCATCGTTCTGCCACTACAGAAAGCTTCAAAGTTGATTCAGGAGTCACTCTGTGTGTTCGCTGCAACCGGCAAATCATAATTTCTCACCATTAACCTGCGGGGCTTGTGGTGTGGTTGCTATGGCAACAACTCCCTCCCAGGAAAGGCGATGCAGCACATCCACCGGTTTATTAGATCTCTGATCACACAGCTCCCTCCACATGGCCATCTGGGAGAAGCAGTCACACAGAAACGTATGCCCCCCGTTTTACCTTTCACAAGGCTTCTCATCATTTTGCCGCATTACTCTCTGCTGAAGAGAAGACAAGGTGTCATTTTAGTTGTCAGCGCTTGTTTTCATCCCTGGATGGGGAGAATATGAAATGAGAAGTGTTGAGGAGTAATGAGATAAATGTTGGAAGAAAATAAAGTGGGTGTTTAGAAGAAGTAAAAGATACAGAGGCATTTTCTCCAAGTTCACCCACAGTTTATCTGGAATATGTTACACATCTGTTAGAACAAAACAGGACAGAGCGTTAGTAGGATAAATCTAGAACTTTTAAATTGGATTTTCTTGTGTGAATCTGATCTTAATTGGCATTGATTTGAACAGCTTGATGCTGCTCTGGAGCAGATGCCCGCCTCTGAACATTTAGCGCATTTGCTACCTTGTTGTGACATTATCACACCATTCCTGGTACCGTCACCAGCGTCTGCCAGGCTAGAGCAAACACCGCTGACAAACTGCAGATGTTGTTTTGCTTGCACACACACACACACACAAGCCTGTGTATACATGACAAACACTGTCACTCTCTAGAGAAAAGAGGCCATTCCAATTTTATTTCAGTTTTCCTTTAAGCCAACCTAATGCCATGTTTGGCATGGTCAAAATCTCTGTCTGAGTCTCCCGTCCTTAATCTGCAGGATGATAGGTGAAACAAATGAGGCATCTGCTCGGGGGTGGAAAAAGAAACACCTTACAATGTAATGCAGTCCACCACAACAATAGCACAAACTACTGCCTCAGAAAATCCCCCCTGAGTTGAATCAGCACCTTCCAGTCTCAACACAAATTGAACATTATGAGGCTCACTGAGGTTGAATTTATTGCAGGGTTGTTAGATTGGATTGCAACCGAGTGTACAGGTGGTGCTTATATTGTTTCCCATGTCGCTTTCACCTGCATTTATGTAGTAGATCTATTCCATACTATGTTATATTATTACATCCTAATAATTAATGCCTTTAAAAGAAGGGTTTGACATTTTGGGGAGAGAGACTTATTTGCCTTCTCAGAGAGATGATATCACCCTCTGTATGCTACCCATGATGCTAAAGCCAGGAGACAGATCGCTGAGCTTAGCAAAGAGAATGGACACAGGTAGAAATAGCTAGGCTGGCTAAGTAGCAAAGGTAACAACATCTATAGCTCCAGAGCTCACTAATTAATACGTTGTATCAAACTTGTAAATGACAAGTTGTGGTTTTGTGTGGGTTATGTGCTGGACTTGTCATCTGTTGCCAGGCAACCAGAGGAGTATCCAAGAAGTAACGATGCCAGGTCAAGAAATAGTTTGGCACAAAAAAGAAACCATTTAAAACAACTACAGGGAACTTTCAATCTGTGTTCAATTTGGTAAAAATATTTTGTGATTTTTTATCTGGCCAGCATGTGTATTTGTTTGGATGCAAGTGAAAGAAACACACACTTTATTTTTAATATTTTTCTTTTTAAACACAGCTGTTTGCAAGATGCATGGTGATGTAATATATCTATTTGTGGCTTCTGAGGGTCTGATACCAGACTGTCCCAGCTGTTGTATTACGGAAATGTCAACCGTGACCTAACGTTATAACCCCATGGAGTCTAAAAACATGTCTCACAATGTATTTTGAAAATAAAACATGTTAGACTAATAGACATAGATACCTGTTGAGGAGGCAGAGGGCTGATTCAGGATCAAATTTTAGCCCTCTCAAATCCCACAGTTCTCTCTATCTGTTGAATTACGACCAAGGCTGACTCATGTTTTTGCCTGTGCTCTATCACTGTCCCTTTAGCTTTTTTTCTTTTTTAGTCAATTAAATTTGGTCAGTCTTCTCACAGTTGATCTTCTTGTAGATCATATGGAGGCATCAATATTAACCTGAGACCGTTTCATAACCACTGTTTCCTGTCTCGATGCTTAAATAAGATAATCTGCTGCTGGCTATAGCTTCATATTTAATGGACAGATATGAAAGTGGTATCAATCTTCTCTTCTCAACTCCCAGTAAGAACGTGAATAAGTGTGTTTACAAAAAGTTGAACTGTTAGATTAAGAATCGTCTTCTACTTTTTTCTTATAAGACTTGGTGAACTCCCCGGCATGGTTTAAGTAATAAGGTGCAGTGAAGATGTTTATATCCAGCCCGAAAGGTGATGACACTGTCAGCTATGTGCCAGTTCTAGCCAGACTTTGAGGGAAATGTCTTTAGATGAGCTCTCTGTACATGTAAATTTTTGTGTCAACAATGTCAGTCATCGCCTGTGCTGTATAGAAATGTAGGGCAGCGCTCTTCCACTCTTGTTGGCATTGACCGTTTACGTCACGTTGTAGTGCCAAGGCTCAAGGTGAACGTGAGCGTGCAATGTCTCGCCTGAATTGGTCTTAATAGCCACAGAGGTGATGAGGTCCTGACTCCTGTTGCACATGTCGCTTTGCATTAGTGTCCACGTTAGAGCCTGCCACTCCGCAACCAATCAGAGCCACTTAACAACAAAATCAACAGATCCCTTTATAATTGCTCCTGAGCAAAGCAATTTAGTGAAGGCTCCTGGGGATTGACTTTCATTTGGGTTTGTCAAACACAGGCCTTGCCTGATTTGTTTTGGCCCAATCGAAAATTAAAATAGTTTCTGGAGCATGTGTATGTGTGTGTGTTTGTGTATGACTTTGTGAGGTAGCGGTTTGTACTCATTTGCCTTTTGCAGAAATAAATTAATAAAGGTTATTGTTCTTGAGTGTGCCTCGCAGTGATAGACTAGAATAGTACAATAATAGCCTCTTGTTAATCAATTTCATTTATCCATCCTTCTTATGTTGTCTGTCAGGCAAACAAGTTTTTTTTCTGTCTTTCTATTCATCTTGACAAAAAAAGATAAAGAAATAAAAAAAGACCATTAATATTTGATTGACATGTGGCATCAGCAGATTTTCCATTACTAATGTTTTGCAGAGGTGGAGAAGAAATCTGTTTTGACTATCCCAAGTAATTTTTGTTTTTTGTCTATTTGGTTTTTAAACTTCACATTTTAGACACAGCTGAGGACACATGAGAGGAAAATGCCATCAAGTCAAAGTGATCTTGAATTAATTAAACCATTTTCTATGCAATCCACTGCAAAGTAAGACAGCGTGGTATTAAAGATGTCTTTACCATCTGTGTCTCATCATTAAATAATTATCAACAGTATGTTGAGATCATGGAACCATACAGGCTGTGTTGAGTCTCCAGAGACCAGAGCAGAGAAAGTCAGAAAGCTTCTGAGTTAATAATGAAAGAACTTTACTTTGCTTTTTTGAGTAACAAAAAGCTACACAAAACAACATACCTCACTTTATGCTGGGAAGCTACACATGTACTTTTTTTTTTAACATTTTCTAGGGTATGGTGCTGGTGGCCTGGCTCTAGGGATGGCTGTGTTGATGTGTTTGTTGGTCAGTTGGTCCAGCTCTTTGGTTCGGACTAAAATACCTCAACAACTATCAGATGAATTGCCAGGAGGCACAGACACTCCTGTTTGTCAGACAATGTATTCTAATGGTGTTTGTGAACCCAATTTACCCTTGTACCACAATGAGGTTGACATTTGTAGTTGTTAGTGAAATGTCTCCACAAGTTATTTCTAAGAGAGAAGATCCACTGACAAATTATCTGCAAGACTGATGATATTCACATCAGTCTAAACTTGACTTTGTGTTGCTAATCAACAAATAACATCAAGAAACATCAAGAAAGACACAAAACTAAGATGGTGAACATGGTGAATATTATACCTGCTCAACATTAGCACATTTGGCAGTGTGAAGCATATTTGCATGCTAGTGTGTGGCTCCAGTCACCACTGTGCAGCCTTTAGACTTGTAGTTTTAGTTTAAGCTAAACTCATTTTTCATTAGCAGCGATATACTGCATATTTTTACTGTATGCATGCCGCAAAAGCAATATTATGTATATTGCATTATATTGTGCATTTTACTGTAAGTATTAGAATATATCTAACAGCCGATAGACCCACCTGAGTAAGCACAGTCGTGTTTAAGAACATGCTGCTCAGGACTCTGGGTCTGAACAGGTAGAACTGTGTATGTGTATGATTAGTGGGGGAAATTTTGCTTGTCTGCTCTTTTTTGTGCCCAAACAGAAAAGAGAGAAGCTGATGTCTCTCCCCATCCTCCATCCTCATCCCTTCTCAGTCACCCCTCCCTCTCCTGTACCAGCTGAACAAAGACAACTGCTCTTTGTTAGCTGCATGCTCTGTCTGAGACTCGGGAGTCAGAACGTGTCTTTTCACTGATGCTGGTGGCAGAGATAGTGGTACTGCTGCAAATGTGCGTGTGTGTGTGTGTCTATGGACAGCAGAGATCGGGAAGGAGGAAATAATCCTGAAGATAATGTTAGGCCTTGTGCCCACTATGTTTTTGTTGAGAGCATCAGCGACTTTTCAGACATTTTCTGTGTGAGGAGCTGAAGCAGCTGTCTCTGTAAAAGCGTTTTACCCAGCACCTTTTCTTGTTCAAAACACTCCAGCCTTTTGTTCTGCTGCTCTGTGTGCTTCAACTTGAAAACATCTCAGATTTTCAAAGGAAGCGCTGCACTTTTCCTGTCAGGAGGATGAGATGTTGTCAGAGATACAGTATCCACACACAGCACTTTATCCCTACTTCACCATACCAGTGCTTTCTCCATCTAAAAAAAAAAAAATCCCAGTGAGCACACGATTTTGGGTTAAATGGCAGACTTGGTTGTCCAACTTGGGAAGCAGCAAGGTGAATAAAAAAACACGTTGGAGTGATTAGGACTGAGGGGGGTGGGGGATTTGAATTAGGAGGAGAAGTGAGGAGCGTGATGGAATTTCCATCCCTTGTGCCCCACCTATTCATGTCCATATATGGTAGGACTGACGTGCTCGGGGCTGATGAAGTGGTTTACCAGTCTGTTCTCTGAGGGTATTACTTGAGCGTGGGGGGAGAAGGGGGTTGGTTGGCCTCCTTTACTAGTCTGCTCACTGAAATACTTCTTTGTCTGCCTTTTCCCTATTGTTCACCTTATCTTAAGAACGCTGAGGGCCTTTTGTGCTGTGTTTATTTTGCTGGTTATTTACATAGTGTAGGGGAAAGAAGCTCTATCATAATGAATTATGTCTATAACATGATGATAATGTGTGCATAATTAAACTGCTATGTGCATAAGAAGTTAGTGGGTTAAGCTCTGTCTGTGTGTGTGTGTGTGTATTGCACATGTTAATGTTGCAATGTAGAGGAGCCTCCCTTAGAGGGTAAATCCTATGGACTGTTAAGGTCACCTGGTGAATAGGATAATTTAGCTCCATTTCCTGGCTTGCTAATATCAATAGATGGAGAGTTAAAGAGCGTAAAAAGAGTGGGTGGCTATTATCCCCTATAAATCACACACATTCTTCAGAGAGAGAAAGCTGGAGGTAGAGAGAAGGTAGTGGGTGGGAGTGGAGGGCGTCAAGGGCAGGAAAACACCAGAGGATCTACCCGAACAAGTCTTTTAACTCCACACCATGACCAACTTTCTCACATACACAGACATGAGACAAGCTAATAATTGCTAGATCAGCATTAGACTGCCCTCAGGTGCCATTAGTGTACCTTATTTACACAAAGATGCCTCATCACTATCTACAGTTTTCAGCACAAAAAAAGTTCCACCTCTGCAGGTGATCCCTGCACAGCCCTACAGCAATCCATCTGCTTCAGGACTAATTGTAGAAGCAGGACTCAGAGCAGTAATTGGAACGCATTTGGGATAAAAAAAAAAAAAACAGTCAATAAAGGCTACTCTTCAAAGGGACCCAGCAAAGTCACTTTTACAACTCTTCAAGCCTCGTCACATTTGAATAATTAGTAAATGTTATTTTGAGTAAACAAACAACACGGCCCTGCCTTTCTGACCTTGAAAATCAGTTTTGCAATGGCAGATTCAGCCTCCTGCAACATCTCTGCCGTCTTTTACCAGTAACCTGGGACATTATCTGCTGATTTCTTGAAGCTCTCAGCACATTTGAGGCTGCTCTACCTGCTCCATCTCCTGGTAGTCTCCTTCCCGGGGCCAGGGCTGGCTTTAAAGATATGTTTTCCCATGCCTCCAATCATCCTGCCTCGCAAGCATAGATGTTATCTCTCCTGTTTTCTCTGTAAATCGGAGGTTGCATTGCTTTACATCATTCAGTTGAACACACTGCTTAAGAAATACTGGTCTGTCCCTCTCCCCGGTGTCATTTGAGACACATATATGTTGCTTTCTTCCAACCACAAACACACACACCTCTAGCTTGTGTAGCCTGTTCTGAGTGTGTGTTTTGTTTCAACTCCATGCTCTCCATGCTGACTACTATTATGCAGATTTAGGGAACCATTGAAGCTGGTTCCCCCTGTCAGTGCTGTCACATGGAGTTTGTTGTCAGATATCGTCTCACAGCAGCCACAGGCTGAATCCTGTTAATCATCACTCACAGGATGCAATAATCCTTGTGCTGTTGCAAACTACCACAAAAACAACACATAATGGGCAACCTGGGTGTCACCAGGCGTCATTGTTCTCTGTTCAGGAGCACGTCCGGCAGTCAGACAAATCATTTTTCAGGTGTGACATTGTGGTGGCAAACAGCCCACTGCTTCCTTCCCCAGACAGAGTAAACCATAGATACAGCAGAAATGGTGAGATCAAATAGTCCCAGGTTAATATCAGCGGCGACCTCCTGACTTATCCCCTTATCCCATCCCATTAAACCATCCTGCCACAGCGTTGTTACCCATCTCCCTTCCTCCCAGTGCTGCAGTTCTTGTCACTCATCACATCTAGACAAACATATATTTTAAATATTAACCAGCTACCTCAGACAAGAAATGACACACACTCTGGGACAGTCGCACAGATGGTGAAAACCAGCTCAGTGAAATTACATCTGTACAGCCATTTGATTAGAGATTCATGCTTTGGTATGATTGTGGTCACATGGAATGAATAAGCTTATTAGAGCCAAAGGTTAGCCTTGGAAACTGTGGGCCCTCCAGAGGGAGTAGAAATCAGTGTAGAAAAATGTAGACCTACACGTTTAACTGAAATATTCATGTGTTTTTCCAAATCCAATGTGCTCTAGTTGGCTTTACATTAAGGGAATTGTTAAAGCACTGTGGAGTTAAGTAAGCAGTGGTTGCCATTAGCCAGCTAGCCAGTTTATGATGACTTTGCTGCTGAGCAACCCCACGGCCAATCAGAAACAGAGACTGGAGGGTGAGGCAGTGGGGCATAGAGAAGCTGAGAGAAAATGAAAGGCATGACTGACAATTTTCTTTCAGCCACTGCAGCTGAGAAATGTTGAGTTCACATCAGGGTTACAATATCATTAGATCACTGTGCTATCACCCACCTCGGGCTATAGTCGAGGACATCTCTGTTCATTTGACCCAGAGCCAAAGGCAATGCAGTCATGCCAAAAGTACTTTTAAGGCCGCTGCATAATAGTATGACTCCCACAGTCGCACTGTCTACCAGTGGGGTCCTGCTTCCATCATGGAAATGAGGCAGTGTGTTCAAGCATGCCTGTTGTTCCCCAGTGGAGAGTATGGTTCCATTTGGTATTTAAATGGGTCAAACTGTGGTGATTTATTCATGCTCTGAGTCTTTAGTGCCACTCAGCCTGACAGGCAAGCTCCAGGCTCAACCCCTCTGAACATAAACTCTCCCTTCTTTCACCCTATACACCTCTGTGTAACATATAGTATACACATTAAACTGTTTTTTATGGTATGTTTCTTTTTCTTTTATGTCTTTGTGTATCTTAATATAACTATACATGATTCCTGAGTGCTGTTGCAGAATGTCAATAAACATACAACATTACAGAAGAACTGAAACAAAACTGTTATTGTGAACCCATCCCACCTTCTGTCAGGCTTATTTAAAGTTGCTCCAAAAGTCATTTAATCACTCTGTGCAGAAATTATTAAATGACCCACAAAACTCACAGTAACCCTTTAACGCCAAGTGTATCATATTTGATACATGGGTTTTTTTGAGACCTCTACATCATCAATGTGATATTTTTTCTTGAAAAACCTGATGCATACAATCGAAAATGCCAGAAAATACAAAATAACCAAATAAATAAATTAAAATGCCAAATGTAGCAAACATTATAACAAATTAAAAATCAAAGGTAAGGAAATAAACACTGATTTTTTTTGTCTGGCAGAAGGTAAGGTAAGGAAACACTCCACTTTAAAAAAAATAGAATTTTCTGGCAATTATTTAATGGTTCAGGCTTTACAGGGTTAAAGTCAAATGTAATATACAGAGTGAAATAATTAGTCATTATTTGTTTAGTCAATTGACTAAAACTAAATAGCAAACTATTTTAATGGTTAATTAATTGTCAAAAAAGTCATTTTTAAGCTAAAATGGCAAATGGGAATGTGGCTGATTGTCTTTGTCTTCTATAATTAAATACCTCTGGGATGTGTGCTGTTGGGCAGACAAGAAAAAAGCCATCTAAGATACTGTCATGGACTCTGTGACACTGTTTTATCTATAATATATTTCTTCATTTTATAGACCACACAATTAATGGATTATTCAAGAAAATCAAACATCCTGGTTAATGCATTGTAACACATGTAACTATTGTTCAGTGAAAGGAGAAGATAAAGTGCTGTAGTCACACATAACATTATTTACAGCACAGTAAAAAAAGGACTATAATAAAAAATAAATGTAATACAGCTGAAATATGATTTTAATAATATGGGTTTTATTCTTACCAAGATCAAGCCTCTGCAGAACAAAACAAAAAGATTTTAGCTTGTAGATCGCTGCAGCTGCTCTGATGCCTCTTTGGTTCAAGTGTGTTTGTATTTGCTCCATCAACAAGCTTTCAGATAGTGCTGTCAGATGTGGAAAGTATTGAAACCCTCTCAGTCTAACTTTGAAATCTGCTGGCTGGTGCTTTCATTGACTTCAGGTCACCTGTGTCAGTGAGCAATACAAAAGAATAGGAGCATTCTTCACTGCACTCAAACATGAAAAAAATGCTCTTGAGACAAATATGCATGCAGACAGCCACTGACTCACAGAGGTGCATTGTGGTTTTTCACCCCTGGGAGGTGTAAATGATGGAAAGAGGGAGAAAGGAGAGCAGAATGACAGTAAGAGGTTGACCCTATGAGTCGCCTCCGGTGAAAGCCCTCACAAAGACCCGCTCACAGTGTGACAAACAGGATGAGATTCTTATCAAGGTCAACAGGCAGCTGAGCGTGCTCTCATTTCTTAAACATTCACAGCCTATAGAAAGGTCATGTGCTTTCTATCAATATTAGATCTCACACATAAAGGCTTGTTTATGACCTAAACTGTATGTACTTCCTGACAGTATGCACATTTCAGTGCATTTATATGTAGTTATTTACTATGGAGTGGTAAATATCCAATATGTTTCTAAATATCTTCAGCCAATGGTAGGGAGACAGACATGCAACAAAGGCCCTCACCAGACTTGAACCAGGGCCAAAAGGATCATATCGGAGGAGTGCCTCAAACCCTTTGGGTTGTCATGGGACAACACAGTCACACCGTGATCCTCGACAGCAAACACAGTTATCAAAATATTCAAACATACATAAATAAATTTATATAGATACATAAATAGATTTAGTTAATTTTTTTTAAAGAGAGAGAATGTTTCTCAGTTATAGCAATAGCAATAGCAAACACAGCAGGGGCCTGAGCGTGAACAAAATTAGTGTTTGTATTATAAATGACTAACAAACTAGCAGTGAATTCCATGAACATTTAAATTATGACAGTTGAACATTTTTTCCCTTCTGTCTCAGTTTAGTCAAACAATCCACCTGCAGATCCCGGGTGCAAAGGGGGACCTGGCAAGTACTGACACAGTTTTTTTAGGCCTGGGAAATCCACAGTAATTAGACTAATACGGCACCCTCTGAGCAGGCTCATTTGTTTTGCTTCCAATAGAGTTGACCAGATGGTCCCCTGAGCCCAGTGGCCTTCCATATTCATGAGACAAAGTTTGACCCTGCCACCTCTGGAGGGCTGACCCCTAACCTGGACCCTTTAGGACATCAATAGGATGTGGAAGAGGGCAGAGGGAGAAGCATCACACCAGGCACACCAACCCCCACCCACAGTCCCATGGGGTGAGCAGCCGGCCCCCTCTGACTGAAGATATTGGATGCGTGTGAGCCGGAGCTAAGCGAGCCTTCACACAAGTTCCCATGCTCTGACGGGGCGTCGTCCCTGGAAGTGAACATCTGTCCCAACTACACGGAGTCCTATACACTGAAGGGTGGCAAGGGGCTTTTGGAGTGCAAAGACAAAGCCAAAGGAATCAAACTAATGATGTCAGACCATGTCAACAGTTTTCAAGAGCGTGGCAGTGAACTCTGACCTCCCTGCAGGATGTTTTCATTAACATACTCAACCTCTGGGAACATTTAATGGGCAAATTAAGTAAACATAGTAACTATACATCAATGATGTGCGTGACTGATGAATACAGGGGTGACCTTCTGGCTTTTAGTTTATTTCCACTCTCAGTTTACAGGGTTCTTCCTTCTCTTTTCCTATGTTGAAATCATTTCAGTTGGTTGTACATTTATCAAGAAAAGTATAGAGCAAGGATGTTAAGTACAACAAAATGACACCAGGATCTCTGAATCACCAATTAACGCAACTCGCTGTGCTTTGTACTGAAAGTACCAAAAAATGTATTCAAATTATAGCTGCTCAACATCAACGAACGGTTTTTAACATGTGAAATTTCCTCTCTCAAATGGTTAAATAAGACACTTGATGCAAAGTCACTTGTTACTTGCCTTCTTACCACCCTACTTACTTACCATCTTGATAACTTTTGTGTAAATTTGGTCTGTATGTGTCAACTCTGATTGCTGAGGAATGACAAAAGTACATTATTAGATTAAATTGTTCTGAACAAATTGGTGGTCTGGAAAATGGGGGGAAATCTCATCAATCTCTCAAAAAATATCAGAGTGATAAATACATTTGGCTCCTCTAATCCTTAAATACCTTACTATACAGGGCGAAAAAAGGAAGCGCTATAATAAACACAGCCAAAACCAACCCACAGAGACATATTGTGAGGCGGTGCTCTTGCTGGGGAGGCAGTGAACTGTTGATAGAAATGTATAAGAAATGCACGCGTCTTCTGTATTTTGTTGCAAAAGCACAGCCTGAAGCCAGTTTTAATGACTACGTCTGTTTACTGGCAGCTGGTCTGCTGTTACTCATTCATTCCACATCACTGGCATTTTCAGCGTGCGAGTCCCAGGGAGCACCTAAACTGCACCGATCGGGGGAAGAATAACAAAAGAGTGATGCTTGTAGAGTAACCAGTGACTTACAGTATCATTAAATTCCAAAATAAGGACAAATCTATAAATAGCAGCCATTTATAAATTAGTTTAGTTTCAAAGATTTGTTTATGGTTTCCCTAATGTGGATACAAAAAATCACCAGCACATTAAAGCACTGTTGATAAAAACCACCTGTTCATAATCTGAGATAGAAGTCTGAGATATGTTGCTGTTATAAAGTGGGGTGTGGAGCCTGAGGGCTGTGGATACTGATCAGGTGTGACGGTCTAGAGTTCCCATGGGAAGTGAAGGTAGCATAATTTGAATACTGGACAGAGTTTGTTTGTCCCAAGCAACTAATGTGCCATCAATAACTTTGGTCAAAAACTAGCCAGCAAAGGGCTGTGTGTGTGTGTGCGTGTGTATGTGCATGTGTATGTGTGTGTGTTCATGTTCAGCACAGCCTCTGACTAAGCTCAGAACTCACCAGCAACCCTGTTTTCCTTCTGGTATTTTCCTCCCAGTCTTTCTCTCTCCTCTCTTTTTTATCATCTCTGCACATTTATAAAGCAGATACATAAAGCCTCAGGATAAGCATGACTTTTTTGCTCAGGGTAAACTATTTTCAACTTTTTTCCTCAGTTCGTGCCCTGCGCAAATTCTGTCTTACTCACACCTTCTCATTGACTTTGTATCGACTTCCCGTTGCCTTAAAATCTGCCTCTGGTTCTGTCTGAGCACACGACTAAAAGTTAGGTTTCTGCTGCATCATTTTCAACTATTTGTTTTAAGATTTAAGATGTGGTTTCCAAGACATTCTCCTTAAGGTCCGTATGATGAACAGATTAAAAGAATAAAATAGCTTGTGTGTATGTGGAATATTTTATTATCTAAGCCCTCTAATCAAAGTCAGGGGATGTCATTTTGACAACAGCATAAGAGAGTGTGGAGAGTGAAAAGAGATTGTAGAGGCCACTGAAGCAGGTTATTGCCGATTCAATAATGTTCCAGTTTTGAATGGTACTAAGTGATATGATTAGATGAGAGTATATATGACACCAACCGGTGGTAACTTTTGCTTATTTTCTTTCAGCTGCTGTGATGGCAGAAATATCAGCATGGTGGTTCTTTATTACTGATCTTATCTGGGCCCATTCGGCCATAGTAGTTTACAGGGGCTGTGTGCCTGGGTAGTGGAGATGAGAGAGAGTGAAGATAACACTGCACATCCATCTGACTAATTGGCTCCACAATGCAGCCAAAGGGGGAAAAAAAGAAAACTCTGATTTATAGGGCTTAAGAATGCAGTTTCTCGCTTTAATAATATCTATTCTTCTCTATCAGCTTATGTTCGAGTCTGAATTTAGAGCCCATTTACAAATTAAAAAAATCAGCCCATGATCTTATTTAGGGTATTCTGCCTGCGATGCCTAGTTAATATATGCCCCTGATGGAGACTTCTATTGCCCAAGCTCATTATGGGCATTTTCTGCTTGTTGAGTGTGTATTGTAAAGCAGAAAAGAGACATAAATGTGCAACCCCAGAGCAATGCCACCTCTGGCAGGCTAAAAGCCTTCAGAGAGGGTTTGTACAAAAGAGATTCATCCACATAAGCCGATTATGTTTCTCCCAGCAATGATCATGTAACACTTATTTTGGGTGGCCACGCATTATCCACAAATTATGTGCACAATGGGATCTAATTAACTATTCATTCATAATTTGCGGGCCTCTCGCTGTTACTGTACTGACACTCGACAGGCTTTAACAGGGACATTGGTGGGTTTTAGTGTCTCTCACACACAAACTGTGCCCCTGGGGGATTGTCACACATAGTGTTGACATATTATCTCATGACACAGGGTAGTCAGTCCTGTCTAGACCTGTCATAGGCCTCTGCACTGCCACCACGAATACATGTCACAGTTTCCACCATCACACCTGTCACATGGATTCCTGCTACTGTCAATACAGTCCTGTTCACAGGACTGACAGCAGGGGAGTTTGTGGGAAGTGAGAGTTTGATAATAGCAGTGACGTGTGCATATGTGTGACAACATCAGTATTGTATCATAAAATCTTCATGTCAGGTCACAGAGAAAAACAACAAAAACGTGAACAAATTACAAATGTACCATGTTATTGAAGAAAGCAATATTTTTGCCACAACCATTACAAGCTTTCAAAACAAATCTGTCATGTCTTTTATTCAGCTGATCCATTAACCCCACATTTAGGAGTCTGTCATCAGAAGTTGGACTGTAACACACAACACTTTTGTAGCCTGAACGCAGAGCATGACACTGAGTTTATTGTATTGCGGTGGAGAATATGTTTTTTATAGGAGTTACTCATACTTTAGTAACTGTTGCACTCCTTCTCATCATCATATCAAGTGTATATTTTAAAGGTTAGTGTCTCAGAAAGGTTATGATAGCAGTTATGATGATTTTAAAAAAATCAACCAACAGAAATTCTGACTCCATTAGATAAGAGACTTGTGTATGACATATAATAAAATAAAAGCCCCAGGCCTCCCATGAGGTAATCTGGATTCCGTTAGAAATTGGCTTTATCTAACATAAGGCAGGAAAAGGTAACACTAGACATCAATAAAAACCACACCCAAGACATGAGAAAAGAGAGAAAAGGACATGCCCCCTGGTCTGTGCACACTTACAACCTGCAATATAAAAGATGATGTTCAGTTGGTGAGAGCTCAGTTGTTCTGCAGGACAGCTCGGGCTTTGTACTCTGTGCTGAAGAATAAAGCTCTCTGGACTCAACTCTTGCTGGACTCCAGTGCTTATTTGACTGCATTTTTCTCAGAAGAAGATTTTAACACTTAGCATTTTGAAGAAAAGACTTTGAGTAATAATGAGTAAGGTGTAGAGGCTTGGGCAGGACCAGACTTAGTCTCCAACTGGCCCTTGACTGGGTCTACAGTCCGGCCTGAAAATCCACATCAGAATATGCTTATTGCTTTCTTGCTAAAAGTTAGAAGAAAATACCTAATTTTCATGAAGCTGGAGCTAGCTGCTGGTTAGCTTAGCATAAATACTGTAAACAGGGGGAAACAGCTAGCCTGGCTCTGTCCAGAATTAATAAAATCAACCTACCAGTGCCTCATAAGTTTGCTAATTAAAAAGTTATGTGTTATTTGTCTAATCCATACAAAAATCTAGTGTGGTTTTTACAATGGTGTCATATTGGAGTCTATATTCTTGGCTGGATGTAGTCTCCTGAGATAAATCTTTGCAAAACCATAAATAGTTTTTATGTTTTTTTATATGAATTTAAAAAAAGGAGATACTGTGTTTGTAAAAACATTTATTGAACTACCTTTAATGGTAATAAAACATCTATAAATGCTTTATAAATCAGTGATAACAAAATTTTGGATTGCAAGGTTGTAAAAAAAAAAAAATCCCTCTTGCTAGGGCACATCCTTCTCGAGCATCACATCAGCATCCGTAAAAATCCACTTCCTCTGGGAGCAAATATGTACCTCAGCTGCCCAGTGAAGAGCACTTGAACTCACTGTGACTCCCGGGTAAACCAATAACATGTAGGTGTCCTTGCAGACATTTCAGCTCTGACTAAGACTCAGTTCGCTCTTGCAGGGATCAAGGGCTCCACAGTCAATATCCCACAGATGGCAGGGGAACAAGGCATCCATCGGTGCCTCTTGACTCATTACTGGGAATGGAAGGCCTGGGGTAAATGGGGAAAAGCACAAGGTAAAGAGGTGGTAAATGATCCCACAGCTGTAGGAACAGGAGACGCTGCATTAGCCCTGCAATGAAGCACTGAGAGGCTACAGCCTGTAGGAAGCTTTTCATTTCAGGGGGACGTTTAAACAGAGGGGACTGAGTGCTCCGTGACACTGAAAAGATCAAAGCAGAGTCAGGTGTCCACTATCACTGATAAGGTGCTTCAGGGTAGTTCAATCAAAAGGCCAATAAAAAAGTGACCCTTGACCTCACCCCATAACATCCATAAATTCATCTGCCATCTGACTGGCATGCCTCATTAAGCTCCAGGGTTCATTTAATCAGTTTAATGACAATGAAACCATTAAGGGAAATGCATGTGCTTGTTTTGCATGTAATTTATCATTGCAACAAACATCCTGTAGTGATGCCATTAGTTTGTCAGGGTAGATGAATTAATTACATTTTGTTTACCACAGATAAAAATCTACTAGTACAGGTACTAGTGTTTATTAATTACAGAGGCTGCAGACAAATCAGTGCAAGGTTTCACTGAAGAGTTTTAAATGCAGCTAAGAGATTTCTGAGACGACTCCATGGCACAGGTCAGCTGGCCAACAGCTCCACTGATAAAATCATTGTGTTTTTACACCAAACGAGGACTCAAACAGGTATTTATATGCACACAAACTCTGAGGTGGTACTGTATACACTGGAAAGAGCTACAGACCAGCCTGCCAATCACTCGGTTGCTCTGCGATGATTGATTGGTTCCACTCAGTGCCCCCACACCATCAGTCAGAGGGAGGAGAAACTGCCTTCATCAATATTAATTTTTTTTTTCCTCATCTATATTCATATCCTCATTCATATTCATCACTGGTTACACAGAGCAGATTAGGGAGCTTTGTGTGCATTTCTGCGGATCATTGTTTGAGATGAAGAGGTGGAGGACTGCCGTGGTTTCACTGACATTGGCACCACTTTGTGTCTGCAGGTTGCACTAAACTTTCTTGTGGGAAAAAAAGGGGGCAGAACAGTTCTGAAGGTTTTTTGGGTTGATCGTACCAGTTTATGAGCACAATTTACACTCAGAACTTTTTCACATTGTTTGTTCATATATAAGGTGTAAAATGTGGCTGAGAAACATTTCAGCGCTCCCTCGTCTATTTGCTATATTTCCACTATTGATTGTTTTTCAACAGAGAGAAATGATTGCAGTAACCTCAACAAATTTGTTAAGGCTGAATGGGAACAAAGAGTACTTCTTGTGTGTTTGAGTGTGGACTTAAGTTCAGCTGATATACTAATGCATATACTAAACTATAGTATACTGATACTAAGAGTCTGCAGCCATGATAGCAGCTCTGTGAAACTGTATTTGGGCACAGCAGTACTTTGTAGTAATTGCCAATGTAATCATGCTCAGATGACAATGCTAATATGCCAATGTACAGCAGGTCTAATAGTCCATGTACTACACCCCTTAAGTTTAGAGTGTTAGCATGTTAACATTTGCTAGATAGCTCAAATACAAAGTACAGCTGATCTTAATTTATTTTGAAAGTCACAAAGCAAAGTATTGGACAAATTTAAATTTAGATTTGATAGTGGTGCAATATGAAGAGATATCAAGTTTTTTTCTAATTCAATTACACCTTGAGGGGGATATGAATGTCTGCACCAAATGTCATGATAATCCATCTGATAGCAAGACAATTCATCAAAAAACACTAGTTGAAAAGTTGTGACTCCCCCAGATCATCATGGCACATCTGAGAGTAAAAGTGTCATTCCACCCAGTGGGTGTCAAGATAATTCACTGGAGTGAAGAGAAAACTTTTGCTGGTGGCGAAAGAAGAAGACAGGAGATTGCCAAAGTCATTAGGTCTCATCATCTTGGGACAAGAAATGTCTGTATGAAATTTCATAGCAATCCATCACGTAGTATCCCATAATTTCAGTATGGAAACTGACGACACATCATCATCTTTAGAGAAACTCTGTGAAGACACCTTTCCCTTTTCCATTTTTTTGTGAATATAAAAAATGGCAGACAACCTTCAGTTACTCATTAAGAATACATTATGTCTATAGACTACTTTGCCACAGTAAACACTAATCATCATTTATCTCTCACCCGTGGGTGTAGTAATGATGGCGCCTGATAATAACTCAAATCTGACTCGTGTAGAACCACTGCTGCTTTATTCCCCAGTGCTCTGTAACTCTCTGCGTGGAGGAAGGGTTAATCTCAGCACAGAGAAAGCCCATTCAGACAAGACTAGACACGCTCTTGCTCATCATTCATTATCACTCCCAGCGAATAATTCACTCAGCTATCTGACTTTGATTAATAACTCCACAGCCACATAAAAAGAAAGATGGGGATTCTTTAAAGATTGTCCAATTAATTTCCTCCTTTTCAGAAAAAGGTGTGTTTTTCCTTTGTTGAAGTTATATCTATCCATCCTTCTCTCGTCCCTCCTCTCCTAACCGCCTCACCTCTCATTTCCCCTCATTTCTTTCACCTGTGCTGTTCATTTTACCCCAATCTGCCTTTAATTGGCAGCTTCACACTATGAGAAGCGCAGAGATAGAGCAGCCTGTTATGCACACACAGAAACACACAACAGACTAATGTAATGGCAGAGAGAAAACAGGAGTGCGGCTGGTAAAGCTTGTTAAAAATGTACTATTGCCCTTATCATTTTTAATGACTCTGTTCCCTCTCTTCTTGTGTTTAGCATGATAATGTGCTCTATAATAGTTCACCATGTGCCACATTAAATGACACATTGTGATCATCTCAGATTTTTCATCTATATTTGTCCGTGAACTTACCTTTTCTGCCAGAGAACATGTTTTTTTAGGAAAACAGACCTAATGAAATAACTAATAAGTTGTGTCCTCTTCATTGTGTCAGCACTTCCTTTCTGTAGATGCACCGTAACCGCTGCAATCAGCAGAAAATTTATTTTTTACCGGGTCCAGTTACAAAGCCCTCCTTCTCTCCTAGGCTCAGCTGAATGAGACAGGGAGAAGAATAGCTGCTCAGGCAGCAGGTGAGAGATGCAGCACAGTCTCTCCAGACACAGGACAAGAGCAGGACACAGAGCTGTGAGCAGGCCCGTCCTCGGAGACTTAAGCACACCTAACTTCTAGACTGCACTGGAATGTCCTTTTCACTGGATAAATATACCCTAACCTAAAAAAAGTTGTTGTTCAAAATACCATGTTCTAATGAGCATATTTCTCCAGTCTTGACTCCCCATTACTGGCTTCCCTCTCCTGCAAGGTCTGATTCTGAAATGCTGCTGTTGATGTATAAAATAGCAGGTAGTCTCGCTCTGCCATACTTAACAAACCTTTCAAACCCTTTCGTCCTTTTACATGCTTTAAGATCTCAGCAGGCACCTCTTGGTTTCTAATGTCTAAGAAAAATCCTCAAGATATGGAGCCCTTTCCTACCAAGCCCAGTCTCTTTGGCATTATCTCCCAGCTGCTGTCAGTGATTTTCAAATCTAGACATAAAACCTATTTATTCTCGCTGTCTTAAGAGTGCTCATAACTTTCTAAATTTGAAGGGATTAACGCGACTCTACAGTGAAGCTCAGGCTTATTGCTATTTTCACTGTAGACTCTGAATAATGGTAGCAAATGTTTAGTGGATGGGGCACTGAGTGCAGCAGTCAGGGTTTTACATTACTGCCTTTCTTAATGTGGCTCCTGCAAATGCTATACTCCTCTCCTGTGGGGAAAAACTGGACCCCATACCTTCCTTTTAACATTTGAGTTTCAGGGTCTTGCACTGTGTCTGAAGTAGTCACGCTGCTCTTCTCTCCTGAGTGAAACAGCTGCATACTCCATCCACACCTTTTAAATATCACACAGAACTCTACCTCCTCCAAGCCTCCTTTCATCTCCAATTGACATAAAAAACTGTTATTCTTTTTTAAATTGTAATTTTAAACCTCCTTGTTGCACCCTCAGCTGTCAGAGGAGGGAGGATTACAGCTTGAATTGCCTCCCCTGACGTTTCTTCCAAGTCTTCCCTGCTAGGTGCCAAAGTTCTTTATTGTCAACTGTGTCTTTGTTTTCTTAAAGAGACGTGTCTACCCATTGTTAATGTGCCTTTTAAATCCCAATTAGACATTGTATGGGATATTGGGCAATACAATAAACTTGATTTGACTTTGCTTAGCGGGGCGTCCTCCAATAATACGGGCGGGGGCAATGATGAATCACAGAGTCTGAACAAGCAGGAAGCGCAGAGACAGCTGCTGACTCCTCTCTGGTTCTCTCCGTGATGCTTTAAAAAGCCCTGTGCCATCTGGGTGGAAAAATGCTGGTTATTTAAATATGGATATCGAGCAAAACTGTTCAGAAACTGCCAGCATTCTCAGTGGGTGTTGGCAACAAACAAAC
The DNA here is from genome assembly GCA_023238725.1 of Scortum barcoo. Lineage (NCBI taxonomy): Eukaryota > Metazoa > Chordata > Actinopteri > Centrarchiformes > Terapontidae > Scortum > Scortum barcoo. Next base: position 18,365,529 of record CM041537.1, read on the forward strand.
TGAAAAAGTTTCACTTTTCCACACTACTTGTTTATGGTACATTGTCCAAGAAAGTACTGGTGCTAAAGTGCCCTTGAGACATTCTGAATCATACAAGTCATTACCACAGTGTAGCTCCACGCCTTCATCACTGAATTTATTTCTCTTCATTTTTGAAGAGAGTTGAAACTAGATGATATCATGGCAGATAAAGTTTGATTGGTGCAGGTAAAAGTACCACCATCCTTCCATCCACATACTGTATGCATGCTCACAAAGTTGCATGACCTCCATGTGATTTGTTTCCAAGACTCTTTATACCCTAAGGTGTATATGATGACACTGTTAGTGACTGATCAGTGTTTCTGAGGTGTAGCTGCAGCTGTAAAACAAGTCATTCATCCCCTGAAACAAATCCCCATAATCAGTTTAAATAAAGTTAAATTTGATTGTATTATGGATTATTGTGTTGTGTTATGTAGATCCAAATCATTGGGCCTATTGGGTATAATAAAATGATTCAGGTGGTGTTGCTGATCAAGAATCCGCCTAAGAACTAAAACTGTGCCTCTTTTCAGAGTCTAAGAAATACAGATATTCAATTTAGCCTCTTAAGATTGAAAGCACTTAACAAGGAGAAGCATTAAACGGATTCCGTTTCTGCTTGGAACATTGGTTTCCGTCCCACCGAATTATTAATTTCTGCAGTCACACAGTAATAACACTGAAAAACCACTCCATTTAAAATCCACTCTCTTATACTTTCATTACGCCAAAAAACAATACACAACAATTTCACTTTTGTCCTCCGAGAGAAAACCAATTGTTACCGCTTGCTCAGCTTGTTTTGCTTTGTCCCCCCCCCTTAGCTCTTGTTTGCTCTGCAGCAGGAAGCGTCTGATTAAAAACACAATCAGCACAACCACAGGCCCCGTGCCTTCTAATCAAACCGTAATGGGAGTTTACCATGCATTATCTCTGACTGGGATTTAACGAGACTTTAGCATGCATTATCTCAAAGTGGAATTTAATAGCAGTATCCAGGGGGCATTTGCGATCCCATCTGTATCTCTTTGCCAAGTCTGAGCCAGAGGAAACGGCAGCAGGAAAGGTGAGGCGAGACTTGTCTTGGGCTCCGGAGCGGGCTTGGATACATCCCTGCAACAGATGCTCTACCTCTGTTTGTTGTCGGGCCTGGGATGACTTTCCATCTGGTCGCTTTGCCCTTGCATGTTTGTTTGGAACATCGTGGTGGCGCAGCGAGCAGAGAGCCTGTCCTTCTACTCGTGTAGAAAGCCCTGGTTTGAGCGCCTTTGGCAACAAGCATCACCCCGCTGAGGTGTCCTTGAACAAAACTGTGAATCCTGCATAGCTCTGGGCACACAGTAAAGTAGCTGATGGGTGAAAAAATAGACTATTTTCTGTGGTGATAAAAAAAAACTTTTCATCAAAGACAAAACAACAAATTAAGCAAGTTAAAGAAATGCTGTATATAATTCTTGTAATTGTTGCTCTGCAGAGTGGCAAATCTGACACAAACTTATCCTACTTGCATCAATGGACCATCCTTTTCAGACCAAAGAAATGTCAACATGAGAGCCTGGATCTCATTTCCAAACGGCTGATATTTATTTGCAGTTGTGGAAAACCAGAACTGTTCGTGCCCAGTTCCTCGAAATTACACCACGTTGCAGTCGTCAACTGTTGCTATAGTATTTGACGGCAACCACGTGTCATTCCATGCAGCACACAGTTTGCTGCAGGATGTGTTGTTGTTGGTGGAGACTGAAAAAAAGGCCACATGTTGAAGACATGTGACAAGATGACCTCTGCAGTGGAGAGCCTGACTGTGTGCGGGCGCCTCGGTACTCTGCTCAAACCCGTGGTGGAACAATTGATGCATAATTGATTTTACTCTAATGGGTGCATTTGTGTTTGTGTGTGTCACTGTGCACTTGTTGATACTTGTTGTACTGTAATTTGCTTGACAAAACATAGACACTATTTTTAATATTTTTGTCCCATGTGCTCCCTCCTTTAATATTTAATCAGAGCCATTTTATGGGCAAACAGAAATGGATAATAAAGTTGCGAAATCAGGTGATTGACAGTTTTTCCTCTCTGCCGCATGTCTCCTGTCAGTGTTTTCCATGTTGCAGTATAATCTGAGAACGCCGCCGTGCATTAGGACAGGCAGGGATGTCATCACCTCAGCATGTTGGCTTGTCCATAGGTTCGCTGCTGACATTATTCCTGCAAACCTAATTAACAATATCATACCATCAGCCGCAATCCCTTGAACGCATGACAAGCAGCCAGGAGGGGAGTGTGAAAGTATTAATATTTATGGCTCCATTCAGTAGTGAAGAGAGAAATGGACTAAATTAGCAAGTCTAATGCTTTGCAATGCTGTAATCCACTGCAAGGGGAGAAAACCAATACAGAATCCACTATCCAAATCATCAGTAGAGAGCTGCCATCAGGGCCGATTTTCGGGCTGAGAGGCTCTATTTTGTAGTATTTACCATGAGCTGTGCCGCACATTCAGAATGGGATGCACCTTATGAAACTGTATAAACTACAGATGGTTAGGGCATCTGCATTATGGCATCGGGCTCTTTCTTTCCTTTTCCTCCTGTCTCATTCTCCATCCTACAAACTTTTAATGAGTCATAATCTGTGTACGGCAGTGATTAGATTTAATGAGGTGCCAGCAACCTTGGGTTGACTCAGCTCAGCTGCACCACGCTCGCTAATTTGAGATAGAGTGCAGCCGAGCCTCGAACCTTATGACAGAAGCGCCATACAAGCGAATACAGGATTAAGCTTCTCTACATTTGTTGGGTTAGTTTCAGTGGAAAGCTGGAACAGAGGAAACTTTCATATTTGCATTCTGTAGTCAAATTTTGTTCTTGCAGCTCCCTGGGGGATCAGAGATTCTCAAAGATATCAAAAATTGCTGTGAAGATGGAGCAGAGCAATGTGAACCTCTGAATGGGGAACAAGTCAGGGAAAGATAAGACAGAATTAGCACATTTGTTATCAATATGTCAGTTGAGTTGGATTTATTTAACATCAGATTCTTGGGTCTGATTTTCAGCAATCAAAATAGTTCAGCCTTTTCATATTGTGTGATCAGATGTTGCAGTACAAATAAACAAATAAATTGAAAGCACAGTGTGAATGAGCAGGCATACTTATCTGCTCCAATATATAGTACCTCATAATTAATTATCTGAAGCTTCCCTTTTTTTGTCAAGATGAAACATGCCCACTTTAATTCTTGTGACTTATGTTGCCAGAGATTCATTCATTCATTTCTTGCAGCGGCACATATATCACCAAGTGTACATTTTTATGACTCGGGACACCAAAGAATGAGTAAGCAACAATAAAACACCTCCTGTGTAAACATTTATTAAAAATTGCTAATCAACCGTGGCCTGTCTCCCCATTTTTTATCATCTCACAGAGCGTCATGCTCATCAAACTGTGCGGCTTCGTTGGGATGACTGAGTCATGTCACGCTGTGTGTTCAGACGTGCTATTGCCTTCACTTCACACTTGATAACCAGGTCTCTGTCGGGCCATAGGGAGGTGTGCTGAGTGCAGCCTTTCCAACGATAATGAGCTACTTTAGCAAATCAGCTCTAAATGCATGTTTTCAACGGGATGCACATACTCTCTCTCTCATCCACTCACACACACACACACAGTGTTGCCATGATCTCCCTGTCCTTGATCTGGGTCATGCTCTCAGCAGTTGACAGGGGCTCTCATTTGTGTGTGTGTTTGTGTGTGCACTAGTTAGCTGCAGCCACAGAATGAAAGCACCAGAAATGTGGGTTCCCCTGTCATAAAATTCCGGTTTAATGCAGGGAAAAGCAGCAGGAGTGGAGTGGATCACCGCTTTGAATAATAACAGAGAAAATGTTGTTAATGTTGAAATACGCAGGATCCTGTGAAAAATACACAAGGTTTGCTGTTTATATTACTTACTGTAAATACAGCGTGAAGCACTGTGTTCATCATCACACACATCTCACAGGCTTTTTTTTCTCAGGTAGATAGAAGTATGCAGATAAAGAAGTAAAACCACAGAATCATAAAAATGGTCCATAAACTTTTTACATTTAACTTTTACTGCGCCCCATTAAAACCAATAAACCACAAAAATGAAGTGCAAAACCTGAATGGTGAACATGTTGGATTTAATGATCAATAAATGTGTGTACTATAAGGAGAGTAAATGTCTCTCTGTTACTACCTCAACAACATAAAAGGGAAATAAAAAGCTACAATAGCATTTTAGTGACTAGCAGGTGATCTGATAGAAACATAAATATAGTGTTTCCAATGAATTGGGATATATACACAGGACACAATTGTAGAGTGTGAAATAAGCTGAAGCTGCTGAGGTGCAATTAGTTTTTTCTCATGGGACTAAAACAAAGCAAGTTCCTACTACAGCTGGCATTGCTTTGTTTAAAGCAGTTTTAAACAGGTCAGACCTACAGGATGAGCATGCATGCCTATATGTTATTGCTTTTGGAAGCAATTGTGCACCTTGTTAATTTGTTCTCAAATTTACATGTGGAGCACTTTTAAGGGATGACATTTTATGTTTACTGCACAATGAAATGTCTCAAATATTTGTTAGATAAAAATGGCCATAAAACTGCCACCATAAGGTTCACAATTGTGACTGAGTGAAATATCTATTGGATGTATTGACATGAAATCTGACACAGGCATCCCCTCAGGATGAACTGTTTATCACTTTGATGACTTTTTCTTCAGCGCCACCAGCAGGTCAAAATACTCATTTTATGGCCTATCACTAAATGCAATAATGAATTTCCATCAGCTATAGCTGTACTTTGTGCTAATTAGTTAATGTTAGCATGCTAACATACTATGATGACATGATGAGCCTTGTAGATATTGTTCCTGTTAACATTAGCATGTTAACACTCTGACATATGTATTTAGCTCAAATGCCGGAATATAGTTTCACAGAGTCACCAGCGTGACTGTACTCTTTTTAAACTTTATACATATGCATTATTCTGTGAAAAAGACCACCAAGACAAAAAGTCTCTACCATAATTCAATTGTTGTTTGTGAGCATTATGTGTTTGTATCTGCAGCTGAGGAAGGGCAGTAGTGCTGAGGAAGGAGGACACAGATATAGAAATGCAGTCAAGATATGACACCATCGAGGATATATGTATCCCAAGGGCAGAACAACATGTGCTATTCAATGCCAAGAGTAGGCAGCTTTTTATTCTTACCAAGACCATAACAAATATTCTGTTTGGGTAGATCGAAAACATACTGTTGGCACTTCACGCTATGATTGCCCTTTAAGTACTCCTTCATTGTCAAATGAGCCAAACCTCCTCTCCACCCGCTCTCCTTCTGAGATCCATCTCTCTCTGACTCATTCCCTCAAGTGGGAACCACTCCTCCTTATTCACCCAGCGGAGAGATTACAGGCCAGAACAGATGAGATGAAGCGCCCAGCACTGCTGAGATATGGACCTACAGTCCACGGCAGACAGAGAAGGGGAGGATGACATTGTGCTTATGTGCTGAAATCTTTTGCTGTATGTGTCGCGGTCTATGCCAGACCTCACTACAGGTTTTCATACAATCAGATGGAAAATAGAGTGACTGTAAGAGAGATAATTAACAGATCTTCACAAAGCCAGAATACTTTCAAAAGCCAAACAAAAAAAGAGCCAGCACAGAGTGTCCTTGCTTGCCACGTCCTTGCAGGAGCAGTCAAACCAACTGATTAATGATCCAGGAGTAAGAAACACACACAAAGGCGAGCAGGTACTTTGGGAATCAATTCATCACACTTTATTTTGTGTGACCACGGCTGATGTGTGTTGCACTGCTCTCTTGCAGCACAATACTCTCTCAGCACAAATGTAGTACACACAATAGCCTCACCAGATGACTAAGTCCACTGCTAAGAAATCAAAACCATCATTTCTGTATGGGCTTTATTTGTGTTATGGAGGAGAGACTGGCAGAAATTGTGTGTGTATACAAATCATAAAGGTGCTGTTTGGTTATCAGGAAGGTTTCCCCTTCTCTTTTACTTACATTTCTTTATTTACACTGGATGTAATTAAATCCAATAAAGCAGTGAAGGACACGTTTGGGTTATCCCCTGCTATGTTTAAACATACTGAGGATGCGAGTGGGGTCACTAGGCCATCCCTCTCAGGGCTTGCAGGTGCTGGTTGAAGCGGTCAGCACTTTCTTTGGCCGTAAGAAGCTGTTTTTCACACCACTGCACCAGAGCCTGCTGCAACAACTTCACGCGTTCGGCCTGGAACTGCGCAATCTGGGAGAAGCACATCACATGCATTTTAAAACATCCAAGTATGTGGACGTCGACAAACAGGATTTGATATGGGTGAGCCACGCGGAAACAGAGAGTTTTGAATTTCATGATATACCTCCTGTTTAGCCACTTCCGCAAATGTGATCAAACTCCGTCTCTGCTGCTTTCTTCACTTCCTCCATCTGATGAATGTGGAGAGCATCTCACGTCAAGTGTGAACATACAGATAAAACTTCTTCTCATACTTCCTCTAATACTCAATAATAATGATACACATGATACATACACATCTCCATGTCTCTCTGCATTATTTCTACTCTGTACCATAAATATAATGTAATAACTGTAAAACTGATACCATGTAATATGCACTCCAGCCCTCTACTACTGGATCATTTCAGCAACGTGTTACTGACACCTGCTGGTCACAAACAAGCATGTACATCTGATCCCACAGTGTGTTCTACATGGACACACAAACACACACTCACCGCAGCCTTCTTCACAGGTTTGGCCTTCTCTGCGTTCCTTCTGGCAGCCTCTAACTCCACAAGTTTGCAGGTTCTCCTGAAGAGCATTTCCTGCATCACGTTACATGCAGGTATATCAGTCAGTTTCAGTGCAACATATCACATTTCAACAGAAGGCCACAACTCAAGGCAGGTGGAGAGACAACATGATATGAACGTTTAATGCCTTTAAAAAGGGGAACACACACCTTTTCCGCCTCCTGGTAGCGTGACTCCAGGTCCAGGCCTAGCCCAAGAGTGCTCACGTTGTTCTCAGCAACATTTGTCATATTTTTCTGCCCACAAGAACATTATGCGCAGATAATTTGGCAAAGCAGCGGTGCATTGCGGTGTAAATGTATTCTAAAAAAAAAAACTTACCTTCATAGACTCAAAGACCTCTGATAATTTCACACAAGCCCTGTAGGAATAAAGTGTTGTCAATTTGTCTGTAATTCTTTTAATCATACTAATGAATGAGTTGTAGTTAATGTTCAGACGCATTAACTTTAAGTGCATTTGATATTGGCGTGGGACCAATACTATTATTGTCTCACTTAGAGAAAGCCTGTTTGTCAGGATCCTCCCCTTGTTCCACACAGAGATGCAAAGCTGCCGAGAAATGCCCACAGGCCACTGCTATATCTGCAGACAAACAGGAGATGGAATGAACACCAGACTTGGGACAAACACAACCTGTTAAGTGGACGAAGACAAACACAGTACATATCCTCCTGTAAATATCAACCCATGAGCACTCTGTGTCTGTGGTCCCAAACTCCAAATGAAAGCAGCAGTTCTCTTACTTTGCTCAGTTTGCACCACTTCCAGGAATCTCTGCAAGTAAAACAAAAGCTTATAAGCTGAAATATCTGTCAGGACAGCGCGTCTGATTGTGTGAGAGGAGAAGCAAAACAAACAGGAGACCGGCTCACCTCAGCTGCAGTCTTGGTGAAGCCAGTTAGAACAAGGTTATGATCACGCTCAGTTTGAAAGAACTCATCCACGTCCTGGGGACACAGACACTGTGGCATTAAAACCTAACATGGAGGTGCAGAGGCTGTGCACTCTTTGTATGAGTCCCAGTTGTGTACCTTATGGCTTTCTTTCCTCATCTCTTCCACAGCTTGACTCAGCCGGTTGAAAATGTTCTTCCTCACTCTCTGTCTGCCTGGAGGCTGCACACAAGGACACAAATAAGCTTAGCATAATACTTACTGTCTATATGAAATTTTCCCCAATATGAGAGGAAGTCTACGAGACACTATAAACAACACAGTGACACTCTTGGAATATAGATGTGTAGATGTTTTTTGGCCTGTGCCACCATAGAATTTGCCTACACTCAATATACATACATATACACTCCAGACTGGATGAGACAGAAAGAAAAGAACCTTATGTATCTGCATCAGGACCTGAAACACATCCAATACAAACTCTCTCTCTATATATATAATACATTCAAATTTATTTTTATGTATTTAAATTGGCTGCCTCATGGGTTGTTTACCTGTAAAGATATGTTGAATGAGAAATTAGAAGTATATGCACATATTTACCATCAACCAGGATATCACCGTTAAATATGCTAAATTTTCTCTTCTGGAACAATGTCAGTGAAAGTTTAACCATTTATTATCTGTCTTGCTTGTAAAAAAGGTATCACGTTGTGCCCTTTTGAAACAAGTCTTTTCCTTTTAAACAGGGCAAATTGTAAAAAGAGGAGCAGGAGTTAAAACACAAATAAAAAGCTGTTTATTTGTGTCCACTTACATCTGAGCTAGTCAGGAAGACCTCCACAGCTGTATTTTTGCTGAGTATGCTGTGTGCAGCAATCTGCCGGAGGAAGGTTTGCAGTGCTTTACAGTATGGCTGCCACTCTGCCAAAGCAAGGAAACCTGCAGGAAATACATCAACATTTTGATCATATCACACTAGAGGCTGTAAAACAGAACAGACAGAGAAAACATACCTATAATAATATGATCTATGATCTTACTTCAGATGTACTCACCAAGCTGTTTCATAACCTTGGCAGATGGATTCACCTGAGGCTTTGCAGGAAGAGGAGGAAACTTGAAGAGAAAAAAGAGGGCACAATTTTACTATTGTTTTGATTATTTTGTTATTGTTTTTCAAAGCAAGATTTCTTCACATTTGTCCCCCCCAAAAAACTGTGCTTTTGTTACATGGCGACACTGGACACACACATCACAAAAAAAAAAAAAAAAAAAAACACTTCCCGATAAGTTACTGTTGTATTTTCTTGACAAAAACATCAAGTCAGACCAAAAAACATCTGAGCCTCATTTAGCTGGGGAAGCTTGCACAATGACGCCACTGAAGTCAACTTCCTGATTACAAATGAAGGGAGGATGTCAAAAAGAAAAAGAAACTAAATAACACGTATCAATAGCACATTTTCTATCCAATGATTTAGTCAGTGTATTAGTTAAAATTGTTTGCTGTTCTTGGTGTTTTTTTCTCAGTTACAACACTATTGTGTTTTTAGTTAATAAATTCTGCAGCACACTCAGTTCAGCACTGATGGAACTACAAGTAGGCAGCTTGAAAAACACACAGCGTATAAACTTTCAAAAATGAAGCTGCCGGCAGTTCTGCACACTCCACATTTTGATTTCTCCCCTCACCGACGGAGCAAACAACATACTCTTCACAGTCTTCTTGAAATGTTATTGTAAGAAAGGTGTGCAAAGGTTTTGCATGCAAATTAAAATAAATACTCACTATGACTCCCTGTATCCCGGGCACATCCTCCTGAGAGAACAGGCGCTGCTGCAGCCATTCAAAGTCATCATAGGTCCGGTCCACATGGTACTCCCCTGTCCCCGACAGCTGGCTCAGATGTGTGGACAACATGCCATTAAAGCAGTCTGTTTTGGCGATATCCTAATTCAAACAAATCGACTGACCCATCCCAGAGGAGTGAATCGTTTTCTTACCTTTTGAGATACAATCAGGAAGGTAAGCGTGTCCCCGTCTTTCACAACCTCTGTTACCTTGATATTATGAGCATGGGCACTGAGAGTGAATGGAACTCCTGTTACTTCTTCCTGTAAGATTAAATATGGCAAGCAGTATTATAAATACTATAGCTAATAAATAATAAATAAATAGCTTAGAGTACATTCACATTAGTGTGCAAACTAAATTTAAAGGGAATTTTTAAAAAACCACACTGTATATCAAGATGCTGCATGGAGTAAAAGGCTGTCACATGACACCTAGAGGTGATCACAAAGAACATTTTCAGGCATACTCACCATCATTGTCAAGTGTGTAAATTACTGTTTCCAGTCTGTCTTTTCTCCGCTTTGTAGGGCACTTAAATCTCCTTTTGTCTCGATAAAAAGTGCATGTAGCTGTAAAGATCTTTTGTCTTGTGTTGGCTTTAGTGCACTCACGCTCCAACTGCTGAGCAGGCACAGGATATCCTCTGGGTCAAAGTGCACACTGGTCCTGTGAGAAATGGAGTAAAACAGTGCCAAATCCAAAGTGCTGATGCAGGGGAAAAAGACGAGTAACTGGTGTGTTAGTCAGTAACTCAGTCAGTAACTTTTGACACACCCACACGGGGAAACTGGCCTAACGGTCCAATCAGTACTCCCAGCTGTCAACCTTACAACCTCACAAACTTGTAAACAACCACTGGACTTACAAATGATCCCATAAAAGGGGCAGAATACACACAGCTACCTCAGGGTCTATTTAGCTAAATATCTACATGGTGAACACACGACACAAATACTAAGATAATACTTGAATGCAGAGACTTTAATATCAATAAAACATAACAGTTATGCAGGATACAGGACAAAGATACAGGATATCTAGTAGTGGTACTCATTTTCATCCCCATCCCCAAAATAGAAGTCGAAGCCAGGCTCTTCAAAGTAGTAATGTTCATCCTGATGAAAGCTCCATTGGAAGTATGACTCCTCCACAAAGGGACTGTCGTCGAAGTCGTGAAAGAAATCGGAAAAACTGAAGGGGAAGTTTGCCTCGTGTGCATCCTCGGGTTCAACGGAGGCCTGGTCTTTTAGGAAAGCCTCGTGGCCCACACTGTCGTACAGCCTCCTCTTCTCCTTGTTGGAGAGCACCATGTAGGCTAGAGGAGGAGAAAACACAAGTTCTGACTTTAAGTTTGGTTGAGATACAGCTGCCAGAGTTCACTCAGGGGAAAAGTCCATTGGGTGCACATTGTTAAACGTTACACAGCAGCTTTTGTTGAAACTGTTTCAGAGAGGTGGTGATTCATCTTACAGGTCATTCTTGGAGGATGTAGTTTGTGGTGCTGTTTAAAACCATAACACAACACTGTACATTGTGTTCTTAATGTTTTCCCAACACATTTATTTCAGAAGGTGGACAAAATATTAGAAACGGCTCTCATATTTTGGATGCAATAGAGGCTCCAAAATAACAATATAGTTGAGTCCCTCAAATAGTTTTTAACAAAACCTGAACCATACAGCCTCTGTAAAAGTTGGATGTATTGCAGTGCTGTATTAGACTGCATCAGTATTAACTGGGTTTACCTAAGAAAAAGTGCTTTGTATTGTATTCATGAAGTCATACATGAGGAGAATGCTGATACCGCCTGTTGTGACAGAGATAACATGTATTTCTCTTGTGTAAACTGCATGCACAGCCAACAGATCACATCATAACAAGTGCCGAGCGTGTCTGCAGGCGTGTTTTACCTTCAGCAATATCCCTGAAGGTCTTCTCTGCGTCGGCGCTCTTGTTCTTATCTGGGTGGTATTTCACGGCCAGCTGGCGGTAAGCTCTCTTTATCTGACTGTCAGTTGCTGTTGGCTCCACAATGAGGGTGTCATAGTAACTTCTGCCCCTCTCCTCCTCATCCCAGGCGGCGGGCAGGGCCGGAGATAAGCAGAGCTGCAGGATCATGCAGGCTCGCAGCCAGTGAGAGACACTTTGCGCTGTCATGCTTTGCGTCCGGCCACAGGTTGCGGAACTCTGGCGGAACGAGTCTGTCATTAGTTATCTGGAAGTACAGGTCTGACATCTCTTTTTTATATGTGTTAGGCGACACGTCAGCAGTGCTGCAGCCCAATAAGATAGTCTTTGAAACCTCAGGGTGCTCATGCAACAGGTGTGTGAGACTTACTACAGCCGAAGCGTTCACAAAATATGCACATATTGAATGCAAACTCCTCCTTAGCTGCTGTTTCTATCAATACTGTCACTGTGTTCTGCAAAACATTTACACCGTGCATCACTTGCCTCCCCGTGAACATGCAAACAAAGTCAAACATTTTTTTTCTTTCAGCGCAGTTCGCCCTTGCCACCAGCAGAGGGCAGGAAAACTACCGGGAGAAAAAAACGGAGAGGAAGAGGCTTCGTCTTCTTCGCTGGTGCAGAAAGATGCAGCCAGAAATGTGGTAAACAGCACAAGGGGTCCGTGAGGAGCTGCCAAAAAAAACAGCACAGGTCGCTGTTGTTTATCAGAGAGAGCAGAGAGAGAGCTGCAAGAGTCGGCGGACCGGAGCGAGACAGTTTCCCGCCGTGACGCGTCCTTTCTCCGGAGCCTGCTCCCGGTCTCCGTTTGGTGAGACAACATTAGCACGTTAGCCGGTTAGCCTGCTAAGATGAGCCCAAAATGGAGCTGCGACCGCGACGCACCATTTTAGGCTCATTAATTAACACAGGTGTGTGAGAGGACAGGGCTGGCGTTATTTTACAACAGCTAACATGTGCGTTTAAACTATGCAAGTCTATGTTATGAAAACACAGGCTGCTGTAACAACAACAACATCAGTGTTTATTATTTACAAAGTGTGGTCACGTGCCCGTATTTCCGCCCTCACCTTATCCAGACAAACTTCACTCCTTGTTCCTTTTTCATGTTAATGTCCATATATTCACCTGTATTTTTTTTAAAGGTCAGCTCGGGTTTGTGTTTTTGCCTGCAGGTGTCTGAATGGGAGCTCGCACCCCTCCAGGGACAAAGCCCACCAGCTCTCTACCTGTGCGTGTGTGAAGGTTTGCCAGGTGACGTCAGCGCCCCTCACACACATGAGTGCCGTGTTCTCCTCGCGCTGGGCCGAGCGCCATGCCTGACCGGGACACTTCCTACCTGTCAGGTGGTGGTGGGAGTGCTGCTGGTCTGGGAGAGGAAGGGGGGCCCGGCTCAGGTTTGGCGGGGGGCTCGACAGAGGGCAGAGGGGGCTCAGGAGGAAGCGTCGGGGGCAACGTCTCTGGCTCTGGGAGCATGGGGGGAGGAGGGGCGCTCGGGAATGGCAACGGCTGTGGGAATGGCGGTGGCGGGGGGCAAGGAGCGGGGCTGGCCCTGGACGGGGTCTGCCGGGACTTCATTCGCAACGTGTGCAAGAGAGGGAAGCGCTGCCGCTTCAGGCACCCAGACTTCAACGAGGTGCCCGACTTGGGGGTGCAGAAGAACGAGTTCATTTTCTGCCACGACCACCAGAACAAGGAGTGCATGCGCTCCAACTGCCGCTTTGTCCACGGATCTAAAGAGGATGAGGACTACTACAAGAAAACAGGAGAGCTGCCCCTCAGGCTGCGGGGTAAGGTTGCAGCACGGCTGGGGCTGTCCCCCATGGACCTTCCCCACAGCCGCGGGGAGGTCCCAATCTGCAGAGACTTCCTGAAGGGAGAGTGCCAGCGGGGCAATAAATGCAAATTTCGCCATGTGAAAAAAGACTACGAATATGAGCCTTCTAGGGTTGGGGTGGGTGGTGTAGTGGGGCCGGGCGCTAGTGGGATGGTGAATTCTGGGGGAGGGATAGGTGGCGGAGGAGGAGGTGCCTGCGGAGGAATGCAGGGACTTGTGGGAGGAGGAGGTGGAAGTAATATGATGGGCATGGGTTGCCCCAGTCTGGGTGGTTGCAGAGATCCAGGTATCTCTGGAGTTGGGGGTGTGGGTGGAGGTGGGATGACCGGTTGCCTGTCCTTAAGTTCTTCAGGGCAGCGGCGTTATGACCGGAGCACATGCTCGGTGTACGACCCCCTGCTTGAGAGCGGGCTGTTTGATGCTGGCTCCCTGGAGGCCTCCATGGACCACACCACTCTACAGTTGAAGAGGCGGCGGCTGGAGGGGCTGCGCCTGGCAGATGGGAGTGGAGGGGGACACTACGAGCTGGGAGTCCAGGCCACCTTGCCACCACGTCCTCTGGAGTACAGGTTCCTGGAGGAAGAAAACTCCCTGCTGAGGAAGAGAGTGGAAGAGTTAAAGAAGCAGGTTAGAAAGAGAGATGGGGGAAAAACAACCATTATTCAGAACTCAGACTGATCAAAACTTAAAGATCTCTGAGAAATCTTTGTATGAAATGTAGGAAAGGACTGGTAAACCTCTCCCACATATGTAATATTCCAGTCAAATCTAAACATGTTTGTATTCATTATGATATGTGACTTGTCTTTATAACAACTAATACATGATACAAAGGTGTGCAAAAGAACAGCCACATTTGACAATGTAATGCAGCGCAATGCAACATGTTAAAGTCACAGTCTTTGAAACTGATTTTTAACTCAACAGTAGAATTTATTGTAGTCCATTGTATTAGATTACAATATATTGTCAATTGTCAGTGCAATCTTACATTTACTTTGTGTGTTTCTTGTACTAAATGAAATAATATGGTCCTTTCACATGATTAAGTCATGTGAGAGGACCATATTATATTATAGTCACTGAAGTCCAAAGGACCTTGGGTAAATTTTAATATATCTCATGGCCAAATCCCAGGTAAAGTTAGTTTGGCAGCTGGCATTTTTTTAAACAAAATAATTTTGACCATATAAACTTGAACTAAGTTTATAAACATGATTGAAGAGTTGATGGGGACTAAGAAAACATGGCTTTTTACTCCTATGTTCACAAACATCACAAATATAAACAAATCTTAGGCAGGAGTGAAAAACTACAAATGTAGAATTAGTTGTTACGTGTTATGGGCACCTCCATTTAAAGATCTGTCTGTTAGTTTCACAGTGAAAACAGTGTTTTGAGTTTTGTTGTTTGGGCTCCTTTTGTTTGTAAACCCAATTTAAAAACCCAAAGAATCTATTTAGGAACATTTAAGAAAGGAAAAGACATTCTGTAACATCATAAGACACAAACACACTGAAACACTCAAACACTGAAGAGGAATGACTGCAGTTGTTATGCACACTAAATATGAAGAACTGATTGCTGTTAATTAACAGTTTTCTTTTTAGCTGACAGTAGCCATAGTGTATTGTGTAATGTGGCTTAAAAATGTAATTTTACTGACCCAGTCTGCAGACATTTTTTCTAATCCATGCCTCGTGTATTTCTCAGGTTTCAAATCTAATTGCAACAAATGAGGTCCTTCTTGAGCAGAACGCCCAGTTCCGAAGCCAGGCCAAAGTGATGACATTGTCCTCCACCCCTGCACCCACTGAGCAGAGTCTGGCGCCCCCCGTGGGTGCAGTGAGTTCCTACAACCATGGCATCGCCCAGACTCACACCACTCTGAGCAGTGCCGGACTGCAGCCTCGGCCCGTCACCCAGCAGGACCTGGTAGCTCCCACCGGCGCCCCTGCAGCACCCCCGACCAATGCTGCCCCTCCCACAGCCCCGCCTCCCCACCTCAACCCTGAGATCACCCCCCTCTCGGCCGCCCTTGCACAGACTATAGCCCAAGGGATGGCGCCACCTGTTTCCATGGCGCCAGTGGCTGTATCGGTAGCACCTGTGGCTGTGTCCATGACGCAGCCCCTGCCTGGCATCACCATGAGTCACGCCACCACCCCGATGGTGTCGTACCCCATTGCAAGTCAAAGCATGAGGATCACAACCCTGCCTCACTAACTGATAAAAGTGCAGGACTGTTGTGCTTACAAGTCAGACTGTAGCATCCTCAACCAGGATTTTAACATAGACAGTCTTCTTTTGTGTGTACATGACTATTGATGACAGAGCAGTGATGGTGTCCGTACTTCCTGCAGTGAGGCACCACCAGAGGGCAGGAGAAAGACTGCTCAGCCTCGCTCTGTTGCGACGACATTAAATGCATTTTTCCTACAGACTGACTGACGTGTGATGAGTCTCGGTGCCAAAGTGACCCAAAAATGAATAAATAGGTACCAGAACTGACAACCAGTATTTGAGATCATCAATGGTGTTTGACCTGTTTCTGTAAGACTGCTGTGGTGTCCCTGTGGGGACGTGGAGACTCTAGAAGCAGTTTGTGTTTATATTTTTGTGGATTGCTCTGGTGTAAATTAACTTTGGTACTTTGCACATTTAAAAGAAAAAAAAGATTAACAGTCAACAATGAAGCTCCTGTGTTGTTTGTCACTTTGCTGCCCTCTTCTGTGCACAATCCACATCCACAGCTGTCTCTCTCTCTCTCTCTCTCTCAAACACACACACACACAGGTAACTCAAATAAGTCAGAAGGAGACAGATTCTTGATGGCAAATATGTTGACATCCTACCGCTCGAGCTCTCTGGGTGGAGTCGCATTGTGTAAACTAGGATATAATACCTCAGCTTCTTCAGCAGCAGTGTCACATCCGTGTGGCTGTTCAAACAAGAGGGATGTTTAGTGGTGATGGTGGTGGTGTGTGAGAACCAGAGGCACATGTGGAGTCACATCGCGGGCCTGTGAGCTCACACCGGATTTAGGGATTGAGGAGAGCGCTTAGTCTGCTGTTTTTAAAACAACCAGCAGAGACACCGGAACACGAGAGAGGGACTTTGGAAATGGCTTCATCACTACATTTCCTCCTTTCATTTGAGCTGCTGTAGTCCTCAGACTGATACAGTAGCGTTTTAATAGCTAGGTTACATTTGAAGAGTGCATGTCATCGTGGGTAAAGTCTGACTCGGTGCTGCTGCAGTAATAACAGTGATGAGCGTGTTGACGCAGCAGCGAAAGAGTCAAAGATGCGTTTTTTCTCCTCGGTCAGTGGGCGTGTTTTCCTCCCGATAACGGGACTCGGCGAGGAGCAGGACGTGTAGTCGGGACACTTCAGCAGGACCTCCGCTAAAAACTGCTCCAATACAACCACAACAAATAATACTATAGTTAATATCTTTAAAAGAAGATGCGACCCGGACCGACGGTGAACTAGTTTCAGATCCAGGTAACGCGCCGAGGTTGGAAATGAAACCTTAAGAGTTTAACCGTGCACGTTTAAAACTGAATATATGTTTTTTTTCAAACAAGTAATTGTAGTCATTTCTCAGCTTTAGAAGATTTTTATTTCCACCGCGATGCAAAGCGAAAAAGCGGAGCCGAGCGAGCCCAAAGCCACCGGGGCTCTGCGCCCCAGCGACGCCGACAAGAAAGCTCTGAGCGCGGCGGAGCCCGGAGCGCCGAGGCCCGGAGGGATCAGCGCGGTCGCGGTGCTCTGGACTTTCGGGAAATGCCTGGGAGCCCTGCTGCCCGTCTACCTGGCCGGGTACTACCGGGTCAGCACCAGCCTCCTGGTGTTCGGGATGATGGTCTACACGGGGTGGAAACATGCCCGGGAAGCCAAGGAGGCACGCCTCAAGTCGGCCATCCAGTTTCTCTCCAACGAGGAGGAGTACACGTCCAGGAACGTGTCCAAAATCAAGCGAGACTTTCCTGCGTGGGTAAGAGACGACCCCGCTGCTGTCAGCATGTGTCCTCTGTCGTTAAAAACCATAAAAGAGCAGCTCTCCAATGTGCGCCCTGCGCCCACTATGACCTAGAATAACCCCACCTTATGTACTACAGGAGAAAATCTATAAGGGAACCCTGAAATCACAATATGTACAACCTCAGGGCGTGATAAAGAGTTTGTTTTCAGTAAATCTTTCTAATCATATCCCTTATGCTATTAAATTATAATGCATCACTCCAGTCTTACTAAAATTGTGGACTTTATTGTGAAGTGGCCATGGTTTATCCTGGTAAAACCTGCATGTGTTTAGGAGAAAGGGTTTAGGGAAACGTTTCCAATAAACCACTCCCTCATGTGCAGTCAGATACAAACGCTTCCCTCCATGTCTTTTTTTCTTTCAAACCACTTTTCCTAATCTTCCCCATTAAGTATAGTTCCCAGTTGAAACAGGCATGCAACCAGGTGTGCAGAACTCAGTCCCAGTCTGTTATATTTATATATATATTTTTGTCCCTACATTACTTCTGTTGAGACAGTTGCCAGGTTTGCTGCATGTCTGTGCGTGTGTTTGCATGTCAAGACTAAACTTGTTTGAAAGCATAGTGGGGTAATCTTGAATGCCCTCTAATTCTCTGAGATTCTTATAAAGGTTCCTGGAAAGTGTGCAAGAAGTATAATGGTCTCGATTTGCGTGCCATACGTCTGCAGAGTTTATGCACTCAAAATGGAGATGCTGGAACCTGCATGGGCCTGTTTTGACTCAAAACATCTAGCCACACCCAAATGAGGTTCCTGTGGGCACTTTTTTCTGCAAGTGATTTCAGTGATTGCTTGCGTAACCACACAGCAGGCATACTCCTCATTGAAGTATTCAAACAAATTGCTCCTCATGTTGCTCTCCAGTGCTGCCCTTTAGTATGCATAATGCATGATGACTTTCTCAAGAAGTATAAGTTGAACACTTATATACTGCATTTGTATTGCAAAAGTACGATCTCAATGCACCGGTACATCTCATAATAGCCAGCTATATTATTCAAAGTGATCTCTGAATTCACAGTTGCTGCACTTATCTGCTTTCCCTTTTATCCCATTTAGATGTCTTCTTAATCTGAAAAATTGATGCAAAAAGCTCTGGGATGATATCAACAGTGCTTTTGATGACATTTCCAGACCTGCCTCAGCTGTGGCTGAATCGAATCCCCATGCTGTTGTGTGTTTATCAGTCCTAGTGCGCAATTTAATTATGTGCCCTCATTGTTTTTCCTCCTTGCAGGTCAACTTTCCAGATGTTGAGAAGGTTGAGTGGCTGAATAAGGTAAATTATGAGCAGTTTCCTCTTTCGCCTCACCGATTCACCCCGTATGACTTACCATCCCTTTTTCCTCCATCATTAAGGCCACAGCAAACACACACGTCTGTCTGTTCAGTCGCCCAGCTGTTGTGCTGATTGAGTAGAGAGTGCTACGCTAATAGCTGGTGCTAGCTGAAAGATGGTAGCACTGCTGCTGCTGCCATGCTCCAGAGAAGGCCACTCCTCCATCTGTGTAGTCACTGTGTCTGTACTGCAGAGAGCAGGCCGAGTGCCAGGCAACCCTCTCAACGTTTCCATTTCATTGCAGGCCAGTTCTCAGGAAGGAGGAGGAGCTGCCCAGCCCCCGAAACTAAATAAAACTGCAGCCATTGTCCCCCCACCTCCCTTTGCTCCTCCAGCTCGGGGAGACTAGACCCATTAATATAGACATGTAGAAATAAAAGTAGTCATGCTAACAAGACCACGAGGTCTAAGCACCAGGGAGACAGACAAAGCAGAGGTTTGAGACTGGTTACTGGAGGGGAGGTCAGCAGATTCCCTTGTTTGTTTAGGCTTCATCCTTCACGCGCGGCTGATTGACTCACCCTCCATTTATGCCAGACTGCAACTAAGTCTGGGGTTTTTTTCCACAGTCACACAAGCACACAACCAAACAGGTCCACTGCTTTTGGTTCTTCCCCCTCGTAGGAATGAAAACTGAACATGTTTGTGTAGCCACATTAATATTTTGTAAAAAAGTGAGCACATGCAGAGCGCAGGACTCATTGTGGGGTATGTAAGGACCCAAAGTAGACGACTAACAGCTGAGGAGGCTTAGCTGGCTGCAGCTGTCTCTGTCATTCTTCAGTCATTGCTGAAGGAAGCCAAGGCATTTGACAGATGGTTTTGTTACTACGTGGCTAAAATCACTTCTCTACATAAAAAGTTTACTTAGAGAAGTGATCTCTGGTTGCAGGGGTGCACGTTGTATATCATGTTATGTGTCATACTAATAAAAGAAGCTTGTAACCATGTTGTCGTTGGCCTGCCAGGTGCTGCAGCAGGTGTGGCCCTTTGTCGGCCAGTACCTCGAGAAGCTGCTGGTGGAAACTATCGCTCCATCCATCCGAGCCTCAAGCAGTCACCTGCAGACCCTCAGCTTCACAAAAGTGGACATGGGAGACAAGGTGATGCCACTGAAGGCGAAACTATAATATGACACTGCCCCTAGGGGTCTTGCAAAGGATACAAGCCGTTCATATTATGAAACAAATTTGCTCTCTTTGTGCTCCAGGCCATGAAGGTTGTAGGGATCAAGGCACACACAGAGAATGACAAAGGACAAGTCCTGCTGGATCTGTATATTAGGTGAATATATGTTTTAACTGTTTGTTGGTCACTGTCACATCTGTATTACAGCTTTTAGAGGGTATTATTGTAGATGACATTTCGATTCTTGTATCCTCAGCTATGTCGGCAATGTAGAGATTAACGTTGAGGTGAAGAGATATCTCTGCAAAGCTGGAGTCAAAGGAATACAGGTCTTCTTTCTTTATTATTTGATTGAATTACAGAGCGTCATGTGTCATTAATACAAAATTGCTGCCCATCTAAGGAGATTACTTGAACATACAGACCACAAGGCGTTGCCATGGTTTTCACAAACATCCTCTCTGCTTCTCTTTCTTTAGCTACACGGGATGATGCGGGTGATTCTAGAGCCTCTGATTGGAGATGTGCCTATAGTGGGTGCGGTCACCATGTTTTTCATCCAGCGGCCTGTACGTCCATCTTAACTTACCTCTGTTTGCCTCTTTCTTGTTGTCTGGTTCCTGTGACTATCATGTATCACAGTATAGTCTTGCATGCTTTTCATGCTATTGATTTGTTGCTATTGATTTGCCTACATACAGTACATTCCTCCATCTTATCTCCCCCCAGAAACTAGACATTAATTGGACTGGACTGGCTGATTTTCTGGACATCCCAGGGCTGAAGTGAGTCACTCTCACATATCTTTTCATTAGTTTACACATTAGTAACAGCCACACTGTTACGGTGAAGATGACCTCACAATATTTTATTCATGTGTGGGTTTTATTATTCTGTGAACAGTTAATGATACAGGCAGTGCAGCAGTACATTTCCACTGACACACCGTTTCTCCTTTGTCTCAGCGTCATGTCTGACAGCATGATTATGGATGCCATCGCCTCCTTCTTGGTGCTCCCCAACCGCCTTGTTGTCCCCCTGGTTCCAGGCCTGCATGTGGCCCAACTGCGCTCTCCTTTGCCCAGGGTAAAGCCTGAATATGCACCTACAGACGGAGGGAGGCTGTTATATCCCTTTTACATCTCAGTAAACACCGGTATATTTTATCTGCTTCCCTTTTTTTCTCTCTTAGGGAGTGGTACGCATCCACCTGCTGGAGGCACAGAAACTAGTAGCCAAAGACAACTACGTGAAAGGGGTCATGGCGGGCCTGTCTGACCCATATGCCATATTGAGGGTCGGCCCTCAGACCTTCACTTCCAAACACATTGACAACACAGACTCTCCCAAGTGGGAAGAGATGTATGAGGTAAGAAGAAATTCGCTTCACCGTTCACGCTACAGGTCCGCCACGTATCATTTCACTTTGTTCTGTATTTGTGGGATTTGACTGCAACTGCTGGGAAGGTTCATTTTCATTCATGGTCACATAAGGCCGCAGCCAACATCCACACAAATCCCCCTGTCAGTCCTCATGTCCTTGTGTGTGTCCGGTACATCAGGTCATAGTCCATGAAGTGCCTGGTCAGGAGTTGGAGGTGGAGGTATATGACAAAGACCCAGACAAGGATGATTTCCTGGGCAGGTACATATGCATAGTTCATGTTTCTTGTGTGCCTGTGTTGAATTTTGTGTTGTCACCTCTCACCTGTCACCTCTCATGACCTGTTGGAAAATGTATGCTACCTTTTTTTAAGCATATAATTGCATACTTCAAGTCACAGCATCTGCCTTCTGCACTATAATCCTTTTGTTTCCATTGCTCTCTTGTCTTTTTATTAATTCCATGTCATGCTCCTCCTCTATATAGGACCAAACTGGATTTGGGCATTGTGAAGAAATCCATAGCTGTCGATGATGTAAGTGTTATTATCTCAGTCACAGTTTGTTTAAGCAATGTTTTGGTCTTTGCACTGAAAATGTGTGCCTATGGTTGTGTCCCAGTGGTTCACTTTGAAAGACACTCAGTCAGGACGGGTTCATTTCAGACTGGAGTGGTTGACCTTGCTGCCCAGCACCGATCGACTAGAGCAGGTTTGAGGCACTTATTTCCTTATTTTCCAGTCATTACTCCTCTGTGATTCTAGAGAATAGTAGATTGTTGTGTGACATTCAGCACACTCTATCTTTGTGTTTTATGTCAAGCATTTGCATTAAAACAAATAAACAAAAAAAAAACTGTTTGCAATTCTCCTTCAGATCCTGAAGAGGAATGAAAGTGTCACCAGCAAGGCAGGCGATCCACCCTCTTCAGCCATCTTGGTTGTGTATCTGGACAAGGCTGAGGCACTTCCTGTGAGTCAGATATCTCTACCGTCTCTGCCCACATTCGTGCTCAGCATTGAGCTTCTTCCTCTCTGTGGTTAAACTGAGGCTGAGCTGTAACAGCCACCTGTCTCACATTCCACAAAGCTGTTGTTGTATCTGCACACTCTGCTGCAGTGTTGATGAATGTTATCCAATGACACACATTTCTGTCTGTGTTAATTACTGCTGCCATATCACACAGAAAAGGGAACAGCAGTGGCAGAGTCTTTGGAAGTTAGTTACAAGTCAACTTAGTCTTGTGTTTTTTTTATACTTCCTGATTGTGCCACGCGGTGTGGTGCTTCCTGTTAGTTATTTGTGCTGTTGCTATGGTATGGCCACGTGTTGCTCGGCTCCTGGTTACACAATGCCACTGTTCACATGCCTTACTGCGTGCTCATATTTGTCTGTAACTGTGTGTCTTTTAGATGAAGAAGGGGAATAAAGAGCCCAATCCCATGGTGCAGTTGTCTGTGCAGGACATCACTAGAGAGAGCAAGGTGTATATACTGAGAAAGTCCATTCAAACATGACTATGGATTGTGTTTCAGCTTTATATTTATATTTATATTTATGCTATTTGTTCTTCCTGTAGACTTGTTACACAACAGTTAATCCACAGTGGGAGGAAGCTTTTACCTTCTTCATCCAGGATCCACGCAAACAGGACATAGACATCCAGGTAACAGCTCACGAGACTCTGCGCTAAAGTTTACGTTTGGTATTCCACCAAACTTGTCGTGATCTTATTTTGGTTTTCTTTCATGTTAAATTAACCAGGTCAAGGACGCTGACCGTGTGCAGACGTTGGGCAGTCTGACCATCCCTTTGTCGCGCCTGCTGTCCAATTCAAATCTTTCTCTGGACCAGTGGTTCCAGTTGGACAACTCTGGATCCGCCAGTCGCATATATATCAACACAGTTCTCAGGGTAAATGGCAGCAGGACCCCTTCACTAATCCTGCATTGCAATAGAATTTAATGACTAATAAATACATTAAGCAATAAAAAAAACAAGCACAATGTAGGAAGTTATGACAATTAAAATTAGATTTTGATTGTATGTTTGGCTCATGTATAACGTTGTCTCACCTGAAACTAAATAAGACCAGATTCTGGGATGTTAGACACATTTTATTCAGCTTCTTTCTGTCTCTTCTCTTTTCTCTTGTAACTCAGGTCCTGTGGTTAGATGAGGAACATATTCAGGCTGATGTGTCATCTAATCTGGAGGCTAGACAGCGGCACCAGCAGACGTCCCCTCATCCCAGCTTTGCCACAGAGGTAATGAAGGACTGAGCAATTATGACTTTGACTTCTTAAAGGTACATTGCACATATATTTGCACATATATTCTTATGTGTTTGCTTTTATTTTTCAGGGACTGCTTAGAATTCACCTATTGGCAGGGCAGAATCTTGTTCCCAAAGATAACCTGATGGGTGGCATGGTAAAAGGCAAGAGTGACCCTTATGTCAAGATCAACATCGGGGGCGAAACATTCACAAGTGGGGTCATCAAAGCTAATCTTAACCCCACATGGAATGAGATGTATGAGGTAAATAACATAAGCTTATCTTTAGAAAATCAGTTTTTATTAAATGTTATAATGTTTGTTAATTAATAGAAGTGGGTTTGTACATATTAGAAATGTCTGATGTATTATTATTTCGAGAGAGTCCTTTGAAATTTGCACCTCTGTTCAACCCTCAGGTCATTCTTACCCAACTGCCTGGTCAGGAGGTGCATGTGGAAGTGTTTGACAAAGACATGGACATGAAGGATGATTTCATGGGCAGGTACAAAAAATAAATTAATTAATTTTTATCAAATAAGATTGATGAATTGATTCCTTAAAGATACGTTCTAATGTGGCATGTCCTGACATACAGGCTGAAGATCAATCTGAAGGACATCATCGACTCTCAGTACACTGATCAGGTGGGATCTTCATTGCCAAACAGAGACGCTGCATGATGTTTAGCTTGAAAGGGTGTGGTCAAAAGACAAAAGCCAACATGAAAGCCTGGGCGTTGGTGCACAGGTCTTGAGCACGCTTTAGTAAGACAGTTAATTATCTCCAAGTACACTTACTTACTTACTTGATACGATGTAAGCTAGGATTTTGATATCTTAGCCACTGTTGAATATCATTCAATGTGAGAAGACAGACTTTGTGTGTAGCTTTAGCTGACAAGACTTCTGACAAGTTGACAAGAAACATTTGCTATGGTAGAAAAAGATGAGGGGAAAGAATCAGCTGCTGACGTTTAACACCATCAGAGAATCACCGACCAATGTTCCTGTGTTAAAATGATTCCTGTTGTTTTCTCAGTGGTACACTCTCAGCGATGTGAAGTCTGGCCGGCTTCATCTGATACTGGAGTGGGTTCCAACAGCTTCAGAGGCAGACAGACTGGACCAGGTCGGTATCCCCAGATAAGTCATGGGTTGAAGGACTCTTGATGGTAAAGCTTGATCCACACTCACCTGTCGTCTCCTGTGTCTTCAGGTTCTTCAGTTCTATTCCAGACAGTCCTACCAAAACAAGGCTGTTCCATCAGCAGGCCTCCTGTTTGTTTTTATCGAGCAAGCAGATGGCTTACCGGTGAGTCTTTTATTCCTGATGTTAAGGATAATGTCAGGATAACTATAATGCATATGCTTTTATTATTGTTATTATTATTATTATTATTGCCTATTTGTCTTTCTGCAGGTTAAGAAGAGTGGCAAGGAGCCGAAAGTAGGAGCTGAGGTCACTCTTGGAGAAACGTCCCGCAAGACTACAGTAAAACCTCAAATTTTATTCAGTTTAAAACTGATTTTTTATTTTTTATTGTGAGAGCGTCATGGCATTTGTTAATAACATTGACTGACTCTCATCTCTGAAGGTGTGTGACCGTACCACATCACCTCAGTGGAATGAGGCATTCTGCTTCCCAGTTCGAGACCCCAGAGAAGATATTCTTGTTCTTAAGGTGAGCTGGTTTCAGTGGATCATCAACAGTGTGATCTCTGATATATAAATCCTCTAATTCAAACACTCTGGATTGTGTTTCTCCAGCTCTCTCACAGCTGGACCTTGCCCATCGGTTCCCTGGTGGTGCCGATCAGAGAGCTGCTCTCCGAACCAGAGCTGGTCCTGGACCAGTGGTTCCATCTGGATGGAGCCTCACCCGAGAGCCAGGTGCTTCTGAGAACTGAACTCAAGGTGAGAGAGCTGTTGCTCTGTCTCTATTTGTCTTATTCTCGATATTTTCCTTATTTTATTAGTTAAGGTGTTTTTTTCCATCCCTTTATCATTTTCACTGGAATGTTCCTTTTCTTTTCTGTTTTTTCTCTGTCTACATATTTTACTCTGTAACCAAAGTATGTCTTTATCTCTGTATATTTCTCTGTATTTCTTTTACTCTGTGTAACTATGTGTCATATGGCTCTGTTTCTCTCTTATCTGTTTGTCTCAGTCTCTGTCTGCACTCCCCATCTTTCCATTTATTTAATGGACATAAGGCTTTTGCAGTTCTTTAATTCTAGACTCCTTTTACTGATGTCGATATTTACAATCAGGACTGTTATAAAACTGTTAATGGAGTGAAATGATAACAGTATCAATTCAATTGCAGATGCTGATTCCCAGCAAATGTCCGGTTGCCACTGATAAGGCAAAGATCACTTCAGCATCAGACCCTACCCCAGCTCAGCCAAAAAAGGAGACGGACACAGTACTGAGGTGAGACACTTAATTAAAAAGTCTTAACTCTCCTTCCATTTGTTCTTTGTGTCCTAATGTTTTTTTTTCCTTTTAGGTCAAGCTCAGTGGACACTCCTCCTTTGGAGACGATTGTCTCATCAGTGGCCACACATGAAGATGTTGATGTAAAAGAAACTGCAGCTGACTTGATTGAAAAGAAGGTGGAAGAATCACCAAGTCCTGCTGTAGCACTGCCTCCGCATACTTCTCCAGATGTCAGCTTCGCCACTGAGGTAACATCACAATATAGTGATGTACACCAGCAGATATGCAACAAGACAATTACATTTAGTGAAGAAAGCTATAAATATGAAGCTTAAATATCCTTTCCTGTAGGGGATGCTGAGAATCATCCTGCTGGAGGCTCAGAGTCTGGTTGCCCAAGATAGCATATTGGGCGGTATAAAGAAGGGCAAGAGCGACCCCTACGCCAAGATCAATGTTGGGAAGTTTGCATTTAAGAGTAGTGTGATCAAGGAGAACCTCAACCCAGTCTGGAATGAGATGTATGAGGTGTGTACGAAGGACTGTAGAGTTTAATTTGCTCTAAGCATGATTCCAAACAACGATGAAAATGATAAATCTTCAGGTTCATTTCTTTATGAATTTAACTGTTTTGTGTTCCCTCAGGTGGTGCTGAGGCCGCAGCCAGGGCAGGAGGTGCAGGTAGAGCTGTATGACAAAGACATGGACAAAGATGACTTCCTGGGCAGGTAAGGGGGAATGTGAAGTTTCCAGTTGTCCACTTATGAGTGGGAGACTTCGTTGTATTCAATGCATTGACATGTTTACAGCGCCAAGCTTTAGTATTTGACCATTAAAATAAATTACACATAAATTACCACATGGCGTGAATGTGAAGAGTTTAATTTATGGATGAAAAAACATATAGTATATATTTATAGTGTATATAGTCTTTTTTCTAACTTTGTATAGACAGTATTTTTTCTTCTGTGTTTGTTAATATTAATAAAGTATAACACAGTTTTTTACAGCATTAAAAAACATTATGATTTCATTTTGCTGCTTGATTTAATACATTTCCATTTCACAAATTGTTTATTAGCATTTAATTTAGCTTGTGCTGTTAAAATATTTTTCTTTTGGTGAGCAGATTCAAAATCAGTGTGGCAGACATCATCCGCTCCCAGTACACAGACCAGGTTAGTATTGAATGCTTTATAGTACCTAAGTTATTACTGCTGTGTAATCACAGGCTTTGATTCATCAAGTGCACATGTCTTTTCAGTGGTACACCTTAAATGATGTGAAGTCTGGACGTGTTCGTCTGATACTGGAGTGGGTACCAACAGTGTCCCATAATGCAACCCTGGACCAAGTTTGTGCATTTTCTTTATCATTCTTCCATTTATGCGTATATTTATAATCTTTAACATTTGCTTTACTTATTCTGCCCAGATCTGCACTATTCCAAAATATGACCCCCTGCTCAGTTCACTGTGCTGAGTCATTATAATGTATTTTTCATTTGGTTCTGTGCTGTAGGTGATGCAGGTGCAGTCTCTCCAGGCCTACAAGAACAAGGCTCTTCCCTCTGCAGCTCTGCTCTTTGTTTATGTGGACAGAGCACACTCATTGCCTGTGAGTCCCCTGTAATTTGCCTGACTGAAAAACACTTTAATAAGTGTGCTGTCTGTAAGTTATCGATAGCCAACAGTTCTGCAGCTTATGCTTATTAATAGATCCTTTTATAGGCATAAAGTATAAATAAGATATTGTTTTTGTAAGTAATGACTGGATTGAAATGAATAAAGGCTTAAATTAATTGTTTCTGCTTGCTGAGCAACAATCACTGTTGTTAGATTATATGACACAGTGATGTGAATGAGACGTTTTTTATTTTATAAAAGAAAGAAGCTGGAACTCGACCTGCTGCTTGCCTTAATTACAGAGCGAATTCAAGCTATTCACATAATGTTATGTGTTATTTTTCTTTCTTTTCTTTCAAGTTTAAGAAAAGTGGAAAGGAGCCCAAGGCTGGGGCCGAGCTTATTTTTGGTAACACAACCTACAAAACCAAGGTATGAGACTGATACAGAAGACAAACACATTTTGGCTCTGCTAGCCTAGGCTGTAACTAATGAATGTTTACTTTTTTTAAAACAATTAGTTAATCATTTAGTCAACATTTAAAAAGCCCATTACAGTTTCCCAGCAGCTAAACCTGTTGGTAGATGGTTAGAAATTTCTTGGGATAAACAACTAAAAGCTACAATGTTTAGAATTTGAAAAAGTTCAATGTTGGCGCCCCCAGCTGGTGGTATTGAACAAAGACACAATTCTGGACAATACTGCACGTTAATAGCTTTATCACGCTGTTCAAAATACCAATTGAAACAAAAACATAACACCTTTTTCAGTGTTCAGTGACAGAATATCTTTTGCCAATGTACCCTTCCTCTTTTTCTATCTTAAGGTATGTGATCGCTCCAGAGCACCTGAGTGGAACGAGGCGTTCTTCTTCTCTGTTCGCGACCCCAGAGAGGAGATGCTCATAGTGAAGGTGAGTGCACTGTGTATTTCACAGTACTCATAAGGAGTATCTGAAGAAGTATCTCGGCCTCTGACTGACACCATAAATGTGCCCTTATCATTAAAGCTGTCGAGTGCATGGGACCAGCCGATGGGATCTCTTGTAGTCCCTGTGAGAGAGCTGCTCTCAGAACCTCAGCTGGTCCTGGATCAGTGGATGCCTCTGGATGGAGCCTTACCAGAAAGTGAGATCCTACTGAGGGCTGAACTAAAGGTTAGAGAGTACACACACACTCACACACACACACACACACAGAGGATTACCATTGCCTCTCATACACAGAATAACCAAGTTGAAATCTACTATCGATAGATCCTGAGCACAAGGATGACTGAAGCTCCACGGCCTTCTGTGACTGGTCCAAAGAAAGAAGAAATGGTCATTTCCACTGAACCGACATTCAAAGCAGTCTGTGAGGACGAAAAAAGCTCAAAGCTACCAAGAGACAAGTGAGTGTTGTGTGTCTGATTTCATAATGGATCAAAACTCTGCAGATGGTATCTTAGTCTTATTGAGAAAATCACCAAAACCATACCACCTGTCATTTAAATATAAAAAAGTAAGAAATAATCAGAGATTTTAAATATAAACAAGAATAATAAACATTAAAAAGTAGTGAGAGCAGGAACAGGTGGGTGGAATATACAAGTAAATATGTCCTAATAAATTATGCTTTGAAAGTAATTTGTTGCCATCTAAAGTAAAAAACAATACATCTACATCCCCATTGTTAGTTCCAGTCAGGAGTATGCCTTTTTTGTAACAGCAGTATGTATTTTCAGATTGGTTGCAGAATCCAGCCATCTTAAACAAGCAGAGGCTGCAGCCTCCACAGAGGATGCTACTCCTGCTGAACCAGCTGCCACTCACACTGCGCCTGATCCATTTCCTGCTGCTGCAGTGAGTCAGACCACGCTGTAGTCAGTTGTTTTTCTGTTTAACCTGTTTATGTTCATATTTGTAACATTCCGTTCATATCAATTAATTCAGAGGGTGGAGGAACCAACACGTCCACAGGAGCACCCCACACACTCAGACACACCAGTGAAAGGAGGCTTTGAACCGCAGCAAATACAGACAAAGAGGTGAGGAAATAAGATATTTCAGATATTTTTTGCCTTAGTTTTTGCTTTCCATATGGCAGAAGAACAAAGTAGCCTAACAAGAAACATGTTTAAATTTCTGTGTGTGTGTGAGTGCAGTGCTGGTTTAGACGACCTTGCTCACGCCACGGTGGCTAGGTTTCCTGCTGACACCTTGGGGCCAGCAGAGGTCAAAGAAACCCCCAAAGCTGCTGACGTTCTTCCACCACGCACCACCCCCAGCCAGGACTTTGGTAAAGAGGTGGGTTTAGTTTACGGCTTGATTAGCAGAGTGGAAAAATCAGCCTCAACCTCCTGTATAGTGGTATTTGTCCCCCTTTGTTTTTGTGCAGTATTTGAAACAGTCAGAAAATACTTCCATAAGCAGTGTACAGGAAGGTGCAGGACCCTCCATCCCTCTTCCAAAGTGAACACTGGCATGTTGTTATTGTTATTATACTGGATCATCAAGGAAAACTGTTTTAAAATGTTGAAAACCATCTAAAAATGTCAGGACAGGTCTTCCATCAAAACTGTTTATTTGATAATTGACATTGATATTGATATCTTGCCAGTCTGTCGGGATGGTGTCCTTGATCTTTATATGGTGAACAGTTTAGTGAAGTGATGCTGCTAGGTGTCAGCTTATCATGTGGGTTTTTTGAGTAACCCCAGTGTTTCTTTTTTTCCAAAGACAAAGAATGTGCCACTTCTTCTTGTCTTTAAATATGAATTTCAGCTTCCTCTGCTATTTTTGGTGGATCTGGTGTGTGTGACTGAACTTCTGCATAGGTACCTGTGTCACAACTGCAAGAATCAAAAAGAAGGATTTCCAGACAGGAGGCTTAAAATACATTTTATACAAAACGTATTCAAATGTATACAATATACAGAAGTCTGGTTGAAAGGAGTGGGCTTTACTACTGAAAAAACAAGAAAAAGACATTTTCATGCATCACATTTTGATTAGAAAACCATTAGAATCCATGTTATAAAAAGTTCATTTTAACCTACTACAGTGGCATGATGTGCTCCTTACAACAGTAGAGTGACAGATTTTAGTAGTGCACATATGGATCTGTTCAAACCATCATTAACGTGACCAGCGAACTGGTTGAAACATTATTTATTGAAACAAATGTTTAATTTTGTGTTTAGAGAAATTATTCTGAAATTATGACATGCAAAAATATTCCTGTTTTTAAGCTGTTTGTGTGGAGGGCTCCTAAGGCTAAAAATTTGAGTCACTCTTAAATATATATATGAGTTTCCAATGACCAAGCTACATACTATATGTTATGCTCAGTGACTTCCTGTACACATTATAACACTTACAATCTTCATCCTGCAGGGGCTGCTGAGGATTCACCTGCTGGAGGCCCAGAATCTGGTTGCCAAGGACAACCTGATGGGGGGCATGGTGAAGGGCAAGAGCGACCCTTATGTCAAGATCAACATAGGAGGAGTTGCGTTTAAAAGTCACGTTATCAAGGAGAATCTCAACCCAACATGGAATGAGATGTATGAGGTATGAAGTGTTGTCAGTGTCGTATAATGTCTGAATTTCACTGCATGTGCAGTATTTTGTGCAAGTATGTGTTTTTGCTTGTTTTTAACAGGTGGTTCTGAGTGGGCGCGGCACCCAGGAGATCAAGTTTGAAGCATTCGACAAGGATTTAGATTCTGACGACTTCCTCGGCAGGTGCGTGTTGTGCACTTGTCAGTATTGCTTAATCAGTAACTTGTGTTATTGTAGAGTGTAAAGTCTTGAGTACATTGGTCTGTGTGGTAAGAAGTCAAACAGAGATAAGACGACTGTTATTTCCTGTCTCTGCTAGAGTTGTGAGTAAATAGTTACAATGGCCGAGCAAAGAAAAGATCGATGACCACAGACAGTGAAAACTGAAAATGACCTTAGGTCCAAAAACACACCTGCAATCACCACTTATGTCTAAAGGTGCAGTGGAAAAAAATTAAACGAAAATCTTCAAGATTCTAACCTTAAAGAAATTAGTTCCATTCACACTGTTTTCCCACAGCAAAGCATCAACATAAACTTAATTAGATGTGGTTGGATTTATATCTATTTGTTTGAGGCGTTGATTTCTTTTTTGCTGTTTTCATTAAATATCGATACTATACCACTTATTGTCAGCATAGTAAATCTCTGAAGATAAAACACTGAAATTAAATGAGATTAAGCATCTACCTGTTTCCATGTTTACAGATTCAGTGTTAAGCTAAATGATGTCATCAGATCCCAGTACACAGATCAGGTTAGTCAATAATTCCTAATCTGGACTCATATATGATTTATAAAACTGCTGTGTCACTGCCTTACATAAAGGATGTCGGCCTGCTTCTTTAACCCTCTTTGTCTCTGTTGCAGTGGTACACTCTGAATGATGTGAAGTCCGGGCGGGTTCACTTGATACTGGAATGGGTTCCTACAGTGTCGCATTCAGTCAAACTTGACCAGGTCGGTCCGTCCCCGTGTTTACAGCTCTATCACTCGCTAGCTTTAGCCTCAGCCTGTGTATTCAAAATCTTTAAACATGGATTACTGAAGTGGCTGCGGCCTCCTCGGTAATGCTGCTGAGTCACATTCCAACACGCAGGGCACATTATCCACACTGCACATTAATTATCAGGCCTAACTGGCTGTGCTTCATGTCGCAGGTACTGCAGCTTCAGTCTCTCCAGTCTTATCAGAACAAAGCTGTACCCGCTGCTGCTCTGCTCTTTGTCCATGTGGAGGGAGCACATTCATTACCCGTAAGCCACCTGCAGTTTATTTACACACTGTGAACTAGTTAACAAAAGAGACTTCTCATATAATAGAACTTAAATGTCCCTCTCGTCCTTGATAGTTGAAGAAGAGCGGAAAGGAGCCCAAATCAGGAGTTGAGCTTGTTCTGGGCGAAACCGCCTACAAAACCAAAGTGAGACTCTTGATGCACTCTGCTCTACAGTCTGTGTACTAGATTCATATTTCTTGTAATAACTCTACCATATATTTCATCATCTCTCTGAAGCTGTGTGACCGCGGTACCAGTCCTCATTGGAACGAGTCATTCTACTTCCTGGTCCATGACCCGAAACAGATGCTCATATTAAAGGCAAGACACTTATTTACATTTATTTGTTTGAGGGATCTGCATTGCACACTTAACAGCCGTCCTACCGGAGTGAATTTTTCATCCTGTCTCTCTCCCCTGCATCTCAGTTGTCCAGTGGTTGGGACCAGCCGATGGGATCTCTGGTGGTTACTGTCAAGGAGCTGCTTGCGCAGCCAGAGCTGATTCTGGACCGGTGGTTCCGTCTGGATGGAGCCTTACCTGAGAGTCAGATCCTGCTGAGGGCGGAACTCAAGGCGAGGAAGCAAACACCTCTGCCAATCAAAACACCTTGTTTAGTATTAAAGAACACCTAATTTATAATTATGCTTGTTGTCTCTGTTCCGAATTTGTTTTCAATAGATTCTAGAGACCAAAATGGTGGATATGATCAGTGCAGGGACTCTGCCATGTGCTGTACCTGGCAGGGGATCAGGAAATGGGCAGGTGAAGTTGTCTGTTTCATATAGGTCCCAGGAACGAAAGCTCATCGTCACCGTCTACGCCTGCAGGTGTGCTTTCCTCAAATCCTCAAAGCGCTTTTTATGCTGTTGGTATAACAACAGTTACGATGTAAGCTCAAATGAAAAATGAGCAATGCTCACTTTGCACATTGGACTGTATTTACAATGAGCATTGTACTGCTCTAATATACGGGGACTGTGTAACATTCTTACACTTGAACATGTCATATTATTGAAGATATGCTTTCCTATTCTGTGTACAGAGGCCTGCTGTCTCAGAGTAAGGATGGTGTGGACAGCTATGTCTCCCTCATGCTGCTGCCAGACAAAAGCAAGGCCACCAAGAGGAAGACTGCCGTTAAGAAAAGAGACCTCAACCCAGAATACAATGAGAGGTAAGCAAACAATTGGCAAATTTTTTGTCTTTATATTCCTGCGTCATTACAATGGATCTTTGTTAGTGTTCTGATCTAATCATCTTTGTCAATTTCTTCAAGGTTTGAGTACGATCTACCTGCTGAAGAGACGAGATTCAGACGCCTCAGTGTATCAGTGAAGAATAACGCAGCCTCGTTCAGGAGCCGCGACATCATTGGACAGGTCAGTCTGAGACTTCCACCACTTCCCACTGCAAACTCTAATGTGCTGAATACATGCAGAAATACTGTTATATAGATGTTAACACATCACTCTTGCTCTTTAGGTGCAGATCGAGTTGGGCCAGATCAACCTGATTTCTGGTGTCACAGAATGGTGAGCAGAGCAGATTGAACTTTCTCCAGACTGCATTTAAGATGAACATTTAGTATCACCAAAACACTCACCACTTAATGGATTATAACTTAACCATTCATTTTCTTCAGTTTTTTTCTTTTATTGTTTAGCGATTGTCATTAATTGAATTATTACTGATGAATTTACTGTCTCTTTTCATTGAATTTTCCTCCCTCTATTCCAGGTTCACTCTGAAAGATGAAGATGAGTAATTGTTCTGCTTGCTGACGTCGCAGCACAATGATGGTGACGTCATTGCTCAACGTGGCATTGTGCCACTGCTGCAGCTCACACTGATGCCTTCTCCTTCCCACCTTTGCATACAGTGCCACTGTGGTAGCCTTACCTGCATCCACCCTGCTCTATGTGTATTAATATATAGCATAAAATTGGACTGCACTGTATATTCACATATATCAGTACTCTCGCCAAAGATATGTAGGCTGAAGTAGCTGAGTTGTCGAGGATCATGCGCAAGTATGTACTGGCAGAAGGTCACTTCACTATATGAAGAGATAACAGTTTTAGATGGAGTAGAGCAAGTGAAAAATGAACCAGGAAGAATGAAGTCATATTTTGTTGCTGTGTTTGCTTTTTTTGTTGTTGTTGCAAGAATGTTTTAAGTCTGAGAGTATCATGTTTGAAGTGCAGTAACATTTTTAGACTGTAGTTTTTTTATATATATTGCTCATTAATGCTAATGCCATTTCAGTATTTTGGACCTAGTTTACAACAGGCTTGTATCGGAGTTATTTTATATTTCACAGCACTTTGCTACAGTTGTGTTTGAAATTGCTTTTGAAAATGATTTTTATAAGATTTTTTTTTTTTTTATAGGACATTTATCTGTTACACCTTTGTCACTATTAAATCATGGTGTGTTTGATTTTGTGTATATTTGCAAAGATGATGGATCAGATCTGACATTATTTGTTCAAAGGTGGTAAGAAAAATAAACATATTTTGCACATCGCACCTCTTGCTTTCGTGGAACCACTTTTTTGGGCAGTTAGAAATGAAGTGTTGTAGTCTCATACATTTTAATTAAATTTAATTACCACTTCTACTGTGTACTTTTTTTTAGGACTTTCTTTACCTCTTTGATGGAGCCAGTTATTGTGCTGTGACATACAGTGGATGATTTTAATATTTGAACATCACATATACTGCAGGTATACTGTACATGAAGAAATCTAGCTGCTGATCATTTGATCAAGATAGTTGAATTCCTAATTATACAGAGAAGTGTCAAATGTTTATGGTTTTACAGTTTATGATATTTTATCTTCCGAAAACAAAAGCAGCAGAGGTTTCCTTGATCAGCAGTGGTGAGGCATATATTTTATCTTAAATAAAATCACTCATACTACAGTTTAGACATATTCTGTTGCAAGTCCTGTATTCAAAAATGTATTTAAAAACTACAGAAGTATTAGCAGCAGGTTAGGTTAGCAGCAAAATATACTTGAGTACCAACACTTGTTATTAATCACAATGACCCATAATGTCATATAGTTGATATTATATTATTGGAATAAAATGATTTCTGCATTAATGTGGCATTAAGCATTGCTGTCATGCTGCAGATGGAGATGGTGGGGCAAACTATGTAAATTAATATCTACGTATCACAGGGTAGCCGAACCTTTCTGAATTATTTGTTGATATTTTATCAGTATTCTGAATGGGCAAAGTAACTACTGAGCGCATAAATAAATGTAGTAAAGAAAAAAACTACAGTATTTCCAGTTGAAATGCAGTAAAGTTGAGAAGGTGTGTTTCCAAATTGTTCCGAGCGTTCATGTGACGTCACGTGTCTCGCGGAGATACTTTCGTTTTCGTTTATCGGGAAGAGGCGACGTTTGAAGCCTGAAGCCAGCTGAAGGTGAGACAAACGCGACAGAAATACGTGTTTTCACGCGACGTGTGTTGAGAAAAATGTAGAGATAATGTTTGTGGGGTGGCGTTGTGTTAATGCAGGGGAGTGACACAAACAGAAAGCGATGTCACGGCCTGTAAAAGTTAGCTGGTCGGAACCGAAAGTGGAGGAGTCGAGCGAAAAGATTACGACTTTAAATATTTCTGCAGTGTGTCTCTTTTTTTTGTATAAAGACAGCAAATAAAACGATGCTGTTAGTTTGAAACGCTTGCGACAAACGCTCCTGGGTGACAAGTGTTTTTTGGTGTCCTGCAGGAAGAAGACATGTCAGAAATGTCGGGCAATGGAGATGAGCCAATGGACGTGAGTGACTGCAGCCAGATCTAAAGCTGAACATTGGAACAAAATGAAAGACAGCTGTTAAAGGAGCTGTGATATTAGTGTGTGAATATTCACTGTTACAGTCTGCAGTCAGAACAGTACTGTTTTTAAGTATTAAAAAACAGTACTGCTGTATTAAAACCACAGTATGTGTGTGTCCACATGTTCAGTAGCATGTATCACTTCAACAAGTGTCATGTAAGTTTAGTCTTGAAAGAAAGTGTGAGATTATTTGTTTCCCCCATTTCCACATGAGCAAAAAAACAAACAAACAAAAAACACACACACCGCATGTATGTTTATCTGTAAAGTGCAGCGAAAGTGAAAGTATAAAAGTTAAGGCACAGGTTCTCAGGAAGCCACAAATAATCACAGCCCGCTGCTCTCTGCTGTAAGCAGGCTGTGTGCATAGGTTAAGATGTATTTTATTACCATACAGCAACTACAGTATCAACACCAAATAAAACTTAGATGTAATCAGAGTAATGGTAGTTTAGTTTTGTGCCTTTTTTGCCTCATGGATGAAAGTAGCTATTTACATATATCACATATATATATATTATATAAAAGCAATAAAAATAATGTGATTAATGCAATGTAAGAGTAAAAAACACTACCTCCAATATTGTAAACAGAACATGCAGTATGACCAAAAAAAGTAACTAGTTGCCTTTTTCCCCATTCATGATAGTAGCTATTTAAAAGTGTCTGTGTTTTAAAGAATTCATCCTCACATTTGTCCTTTTTAATTAAATATCCTGTCTCCCCTCATGGATAACAGATTGATGAACCCCAGGAGCTTTCCACTTCGGTAAGTGTTTATGTGAGTGAGTGTCCCTCCTGCAGGTGTTCAATAGGAGATATCGCTCCAACCAGTCTGTCGCAGCCAAGTCTGCAAACTTAAGTTGAACACTGTAATGAAAGACAATTGTTAATATTAATGTGTGAATATTTACAGTGACAGATATCACCTCAACTAGTCTGGTGCAAGTCAAGTTTTTTTATTTAAAAGTG
The DNA here is from genome assembly GCA_023238725.1 of Scortum barcoo. Lineage (NCBI taxonomy): Eukaryota > Metazoa > Chordata > Actinopteri > Centrarchiformes > Terapontidae > Scortum > Scortum barcoo. The sequence continues at coordinate 18,402,897 of CM041537.1, forward strand.
TGGGAACAGTGTTTTCCTGTTTTTCCCCATTTCCTTGACATGAGTAGTCTTTAGAAACTAAAGACCAGTACATAGAAAATCCAGGTCTAATTCCAGCAGGCCTCATATCAGCCAGTCTGTCTGATCCAAAGTCCATTTCCTAATTTTTAAACACAAGTGTGGAACCAGTGGCTGCCCGCTTAGATTTTATTCTATTATCATACTGCATAGCACATATATTATATAAAGACAGTAAAATGTAATTAATGCAATGTTATATATATATATATATATGTAAAAACAATCTCCAATATCGTATACAGATTCAGATTCACATTCAGATTACTTTTGTAGTCCCACAGGGGAAATTCACATTGTAACAGCAGCGAGACACACAGTGGAAATGAATAGTAGGAAGACATAGAATAAGATAAAAAAAGATAGATAAAGATATTCAACATAAAAATCTAAAGATTTATAATTATAATTACACCTGTAAATAGTACAGATAGGATATGCCTGAGAATATACATATAAAAATATATAATATCTCAGGTAGAAAAAGTGAAAAACAGTGAAAACAGTGAAGTGAACACAGTGAAGTGTGTTGCACGTGAGTCCAGAACATGCAGTATGACAAAATAAAATAACTAGTTGCCTTTTTTCCGTGGGTGTGAGTAGCTATGTAAAAGTGTTTGTGTTTTTAAGTATTCACCAACACATTTGTCCTTTTAATTAAATAACTTGTCGTCCCTCATGGATAGCAGAATGATGGGACTGGATTCCAGCAGCCCTCAACATCCCATGATAATTCAGCTGGGGTAGGTATTTGTGAGTGTGCAGATATCACTTCAACCAGTCTGTTGCAAGTCTGTAAACAACAGTATGAAAGATAATTGTTAATATTTATGTGTTAATATTCACACTGGCAGTCTTATAAAAGGGATAGTACTGTTTAAAATTGTTTGTGTGTTGACACTTGTTTTTGTTTTGGGTTTTTCGTTGTTCAAATATCCTCTCTTCTCTTGTGGTTGTTATAGTGTGGTTCCACTGACAGCCAGCAGACTCCAACATCTAATGTGTGTGTAAGTGCATACTGTAGGTGTTTAATTAACATTCAACCAGGCTGGTGCAAGTCAAGTTATTTTTATTTAAAAGTGTGGGAACAGTGTTTTCCTGTTTTTCCCCATTTCCTTGACATGAGCAGTCTTTAGAAACTAAAGACCAGTACATAGAAAATCCAGATCTAATTCCAGCAAGCCCAATGTTATTCTATTATCATACTGCATAGCACATATATTATATAAAGACAGTAAAAAGTATGTAATTAATGCAGTGTTATATATACAGTGGATATAAAAAGTCTACACACCCCTGTTCAAATGCCAGGTTTTTGTGATGTAAAAAAATGACACCAAGATAAATAATTTCACAACTTTTTCCACCTTTAATGTGACCCATAATCCTGTACAATGCAATTGAAAAACAAACTGAAATCTTTTAGGGAGGTAAAGTAAAAATAAACAACTGAGATAATGCGGTTGCACAAGTGTGCTGCAACAAAGTATTAGTTTAAAGGTGTGCATATTTATGCAACCAGGTTATTTTAAGTTTTTATTTTTTATTTTTCCCCTGTAAAGGTTTCAGTTTGTTTTGTGTAAAAACAATCTCCAATCTCCAATATCATATACAGATTCAGATTCACATTCAGATAGCTTTTATTAGTCCCACAGTGGGGAAATTCACATTGTAACAGCAGCGAGACACACAGTGGAAATGAATAGTAGGAAGACATAGAATAAGATAAAAAAAGATAGATAAAGATATTCAACATAAAAATCTAAAGATTTATAATTATAATTACACCTGTAAATAGTACAGATAGGATATGCCTGAGAATATAAATATAAAATATATAATATCTCAGGTAGAAAAAGTGAAAAACAGTGAAAACAGTGAAGTGAACACAGTGAAGTGTGTTGCACGTGAGTCCAGAACATGCAGTATGACAAAATAAAATAACTAGTTGCCTTTTTTCCGTGGGTGTGAGTAGCTATGTAAAAGTGTTTGTGTTTTTAAGTATTCACCAACACATTTGTCCTTTTAATTAAATAACTTGTCGTCCCTCATGGATAGCAGAATGATGGGACTGGATTCCAGCAGCCCTCAACATCCCATGATAATTCAGCTGGGGTAGGTATTTGTGAAGTGAGTGTGCAGATATCACTTCAACCAGTCTGTTGCAAGTCTGTAAACAACAGTATGAAAGATAATTGTTAATATTTATGTGTTAATATTCATACTGGCAGTCTTATAAAAGGGATAGTACTGTTTAAAATTGTTTGTGTGTTGACACTTGTTTTTGTTTTGGGTTTTTCGTTGTTCAAATATCCTCTCTTCTCTTGTGGTTGTTATAGTGTGGTTCCACTGACAGCCAGCAGACTCCAACATCTAATGTGTGTGTAAGTGCATACTGTAGGTGTTTAATTAACATTCAACCAGGCTGGTGCAAGTCTAGTTTTTTTATTTAAAAGTGTGGGAACAGTGTTTTCCTGTTTTTCCCCATTTCCTTGACATGAGCAGTCTTTAGAAACTAAAGACCAGTACATAGAAAATCCAGATCTAATTCCAGCAGGCCCAATGTTATTCTATTATCATACTGCATAGCACATATATTATATAAAGACAGTAAAAAGTATGTAATTAATGCAATAATTATGCAATTATATATATATATATATATATATATATATATATATATATATATATATATATATGTGTGTGTGTGTGTAAAAACAATCTCCAATATCATATACAGATTCAGATTCACTTTCAGATAGCTTTTATTAGTCCCACAGTCCCAGGGGAAATTCACAGCATCGTAACAGCAGCGAGACACACAGTGGAAATGAATAGTAGGAAGACATAGAATAAGATAAAAAAAGATAGATAAAGATATTCAACATAAAAATCTAAAGATTTAAATTATGATTATACCTGTAAATAGTACAGATAGGATAAGCCTGAGAAGATATCTCAGGTAGAAAAAGTGAAAAACAGTGAAGTGTGTTGCACGTGAGTCCAGAACATGCAGTATGACAAAATAAAATAACTAGTTGCCTTTTTTCCGTGGGTGTGAGTAGCTATGTACAAGTGTTTGTGTTTTTAAGTATTCACCAACACATTTGTCCTTTTAATTAAATAACTTGTCGTCCCTCATGGATAGCAGAATGATGGGACTGGATTCCAGCAGCCCTCAACATCCCATGATAATTCAGCTGGGGTAGGTATTTGTGTAAGTGAGTGTGCAGATATCACTTCAACCAGTCTGTTGCAAGTCTGTAAACAAGTTGAACACTGGTTCAACAGTATGAAAGATAATTGTTAATATTTATGTGTTAATATTCACACTGGCAGTCTTATAAAAGGGATAGTACTGTTTAAAATTGTTTGTGTGTTGACACTTGTTTTTGTTTTGGGTTTTTTGTTGTTCAAATATCCTCTCTTCTCTTGTGGTTGTTATAGTGTGGTTCCACTGACAGCCAGCAGACTCCAACATCTAATGAGAAGCCTGCTGAGGTAGATATTTGTAAGAGTGTGTGTGTAAGTGCATACTGTAGGTGTTCGATTAACATTCAACCAGGCTGGTGCAAGTCTAGTTTTTTTATTTAAAAACACAAGCATGGAATCACATATAATTAAACAAAATCAAGTATGCCAAAAAAATGATGAGCTGCCTTTTTACTGTTTTGAAACTGTGCCTTTGGTGTCATTCAATTTCTGTTTTCTGTTTTTATGGTTCTGTAGAAAAAGATCAGACAATTTAAGATGAGTGGCATGGGAGATTTTGTGCTCTCTTTCTTAGTCATACAAAGCAGCATTGACTGTAACATGTTTTCTGACAACTTTATCACAGAAGAAAGATGGAGTTCGAGTCATGCTCAAAGTGAAGTGGCTAGAGGATGCCCAGAGAGACCTCAGCCAACAGAAATTTAAATCAGAACTGGAGAAAATTCTTCAGTCTTGGGCCAACACTAGTGGATTACGTAATGACTTCAAAGTTTTAAATTTCGCAGAAGATGGGAGTGTTCGGATAAGGATTGAACCCCCTCCAGGTACAGTATCACTGAATGAATTTTAAAGTTAAATCACACATTTGTTCTGTTCTCATGGGGGCAAGTTAAATTGTTTTGTTTTCTTTTAAAAGATCTGATTATGCTTCAGAGACTGAGTGGCCAAACACTGGAAGGGAAAGGGAAATATGCTCCAAGAGTCAAAATACAATCTGTTATTCTGACAGTGCCACAGCTGGATACACAAGTAACAAGAGGATACTTCAATGAATCTTCCTACGTCATTCACGTCAGAGCAGCAAAATGTATGTACTGTGCAGCAAATAAGTGCTTATTAATCCCAAACAAATTTAGGAATTTAGATTTTATTCATTCATTGTATTTTCTGTCTAGGTGGAAGGACAGCTGGGAGAACAAGCTAGTGGCATGACAACTACTTGGAATTTCCCAATGCATCATGTATGTGCTGCGTAGTAAATAAAAAAGAAATTAACTATAATGAAGATGAATGCTTTTTACACAAATCAATACTTTGTGTTTTTATCCAGGAGCAAATGAAACTTCATGAGACAAGCACCTCCAGGATTTCAGCAGCAGTTCCTACAGCAGGAGGAGAGACATGTACTCTTCCAGTAAACCCTTACTTGTATGTTGTAAACATCTACAAGGAGGAAATCAGACAAATCATGAAAGAGCATGGAGTCGATTTCGCTGCAGAGGTGAGCGTGACATTTGCAACTCAACGGAGCGATGGAGACCCCGAAAAAGCTGCCTCTGAGTTCACAAACCTTGTTCAGAAATCCTTAGGTGAACTTAGAAACTCAGTTCATCCTCTCAAGTTCAGAGACCCTGAAGAGTTGAAGGACGCACTGAAAATCGTCCAGAAACCTGAGAACAAGATTTTGCTTACTCTTTCCTCTGAAGAAATGACCGTTTGGGGGCCAAGAAAAAGTGAAGAGGCCTTCTGTAAGTCCTTAAATGCAACAACAAGGACCAAACTCTTCTGTTGGAGACTCTACTTGGCTGTCTGAAGACACATCACTGAACATCAGCATGCGCATCAAAGACCCTCTCGTCGATGCTGGACTAACCATGGAGAAGAGCCACTGGAGGCTGATGACTACTTACTTCAGTGAGAAAGTAGCTAAGATCAAAGATAAGTTTGGTGTGGACTTTAAGGTGTCAGAGGTCAGTCGAGGCAACATCGAAGTCAAAGCGTGCTACAGAAGATCTGGAGGAAACGCGTCAATGGAGAGCCACGCTATCAGAGCTCTTCTTCATCTGTACCAGAGGATTGTCACATCACCCATGAGCTTCACCAGACATGGTACCATGAGCAACAATTATCAACCAGAGGGGTCCTACAGTGGACGTGTGTCGAATGGCCAATCAGGATACAGCACGAGCAACACTGAAGCACACAGAGGAGAGGGAGCAAGGGCAGAAGACAACGAAGACGAAAACTGTCCCATATGTCAGGATTCATTTAAGAATAAGAAACAGCTTAAATGTAAGCATGAATTTTGCGAGGAATGCCTGGCACGGGCAGAGAAAAGCATGGGGCCCATCTGTCCTGTGTGCAGAAATGTCTTTGGTATGGTAGAGGGAAACCAGCCGGGGGGAACAATGTCGTGGACATTTGATTCCTTTTCCCTTCCTGGATTCTATCAGTTTGGCTCTATAACCATCACCTATGATATTCCAGGTGGAATACAAACGGTAAATGTCTTCATTTAAATGAATATTTATATATATTTAAAAATTGGTACATTTTGTCCATATTTAACTTGTATGGTTGACAGTTATGCTTATGTCTCACTCTCCTTTTGCAGGAAAAGCATCCAAATCCTGGAAAGCAGTACTATGGTGTTAGAAGATCAGCGTATCTGCCAGACAATAAAGAGGGAAATGAAGTTCTGCTCCTGTTGAAGAAAGCGTTTGACCAGAAGCTCATTTTCACTGTTGGAACATCCAGAACGACTGGGATGGAGAACCAGGTGACCTGGAACGACATTCACCACAAAACCTCAGTGTCAGGAGGACCACAGAGGTACAGTAGCCTTTTTTTTTTCCTTCAGAGTTCAAGTCTAATAAAATGTTGTAAATGTTTCATATTAACCCTGTTCGTTCTCTGTTTCTACAGTTTTGGGTATCCTGACTCGGACTACCTGAGCAGAGTCAGAGACGAGCTGAAGGCTAAAGGCATCGTGTGAAGACTTTGATTCAAAGTGGCTGAGGAGAGTTGTTTTAACACACAGAAAAAAAATAATCAGATGATAATGTAAAGCAGGTGATTACTGGAGTACTATTGAACTATTGTTTGCTGTCTCTCTTCTTCTCTTGTAATTTTTCATATCATCAGTAAAAGTTGCTTTGAGGTGCAGCTGGGAGCATTTACAGCTTAAGGTTTATGTATCATCTTTACCTATAATGCCTAACTGCCTGATGAAGGATTTTGTTAATTTTTTGTTGATTGAAAGAGTTTTATGATTCATAACAGCATCAGAATGACATTTGCAAAGATTAATATAACTTCAGGTTTGCAGTACAGGTGATCCTATTTACTGTTTGCCTAATAAATGATGAAACCAACCCACACTGAGTCGTCAGAACATATTAGCTTGTTTTCTGTTCATTTTTTAAACGTATTTGTAACAGTATCTTAGTTTGTAGCATTGTGGGAGCACGAGAACATGCCAACCAGGCCACAGTGGGAAACCCAGAGTGCAAACACCAGCACAACACAGTACATTTTGGTATAGTATGATAAACTTCATGTTACAAGAAGAATACAAACCTTTCACACATACTGCAGGGACGATTTTTTTTTTACTGTTCACCATGTTTCTGTCGTTTTTTTAAAGAGAAAACACTAAAAACTTGAAAATGCAGTTTTAAAGATATGTTGACATGTGCACGACAGGAATGTGAAGTTAATGTTAATCTACGTGAATATCACAGTCAGTGGTGCCACCACAGATTTTGGAACCCATGAAAGAATATAATATTGGACCTCCATAGGTCACCAATGTAGGCTACAGTACTGTAATAAACCACACCTGCAAAAGCCATTTGATAACCCCAGATATTAACAATAAATGTGTTTTTGCAGGCTGAAATCTGGAGTATCAACATCATAATTTTAACTACCAGCATTATCTGATGAACATTGAGCAGCTTTGCACATTCTACTTATGCATACTAATATTATCAATTTGTATATGGTATACTTTAATATAGTAATATCATATATTATCTTGATGTATTGACAAGAATGTGACTAAAAAAAAAAAAAAAAAAAAACGTAAAAAAGAAAAATTTCCCTGAGGGAGTCATCCCAAGGGGATCAATAAAGTGAAGTGAAGTCGAAGAATGTGACTATCCAGGGAAAAGCTCACTTTGGGTTAATTAAAAGTGCATTTTCTTTTTTTTTTTCTTTTTTCTTCTTCTTCTTCTTCTTCTTATTATTATTATTATTATTATAGCCAGGATATTGTTGATGTGGCCGCTTTAAGTTTTCATGGGCACTTGCCTTTCTAGGGAGAAAACAGGGTCGCAAATTGTTGCTCTCAGTTTCCCTTTCACCCCTTTTCTGCCTGTCTTTACATTTCTGGGACCCTGATTTTGGTTATGTGTCTGTCTGTACAGACCACACAGTCAATGGTACAGGCAGTGCTGGGCGGCTGCTCTGCACACAGACTGGGACTGACTGCAAGTTTTTACCGTTCCTGACTCATGAGCGCAGCCCATTCAGTGACTGGTGGTGTGGCGTGATATGGCAAGCTATCTGGACGAATTTTGCAAAAAGGAAAGGACAACTGACTAATGACTGTGTCCTCTGACAATCTGACAAATATTTATTTATAAAAGTGTCGACAACAAAGGCTGAGTCACTAAACATGGCAAATGCACGGGGCTCAAGTCCCCAGTTCACTACCAGTCATGTTTTGGTAATTTGGTTATCTGCAATTCTCAACTCTGAAGTACAACATGAACTACGGCTGCTGTTTCATTTTTATCTAATCTGTTTTTTAGAGGTCCTGTTGTCAAGTTTAAGGCATTCATTATTTTAGTTTATAATGTGTTCACATGGTGCATACTTTTAATAATGTTGGTTTATCAAATTACCCCAAAGTTATTCAGAAACAGTGGGCTTTGCGGTATTATTCCATCACAGGAACACTGGTTGATCTCTGAGCTTCTGGACATATATTGACACTGCCATGTACTCCAGACACTATTTTCAGTGGGCACCAGGGAACGTTCACAGTACTGTTGGTGGGATGTCAATAAGAAACAGAAAGTGTTTGCCCTCTAACAAGTTAATTTGGCCATGGCTTCAACCTAAGGAGCTAACTTTTGCAGTCACACTGCATATGATGAAACAACAGAGTATGACAAAAAAAAAAAAGTCATTAAATACAGTTTTTTTCCCCCCATAGACACGAGTAGTTGTTTCAGTCAAGTGGTGTGAATATTAATGTGTGAATATTCACAGTGACAGTCTTTAATGGTACCAGGGCTTTTGTAAATTATTTTGTTTAGATGAATTAATCGCTACATGTTTTTCCTTCCGTCATGGTTGTTGTAGTGGAGTTACGGGGCCGAATCCCAGCAGTCTCCAACATCTCATTATAAACCTGCTGAGGTAGATCTTTGTGTGAGTGTGCGTGTTTTAAGAGCATACTGTGAGTGTTCAATCTACATTCAACACTGATTCAGATGATTATATAAAACAAGCAAGTACTAATTCATACTATGCTGCCTCCTTTCTTCTCTTGTAGCTTTTCATGTCATCAGTAAAAGCTGCGTTGACAGCTTAAGCTTAAGACTTTATGGTGTAACATCTATTGTCACTCATTAAGCATGATTGTCTTTGTCTGTCCTTCATTTGTTTATTGACTGATAAAGCTTTACATTTCATAACAGCATCAGAATTAAGCAAAGATTGATGTAACTAATTATTAATTAGAATAAATTTATAACAGTATAATAATGAAATGTGCAAATGTGGGTACATAAAGTTATGTCTACAGTGATCTGATTTACTATTTGCCCTTATAAATAATTAAAACAACTCCACTATATCCTCACGTGGTAAAAAAAAACAAACAAAAAAAACACACAAAACACACTGGCTTTTTTTCTGTACAATTTTTAAAATTTTATTTATAACAATATCTGTTATTTAGTTTGTAAAGTACTCCAGCAAAATTAAACATTATTCTCTTTCCAGAAGAAAGTCTGAGCCTCCATGCATTGTGTACTATAAAAGCTATGTGTCATTTTTCATTAAAAAACAAAACAACGACTAATCAAAAAACAATTCTCAAAATGCATGTATGATTTTGCAAAAATGTTCTTTAGGTAAAATGATTGTACTTCTCTCTCAATTAAAGACAAAACATATACAACAGCATAAAATAACACTTGCTGACAGGTAAGCAAAATAAAAACTTGTTATTGTAGTTACATTAAAGATTGGTGTTACTTTTCACATGCATTAAGATATGGCTGACACATTTCTGACAGAAGCAGCATTTTGGGACAGAGGCTGAGCGTAAGGACGTGTCAGAGCGACCAGAATGGTAGCATTAGCAGCAGCAGGGCACAGAGGAGAGTGAGAGATTAGAAAAAGCTCAAGAAGAGCAGAGAAACGCTAAGGACCAAATGAACATAATGCACTTAAGACTGAGTCATTACAAAACTGTGAACGTACAGACCTCGATCCTCTAACGGTAGAAAGATAAATCTACTCACAAAGCCAGATGCTATCTGGTGTTTACAAAACAAAATGGACCGAAGAAATAAAAGACAAGCAAAAAAAGAACCCTATATCATTTTTTTCCTTCCATTTTACCATAATTGCAGCCCCCCTTTCCTTCTGGAGGACGACCCTTGTAACAGACAACTAAATAATGCAGACATGACAGTGTCCATCAAGGTCTCATATCTGCTAGCACCTCCTCACATCTGTCATCTCCACCCACCACTCTGCCTGGAATGTTTAACCCATGACCAACTTCCTCATTCTCCAACTCCATATTCAAACAGCGAAACGCTTCTCACCCTCTCACTTCAGCAACACGTGAGCTCCAACTGTCATACAATGTGATAAAAACAAACATACCTGTTTTTACATCTTACGGTATAAAGCCTACAGTTTACACTATACCGTAAAATATGAATTCTGTGCAAGGAAGACAACACAATCATTTCATGAACATTGTTCTCTGAGAAAAAATTATGTGGAAATACTGTAGTTGCCATCTGGTATTGACAATTTACATGTGCTATACACAAACGGTGCTATCACAAATCTGTCTCACACAATCTCGCTAAGAACCCCAGCGAGACAACATATGTACCGATTTAGAAAACTTTGAGTTTTGCCTTTCCCGCTCAAAGTTGACACAAACAACAAACAGTTGGCACTGGTGAAATGGAACAATGTTTTTTTCTTTTCTATACAATTCATACAAAAATAAAAAATTAAAATTGCTCCAATGATAGCATCTTTTCTTCTGATTTTCTTGTTTCCATTTCATTTTGCACAGAGGTAGTGGCTATTTAGGTAAAGGGTAAGGGACAAAGTGTAAATTAAAAATCTCTCATAGAAAATGTTATTCATTTTTGACCAGAGGAATCTCAAAAGAACAAAATATAATACTGCAATCACATACAAAAGTAGTCCTTCATTTTTGTACATTTTATACAGTGTTCACACTTTTTATCAATTTTCTCTCACACTTTTTATCAATTTTTTTGTTTTGTTTTTCTTTAAAAGGCAAGAAGAGGGGTGTGTTTGGAATAGCGTGATCCAGGCCAGCAAACAGTCTATGCCAGGGGGTCCACCAGGGGCTCCTCGTCTCCACGTGATAGCAACTCCTTCTTCTCATCCGTGCTAGCCAAAGAGTTGCGGCTGTTGTGAGCTCCCATGTACAGAGTGGCATATACTGGGTTTGTGAAGTTGGTGGGCTGGAAAGGATAAAAAATGATTGATAAGATATTTTATTTATATATGCAGAGACTTTGACATTTGTGTTTTTAATATATTCATGACTGGTATTTTTCTCTACCTTGTCTGGGTCCAGCGTGAAGTCTGCGTCCAGCAGCTCCCCGGCGTCGTCATCAGGCTCGCCCTCGTAGATCTTGTAGGCAGGGTTTCCAATCTCGACATTCATGGCCCCGTTGGTCATCCTTTGGTGCTGGAAGCCCTTGGCCCTGCACAAATAATGAAAGGCACGGTCACACCTTTGTGCCATATTAAAAGTTGTAAGAGCCTAAACAGTGCAAGCAGGAACACAGCCACATTATGAAGGGAGGGAAGAGGCATCACATGACTCTCACCACCATCCAGGCTGAGGGAACTAAGCCACAGCACAGGCACCAACACAAACCCAGCATTCATACAGCCCATGACAGATCCAGACACAGTGGACCCAGATATAGGACTGTTAATGTCTCTCCTTTAAGATCATAATAAAGCAAAAATAGGTCCTGTAAACTATGCTTTGACTATGGTATCTATCTAAGTAAATGCTGGATTTTTCACATTGCATTTTCCAATCTGAGCTTGGAAGAATGCTGTCACACTGTCCATCTCTCACTGTGAGAGACACTACCACGATACAAACCACAGCACAGTACAGTAAGTACAATATGGCAACAGTATGATGGACAACAGTATGACAGATCTACAGCACTGGCTAGTGCACAGACAGATCTATTCAATGCATCTTTTCAATAGATCTGCCCTGGAGCTGCTCTGACGAGGGCAATTTAACAGGACATACTGTAGCAGGATGAGCTACAGCTCCCATGAACATCCGAAAAAATGGCGTGACATTTACCACAGGACCAAACACTGCACAGCAACCAAGACTTATGGATAAGGGAAAGACAGAGAAAGAGAAAGAGCATCAGGATGCAGAACTGAATGAGGGAATGAAAGGACAGAGTAACCCTGGCAACCGTTACCGCAAGCGTCTGGAGCCGGTTTTGCCGGGCCGGCTAGACCTGAGGAGCAGAAGAGATGCCATTACAGAGAGGAGAGAAAAAGTACAGACGGAGGAAAGAAAAGAAAGAGGAGAAAAGGGGGAATGCAAAGGCAAAAAGAGGTCTCGACTGTCTCTCGATAAATGCATTACAGCTACTCACCCTCTCATCCTTTTCCTATACCAAAATAATGCTCCTGCAGCCAGCAGGACCAGCAACAACAGTAGCAGCACAGGTATGACGATGGAGGCTGTGCCTACACACACAAACATACACAAAAATAAGAATGGCACATGGAGAATTATAGCAAAAGGCCGCTGATGTCACAAAAGAAGTGTCAACTTACGCCCGCCCGATGCTGAGTCACTGCCACTTTTGGCTACAGACTCGCAGCGATGCCCTGCCCAGCCAGGTGAACATCTACACACAAGCAGAGAGGGAATAGAGATTTGCATGTATAGAATGATACATTGGAGATATTCAGACTCAAACATTAACAATTATGAAAACACTGTTCCTCACCTGCACTCTGGAAGGCGGGTGACTGGGTTTATGGAACACTGGCCATTAGCACAGTACTCATTTGTATCACAAGTGTAACAGCTGGGCTGAACTCTTCCATTTGTGCATCTATAGAGGACAGGGGGAAAAAATTACATGTGTAAGTTTATATGTGTGTATCTGTCTGTGTTTGCGAGTAAATAATGCATCTGTGAGTGCACTTACCGGCAGGTGAAGTCCGCTGTAGAAGTAAAACTGTTGCTGGGGATGCACTCGCCGTCACGACAGTAGTGGCACTTATCAATCTCACATGTGCTGCCAGTGTACTGAGGCAGACAGCGGCACTGTTTGGAGCCATTTTCACTTTGTAGACATGTACCTTTGTTCAGGCAGTGGCCTTCACAGCTTCCTGCTCACACACAGGCAAATACAGACATAAGCATAAGCTTACCAATCACACATATAATCTATTAGCGGTACTTTGAATGCAATTCTGACATTATTGTTATGTTTCTAATTGATCAGCAGAAGTATTTGAACACTTAAACACTCACTGTACTGGCACTGGTCGCCCAGGAAGTCAGAGGGGCAGCGGCAGGTTGGCTGGTTTCCGGCGCTGACTGTGCAGTTGCCTCCATTTTTGCAGTAATCCTTACAGGTGTGCAGGTTACAGTTTGGCCCCGTAAAACCTGTCAGGCATCGACAGGTAGGAGACCCTGTGGAGGGAAAAACATATGAAGGAATTAACAGATAGAGGAATTAATATGGATGTGGAGAAATAAAGAATGGGGCTATAATATTCATGGGGGCATATCACTCGGCCAACAGCTGCCTATATAGTTTTTCTCTACAATATTATCTTACACTATATAACCAAAAGAAAGATAACACAAAATGCTAAAACCAACTTGCAATGCCCATATCTTACCTGTGGGGGAGGGTGTGCATGTGCCTCCATTCTTGCAGTAGTCTCTGCACTGGTCAATCTCACAACGATCTCCTCCATAATTCGGCTGGCAGCGACACTTTGGCTGCTTGTGGGCATTCAGGAAACAGCTGCCACCGTTCATACACTGGACCAAGCAGGGACCGCTGGGAGGAGCTGTGGACGATGAAGTCTGTCAGTCATACGAAGTGATTTAGACACCATGTCTGCACGTGTTCCTCGTGTGGGGGCGCGTGTTTACTCACAGATAGGAGACAGGGTGGGAGTGGGCATCTCCACACATGTGCCGTTGTCCAGCGTGCGTCCATTTGGACAGGTGCAGACTGGTCCGCTGGGGCTCAGCAGACACAGCCATTCACATTTCTTCCTGTCACAGGGATTAGTCACTGGCAAAGACAAACAGAGGACAATTGTTAAAAAAATTAGCATGATAGCTACCTGCTTTGGTCGTCTCCTCTTCGCCATCTCTGTTTTCGGTGAGTTTCGTCTGTTTTCTACTCACTCTCAGGCTGCTTGTAGCGGTGGTACAAAACCACATCTGTGGCATGGTTCATTCCAGTTGTCAGGTTCTCAATGGGGCCTCTGCCAAACTTATTCACTCGGAAGACGTAGTTGTTGATGTAGGTGACACCGTAGATGTAGTCCTCAAAGACATCGATGCTGAAGGGGTGATGGAGCTCTGTGTATAAACAGAGGGGGCATATTATAGAAGCTCCACAGATGTATATATACCTTCTCGCACTGTCCACCCACATGAAGTCTTGACTAATGAAGACCATTAGTCTGGACTACAACACAAGCTGTGCTATTGTGAATATGTGCCACTCAACTGTTCTTAATGCTGTTTGCAGCCACAACGGCATCGCTGCCATTCAGCCTCACACTGCAGATCAAGGAGAGTTTAGCATCGGCCCAGTACAGGCGCTCGTTGAAGTAGTCCACTGCGAGACCTGTGCGGAGAAAGAGGTTTGAAAAAAGACTTACACTTTGTATTTGATAAAGAAAAGACCATTAAGGAGAAGCATTTGTGTGTGTGCATGTTTTACCAGTTGGCCACTGGATGTTTTTCTCAACCAGCGTCTCTCTCATGGTTCCATCCATTGCAGCTGTTTCAATCTTGGGGTGGTTCCCCCAGTCTGCCCAGTACATTTTCCTGATGGAGGAAATGTAAAAGATCCATTTATCACTGCGGTTTAAATATCCTTAGCATTCTTGTGATTTTCTACACGTAAAGTTTTCCCCTAGTCTCCCAAGACCCGCTCACCCTCTCTGGGGGTCCACGACAATGGCATAAGGCTCATCGATCATGCCAGAGATGAGAGTTTTACGGTGGTGGCCGCCACTTAGCTGGGCCACCTCGATGACATCTCTGCCAGAGTCAGTCCAGTATAAGTTCCCGGCCACCCAGTCAACAGCAATGCCACGTGGCATCTTCAGATCAGGGATCTGAACACAGACACAGGTAAAGTTAAGACCCTTCAAAACACACATGCTGTATACACATGCTTTACCTGTCTTGTTTATGTTTACATCATATGCCTGTGGAAGCAGAAGCACAAGTATGCACACTGACCTCCACATTTGTGACCCTCGAGTCACTTTGGCGTCGGTTACGGTTGCTATTGGGGGAGGAGGAGGAGGAAGGCAAATCATACGAAGAAATGCGCCCCGTGTGCCAGTTTGTCCAGTAAATGCGGTTTGTTTTGACATGCAGGTCCATGGCATCAATGCGCACATTGGCATCGCCCTGGAAGATCTGTTCGTAGTGCCAGTTCGGCATGGAAGGGTCAAGGCTGCGGATCTCACTGTCGTCAGCAATGTAGAGCACTTGTCTCGGAGCTGGGGATGCAAAAGATCATGGTAGTAGAGCACAGAAGTGAAAAAAAGCATAGAGAAATAGATAAACATGAGCGTTGAAAGTGTCAAATGTTGTGCTCACCATCAGCCTTGCAGGTATGATTGATTTTGGTGAAGTACTTGTGGCAGCTGCACTTGTGTGAACCCTTGGTGTTGTTGCAGATGTGGGAACAAACTCCAAACTGGTTACACTCGTTCTTATCTGCGAAACAAGACCACATGATGCACATTACGTACAGTTTAATGTCTTCGAGAGTGGATTTTAGCTACAACAGAAAAAGGGAGAGTGGGAAAAATGGAGAAAGGGCAGAGAAAAAACTGTTACCTTCGCATCTGTTACGTCCATTGGACTGGAAGCCGGGTTTGCAGGAGCAGAAAGAGTCGGTGCCGTTCACCACACAGTGAGCTTCATCTCCATCCCCGCACACCGTCCTGTTACTGTGACAATCATTCAGCACCGTGTCTGCAAGAACAGAAGAAACAGGCGCTCACATTGATAACCACGCGGGCTGCACACTGTAAAGGCAACCTGACTTTGATGCAACTAACCATTCTTATTGCATTTGATTTCGTCAGAGCCGTAGTCCTCACAGTCGTTAAAGTAGTTGCAGCGCAGGACAGAGCTAATGCAGCGGCCATTGGAGCACTGGAACTCGTCCTTTTGACATACTGGGGTGGAAGGAGGCACTTCTGGAGGAGTACAAGGGTCACAGAGAGGTCATTACCCAGATTATCACACGCAAAAGTCATCTGAGACTGTGATTTCGAGTCACATCCTATTGCAATTCATTCTCATGTGACTTTACAGTAGGCTTGTCAGACTTTCAAACAAGAGCAAACAAACTCACGGCAGTTGACTTCATCGCTGTTATCCCCACAGTTGTTGATGCCATCGCAGCGTTTTGATATTGGCAGACACACGCGATCGTTATGGCAGCGGAACTGCCTTGTGGGTGGGCACTGGAATTTCACTAAGAGACAGAAGAAGAGAAACATCAATGAGGAGAAAAGAGTGCATCCAAGCGAGTTGTCGAATGGTCTTCGGGAGTACTGCTGACATGAGCAAGAGATTCTCACCACACTCTTCTGGATTCTCATCAGAGTTGTCTCCACAGTCGTCTTCACCATCACACTTCCAGCCCAGGGGCTTACAAAGAGTGTTGTTGCACTGGAACTCGTCCAGGGGGCAGTGTCTACCCACTGCAGCACCAATGTGAGAGATGAGACAAAAGGAAGGAGAAATTAAAACACATCTTAAGCATTATACTTTCAGCACTCAAGGGAAAACAAGGATGCGCTTCTTACCACCACTGTCACATTTCTCCTCATCACTGCCATCTGAGCAGTCAGAATCCGCGTCACAGCGCCAGCGGATGGGGATGCAATGGCCATTTTTGCACTGGAACTGATCACTGTCACACCTAACATCACATCCGTTCTGGACCAAGAAACAGGGTTCAATGCATTAGTGCCCTCGGTGCGTCAAATTTCATAACAGAATGTGAATCAGGAAGAAAAACGCTAGAGCGACACCTCGTCTGAACCATCAGCACAGTCGTGGTCCCCATCACACTTCCAGCGCCCGGCAATGCAACGGCCATTTGTGCAGGCAAACTCGCTCTCCGAACACTGGCGAGGCACTGAGGAAACAGAGAAAGACAGCTTAGACGAGTGAGAGAGGATCATTAAGCGTAAACAGAGAGCAGAGGGGAAGGAGCAAGGAGAGGCGTAAGGGGAAGGAAAAGAGAAGAGAAAGGTGGGAATAGAGCGGACTACCAAAAGAACACAGGGTGCTCTGTTGAGAGCCAGACGCACATGAATAAAATTCATATCACAGGATTGATTCATGGGGCACAGAGGTGGGGATGGTACAACACTCTGCAGTGTAGCGGAGGAGCTAGAGAAGCTATTGGGACTGAAAAGAGAAAGAAGGGGCTCATAGAACAAAAAAAAAAAAAAATCAAGCTGGGGACACACAGAGGTCTGGGTAGCTGAGGTTGTGGATGGTTGGGCTGAAACTGTGAAAACACCTACCTCTGGCTCACATCAACAGGCCAGTGTGAAATGCAAAACAGACATGAGATGATGTGAGATGTGCAAATGGCCACAGAACTCGTTAATGCAAAACAAAAAGTCTCAACCATGCGTGTAGTCGAGTAAATATAACAGACACACACACACAGTGAAAGGTGATACGTTTCTTACCACTTATAACCATCTGAACAGTTTGCTTACAGTAGAGCTCATGTTAGGTTATAAATCACTGGTTTCGTATAGACAATGGACTATGGTAGCAGCGGTAGGAAAACAGAGGGAACCTACCACACTTGTCCTCATCGGAGTTGTCCCCACAGTCGTTGTCGTAGTCGCACTGCCAGCGGCCCGGCACACAGCGGTTGTTCTTACAGCGGAACTGGTACGGCTCACACGTCCGCTCGTCTGAGCAACAGACAGACATGATGAACCATAAAAAAAGCGCAACAAAACCCCCTTTCTGACGTCCTTTCCCCAATTTCTGCATCTACCGCTCCGTCCTTACCACACTCTTCCTTCGGTTCGTCCGAAGCGTCTCCGCAGTCGTCCTCTCCGTCGCACTTCCAGCGCGCCGGGATGCAGCGTCCCGAGTCCTTGCAGCGGAACTCATCCACGCCACAAGTCATTTGAGCTGCAACAAGAGAGGATTTAATGCATTGGACACGTTGACACAAGACATGGGATTATTCTGTTTGTGTAACAGAGTTAACAGATAACAAACAGAGCGGTGTCACTACTAATGTTGTGAACTGCTCCTGTTGGAGTTCTGATCTCTTCTCCGGTAATGACTGAAAGGATAATGACGCATTAAGTGAACATTTTTTCATCTTGTACTGACATCCTGAGTCAGTTCCAGGAGATGTATTTCTTGAGCAAAGGTGTAATAATTAGCTGTGTCTTACTGCAGTTGGCCGGCTCATCAGATCCATCCACACAGTCGTTGTCCCTGTCGCACACCCACACCCTCGGGATGCAGCGCTTGGTGATAGCACACTGGAACTGGTTGGGGGCACATGTCACTTCCGCTGCACAAGAGACAGACAGGTACTCTACTGAATACAGAAGAATTGCTATCTTATCAGAAATCTCACAAATTTAAAGGACTACAGAGCTAAAACCCCTGAAGACTGCAATATTCATTACATAATAACATCCAGTTAAAGGTGCTAAAATGCAAATTTTGACCTCAGGATGGCGTGGCAGAACAGTTCATGTATTCTTCTTCTGCGGAGGATGAATGCGCTCAGCAAATGTCATGGCAATTACATTATGCAACATCATTTGGCCTAAGGGCGTTGCTAAAGGAAAGGTCAAAATGGACAGAGATCCTCAGGGGAGTGTGAAAGTGTTGAGTAATTTCCTATCTGCTCATTAGATTTTGAAATACAGCATGAGTAAATGGAAACTGTGGCTTAAGGGAGGCGATGGCGGAAAGGTCAAGGGGTCGCTACAAACTGTACGGTTCATCTGGTGGGGACAAAATCTAGCTATGTGTTGAGTTGTGGAAATAAACTGCATTGACCAAGCTTGCCACCCTTAGGCACTGCCACTAGCAGAGCGAAACCTGAAAAATAATAAACTAAGGGAACTTGAAGGGTAATTAGACTCACGACAGTCTTTCTCATCCTCTCCCTCTCCACAGTTGTCCTGTCCATTGCAGCGGAAGATGCCAGGGATGCAGCGACTGGGGTGGGTACATTTAAACTGACTTGGCAGGCACACGTGGATGTCTGGAAACAGAGAGACAACATGAGTGGGTAACGGAGGTTGTGAGATATTATAGGTACGCCTACTGTGAAAGAAAGATTTAAATTCTCTAAGTATGTGTAGGTGTGTGTACCGCAGTTGGCCTCATCAGAGTTGTCTTGGCAGTCGTTGTCTCCATCACAGATGTAGGCCGGGTTGGTGCAGATGCCTGTGCCACACTGGAACTGGCCTGGTCTGCACTTAAACTCAGCTACAATGACAAAACGGAGCACATTATTAACCAGAACAAACAAAGCAACATGTTGCGACAGTGACAATCAGGCTGCGATCAGCACTCACGGCAGTGTGCAGGCTCATCTGAGTGGTCCCCACAGTCATCTTCAGTGTCACACTTCCACCAAAATGGAATGCACTTGTCATTTTTGCAAACAAACTGAGACAGAAGAGAGATGTATTCAGTTTATTTTTCAATTTAAGAATGAGATATTGAAGGCAAATATCTAAAGCAATAGCCTCAAGCTAGCTCACCTGACTCGCAGTGCAGTTGGACAAGCACTGTTTGCCATCGGCTGCTAGATAAAAGTTAGTGGGGCAGGCACACTTGTAGCCCCCTCCAGGTGAGAGCAGACACAGATTGCTGCATCCTCCATTGTTGATTTGGCATGGGTGGTTGGCCACTGTCAGAAAAGGAAGTGCACACAAGCAGAGTGAAGGGCAGAACAGACAGCGACCTGGGCACAGATGAAGATCTACACGTGTTTGTGAGTGACGGGTGACTTGGTTTTACCTTCAGGTTGGCGGTATGGATGGTAGATGTGAATGTCCATCGGCCTGTGCAAAGTGCTGATCAGCACGGTCTTGTTGGTTCCCAGTGTTTTATGAGCTCTATTGATGGACTTTGTCTCCCAGTCTGTCCAGTAGATGTACTCCTCAAACAGAGTCATGGCAAAGATGTGGGGGATATCCTGAACCAGAACTAAAGAGGAAACAGGACAAAGGCGAGTAATGTTTAGAAACGACAACAGGAGAAGTGCACACAGACACCCCACTTCTGTTCATCTGTGTGTTACCTGTGTGTCTGTTGGATCCATCCAGGCTAGCAAACGCGATGTAGTCCTCTCGAGCATCGGCCCAGTAGATGCGGTCATTGACGAAGTCCAGCGTCAGGCCATTGGGCCAGGTGATCTTGTCCTCCACAATGGCGCTCCTGTTGGTGCCATCCATCCCGATCCTCCCTATGTGGGGGTTGTCTCCCCAGTCTGACCAGTATAAGTACCTGTCAGGGGCGTGGTGCATTGGTTAGCCAGTCTTATATATTTACTGTATCTAATTGACAACTGAGTAGACTTAATTTTTGGTCTTTATAAAGTGCACCCAAATTTTCCCAGCTCAAGAAAGTCTTTGCCACTACTTTTTGACCCGAAGCTGTGTAGTGTCACTCTCACCCATAGCGCACGTCCACAGCCACAGCGCGTGGCTCCCTCAGGCCACTGTTGACCAGAACTGTCCGGTACGCTCCATTCAGCTTTGACACCTCAATAGTGTCCCGTCCCTTATCGCACCAGTACAGGTTTCCTCCCACCCAATCCACCGCCAGACCGTCTGGGTTACTTAGTGATGTGCGATGAAGGACCTGACAAATGAGCAGGCAGCATATACTTTCTAACTCTGTGATTCAAACTGAGGAAGTTAATTATTTTTCCTGGGTTTTTGCTGAACATATTCGCATACAGATGAAGATTAATTAATAATTTAAAACGCTGTTTTAAATGTTAAGACCAGGAAGGTACTATCACCACATGACCGCTATCCTCCTCAGACAAGATACCTCGACACTGACCTGGACATCGCTGCCGTTGATGTGCATGCGTCGGATCATGCTGCCCTGGGTGGTCACATCAGTCCAATAAATCATCTGCTGGCGATAGTCGAAGTCCAGAGCCACAGCATTGTTCAAGCCCTGTCAAAACCACAGGAGCCGCATCAGTCTGGGCCACCGATAAACCCGCACATGACTTCTAAGCACTTCAAAAGGACATACTGTATCTGCGAGTCTCACCTGTTTGAGCAGTGTGTAGTTGGAGCCGTCTAAATTGAGCTTCCTCAGATAGTAGCGGTTGGCAAAGATCAGGTAGGGTACCTCATCTGCAGGGAGGGAGACATCATATGTTAGTGGATTTGCCTTAAACACTTCCTGGATGTTATTAATCTTGTCATGTTTCTTACCAGAGGTGGATTTGCATATGGTGGGGTTCTCAGGGCTAAGCTGGAAACCCTCCACACACAGACAGTGGAAGCTGCCGTGCGTGTTGATGCAACGCTGCGTGCAAGGGTAGGTGGTTGTGCACTCGTCTATGTCGACGCACGTCTTCCCGTCATCTTTCAGGCGGAATCCAGGGTGGCATCTGCACTGTGAGGGCGCAAAGCACGGGGCAGGTAAAGACACAGTGCACGCTGCATATTCCACACATCTGTCGTTGGGTAACTCAGGTCAGAATTTCATGGCGTTCACTTACCTTGAAGCCTATTTTAAGGTCTTCACAGAGCTGGGAGCAACCACTCAGCTTGCTGTTCAGGCACTCATTGATAAAGCAGTTGAGCTCGTCGGAGCCGTCGCCACAGTCGTCCTTATGGTCACAGAGCAACGTCTCGTTGACACAGTTTCCATTATTGCAGGCGTACGCGGTGTCGTTGCATTTCTTCTCTGTTCCACGAGAAGAAGAAATGAAATGCAATAATAAAGAGAAAAAAGGTCAACCACTGTGGCTGACTGTGATATTATTTCAGAGCCTCTGGAATTGATTTCACTCAGAACTGTTGAGATTGTTTTCCGAAGAGATAATAAGTATTGGTGTCATTTTCACTTTTATGTGCATTTGCATACGCACTTGTACTGGACGAGCCTTCTCCATGTTTGCTTTGTGTACTGTTGATCCTGTGTGTGTGCTATAATGTTGTTTGTCCCTTGCCTTGGCTGCATTTTTGTTTTCATGTCAACATGGTTACAGAGGCTACTCAGAGGCTATAGAAACTAAAGTGCTTCTGGAGAGGCTGTGTGGATCTAACCTGGCCCGGCGCAGCGTGGGTTCTTGGGGGCTTCGTCTGAGTGGTCGTGGCAGTCAAAGTCTCCATCGCACTCCCATGAACTCTGGATAAGGCAGCGTCCGTTAGCACAGCGGAACTCATTGGCTCTGCACGTTGGATATTCTGCAGTGGGAAAGAGGGTGAAGAGGAGGGTTGAATTTTCTGTTAAAAGCAAGAGTGAGGAGGAGAGAGCTTTCTAAATCGCCCTATCAGGAATAAGAGGTCAAGCTTCCACTCACCACACTCCTGGGACTCATCCGAGCCATCGCTGCAGTCGTTGTCATGGTCACACACAAAGTGCTTGGGGATGCACTGCCGGTTCTGGCACATGAACTCATTGCTGCTACACGTGTTGTTGAACACTGAGGCAAAACAACATATTTGATGAGTGAATGAGATAAATAGGTTTCATTACCTTACAGTTTTTTTTATTTGCCCCAGCCTGCACTCACCACAGCCAGCTTTAACACTCTCGTCAGCCCCATCAGGACAGTCTTTGTCTCCGTCACATGTCCAACGCTGAGGGATACACATGTGTGATCCAGGACACTGGAACGCCTCAGGACTGCAGGTTTTGGTCTCTGTTATGGAAAGAGGTTATTTAAGTTGATTTTGATGCCTTTCTTTGCCCTCAGTATTTGTGAGTATTTTATGAATCAGTTAATTCTATTTTTTGAGTTTTGCAGAGGCAGAATAGGAACTGTTGAATTATTGCTATTATTCATATTTTCCCACAATCCAATCTACTGCTGTCACTATATATTTGGTGCTCGACACATTAGCACTGCTGCGTCTTGTATTTGTATACACTCACTGCACTTGCTGTCCTCATCGCTGCTGTCACCACAATCGTCGGCTCCGTCACACACCCAGCGGTTGGGAATGCAGCGGTGGTTCCCACACTCGAACTGAGAGGCTGAGCAGAATTTATCTACAGAGTCCAGAAAGAATGCATGAAACACAAAATACAAGCGCCAAAACAAAGTAATGGTCTGCTGCACTCTTGTTAGGGTTCTTGCATCTCAACTTACCACAGTGAGCCTCGTCCGCACCGTTCTCACAGTCATTCTCCTTATCGCAAGTCCAGCTCATGGGGATACAACGTCCGCTAGGACAGGCAAAGAAGGGCGTAGGGCACTTTGTTTTCCCGCTCCCTGGCAGAGTGACAGGAAAGTGGCAAATTAAAGAAGGAAACATGAAGGACTTAAGCCAGCATGAAGAGAGGAACTGAATTTACATTGCAATGTTTTTCAAGGAGAATTTCCCCCAAGCCACAATTTACTGGATGAAAACATTCATTGTTTTTGTTCTATTTGGAATCTGTGAAAAAATTAATTTAACTTTTTTCTGCATACAGATTTAGCTGTGAGGAAATGCGTGTATTTCATAAATACCTGGGCAATTTCTTTCATCTGAGAAGTCTCCACAGTCATTAGCTCCATCACACTGCCATGAAGGGGCATAGCAGAGTGTGGTGAACTCGCACTTCTGAAATGTCACTCCCTTCACTCCCAGGTGGAAGTAACTGGAACAGTCTGTGGCAGCTTAACAAAGAGAGGAGCGCTGCTTTATTCTGTAGCCGCTGAGAAAATTTTGGCTTTTTCCATTACATTTAGTCATTCCGACTGAATCTCATCACTTGAACTTACTGCAGTTCATCTCGTCACTGGCGTCCTCACAATCCACTTTCTGGTTGCACTTGCTGGAATTGGAGATGCAGCCTCCGTCTCTGCACTGGAACTGATCGGCTGAGCACAGCGTGGCTGATGAGCACAAAAAAAACACGAGACGGTGTTTAGGTAGAGCATCGTTTGAAAATATTACGTGACACACTTGTTTAACGAAAAGAGCCGACTCACCGTTGCAGAACACTTCATCAGAGTTGTCTCCACAGTCATCCTGCCCGTTGCACCAGGAGCTGTGCCCCACACAGCGTCCATTCACACACCGCCTGTAGCCCTTCTTGCACTCGCGGTTGGCTGAGGACCAGACAGGAAATGATGCAGACTTAAGTTACAAATGTCAACAACAAGAATACGACTGGAGCTGTTTTGAAGGAAAGAGGGAAAAAAAAAAAGATTCCACTCACCACAGTAGGACTGCTTTTCATCAGACTTGTCTTTGCAGTGGGCCATGCCATCACAAGTCAGGGTGTAGTTGACACAGTCTCCATTTCCACATTCAAACTCATCGATATTGTTACATGTAGTGTTGAGGGCTGTGAGGCAAAGACAGAAAAGTGCACTTAGGGAGAGTTGCCTACCCCGAGGCATTCAGCAAAGAAATGTTCTCAGTGCTCATTCAGATCTATTCAAAGCCTGATCTCAGTCTTTGCTCTAACTTTATTACATTAAAGTCTGCACACAAAAGAGGTTCTGCACACCAGGATTTGCAGATTTAATCAAAAATATTTTATTAAAATATCTTAATAAAATGGTGTGCAGAGGAGATCTTTATTTTATCTGGCATCTCAGCATCTCAGGTTTTCTTTTAAGCCAAACTTCTTTTTCACGATTCCCTCTCTTTCATTACCAATGCAGGTGTTATCTTCCAGAAGCTTCCTGTCGCCACGGCAACTGCAGTTGACCCTTCCCTCAGAGGTCAGCAGACACAGGTCCTGACATCCTCCGTTGTTAACTCGGCACAGAGAGAACTCGCCTATGTAGAGATGAGAAAAGTTATGGAGGCCACACCAACCAGCATATATTGACACGCACAGCACACACACACACACACACACACTCAGACACACAGACACACACACGTACACACACATACATATCCGCATACACAGATACGCCTGCTTGAATGTGGCAATGGCTTTGCCTCCGCTACAATACATAATTCAATGTGACTCAATCTAAATGGGATTTGCAGCTATTACCACAGGCTCTCGGCTTGAATGGCCGCTGTGGGTGCTGGAGCGCGAGAGAGTGGAAGTGTACCGAATGAGGCAACTTGAGGGGGAAGATGGACAACGTTATGGCAGGGGGAAAAAAAATGCAGTGCTGCATTGATTTTAAAAGGACACAGACACTGGGACATGTAGAAAAATATGAGTTGGAGACAGAGGTGGAGAAGTAAAGATTAAAGTGAAGGACAGAAATGCATCACAGCACTTGTGTGTGTGTGTGTGTGTGTGTGTGTGTGTGTGTGTGTGTATTATATAGCTGATATTGGGGTTGTGAATGCCCATCGTCCCATTCTGGAGGTGTCTGTGACTCATCTGCTGCAGTGTCACTCCGAAATTACTCCTGTCACCTCGTTAACTGCGGTGTTGACACAGAAAAGAGCCTTTGTTCATGTGTTTAGTGTTTTGGTGGGTGTTTGAATACAGTGCTTGTTTCAAAAAGGCCTAAATTAAAACTTTTCAGCTAAGAACTTTGAAGTTTGTTACAGCCTTTCTACCCTGCTGTTATCGCCAAGCAATGTTAATTTGAGCAGTAATGACATTTCAAGACTGCCAGAGATTTAGCCAAAATTAAACATTTTATTTTTCTATTATTACTATTATGATGGACTCATTTTCATAGTATCTTGACTTGGCAGGTATTAGATCTACTTGATTACCTAAAAAAACAGATATTTTATTCTATTTTTAAGGATTTCACAATTGATTTCACCAGATAATTGATAAAATCACAGTATACATTCATTCACAATAAACAATTTCCACTGTAAGGAAAGATTTTATCCATATCACTCAGTCCTCCACATTATGTACTTCTAAAACAGTTCCTGATACTCACACTCACTCACTCACTCAGCTGGATCTCTCTCTCTCCCTGCAAAAACTCACAGCTATTGGTGTCGTTGGCCACAGCGACGATACCCATTGGCTGCTGAGGTATGTCAGCGCGCAGCACCTTCATGTCTCCTCCCGTGTATTTGTGAGCCCGAAGCACCGCCCTCCTCACCCAGTCAGTCCAGAAGATGTAGTCCCCATACACAGCCAGGCCAAACGGATGCACCGGCTCATTCTTCAACACCACCTGCAGGGGGAGACAAAACCACAGCTGTTACCTCATGCATTCAGGACATTACAGCCTTGCAACAAACGTGAGAACGACAAACAAACGGCAAACATTTCCATTGTGCATTGTGTGCGTCTGCATGTGAGTGCGTATGTCACTCACGTGGCGCCGAGTGCCGTCATACTCGCAGCGCTCTATCTTGTCAAGTGTGGCGTCGGAGAAATAGAGCTTTTCAGCGCGGTGGTCTATGGCCAGGCCGTTAGGAGTTCGGATGTCATTGCCAATGATCACAAGGACGTTGGCGCCGGTCAGTGTGGCACGCATGATACTGGGAGACTGCTCATTCCAGTTGGTCCAAAACATGAGGCTGTGGGTGAGAGTCAAAATCTGTAATGTGCATGTACAGAAATCTTTTTTTTTTTTTTTTATATTTAGGGGTAGTTTTGAACACAAAGAATAATGTTATGAATCAATAATGTGTTAGTTCTAACCCCTGACACTCATCAAGGACAAAGGCTCTGGGGTGGTCATCCCCTGACATGGTGACTACGGTGTGCCTGTCGACGGCACCCCAGCGACTCTGATCCACAGTGTGGCGGGTGATGGTTGAGGTGGTATAGCTGGTCCAGTACAGCATATCCCAGCCCCTGTGGTATGCCAAGCCCTCCACTGAGCCGACATCTGAAAAAGAATGAAGGAATAGTGGGAAGAGGAGACAAGGAAGATTGGGATAAATACAGAGAACAGTGGAAAAGGGAAAAGAAAAAGAAAAAAAGTTGCATTAAACCGCAAAGGGGGAGAAGACACAAGAGACACAAAAAGAGGGGAAGGAAATGAAGCACGTCAATCCCAGTGCTATGTTAAAAGGCCAAGTGTGGACTGTCTGGCAGCAGTATAGTGCTGGCAGACTGCTGTGGGGCAGCACAGAGTCAGGGCTACGGACATGACAGCTTGGTATTAATGACCAAGAACACAGTGTGATTCGAGGCTTTTATCCAACAAATAGCTCACTAAAAAGGTCACAATAACAGTTGCCGGCCAGTGTATTACTTTCCATCGCACTACCTCATCAACAGATGAGAAATAAAAAGTCATTTTTTCTGCTCCATAGCCTTGAAATGAGTAAGAGGTTGTGAGCTTGCCTTGCACAGAGGCCAGACGACAGACAAAAGTAAGCCAAAATGGAGGAACACAAAGTTCTGTAGCAGCAGATAGAGAACAGCTGCTCTGCTGGTGAGAAACAATACAAGTACACATGCACAAACAGAAAATTTGAAAACAACCCCACATTAGATTGCTCAAGTGCCAAACAATTGGTAATAGTTGCCTTCTTGTTACTGTGATGGAACAGTGAGGGTCTAGTGATTACAGCGGCCTTTTCCAGGGCTGGATATGATCTCACTCTATCATAGCTCGGAGCCAGAGGATCAGTGAGGTTCACCACCAGGTGGGACACTTAACACTATGTCTCAACATCTCCAGTGCAATGCTGTGCACATGAATCAACATTTGCCTGGCTCACGCCAGCACACTGGGAATGAAGCAAACTGAGCTGAGCAAAATCCTACGCAAAAAAACAAAACTCCCCTCTGCCTCTCGTACTCATAAATCAATGCCCTACAAATCGATGAGGAGCAACATGAAATCCATTCTCCCCCATTTCCTCTTTCTGTAGTGCTGTTAATGAATTGTAAATTTCTAGCCTGCAGTGCCGCTCTACTCAAATTCCTGCTTTTCTGTTCTGTTTATCTTCACATTGTTGACCCAAGCCTATCTGGGATTCTGTACATTTTGGCTTGTTATTTACAGTAGTACAGATTAGCTGAATTTACAGCACTTGAGCTCAGCTGGTTATACTGACACTGATAGTTTTTTATTACTGTTATCCACAGTAGGTGTGATAGCAGTTTAGTGTTTGAGTGTTTGCAATCAGACCAGCAGTCAATAATTACCCTGATTTCTGAAGGCAAACACTGTTTCAATCTGTTTCTCTCTCATATCCATATCTATGTTCCGCATATGTGTGTATGTGCAGTTACACTTTTAGAAAATGTACAGATCCTTTCAGAAAATGAGAGGAAACAACAGACCCTGGGAAAATGTATGTTTGGCCTCACTAGGCCCTCCCACAGATAGCAGATAGACAGCCCATCTCTCCCCCGCTCTGTGATAATCAGTCCAGAGTTCACCTGCCATTTATTCTGTCTCACCCTCCCTTACTGTCGAGCTATTCGCCTCTCTTCTCCTTCTCTGGTGGAATTATGTTTCTTGGAAGATCACTTCCTTGGAGGCAGGCTGATTGTGGATCGCTGGGCCCGGGCCTGATTGAGATATCACGGGGAGGTGCCGCCTACTCTGAGGTGACAGGAAGTCACACAGTCTGTCGCATTTAGCTCTCAACACTTGGGTGCTCTTAACAAGAGTCCAGGAGGAGGGATGTAAACCCCAGCAGCCAAGAAATCAGGAGCGTATTGAGTTCAACGGAAAGGGTGTTATTTCACTCTCTTTAGCCAATCAGAGGTGGGTTGATTGCAAGGACTAGATTGCTCTTTGTTCACATACAGCACACTGGAAGCAGCTAGACCTCAACTATGAAAATGGACATTGGCTGAATGCTATTCAAAGGACTATTTTTGGGGGCAGTGTCATTTTAATCATTAATCAGAAGGGACATGAATGTACGTAATGTGTGTATGGGTATTTATTCGTGTGTTTAACATCCATTTTCTGATTGTTAAATGTTACCATCAACCCTTATTAATTATTGGAAATCTGTGCGATGTAATCAGCTATTGACCCACAGTATGAGTAATCATTCCAGCATGTATTATCAGTAGTTTTATGGTTGGCTTTAGAATATTTGACCTAACCAAAGGCAAACTGTGTGTTCAACAGTAGCAGTATGACTGGAAGACACCTCCATGACTGAAGACAGGATGCTGCTGTGTAACTCAACAGATTCAGGGGATCCGCCAGGGAACAGCAGTGACTCTGGGCTGGGTAATGTGGAGCGAGTTCTTGTCCCGATATTAGATGCATTGATTTTGGTGTTGGGGCTTGGCGGGCACACAGTGGTGATGGTGATCCTGTGTGGGAGGAAGAGAAGGGGGGTAGGACGTATTGGACAGTCCCCTCAAAGCTCCATGACAGGTACAGGTACAGATGTCCTCCTGTTGACTCTGAGCGCTGCTGACCTGCTTTTGCTCTCCATGCTTCCCTTCCACACCGCTGCCATAGCCATGCAGCACTGGCCATTTGGGGACTTCATGTGTCGTCTGGTGGGCTTCTTGGGATCAGCCTGCTCCTCGGCCAGCGTCTTCACGCTGGCCACGCTCGCTGTGTCTCGCTATCTGACTGTGGTGCAGCCTGCCAGAGCCTACAGCCTCCTCTCCCCTTGCCGGGTGTCTATAGCTGCGGCCGTTCTCTGGATCCCGGCCTGCTGCCTGGCTGCTCCCCAGCTGGTTTTTCGCTCTGTGGGAAACCCACGCCGAGCCCCCGATGGCCTCGCTTGCTTTGCTTTCCTGTCCCACCGAGACCAGCTGATCTATGGACTGTTTCATTTCCTCGTGGCCTTTTTGCTTCCACTGGTCACCATTGCAGTGGCGTACGGCAGCATCTACGTGTTCCTGTGGAGGAGTCAGCATGCCGGCAGGGCTCCCCAAGTAGAACGCTACCAGAGCAAAGTGACTCAGACATCGGCCATGCTGGTGCTGGCTTTTACCGTGTGCTGGCTGCCGTCCTATGGCCTGACGCTGGCCTTGTTAGCAGATAACAGCTCAGGGGCCACTGGGGCCTCACCGCGTTACGGCCCCTTCAGCGTGTTTGCACGCTTCATGGCAACCTCCTCAACAGTGATGAACCCCATCCTCTATGTACTGATGTCCCAAAAGTTCAGACAAGACTTAATGAGACTGTTCAGATCGGGAGACCAAAGATCCAGCGCAGCTGTGGCTGCTGCCTGACAATATTACTATTAAACACCAGACACACGAACACTTAACAAGCCCTGACTACTGGGAATCACAATAAAACGATTACAAGCGATCAAGTTTCATTTCTGAAAGATCTGCATGAAAAGAATGGACACAGCCATTATCTTTATAAGGAAAGTCTAAGTAACAAGACAAAAGGACAGCACTCTCAACAGCGGACATCACTAAACATCTTTGCCTCTTAACAGCATTCACTGGTTGTCTGGATTTTATAGAAGAAGATCAAACCAGTAGCCCAGGGTGGTGCCACAGTGTGATAAGCAACCCTGAATCATGCATTCCTTGTAAAACTTTGGTAAAACATTAACGGTGCACCTATGTTTTCTTGTACTGAGCTAAGGTGAAAGAAAGTCTGTCTGTAGGCCTGTTTATGTTCGTACACTGTTCTCAAAGAAAAAATGTCTTTCCCTTTGTTTCCAGTTTGGTTGCAACTTCAGAATAAAAGCTCCCTAGTTGTGTTTAGATCTGTGTTATTGGGAACTCCAACTGTTTTCTTCTGAAAGAAGATTTCTCACCAGGGTCTGTTGTTTACAACTAAGGCTCCTCGTTATTCACAGAAAAAGTGGAGTAACTAAAAATGACCAATGACAAGCTTGATATCAACTACGGGAGAGGGGATACACTGTTGATAAACTGGGAAATGAGCTGGGCGGAGGCTGAAAGGGTGTTTACGCAAAACTTAAGATGTGGAAATACTCACTCTCTACCACGGTCTTGCGGTCAGATCCGTCATCACTGATCCGCTGGATGTTGCCAAAGTGGATGTCACTAAAGAAGATGCGGTTTGCTCCCTTTCCTCCATCTAATCTGTAATCAAAAGTGAGTGCGATGACATTCTTCATGTGCTCGGGATCTTCAAACGGTTTAACGGGCGCATTCAGGTTGTTTTCATCTGACAGGTGGACACTCTTTAGTATGGTGCGCTCGGAGTAGAGCAGATAGCCATCATAGTCACGGCAGCCGCGACCGTCTTCAGCCAGCATGCCGTGGGCACAGGCGCACGTACGCTGTCCATTTCCACGGTACAGGCAAAGCTGCTGGCACCCACCATTGTTGTCTTTGCACACATTTGTTCCTGTACAGACATGAAATCCATGAATAATCATCAGCCATAGTTCTTTTTCTACAAATTGAAAATTAAATTACACAAAAAATAGACAGTAAAAGGTAAAAACATTTGTTATGTGACATTTTACAATTTTAAAATGAACACTTACCTTGCTGCCTGGCTCTGTTGAAAACCTTAATGTCTTTGAGCTGCACCCCGATGCCGGTCCTCAGAGACACAGAGTCTGTGGCGTTGTCCTTGCTGCCTCTCTTTATGGAGCCATTAGCATGCGTCCTGGTCCAAAGCAGGCAAGCAAAAAAAAATTTAGAGACACAGACACAAAATCTTGCAGATGAGACTGTGGTCAAATATCTCTCACAATTAATCCAAAAGTAAGGACAAGTAAATCTTGAGGAGGTTATTGGTTAGGTTTGGAGTTAGGGTGGTGGGTTTTCTGACCTGTCACTCCAGTAGATGTAGCTCTCAAACACGGACACAGAGAACATGTCCATGTTGTTGTTGGCCAGCACCACCTCCCTGTTCTCTCCGGTCTCCAGGTTGATGCGCTCAATCTTGTCCGTCCTGGCATCACACCAGTACAGCAGATTCTCCTACGGGCATGCAGATGGTTGAGATGGTTGAGATAATGTTGTGATGCAACGTCCACAGTGTGCACTGAAACATGGTGATATGAAAAAAAGAATGCTCTGCTATACTGCACCTCATAATCAATGGAGATACCGTTGGGCCAGCTGATACTGACATTGACCAGGATAGCCCTCTGAGAGCCATCCAGACGAGACCGCTCAATACGAGGGTACTGGCCCCACTCTGTCCAGAACAGGTATCTACACACACACACACAGACAGACAGACAGACAGACAGACAGACAGACAGACAGAGCAAAGTGCAGAGATAACTTCAATAATTAATAATGTGAGAAATTACAGAAGCAGAAGCTAACGACAGCTACAGTAGTAAGTGGAGCTAGACCAAGTGTTGTTTCCTCTCACCCTTTCTCAGGGTGAACAGTGATGGCACGAGGCTTGTCCAGGCCCTGGGAGATCACCACATAGCGGAAGGAGCCATTCAACCTGGCCACCTCAATCACATCAAAGCCTTGGTCCGTCCAGTAGATGTTTCCTGGGGAAGACAGAGGAAAAACAACTGTGTTCTACAAGTGTAATGTAGAAGACATTTACCCTGTATGACCTCATTTTTGACAATCAACATAACAAAGTTTAAATTGACCTAAGCAATAAGCTATTCATAGTTCAGGCATCTCTTTCTTTTTTATCCCCTGTGTATCTCTTTCCTGTTTTCTCAGTTAGTACAATAGGTTCCCCTTCTTTGGGATTTCTTCTTTCCTACTGTGCGGTAACAAATAATGACAGAGCCTGTACAAGGATGATACATATACTGACTTAAAAAGTGAAACACAGCTTATGAGTATGTGTGATTGATACTGTTTGAGTTCCACAATTTTGGTACACTATATTTTTTTCACATGTCTGAGGTGTCTCACCTGCTATCCAGTCGACAGCGATGCCCTCTACTCTGCCGATGCCATTAGTGACCACATCCTCTCTCCAGGTCTGGTCTCTCTTGGCCCTGCTAATGGTGCTCAGGCCCATGTCCACCCAGTAGATAGTGTCATTGTCTGTAAAAGCAGTGAAACAGTGTAAGAGTTGTATTAAACAGAACTTTCCTGTACTCTTATAAAGTAACACACACTAAATGCAGTGGTAAATTAAACTGACTGTCAGCTACATCAAAAAGGCAAAACACCTTCATCCTGGGCTAATTCTTCCTTATGCAGCATTTGAGAGAAAAAAAAATGTAAACCTCTTACCAGCATGGAAATCTATGCCCACAGCCAGGGAGGTGCCTGACACTGGTACCAGGGCATCAGACTTGTCTGATGGGTCCAAAGGAATACCACGTATGCCTTCATGCACAGAGTATAGCAAGAAAGAGCCAACACCTGCAGAGAACAAATAAAATTCCCCATTTTAAGCCATGCAACATTTCCATCAATTCTTGGAAGCAAATTTGGCTAAATCAAGAATGCATTATGCGTATGAATGTGTCGTACCCTCGCAGGACTGTTGCCCCATGCGCAGGCTGTATCCTGCAGTGCACATGCAGGCCCTGGTGGTCGGGGAGGTAGGGAGACACAGCTGGGAACAGTCTCCATTGTTATTGCTGCAAAGATTGGTGCCTGGGAACACAAAAGCTCCAGAATAAATACACAAAACAAATCAAAGAGGAGTTACAGAGACATAAACAGATGTGCTTCGGCACAGATAAACAGCCTACATGCAGTAGAACAGAACAGACCTGCAATGAGACAAGGACATATTTTCAGAGCCAAACATATTCTTTTTAACCAAAACAAATGTCACTCAGAAAAAAGTTGGTGTGGCAGCCAGCCCTGCACCTTTCTGCACAGTTTCATTGTAGATTTTCATGTGCATCATGGGGGACGTGCTGTTCCTCAGGACTTTCCAGTTGCCGCCGTCCTTCTTGTCACAGGTTCCTATCTGGTCAGTTCCTTGATCTGCCCACCACAACGTCTCTCCTAAAGGACAAAACACACAACAGCATGCTCAGCCTCCATTAGAATAAGTCACTGAAAGAGCCCTCAATCATAACCCATCATTTAAAGATGCACACATGCATTTGCAACATATTATCACATGTCATGGTTCAACCTTTGCTACATACATCACTGACTAAAAATTAGCACTTTCCTGAGACCTACCCATGATAGCAAGAGCAGTAGCCTTGGTCAGCTTGCCCTTTACCCCCTCGAGCACTTCAAGTCCAGAGCCGTCCAGTTTACAGCGGCTGATGGTGCTGTTCCCTGAACTGATCCAGTACAGCTGCTCGGCATCAAAGTCAATGGAGAGTCCTGGAAAACAAAAGAGAGAGGATGAGCTGATGTGTAATGAGCTGCTGCATCACTAGCGTGCACTGTCTCCGCAGTCGCACACATCGGTATGGCGTGTCACTCACCGACGGGGCCTTTCTGGTTAGGGAAGAGGATGCTGCGGTTGCTGCCGTCTGTGTTGGCCATGTTGATGCTGTCCCCATCTGTCCAGTAGAGCTTCCTGTAGGAGGCAGGCAGCGGGAATCAGTAAATTTATGGCATGCCTTGACAGGAGGGAGAATTTTATTTTCAGCACATCTCAATTTGCGTTGTTGACCAAACTTGGTCAATAGGCCACCAAACAAGGTACCAAACAATGTACATGCTAATTTGGGCAGGATATGATTTGGGCATGATGTACAGCTTAAATGCAAACAGCTCTCAAGCTGCATTCTTGCTGCAAGCTTTATCATGTGATGCATGTTGCGCCTCTTGTGATAGCTTTTATAATTATTTTTGTTGGTTGGCTGTTGGATGTCTTGGATGGCTTATGTGGCTGTTTTGCGGTTGTGTATAAGATCTTATAAAATGAATTATTTTTTGAAAAAGAGACTACCTACTTATATACATTACTAACAAGAGAAGTAGTGAAAAAAATACGAGATGAAATGAGAACTAGTGACCTAAAAATCCTGCAGACTCTGTGGAGCATCTGCTCTGTAAATCACACCAAACCACATGTGACTTTAATCAGAATCATGAAAAAAAAATGCAATATGTCCTTTTCAATTTAAAGTTCAACAGACACTGTTGGTTGAAGTTGAAGAAGTGGGAATAGGGCTGAGCTTGCAAACTGGATAGGGGAGACCTTTTGAAAATCTTTTTCAAGGCATTCAACTCAGCAGCAGAAAAATTACCTCTGACTCGTCATCCATCACTCTCACACACCACACACACTCACATAAACACCTTTTCTTTGTCTTGCTTGCTCCTCAGACCGGTCAAAGTCCTCAATGAACAGTCATACACACACATGCCGAGTGGACAGGACAATGTCATAGTGTGTCACTGTGTTTAAACTGCATGTAGTCTGTGTCTAAAGGGTATCTATCCTCTTCCCCCATCACCCACTTCCTGTTAAATCCCACCACATCCACCACACCCTTCATTTGTTTGTTAACGTCCCTTTAAATAAAGATTTTAAAGCATTTAAACGCCCACATTCCCGTGTTTTTGCACACACAAACACACACGTAACTCTGAGTTTGTCCCTCCCTGACTTTCTTTACCCCCACCCACTCCTGGACGTATTCTGGGCAGTGTGTTTGTGTGCCAGAAAGAGGAGACGGGCCCAGCATATGGATCCAGCATCTGCTTCTCATTTTCCCCCTACGCCAACAATGCTCAGATCGGAAACATTCCTCCACTTAAGTAGGCTAAGTCTTTAAAAGAGAGGAAGGAGTACACAAAGGAGGCCGAGACATTTCTTTAGAAAATATCCTTTCTTCATCCACCTCAAGCACTCAAAAGCACACATATTCCTGCAGGACAACACTAAATATATAAATGCAAATAGTCTGTCTCCACTCTGTTGGCAAGAGGAGAGGCTGGGGTCAGGTTGTGTTCGGGGCGCTGTGGGGGATGAGGGAACACAGGAGGGAAAAATGGACATTTGCTGAAGAAGGCAGAAGGGGACAGGATGTAAGATAAACATGGAACAGAAAGCGACAGAGACGCTGGCTGTGAATAATTCATAGATAGTCTATCTGAGCGCAGGAGCTATCATTCAAAATAGAAATGGGCCAAGATGGAGAAAGTGAGCGACAGAGGGGGAACGATGACGCGAGGGGAGGAAAATTGGAACGACTGTCAGAGGTCGGCGGCCATCTATACCAAACTACTCTGCCTGTCATCGCTGGCTGCAAACAGAGGGGAGCCTGACAGCCAGACATTGCCTGAGTTTGTATGATTGTGTATGTGTGTGTGTATGCGTTATGGGTTAAAGGTGGAATCAGGAGGGTGTCTGACAGCAGGTTCTGAAAGCTTCATTTTGACTAAGTGTGACAGTTTTGATACGTACTTGAGGTTTTTGTGTGTGCGCGTGTGTGTGGATGACCAACCCCAGTATTGGATGCAGCACTAGACAGTGCGGTTTGTCCAGGCCCTGGATGACAGCATTTTTGAAGGAGCCGTCAAGTCTGGCAACATTAATCTGTTTCTTATTGGCATCGTAACTGGTCCAGAACAGGTTTCTGGACACCCAGTCCACCGCCAGGCCGTGAGCGTTGGGCAGATCTGGAGAAAGATAAACAAGCAGAGCCATTAATCAACCTTCTCGTGTTGTGTAAGAACCCACAAAAACACGGCTTTTGCAGCACTGTCTAATTCAGAAATTTGCACTTAGTTACTGTTGCTATGCCTGTCGCGCTTTCCATTGTAGCACGTCAGTTTATAATGATAACCAGCAGATCTACAACTTAAAATTCAGAGGAAGTTTGGATCTATGATTTCAAACAACAGCAGGCCTTTTTTCTAGCCGAGAAAACCTTGATTTTATAGACTGAACTTATAACTTCCACCAAGAGATTTTATCAGCTGTAGGTAGATAGGTAATTAACACAATTAATAACTCTGTCACTTGTTTAAAAAAACTGACTAACTCTGACCTTTGAATGTTTCTAGACTCAGAAATCACAAATAAAGAACCATGTAAAAGGTCGTAGTCATGCACTTGATGGTTACACACTGCATGATATCAAGCTAAAAACTGAGACTGGTCCATTCTAGTATCAGTGTTTGAAAAATAAACTATGAGAAGGGATTATAGGGATCACATTTTAGTCTTTTGACTAAATAAATCTCAGAATTACAAAAGTATTGTTTTACACACAGCTATGAGTGATGGATAGTGTCTACTTGGAACAGCAAACCCAACATTTAAAAGCATACTGACATAATATCCAGATGAAAGTTGTTCAAAACAATGTGCCTGTTTAAA
Organism: Scortum barcoo; assembly: GCA_023238725.1. Taxonomy (NCBI): domain Eukaryota; kingdom Metazoa; phylum Chordata; class Actinopteri; order Centrarchiformes; family Terapontidae; genus Scortum; species Scortum barcoo. The sequence continues at coordinate 18,439,961 of CM041537.1, forward strand.
AAAAAAATAGTAAAAACTATGAGCCTTAAGTGTGGTGTGTGTTGCCTCCTCCATACCAGCGGAGACCACAGTCTCAACTCCGGTGCCATTGATGAAAGCTCTCTTGATGGTCTGGGTGCGGACGTCTGACCAGTAGATGCGGTGCTCCAGAGCGTCATAGTCCACCACGGTCACATTGTCAATGTCAGGCACAGTGAAGGAGATGATGTAGTTGTAGTAGGGGTTGTCGATGTCCACCCCTCGGATCTCGATCTGGCGAGCGTACAGCAGGAACTGACGAGACTCTGCAGGGTCACAGGGAACATGTCGACATGCATCCTTCAGTGGTTCTTCACAGCTTCAGCATTCAATGGGAGTAATCAGGAGTTAAACGCAGCTCAGAGTCAAAAGTCAAATGCATGAGCGCACACTAATACCAGAGTGGTGGAGATAGGTGGTTGCAGCAAGGATGGCTGCGTCTGAGCATTATTCCTGTCACTTGAACAAACCGTTAATCCAATAGCATCTTTGACTCTAATGATTGTGTCTGGCTGGCTAACTCAATAGCGCAGCTGTGACAGTGGGTGCGAATTCAATCAGTGCAGATGCATTACAACTGCATTGGTCTCAACAGCCCTATCATCACTTAACCGTGTGCAGCTTAAATGATAGACAGGAAGAGAGGGAAAGAGACCAAAAGAGGCAGAGAGTAATGACAATGTCAGGCTGTATCGGCCAGGCCAGACTAGGTGGTGGATGTGGAGGGCTGTGGCTGATGCCTGCATCAGACAGAATGGGGCTCTCCATTCCATTACCCCTGAAGATAATAGAAAGTGCCGCCCTGAATACTAAACTCACACGCTGAATAAACAGGCCCGCTCTCACTTTTCACGGACAGACACTTCAATGCGCTCCAAAGCTGTCACAGCAACAGCACCTCAAAGTGAAAAAAAGTCTTGATTGTTTAATCCTCTCTCTCTTTCTCTCTCTCTCTCTCACACACATACACAACACAGAAATAAACGATTCTGCAAGGACAAGGATTACACTGTGGCATTCAACAACGACTGTCTGCCTGTTCAAAGGGGAATAAAAAGAGTATGTTTTCCACAGTAACTGCACTCATGTATACATGTGTTCATGCTTACCGTAGCAAGTACGTTTGTCCGGGCCCAGCTTCATTAGGTGAGGGCAGGCGCACGAGAACGTCTGATTGTAGTTGATCAGGCACAGATGAGAGCAGGGGTTCTTGCCGGCTTTAGCCTCACAGGGGTTTGGAGCTGGGGAGAAGAATGAGAAGAATCATTCAGAATGCATTCCTCTGACATCTCATGAATCAGCGTGTTTTCGTTCTCATAATGACTATACTGTTACTATGTGTATATGTAGTACTATATACTACCATGACTATATACTACTGTGTGTGTGTTTCTCACCCTGCGGCTGCCTGGATGGATGGTAGACCTGAAGATCAAAAGGCTGCGTGTTGGTTCTCTGGACCACGGTGACGTTGCTTCCTGTCCACTTGTTTGCCTTGGCCAGCGTGTTGGTCCTCCAGTCCGTCCAGTAAACCTCTCCGCCGTACATTGTGACGGCAAAAGGATGCGACAGATACTCGTGTCCCCTCAGAACCTCAATTAGCCCTGAGCCATCGTACTTGGCTGAATAAATGGCGTCAGACCTGCACAGCATAGCACAAGTTTTCCATTAATGTCTTGCTACGACTGAAAAATTCTCAAATTCAAGTTGTTTGTGTGAGTTTGTTAATGTTTGTGCCCTTTTCATTTTCCTGACCTGGCATCAATCCAGAGGATGCGGCGCTCTAAATAATCCACAGTGAGTCCATTCGGCCAGCCTCCGTTGCCAGTTTCCTTGTGGATGGTTTTCCTGCCTTCTCCACTCATGGATGCAGCTTCAATCCTGGGCAAGCTGGCATCCCAGTCTGTCCAGAAAAGGATCCTGCAAAGTCAAGCCACACCGTGGACATGCGGTTATTAAAATGATAAGGCACAACAGATTCAGGAGCAGGTATTCACTTTGAATACCATTGCACTTTGTCATAAATGTGTTTGATACCAGCAGCAGGTACTGTAAGCAGTGTAAAAGTTACCCGTCCCGGGGATCCAGGGCAATAGCTCGAGGATGCTCCACCTCCCCGGCCAGCAGCGTGGTCCTCATGGTGCCATCCAACTTGGCCACCTCAATCTGATCCAGGTTGCTTTCTACCCAGTAAATGTTCCCTGCTATCCAATCCACTGCCAAGCCCTCGGGGGTTGCCAGCCCATACTGTATTACCACGTCGAAGCTGGTTAAAGCTACAAGGACAAATTAAAAAATGGTTTATATTCTGTTTTATTTGCCTTTTGAAACTGCCTCACTTGACGACGGATAAACGATATGTCCTCTCACAACTTTCTCTCTTCTTATGAGGACTACAATGGAGGTAACATTTGCACTTTATTGTCTTTTTATGAACTGAATGTTGTTACCTTTGTTTGTAAAATGCATCTATCTAACCATCTCATACAGCAGTAAAGAAGTAATAAGCAGGATGTTGGGTGAAATAGTTCATATCATCCATCTTTGTTTAACACTGCAAGAGAAATCTGATCTAGTCATGTTTCATCTTACCACTCATTAAAATAAACATTCCTTCGGGTTGCTTAAGTTTCTTAATGAATTCACACAGTATTCCAATATGTACAGATAAAGGTTTCGGAGGCTGGCATTACTGATGGCAACATTTCAGATGGTAGCGCAATCCGGAGCGCTGATCTGCTTTGCTTCAGTGTTTACAAATTATGTAAATGTGATCAAGCTATTTGGATTCACAGCTAACATTGCATCACAAACTGTAATTCCTTTTAATCAAATGGCTGGATGCTATGTGGGAACATAGAACACGTGTCAGTCCGATAAATGAAATAAATGAAAACACAAAAAAATACAGTATTGGCTCAGCAGAGGGTGTGATACTACAATCACAGAGTGGGCCTTTAAAAAAAAAAAAAAACTAAACATGTGGTGTCTTGCCGGGCTAAAGAGACATATTTTCCAGCCTCTTTCTGTCCCTTTCATTTTCCATTGGGTCCCTAATCAGAGGAACATGTCTAATTATTTGAAACGAGTCATTATCCTGTCTGGAGCGATAAAAACACACACTTACTGTATGTAAACCTACTGGCTGTGCCTCGCAAACGTGGCACACACACTTACTGTACATGCAAATGTGACACGACTTTTACACATGATTTGTTCACTATAGCTGCTGCAGTGATGATAGGGCCTTGTTTTCCATGCACACTGGCCATGATGGACAGGTCTGGCCTTTATTAAAACCACATCTGATTTTCTGCTCACAGGAAGTCACACTGACAGCACCAACAGAGTAGCTTTACCATACATGCTGCCATTTCACCTGTTTTCCTGGTTGTTCTCACAAATAATTTAGGCACAACAGAACTGTGTATAAATATATTTGCCCCGTGTGCAATGCCACGTTTAGAGATTAAAATTTTATGACTCATAAAAGTCCCTCTAATCCAGTAAACCCACAAATTCAGTACTCCAGATGTCTGTATTCACTTTATCTGATGGCACTGTCTTAATCATTATGTGCTGATGTGTGAATGTTATCTCTATCTGCTGATGAAGACCATGCGATTGGGCTGAAAGCCACAGGAAAAATCCAGTAAGCAGACCTTAATTGTATGTCAAAGCAAAAATCCTCAGTATGTGCTGTTTAATCCACCATGAGACAAACATAGCAAATGGTACAAAAATGTTTCTTTTTTTAGCGAATCGATCATGTTGAAAATTCTCACCTCCATTCTCTAACAACTTCCCTCGATAGATCTTGTCCTCCACCACATCAGTCCAATAGAGGGCGTTCTGGCTGAGATGGAAGTCCAGGGCGATGGTGTTCCTCAGGCCTGGTACCAACACACTAAACTCCCCTTTGTTCAGATCAATGCGGCGGATCTCGTGGCGGTTTGAGAAAATGATGAAGGGCTTGAAAGGATCTGTGAAAATAAACATGAAAGATCAGCAGCCACCTTTAAGAGGAAAACCAAGCAGATGGTGAAGTGTTAAAACCCTTCGCTTGGTCACTAGTGATTGTTACTCAAAATGCCGCAGAGCCACTCTGCTCCACAGCCTGGAAACTCTCTGCAGTGTGTGACTTGTCAAATGAAAGAGGGGCTGTGTTGAAAGTGGCTCTAATCCTGGGTAATTAAAACGCAGTGTAAATAAGACAGAAGTTATCTGTACCTAACAGGCAGCCAGACAGGCAGTAGGATGAATGACAGGGTGCTGGTGGCTAGTCTCTAAGACCTGGCAGTGAAGAGCACAATCATAAATTCATATTTCCTCATTGGCTAGTTGCAGCACGGAGAGAACTATATTCTTTATGTGGATAATAAAATTCAAAGCTGATTTAATGTGACAGAGCACTTTCTGTTTTTTTCACGCCTTGCCCTTTCGCTGACTTTAACAAAAAGCATATCTGCTCTTCACTTTATTATTTAATATTTCAGACTCTTTTCATAGAATAATAATGACAGCTAGGAAGCAATGCTCAGGACTTTTTATATTTTCTTGGTGAACCCTTTCCTCCATCATTTACTTTTGAGAGCGGCATTTAAGCATTTCCTCTTTTCTGTCTCCAGGGCTCTGTCTATTGTCCAAATGAGTATCACATTTTGGCACAGTGCATCTTCTCCAACCGCACAGTTTCCTGCATGGGCGGCCTCTCCTCCGCTTGATCCCAAACCCACACTACACTTCTTGAACCCTGACAAAGCCCAGAAACCAGTCTCGCTCTCTCTAGCTTCCTCCCTCACTGCCCAGCTAGCATCAATCAAATGTTCAAATTCTTAACTGATGTCTTTTGAGCTTCCCCTCTTGTACTGTCTTCCCTTACCCGTGCTCTTGCAGTTCTCCATGTCAGGCTCCAGTTCCCAGCCCTCGTAACAGGAACATTTCACACTGAATTTTTCCTGTTCACAGCGTTGACTGCACTTAAGGTGTTTGGCACAGAAGCTCTGGATTTGACAGGTCTTGTTGTCGGGCCCTAATTCCATGCCCAGTGGACAGGAACAGATCACCCCCTCGCCAGGGGCCACTGTGCAGTTATGGCTGCAGTCGCCATTGTCCAGCGAGCACAGGTCTGTGAAAGATAGAGAAAATCAGAGGATGACTGATACAAAGGATGTTGTAGCTGCACAGAACTGTTATCAAACCATTGAAGCTATGATTTAAGATGCCGAGTTCTCCTTGCCGTTGTGGCGTTTCCCTGCGCTGTGTCTCTTACCACAGAGTTTCTCATCAGAGCCATCTGGGCAGTCATCGGTGCCATCACAAAGTTTCTCTGCAGGCAGACAGATGGTGGAGTCGTTGGCACACACATGGTGAGACAGCTTACACACCAGCGATTCACAGTTGTCCTCGTCGGAGTTGTCCTCACAGTCGCTGTCCCCGTCACACACCCAGGCTTTGCTGATACAGCGTGCTATGGACAGAAGGCGGGATTACTTTGAAAATAATTACTCAAACTGACTTTGTGTTCTCTACACACTAGTGTGCGTGGAGCATGGTGTCCTCACCAGAGTCCCTGCAGCCGAATTTGACAGCTGGGTCGCACATGTGTGTGACGCCCTCACAGTTCTTCTCGTCGCTCAGGTCCATGCAGTCGGTGTCCCCGTCGCACCGCCAGCGCAAGGGGATGCAAAGGCCGTCCATTCGACACTGAAACTCGTCTGTGTGACACCCTCCAGGGGGACGCGTGGCTGCGGGAAGAAAGACCTCATAAGACTCTGAAACGACATTGTCTTCAATCCTTGCGTGCATTAATCAAGTTGGGACACACAGCCTCAAGCAGAGACAATGCATCAAAGACGGAGAAAACAAAGACTAATGAGCTGCCTGTTACAAAATCTGGATGGCAACAAGTCTTAGCAACAAGACTGAATAGATTCAAGAATGCACTCAGAGGGTCATTGTTTTAGGCATAAACATCAGCTGGAGTGAATCAGTTTTTCAAGGTTGCTCTTAAGAGAAGCATAATAACTAATAGATCATTATAAGTAGGTACATTTAGGTCGCATGTTGTTGTAGTGTAAAAGAGAACAGTTATTACATCACTCACTAAACCACTAGTGAGAGTTATTAGGTGTCAGTGGAGGTACCCATTATATTGGTGCCAGTGTGACTAATAGGGACCAGGGATCCATTACATCTACTGACTAAAATGTAAATTCCAGCTATGATTTTAGTGCCTGGTACACTTCTGGGAATAAATGACAAAACAGAGCAGAGATGAAACCATCCACCCATGATAATAACAACCACTTGTCACAGCTGCATTTCATAAATACCGTTTAAAAAACAGTACAAGTAGCCACTTGTTTGTGAAAAAAGAAGTACAAAAAGTAAAGTAAAAAAATACATTAGCTTTTCATGTTGACTAGTTACTAAATGTTCTTCTTGGGAACTAGGGGTTGTGTTCTCTTGACGTTTTCTTCATTGCATCATGTGCCGTAGTGGTATAAAGACATGCTTTTATAATTAACATGTCTCTAGCTATTCCAAAAGTTGTAAAAAATTACCACTCTAGTTTTTATATGAAACTGTTTGACAGTTTGGAAGGCACAGTTGCAAGCACGGCAGCCTAATTTATTGCCGCAGTGAGCATCCTAACCAGGTTTAGGAATCCCCACCTAATTGGCAGGCTAAGATACTGACCCTGATTGGTGCAGTTTGCGTGGGTCTCGTCGCTGTAGTCCCCACAGTCATTATCTCCATCACAGGTCCAGTAATCAGGGATGCAGCGGCCGCTGTTACACTTGAACTGAGCGCTGGAGCAGGAGTGGCTGCAGCCTGCCTCATCACTGTTGTCCCCACAGTCGTTATCTGGAAAACAAACACAGTCAAACAACACCCACTCTCTCGCATTATGAGGTGCCCACAGCCTCAAAGGGGAAAAAATGTATATATAAATAGGCAAGAAGCTATTGCTTTTCAGTTTTTCTCACAATTAACACAGTGACAGTGAAAACCATGGAATACAAATGAAACAGAATGTGAGAGGTGAGAGAGTGAATAATGACAGAAACTGCATAGATCAGACCATGCACCATGAGGGAATGTACCAAGCGCTGATACATTGAGCTTGGCAGCAGAGCATCATAAGCACTTTTTTACCCATACTAATGTAACTTAATGTATAACCTCTTAGTGTATTTTATAGCATTTAATTTCATGGTCATCAGGGAAAGATAATTTATTATGTGTTTAAACTACTCTTATCATTCATCCTGGCATTCTATTAAATCTATAAGGCAGAGTGAGTTTCTTTAATTCGATTGCTAATACAACTACACTTTTAGTTTCCCATGTATTTGGCTGACTGAATAATGTATTTACGATTTATCAAATCTAATTAAGCTTCAAACTTGTGTGCAGAAGTCTACTGTCAATGAATGGCAGCGGTTTTGGCCTCAGGCTTGTGGCCGTGTCCAATCAGCAGGAAAGCAGCCCTAACCAGTCCTAGACCTAGGCTAGCATCGTGGCTGTTTTGGTGCATGTCGATCTATGCACTAACCGGTCAGGTTCGGACAATTCAACTCATCAGAGCCGTCCCCACAATCCTTTTCTGAAAGACAGAACCAACGGAAGACAGCAGAGTGGGCGAACGGCACAACACAGAACAACAAAACCAACAACACAGAACAACAAAAGACAGGAGGGGAGGGGCGATAAAAGGGTAACAACACACAAAACGTACAAGGTGGCAAAAAGAGGAGTGTGTGCCGATTTAAGGCTGGTGGCAAAACGTGCAGGCCATGACAAAGGAGAGCGAGGATGTTGCCGCTGTAAACGGACGAACGGGGGGAAGAAGAGGAGAACATAAAGACTGGACACTAACCATTATCGCAGCGCCAGTTTATGTTGATGCAGCGTCCGTTGTTGCAGGTAAACTGGGTGAGTGGGAAACATGTGGGGTAGGCTGCGGACACAATTTTAGTTTAGACACGTTGCTGATTACACCTCCTAAACAAATGACCAACTCAAACGTCAAAACAACCTGTTCCAGCAGCTAGAAATGACCCTACAGCTACAGACCACTGTAAGAGTAAGAATGAGTTGACCAACCACAGGACGCGGGTTCATCTGACCGATCGCCGCAGTCATCGTCCAGGTCACACGTCCAGGAAATAGGGATGCAGCGCCCACTTGCACATGAGTACTGATTAGGTGGGCAGGTACGAGCTAAAAGACGACAACAGAGTTAATGTGATGTGTGAGTAACAACAACAACAAAAAACACCTGTCACACTTCGGCATGTTTGGTTTTGTCACGTACCCGAGCAGGTGGTGTTGGATTCGTCCTCATCATTTCCGCAGTCATTGTCGCCGTCACACAGCCAACGCAGAGGGATGCAGCGGTTGTTCTTGCACTTAAATCTGTCTGTGGGGCAGGTGTGCTGGTCTGGAGAGGAGAGAGGATGCATTGAGGGTTCAAGAAAGAAACAGTGAGTTTGAGTTTGAGTTTGTGAGTTTGTTTAAGTTTTTTTTCTTTCTTTCTTTTTTTGGACAGGCTTTTATTTTGTCTGGGAAGGGAACATGTCTGCACTCCAACCACAGACAGAGAGAAGCAGACAGAGAGCTTTTCCAGATCCACAGACGTTGCTACATTCCTCCTTGCACAAACACACGCGCGCGCACATACACACACACACTTGTGTATCATACACTTGCATATACACAAAATTAGTACATATAAACACATACTCACTAGTTTCAGAGGCTGCTCTCTCATTTCACTCTGGCATCACCAGACTGTCAAACTGAGACTGCCAGAGGTCATCTGACTCAGTAGCAGCAGGAGGGGTAGCTGTTACGAAACCATGTCAGACGAGGTGTGTGTGTGTGTGTGTGTGAGCGCGTATGTTAAGTGTTAAGCACAGAAACTCACGGCACAGCTCAGGAGCCTCGTCGCTGTTGTCCAGACAGTCGTTGTCTCCGTCACACTTCCAGCGCTCCTGGATGCAGCGGTTGTTCTTGCAGGCAAACTCCCCGGCCTGGCACTGAGGAGGGGGTATGTAAGACGGGTTGGCTGCGGAAGGAGAAGTGGAGGGAAAAGAGGAATAAAAGGAACGAGAGAAGGAGGTCATCGAGGACATGACAAATACAGTTTAGAATTACCAAACTTTGCAACAGAAGGGAAACTGACTGGGTTTGTGGTAAAGGGCAATTAAAAGAAGAGTAGAAACCCATCAGTCAAAATCCAAATCTGTTTGTGGTGTTAGATTGTATTTTTTTTTCTTTTTTTTTGTATTTGGACTGGAACACCATTCAGTATTCTAGCCAGTATTTATTGCAGAGTTTGTACTGGAGTGCATTACATTACGCTTCTGTTTTTGTGGCCACCTCCTGTGTGTCTGCATGTTCAAAAGTTTGTGTCAAGCAGTTCAAAACAAAAAATTACACAGTCGCGCAGCTTGACTCATCTTGTCTGCCTCTCCAAGAACTGAACCTTGTGTACGCAGTGGAGCTGAATCAGTGCCATGAGCCATCCCCTTCAGTCTCACATGAAAATACAAAGCACTCCTGTTTCAACTCACCTTTACAGCTGGTGTTGTCAGACGGGTCCAGTATTTGGTCTTCTGCACAGGCACACTGCCTGCCTCCTGGTATGGCCAGACACAAACTGCTGCAGCCGCCATTGTTCACACGACACGCATTAGAGCCTGCAGATGAATAAACATAAATGTGCCAATACACAAGGGTTAATGCAAACACAAATTAGCACCAATTATGCCTCGTGCTGTCTTTCAAGAATGACAATTTATGCATCAACATGGACGGATGTAAGAATAATCCATTTGTGGAGTGCTTCCAAGTACCTTGCTGCTGCTGAGCGTCGTACATGCGGATTTCAAAGATGGGCGGCCGCTCGTTGCGCAGCAGCGTGGCAGTGCCAGTGGTGGTGTCCAGCTTGTAAATGCTCCCACTACGATATTCATTCCAGAACAAGAAGTGTTTATAGTGGCACAGACCAAAGGCGTGGTTCAGTTCCTGACCTTCGTACACCGTCTGGTGATGTGAGAAAAGCAACAAGATGGTGAAGTATGCTTTAAAAAAAAAGACTAAAGTACAGAATCACACCTTAAAAAAAAGTTCATGCTAACTCACACTGAAGATAAAATGTGATGTGATGAATTACAATACAAATCTAAAAATCTCAAAAATCTTTGGCAGCATATACCAACGCTACTCTCACTTAGGGCCATTTGAACCTAATGAGTGGTACAATATTTGTACAAAGAAGCAGATCAGAAATCTAAGTGGCTCCTAAAATACAATTTTCAGAGGTATAAGGAGTATGCAAGTAAATATTTCAGTTTCATTCATTTTATATCAATGATAACATTCCAGTTTCTGGATTATAAATGTTAAATGCTAAAAACAACACCCTGAAAAACCAATACACAGGCCAGTGAAAACAAAGACTCATCAATTTAGCCACATGGGGTGAGCAGTATATTAAAGGGGCTGGAGTGCACAGGCTATGGACTGCAGTGTGATGGACCACCCACGGTCCTCCATTGCCTTAAAACTCCTTATTAGCTCACTCACAGCTTGTCAGACGCTGCCAGAAAAATCCCCTGCCTCGATTCTTGTGAACCACTCCGTCTCTACACTGTGGTTAAGTAATCCCAACAATGGAGAGCGAGTGCTGACCTTGCGATCGGAGCTGTTGAGGTAGACCATCTCAATGCGGTCGTAGTAGGCGTCCACCCAGTAGAGGATGCCCTGCGGGATATCCAGACTCAGACCGTTGGGCCACAGCACCGTTTTGCTGGTCAGGAACAACTCTCTGTTGGAGCCATCCATCCAAGCTCGCTCAATTTTGCCCCGCTTGCTCTCCTTGGGGTCCTCCTCCCAGTCTGTCCAGTACATCCACCTGAGGGAGCCACAAGGGAACCGTCATGGGTGCAAGTATTGTATGAAATGTGATAACAAGACAAAAAAAAAAAAAGCAGAACTTTTGATGTCTGGGTTTTAACAGAGCAATGACATTTTATCTAGCTGCCCTAAAGCACAGAACAATCATCAGAGCATCCAATGAGGCTGCTCCACAGTGTTTCTCAGCTGATCTGCCCGCAGGCAAAGCAGGTACTTTAGGACCTGTCAATCTTCCTCACTACTCTGGGATCAGCCTGCGAGCGCTGGCTGTCTACAATACTGTGCAAAAACCAGACACAATCCCCTTTGCTGGAAAATGACTGACATTAGCATATTTCCTTCTCCTTTCCTTTTCTGCAAATTTTTCCTCCTCCCCACCTCTTCTCTCTGAGCCTGATTGATTACAGGCATTAGTGAAGCCGAGTGCCTTACCCCTGGGAAGTGTGTGGACACACATCACCTTGTCACCAGCAATCCAAAGAGCATGTGAGTGTTTATGAGCGTGTGTTACTCAGGGGAGAACCCAGCAGCAGGTCATATCAATAAAATACATCCATACCAGCAAGATTAAGAGCTATTGCCTGTATGTTAATACGCTTACAATGGAAATCTATTATTTCATATACAAAACGTTCCATCTGTTTTAATAAATAGTGTGTGATAAGTGATAATCAGAGGGGACGTTCCATTTCAGGGTGATAATGGTCAACAACACAGATTTTAAAAAATGGTGAAAGGCTCTCGCAGGAAATTGTTAAAGAGACAATGAGAAAAAAAAGAACAACACTCCTCGCAGGCGGTGAGTGATGAAAACCAATAAACAGCTCAGACACAAGAGATAAGTAAAACTGAGAGGTGAGCGATAAAGCAGCCGAATTATTTCATTTGAGTCATCGGACAGCTGACCAGAAGAAATGACCACCCATCCTTGTCTCTTGCACAACTAAGCACACACAGACATGCCTGCATCACACTGAGAGCAAGTAGGCATAATCTTAACTGCTGCCTAAGCCTCTACAAGGGCTGTGCAACTCTTTCCCTGGATCTTGTTCAGTCTTTATTTCTTTTTCTCTTTTTTCTGGAACAAGAACACTAAATGCCGCCGATTTGTCCCCCTTACCCGTGAAGAGGATCCACAACAATGGCACGAGGGTGAGTCATTTTTCCCTCAATGAGGGTTTTGCGGGTCTGCGAAGCCTTTTCCAGACGAGCCACACTGATGGTTTTCTTAGGCCCGTCGTCTGTCCAGTACAAGTTGTCAGCCATCCAGTCCACGGCTATGCCCTCCACTGTGTGGATTCCTGACACAATCACATGCTGGTGGTGAGATGCCTTTTTCTACAGCACACATAAAATCCTTACAGGCCACAAGAGTGAATCAAGATCAACTGTTTTTATACTTTTAGATTTAAACCTTGAATTGAAAAATGTTTTTTCCATTTTTAGGGTATTTTTTAATGTTTTTTATCTTAAAATCCACTGCAACAATCTCCCTGTTCATGGTGGGATAGACAAAAAAAATAAATAAAGCTCAAATGGAAAAGATATATTTTGTAAGATTCTGAGCTTGTAAAATAATCTTAAAAGGTGGTTGTCGCTTGCAAGCCTGTGTAAAAACTGAATTCATTTCATTTTCAAGTGTGAAGTTTAGCCCTGCTATTACAGCCAAAATCAATACGTGTAACTTAAATGTCTGTGTGCATGTGTGACATCCATTAGCCAGCATTACTCTACCTTCCTTCACGATGGTATCCCTCTCTGTTCCATCAATCTTTTGTCGCCCGATGATGTAGCTGGTGGCGTCGGCGAAGTAAATGAACTCGCTCTCTGCGTGAAAGTCCAGAGCTCTGGGGTTCATCAGGTTCTCGATGGGGATCATGTACTCGTCCGGCACCTTAGCATTCATGTCCATGCCTCTGATGACCCCTGGGCGACCTTTACCGTAGACCAGAAAGAGCTCGTGCTCAGGTTCTGTGGCAAAACAAGCAAAGACAAAAGGCTGTAGTTAACCTGAATTTACATCGTGTAACTCAACAGGGACAGTTAACACTGAACTTCTTTCACCTGCCTATACCCTGTTCTTTAACGAATCAAAAAATCAGATGCTGACTCATGACCATTTCTTTTCCAAATAATGTACATTGATTAAACAAGCAAATAACATGCGAGATCAGCAAAAGCCCCAAATGAAAATTAAGTGTTTTTCAATTGAGCTGCAGAGGGAGGAGGAGGGGGTTGCCTTTAGTTAAATCAATTGTGTCATTTTCAAGGACAGTTTATTCTCTGGAGGCAGATCAATATAATGCTGTTATTGGTTGATAGAATATTAAAACGCTTCTCAGAACCAGCTGAATCAGCCTGACAGCGTACGGGGAGGTCAGTGGAGAGCTAGAGAGGCAGACTAAGTTATGGTGTTGCTCAGCTACTTTGTTCATAGCTCTTTCCCAGCCTCAAACCCAGGAGAGAACCCGATCCAACCTTGGCTGCCCTTGGTTTTAGATTAATAGGGCTGAATCACAGTAGCTCACAAGCTCATACTTTCAGTTATGCTGGGAGGCTGCACACATTGGCTGACATGTTCTAAATGTGCTCATTTCAGCTTATTTTTAAACTGGATTGCATTCAATACTTTAAATAATGCTAAAACAGGTTTGGTTACGATAATGTTTTCATGCAATCTAACTGTCACTGTTGAGATTGAAGTAGCAAAGGTTGCATAATTGACTATTTATTCATTTCTTTTACTTGTTAATGATCTCGTCACTATTTTTACAATCAGTTTCAACCTCTTACTTTACATTTAGCTAAACTGATTAGAACTATCTGCTTGTTTGATTGCAATATAGTTTTCTCGAGTCGAGTCCTATTGTGTGCATAGTCTTTTTTTTAATCAAACAGTATTTATATTTTCATTTTTTTCAAATGACTTGAGCTGTTTACTCCACAATCTTTCCACAATCCCCCTGGCAACTGCAGCAGTACCCTCTGGGGCAGAAGTAGCTCTTGTTCAGAATGACTGCTACAGCGGAGTCTTTACACAGGTAACAGTTATATCACTGTATCTAATAGAGTTTCTTTGTAGGCCTTTCACGATTAGTCCCACTTACTTTTGCAGGACTTGCCATCGCTACCCAGGCTGAATCCAGAGCGACAGCGGCAGGTTCGGGTCTTGTGTCCATTCCCCAGCAGGCAGATATCCGAGCAGCCTCCAGCCTTCCCAAACTGGTCCACCTCACATGCATGGCTACGCACTGGACACCAAGAGGGTGGAAAATGAAGTCAAGAAACCGGACGCATCAATGCTGCATTTAAAAGTGCATGTTATATGAAAGTGGTCATGTTTGTGTGGTCTACCTGGAGGCTGGCGTCTCTGGTGGTAGACGTGCAGCGCTCCTCCCTTGTCCACCCGGGTCACCACTTGGTAGTCGGTGCTGTTAAAGCGGTTGACCCTGATCACGCTGGTTTTAGGCTGCATGTTGGCGTTGTCCGAGTTGGTGGCGTACAGGTAGTTTTCAAACACAGTCAGCCCGTACAGGTGCTCAATCTGAAGGAGACAAAACGGGATGCAAGGAGAAGATGGAAGGGTTAAAGGAGAAAGCAAAAGAGAGGGAGGGGGTGTTGAATCCAGGGTAATCCCAGTTTTCCTTTTTTGAGTGCTTTACTCATTAGGTGTGAAAGATTTGATGTGGTCGTTGTTGCGTGTAGAAGATGTGTAAGTTAACAAATTCTGGTGAGAAGTGAATCGCCTGCCATAGATGTTTTGTACAATCTTAAGTGGTGCACGCAGCCGCATCTTCATACAGTGTTCTGTCTTAATATAAAGTCAGCCCTTCCTGTACTCTGTACTTATTATCCTCCATGTAAAAATGGTTTCTAGTCATTTTTTTCCCAAGCTTGGTTTTATTTTACAACTGAGTGTTAACTGGCAATGCAGCATGAAGTAGAGGCATTGTTGCCATGGTTACCTTTAGTTTAATAAACCATGTGTCTGCGATGTAGAACAGTGGTTCAACTGTTTACCTCAAGCTTTTTTTCAGCGTGGTGTCCTGATACACAATTTCACAACCTCCTGCATTTGGTTCAGAAACCAGTACTTTCTGATGCGACGACGTGAAGTGGTATTATGAAGCTGCAAAGTCTGCAGCATCAGTAACTGAGAGAAACTAGGAGAACTTCCACTGCTCTCAACAGACAGGAACTCGCAGACAAACTAGCTTATTTCCAACAAAATCAGGAAGAAAAGCAGGGCAAGAGATTTCAGGTCTTAACAGACACAGGCCAGTGAGTCAGAGTCCCATGGGGCCGTGTCTGCAGCGGCATAAAACCTGAGTTGTCATTGTGGTCTATCACAGAAGGCTGTGTGGGGCTCACTGGGCCACAGAGAGACACGCAAAGGGACACAGACAGTCAGGAGGATAAAAAGGATTCCTATAATAGGCTGAGGGGCAATGCTCTGCTGGGGTGATACAGTGAACAGAGACCTAGTAGCATCAGGCTGGAAGGAAATATGATTATGCAGCTTTACTCACAGCAGCCAAGACAAACCAGACCAATGCAACTGAATTTATTAAAAAATAATGAATCTAGAGAGTTAATTACTAGACATGCCAAACTTTCTCTCTAATTATGGCCCCATGCATCTTAATTTGAACTTTCAAAACTTCAAAAAAAGTTTCCTGTGTAGCTTTAAGTCAAGAGTCAGATATCATGGTTTAATAAACGCACATACTCTTGATAAAACAGCCCAAACTCCATCAATAACACGCTTCCTTTCAACCTTTACCTGAAGGCTGATCATGTGCTAATGTCCCATCCCAGGTGCACACACACACACACAATCACACACACACAATGCAAGAGGAGGTGGATTGTGTCTATGCCCTTGGGGTCACTGAGTAAATGAAAGCCATTATTTCTCCGCATATCACACTAAAAGCCACGGTAACGCATTTAAGAGCCACTGTGCTTCATCAGCGCCGCAACATCAACAGCCTCTGTATTAGACACTATTAATCAGCTGCGTTAATGAAAAGGCGAATGTCCGCCACCTTCCCTCTGCTCATAACTCACTGGGCAAGAACACATTACAGGTGTTCACAGGAGAAACATAAGGTGTGTAATAGATATAGAGGGAACTCTAAAGTACACTACAGTTTTTAGTGGGTATTATGAATAGCATACACACACACCCCTAATTTAAAAGACATTATTGCCCTACTTATGGAAGGTAATGGGAGTGTGGTGCGTCCACCGCAGCCGTTCTCACCAGCAGGCCTTGGATGATGGTGTGCCGGTTCTTGCCTTCATAGTCCACCACCTCGATGTAGTCCAGGTAGGCATCGGCCCAGTACACCAGCCTACTGACGAGGTCCAGTGTGATGCCGTGGGGAAATACGATCTTACTGTCCACGAGCTTGGTCCGGTTCTGGCCGTCCATGTCACAGCGCTCCACCTTCGGGATCTGACCGTAGTCTGTGAAGAATACCTTTCTGTGGAAACAAAGGAACAGGCCTTTTCATGAGCGCACACAGATGGTTGTATCACCTGAGTTGGGAAACTGTTTCATTTTCAGGCCATCTGGCTCAGTTATAAATGATTGAATGCCCTTATTTCTATCACAGAGAGACAATAATAACGAAGCTTTTCAGCAGAAGAAAGGAGAAAGGTGGGAAACTTCCCTGACAGCAAGGAATAATGCTGAACATTTGCTGAATATCTTTGGGTCTTGGACTTTCGGCAAACATCATCTGTAACTCTCCAATTCCATTTTCAAGATTGAGAATTTTGTGCTTCCTTCTGAATATTTGTGGTTTTATAGGGTGGCAGTATTCTGAGGAAACACATTTACACTCTGCTGCCAAAACAAAAAATGTGATTTATTTATAGCTTCGTGCTCACAGTCCCTGTGAACATGTTAGCAAGCAACATCTTCTTTGAAAAATGTGTGTTAAGCAAGCTGGAAAACCCATTCCACTCAATTTAATTCATCAGCTATCTTGAGATTCCCTGTCTAAACTAAACCTCACAGAAACCGGTCAATGCAGAGTGATTCCACAACCAGGTGCCAGTAGATGAAGGAAAGTAGAAAAAAAAAGTGTCTTGTTGTTTTTTTTTTATTTAGAGGAAGATTTGTGGTTACCAATTTAACAGCACAAGAATGGCTGCTTTTTGAAGTTATATTGTTGTTATAGTGGTTTTGTTTTTCTCCCCAGCTGATGACACTGCTGACCGCAAAAAGAAAGAAAAAAAAAGAAGAAAGCAGCTTCAGTGAATCTACCTGACCTTATTGCTGGGGGAACCAATTACAGCCGAGGCAATCGCGTAGGATGAGAATGATGCGCTAAGCTATGAGCAAATGTGCGCACATACACGCACGCATTCTCACATTGATGCTGTTAATTTTTTCCAAACACACACACATGTCCATCCGCACAAGTGTGGAGCACAGATATACACACACACTCAGGAATTCAGTTGGAGGGTTTGATCATAAACAAAAGAGCTGTAACAAAAACATGCTTTTATACTCAAAGCCCATACAGTCAGCGAGCCACAGTGCAAACAGAACATCTGCACTCAATTACTCCGACGCCCAAACCTCAATTTAGCCTTTTCCCCCATTTCAACTCGCCGTTTTAACGTTGGGTAACAGCGACACATGACGCACACACAAGCCAATCGCTCTTTTGGGACCATGAGTTAGCATGAAGCCCTCTCTGCGTGGGTGCACTTAGAAAACCAGCACACATTCATTGTCCGTGTGCGCATGTGTGTTTATGCATGAGACAAAAAATAAAAAAATCAAACCGACCCCATGGTGGGGTCCAGGGCGATGCCTTTGGGGTTGTACAGCTCCTGGTCCAGGAGGGTGACACATGTCTGCCCATCCTTGTCACACACGAAGATCCTGTCATCCACGTCATCCACAAAGTAGAAGTTTCCGGTAAGCCAGTCGATGGCCATCTGCTCCACATCTGGACAGAGACAGAGGGCGGAGGGGTGAGGAGGGAGGGGGGAATATGGGACACAGGAGGTGCAGAGAGAAGCAAAAACAGTGTTTTCAGTACTTGAATTGATTGATTTTGACTGGTGCAGAACTTGAGCGTGTGATGTTGTTGTTCATACTTGCAGCAGATGGGTAAGAGGTTTGACTCATTGTCATGTGATAAATTAGTCAGCAATACTGTGTAGCAGCTACTTCAACGGCTCTCTCTCTCTCTCTCTCTCTCTTTCTTTTTCTACCTTTTCACATTTGGACCTGGGACAGTTTCCCTGACTGACAAACGAGATGACAGCCAACTCCAATTAGCGAGTGTCTTGGTAATACGTCTGTCATTCAAAGTCCCTCAGACAGACAGAATATGAGACAGGCTGTTTGTTGCCTCATTTGGAGTGATGTTGCCGCGGCCGTAGCTAAGCGACGATGGGTGTGCAGTTTCCGCTGTGTTTATTTTCCTGATGGCACAGCTCACGGGGAAGACCAGTACCACACCCGTCAATGAAAATCAAACACCTAGATGCGTGCACATGGCACCACACACGCGCTCTTTATGGAACATTTACAGCCTACAGAATATCAACATAGACTAGGCTGGAAAAGAGGAAAAAAGTGGATTATCCCCACTGTATCCAAACTGTTCTGAATGTGGTGCAGGACCACATAGGGAGGGTCTGAGAAAGAAGAAAAATAGTTAAAAAAAAATAACATGAGACATTAATATATCCCTCTCCCTGGTTCCCTCATTCCCTCCTCTTCCTTCCTTTCCTCAAACACCGGCTCAGCCACACTGAGTCTGTGCCAAGGATCAGAGACAGAAAGCTATTGTTAAAGCTGGAGGAACTGAAATGTGAATTTACTGTAGAGAGTGGCAGAAAGTAACTAAGTACAATTACTGAAGGACTATGCCTAAATGTACTTCTGAGACACCTTTTTATGCAACTTTATACTTTCACACCACTGTGTCATTATGCTTTTTATGCCAAAATATTTATGTTCCAGCTGCGGTTACTAGTTACTTTGCAAAATGAGATTTAAAGTCTAGCTCCACCGATGACAGCTACATAATAATGCAATGAACCTGCAATATCAGGTTTATTTGGGCCACTTGGGGGCAGCAGAAACAAGCTATGAACGCAACACTGACATATTGTCATCTTTAAAGCGTTTACATCCAGCAGATATGGAGCCAGATTAGCACTAAACTGATGTTGTGTTTGTGTTTCAGTCC
The DNA here is from genome assembly GCA_023238725.1 of Scortum barcoo. Taxonomy (NCBI): domain Eukaryota; kingdom Metazoa; phylum Chordata; class Actinopteri; order Centrarchiformes; family Terapontidae; genus Scortum; species Scortum barcoo. The sequence continues at coordinate 18,459,136 of CM041537.1, forward strand.
TCTCTGATGAATGTAAGTCAAATAAGTCATTTTAGCTGCTGCTCTTTCAAATAGAGGCTATATGCCACAAAATCATCTTTTGTAAAAATAATTACTGGAACCAAACAGTGTGGCTGTTGCGACCAGAAAACCCAAAACGTTTTCTGGTCGCACGTGAAGTGTTAAACACTAAAGCGCAACGTAAGGCTGACAAGCGCCCCCTTCACATGGTAGCCCATTGATTGTTAATATAAAAAACTCAATAGAGCTGCTTTAAGTGTCATTTTCAGTACAAGACTTTTACATGTAAAAAAGTAGTTTTTTTACATAGTGGTTTTGCTACTGTTACGTAAGCAATCTGCTTCTGAATACTCCTTCAGTGTGGAATGAAAACTATACATCTGCATCTGAGTGACCTAAAGAAAGAGAGAGTGAGAAAAAGAAAGAGAGAGAGAGAGCAAGGAGGGCTTCACAAACCACAAGATTTGTATTTTCACAGCTGCCACAAGCTCTGCTCTCCATAGCACTATCCACACACACTAAGTCACACACATACACAAACACCTCCGATACGGAGCTAAAGTCATGCTGCAGGGGTCCTTGGTCATGCAGCGCTCAGCGCTAAGGGAGGAGGTCTAATATGGCGGCATGTTTACCAGGGTGATCAGGTCACTGTGGTGATTTAGGGGAGACTAGAGATCGATTTCTCCAAGCAGGAAAGAAAAAAAAAAGTTTAGCTGAGGGGAAATGACAAAGCAGATTCCTCGGCGTACGAGTGCAATTAAAGTGTATGTAGTGAAAGCGGCCCTGGACCAATAAATCTGACTGTAATTCCAGAGGAGACCTCAGTGTTTAGAAAAACTGACACATTCTTCTGAGGAGCCTTGACTCGCAAAGGAAGGAGACATTCAAATATTTTGGGTTCGAGTAAAAGTGGAAAACAGATAAAAGAAAAATGTGGATGGACAGAGAGGAAAGGAAAAAAAAGTGAGAAAAAAAAGAGACAGAGAATAGAAGAAAGAGAGAGAGGGAGAGATCTGATTTCCACTAGGGAAACTTGGGCATTGTGCGGCAGCATTTCTGAGGTTTTATGGGAATCAGGGGCCGTATTCCCAAAGGTGCTCTTAATTTTTAACACAGAGTTCTCTGTTTAAACGCTTCCAGCTGCCCCACAACACACCGATTCACTGATTAAGCAATGGATAAACAAAGGGGGGAGAAAATAGCGGCTTGTGCAATATTCCAGAAACGTCCTGAAAAAAGAAAAAAAGAAGAAGAAGTCCATCCCCTGCTCTCTGACACCCCCTGCTCTCCATTTTCCTCCACCTCTGCTAAACAGAAATGGCTCCAGCAAAACCAGGGACTTTTCTATCTCCTCCCATTATCCTTCTCTCTCTCCTCCTCCATGCATCATCCCTCTATCCCTCCCCTTCTGTCTGCTCCCCAGAGGTGGAAAAACAGTCTGGAATCATTAACTGCAGCCCTGTCTGTCTGAAACTATGCTATAAAAAACAACACAGCATAATTGAAAAAGCAGAACCGGCTGCCTTCTTCATTTTCTCCCCCCCCCCCCTCTCTCTAAACAACTTGTTTTCTACATGTTTTCTTCTAGTTCATCTCCCTTCTCCCCTGTTGGTCTAAGAAAAAACATCAGCCAAGTGGATGTCTACATAACGTATTCAAAATGCATTGCTAAGTCTTACTCCAATAATTACATATAGGAGTATGAGTGAGGCGCCCGCTGCTTGTACTACGCCACCATGGGGGATCAATAGTGTAGTTACATCAGTGGCATTACTTTTAATGGAGCTTGTTTGGTTTTGATCCCTCCGAAATGTCACTTTTAAGCTGTCATTGAAGCTTTAACACCGACCACTCGGGCGCCCCAACCCCCACTTCCCCACGCCAACCTCTCGCACTCCAAAACAGTCCCTAAAGCATCTGGCGAAGGCGTCACACAAAGAGACTCACAGGCAGGCGGAGAATGGGAAAATAACAACAACAAAAATCTTTCGGCTCTAAATGCGGTTCTGTTAAGATCCATAGATACAGAGCACAAAAGGAAAGTAAGTCAATCTTTTGAGGACCTAACATATCAACTAAAAGGCTAAAATGTATTTTATAGTTCAGGGTTAATGCGAGTGAGTAAAAAAAAAAAAAAATAGAGAGAGGAAGAGAGAGGGAGCGAGAGCGAGGTATAAAGGTCAGTAAAAGTACTGAATGGAGAGAAGATTTGAAAATGCGCTGACTGGTTTGCCTTTTAACAGCACATGACCTCTTAAGGAGATTTCAGGCCGGTGTCTGTGTTAAGCAGCACGCTGTAGCTCACTGGGGGAGCAGGTACAACGGCTCTTACAGTACAAGCAGGGAAGGGAGGCTTAGTGGGAGCTGCCCCTCTGTGCATAGTGCGGAGCATAGGCACCCGCCACCGAATGTAAAGCCATCTCGGTTTCTGCTCCAGGTTTCCCGCTGAAAGAGCTCTCAGCACCCGTAAGTTGGGGACAAATGATAAAATAGATTTTTAGATGTCGGTCTGTCTGTCAGTCCACTGCTTTAAAAAGCCTTTTTTTAATTCAATAAACTACAAGATATTTTAGATGCGTTTTGTTCAATGAAAGCCAAGCATAGCGAAAAAAAATTAATGTTATTTTCCATTGTCACATGGGGCTTACATCACTGTCTTTTGTGTGTCTGACAATGATTTTGAGCGACTGGTATAATTAGCATTAGCAGGAAACAGACAAATATAGAATGAGAGAGTAAATGTAGAAAGTGAGGCTAAGAAAAAAAAAACTGTGAAAGGGAATGTTATGGAAGTGAGTGTGGGGTGGGGGGTGTTAGAGAGACATCTGGACAACTCATCTGTGGCATACGGAGGTCATGAGTCACTCCAACCACACGTGCATCATTTCCTGTATGTTCACCCCTGCCATTGGTCGCTGCTGGTTCCTTCCATGTTGACTGTAAGTACAAACCTGCTCCTCCTATTCTGTCACACTCACACGCCAGCAGCCTGTCCAAAGGACCAACTTCGCTGTCTGGGCAGTCGCTCCAGATTATAGACTAAAAGAGATGAGAAAAATCTGCACTTTTGTATTGCATTTTTTGCATCCCCCAGCATGCTGCTCTAAGGTCCTCTGGGTGGTCAAAGGATGTAACCCTTTAGATATATTTCAGTCATCATTTGTCAAAGTCATCATGAATATAAAGGTTTACGAGATAGGGCTGCTTTTATTCTGAAAAACTGTCATGCTAGGAAACAAGCAGGACTTTATTTTCTCTCTCAATCTGATTTGTCTCATTAATAAATCAAGATGCCTTCAGTAAGGATCTCCACACCTTTTTCCTCGTCTCACTCGTGCACACACTCACTGGAAAATACACTGTCGCTTGGATACAGGAAACCTCCTTGAATTGCTTCCTTATTTCGGTAATACAGCTCTAATCCTTCATAATCAGTCACGCACATCCTGTCCATGCTCCTAAACGCAGGCTCTACATTTTGCCTGTGTGTGTGTGTCTGTGTGTGTTTGTACGTCGAGGGGGGACAACCGTGGAGAAGCCAGCTGAAGCTACTGGAATTTCCTGCAAATTTTTTTGGTCCTTAAACTGTCAAATCCAGTGGGTGGCGAGGTTCTGGTTAAAGCTGCATGATTATAGCAACAGTGATAATCTGTCTTTAATTACCATGAACATAATTATTAAGCCCAAATACTTGTTTTTCTTAATTGGAAATCTCTTTCTGTAATTTGAGGATGGTGTTACAATGTCTTATTTTTTGCATGACGATTAAGGTTTGTGCTCCATAACAACTAATCGCAAGGCTGAAAACAGACAGAGGTGCATCAGGCTTCATCTTCATCTCATTATTGAGAGGGACATCAAGATGCCTTGTGCATAATTTTGATTGTTCTGAGCTTGTCTGATATCATCTGGTTTGAAATGAACATATTTCCAATTGACAGACATACCACGTTGTGCATGCATGCAGAGGACAGAGCTGCTCAACTGTCATCATTCAGTCTTTTCATTTTCTCTGATGGGCTGCACTGAGAAAGTCATTTCTGTCATGTTAATGCATGGAAAAGGGACATGAGCGGAGACAAGCCACCGCAACACTGAGTGGATGTGATCGGTCACAATTCTCATATGCAACAAACAAGCAGAGAGAGAGGAGAGGAATGGAGGCGAGCTACATGATTCCATGGTATCACAGTATTTCTGCATTGTACCCCCAAGCCTTGTGCGCAGATCAGAGGCGGAGTGAGTGGAGAATATGAACATAATGACTAAGTGAGTGAGAAATGCAATGTTGTTTTAATTCAAGGCAAAGTCCTTTAATTAATGCTTGCAAATACGAATGACAATGCAGATAAACCATCCGCCAACCAACTTTCTGAAAGATAGTACAGTGACGTGTTCCTGTTGGCTTTGTGTGGATAAATATGTTGTTTCTATGGCTGCTATCCTTCTGATTCACAGAGCAGCAAGAAAGCAAGGCTGTAACGCGGCCAAGAACTTGGGGCTTGAAACAAAGAAGTGATAACAGGAGGGAGGGGGAGGGGGAGCGGGATGTGCGTGTGAAGGCTTTTGACCCGTCTACATTCAGGAGCACACAAAAACTGCACACGTCTGCATCAAATCACGCTCCTTAGATATCCACAACCCGTCTTTTAACTTCATTTATGAAGGAGTAAAGACTCTCAAGTCTTTTCTGAAACGAAACTTAAGCCATGAAACAAACACAGCTGCTTTTGATATGTTGCCGCAGTATCTCTGACTCACAGGCTGTGCACACGCACACGACACATCTACTTCACAGGAACTGATGCTAAATTCAGTTTTGGTTTAATTTTTTGCCCACCTGTTTACATTTGAATCATATCTGAAAACAACCCACATGTGGTTATGAACATTCACATCATCAAGTCTTTCTGCAAAGGAGGCAAACCAGACAAAAATAACCATTCAAAGTGAGGACGAGCAGAGGTCTGTATCCCAAGGTCGGGCTTTACTAACCCTCTGTGATAGGTGAGGAGAACCTTGGAGGGCCAATGTGGAGCAGAATAACTTACAATAGTAACAGGACTGAAAACCGAGCTGAAATCATTTAATGAAATGTGCTTTCACTGTATTTACCAGGATATGGAATATGGAAACACATATATGGAAATTTGCAGAGAAAATTCACCTTATATGTGGCCTCCAGGAATAAAATATCCTAAAACAAAACATCCACACACACACACAAATGGACATATTTTGCCTTGTTGCAGTGTGAGGCTGCTGTTTCTGCTGTTGTATTATGTATTCTGAACAGGGCTGTAACATTCGGCTGTGTAGCACCACTGTTTGCTAAATACCAGTAGAACCATTTTACTGCACTTTATAAATATCCCAGGGTGAAGCTGCAACAGTGTACTCACGGTGCAGGCTGAGGGAGATGTTGATGACTCGCTCGTCTGTGAAGCTCTTCAGATTGGGGATCTTGGCACATTTGAGGTGTGTGGATGAGGGGGAGTCCCCCACATGGATCCAGCAGACAGTCTCCTGGCTGTAGAGGAAGTCCATGGCTGTGGTTTGTTTGGTGCTGGTTGACAGCAGGCTGTGGACCGTGGTGCCGCTCAGGGAGGTGGCTTGGATGTTCTGGGAGTTAGCGATCAGCAGGACGGGCAGGCGGTCCACCGGCACTGGAATGCAACACGGACATAACTAATGGGTAACAGGAGGAACGTGAACGGAACATCTCGAGTGTTATCAGGCAATCCAGGTGTACACTCAGTCCGGCTCCTGTACTCACCGTTCTTGGCCTTGCACGAGCGGTTGTCTGGCTGGGACAAGTAGCCCTCCACGCAGGAGCAGGTGTAGCTGCCTTCAGTGTTGGTACAGGACTGACTGCAGGTCCCGTACACACTGCACTCATCAAAATCTGAACGATAGAAACCACAAATGCTCTTACTGCTGAGGTACAGCAAATAACAAATTTTAGCTCAGAAATGAGTACAAACTGAAAATAAAAACGTCAATAAGTTGCTTAAATAAATGCTGATTTTACCACATCCTATTAATTTAAAAAACAAAAAATACTGTTATATATACTGTTTTATATATATATATATATATATATATATATATATATATATATATATATATATATATATATATATATATATATATATATATATATATATATATAGCAACCCTTACTATACCAGTGGTGTTACTCATCAATGCCAAGGTGCCTTAACAGGATGTTGTGGGAGATGTTGCACACTCCCAGGCCACCTGAACTACCTACTATGTGCTCTGCTCTTGCTTCAGTTTCTCTAAAATATGAGTAAACACTGGTGCAGCTTTGTAAGCTAACTTCAGCGCTCATGTGGAGTTACTGGACAGGTATGAACGTAAGCCACCTAATCTTATGCTTGCTGCTGATGCATCACAGCAAAAAATATTTTCCAGAAATCCAGCAGTATTCCTATCCTGTCATTGTTGGATATCTGCCACTTCATGGTGAGAATAATTACGAAGGCCAGAGGGTGGCCATTGCTTGGAGGAACTCACCTTTGCATGTCTTTCCATCTGGGCTGATCTCATAACCACTCTTACAGTAACAAGCAGGCCCTGCTGGAGTCACCGCACAGCTTTCCTGACAGCCCAAGAGCGAGCAGTTGGCTATAAACTCTGGAGGGAAACAAAGGAGGGGAGGGGGACAGAAGACAGGAATGAGCTTTTGGTGTAACGTGTGTAGGAAAGCAGGAAGGCGACAACTGCCTATTAAGGCATAAGGTGTTTAGTCATGTTTCTCTCCTGTTCAGTCATTGTTTCTGGTCTGAAATGTGAAGACACAACACAAGTGTTTTAATAGAAGGTGGATTTGGGCATAATTCTGTAATAATCCATTTAAAATGCCAGCATAAACCCACAGATTATACTGCGATCACGCATTTCATTCATCCTGCTGTGTACTGTCAGGTAGAAGACAGATACAGGCACGCCTGTGGGTAACAGGAGCAGGTGCTGCTGAAGCTGCCATTACACACTTCCTCAGCAGGGTGCTGAACAGCACAAATACCTGATGAGTGTGGCTAAATGAATGAAGTATACTCTCTGCAGCCTCCCCTTGACAATGAGGCACATATAGATGATCAGCAGTCAGCTCAGTTACCCATCGGCTCATCATCTGCATTAGAACTGGCAAGAGACATGATCTACAGTAAGTGTTGCTGAATGTAGTGTGAAAACATGTCAGCAGTTCAGAAAGCCCTCGCACACAGTTCTTAGATCTGTCCCTGAAAAAACAAAAAACAACCACATCTATTCAACCAGAAACACGAGTTCAGAATTTGATAACTAGTTCAAGCCAACAAGTGGACCATAAGTGAGCAACAGCTCAATACAAAAAGCAGCAGACATACAGAATGGAAAAGAACAAGAAAACAAAACACTTTCACACATTTGAGAGATTTTGTTTTATTGTTGTTTCCCTCTTTTTGCCCTTGAATATATTTTTGCAAAAATGAATTGTGTTTCTCTGTTCAAATGTTTGTTTTGGTCACAACTGCACACAGCGCATAAAGAGATTCTCATATGATCCATCGCCGCTATTACAGCTGATCAAGCTGTGCTGCATCATGAATCTGTGCTCACCTGTTCTCAGTGTGGTTCCACTGTCGACAATTACAGCTGGTCAAACTAATGCACCATTACCACCCATTAAGAGGGCTTCTCTTCGCAGCATACAGTACTGCTACTGCACAAACACCATTATGATACTACTACAATAACTGTGCACCCAGCAGACAAAGAGGTGCAGGCTTTGAAATGATTTGTCCATAACAAATGAACCTACCATGATCATAACATTCACATTTTTTTTACATCCCTATCCTGAAAATATATGTCAGCACCCTTAAAAAAATCCATTCATGTTACCCTTACGTTCAAGAGTGTAAGCTGAATGTAAATTAATGAAATGTTTAATAATGATTATAGTTTGAAACATTTAAACCATTTCAAGTGATTTTTCTGAATAAGAGTTCCTAAATGTCTTCACATTCAACTCACATGCAATATTAATGCCTATCACTGTTACTGTTTATTGCTACAGCAATCATTGATGTCACTGTTTCCATTATGATTTAGACAATTGCAAATATGAGTCTGGACATGAGTACTTCTAATTATTTTATCTGAGTGTCAAATGAAAATGTGTTGTTTTTTATCTTATTTTAATTGAATAACTACAATATGACACACTTTCTAGGGCGACTGATCCTTAAAGTAAAACAAATATTGGACGAAAAGTCCCCCCTCCCCCAACCAAAGCTGCTCGCACATCAAATAGGAGAGGAGCACAAACACAACACCTTACAATCACACCTTCCAGTCAGCTGAATAATGGAATCCCAACAGAGTTTTCAACAGTGTGCCGCATATCCTGTGAGATATAAATCAAGGCACAGTGAGTCATAGTCAAACACAGTCATGTCAAACCAGGCTGAGATCTATCAGTCACAAGTGATTCACTACTTTGCCCATAAACACTGGCTGGCAATTCACACTAACACAACACCTCCGGAGAGAGAGAGAGAGAGAGAGAGAGAGAGAGAGAGAGAGAAGCGCCATCAAGACTCTTGCCACTCTTTCAAGATAAAAGAAACAAAAGCCCACACTTCTGGTGCTTCACTGTACATACTGTATTTACAGCGCTACTGGACAAATTAATTTTCCAAATCAAGAACGATATTAAACTTGAAGCTGAGCTATAACTGCTGAGCGAGAGAAGACTAAACCACGCAAACCACTCTGTATGACTTTCTCCATATAACATGCGCCCTGCAGCCGCTCCCCTCATTGAATCTTATAGACAAGTACACAAGTCTTCCTGCTGCACTTCGGAGGCTTGCAGGGACAACCACAGTTCAAATTACAGACATGCCCGGAATTTTCCAAAACAAGTCTGAGCACCGAACAACGGAGATGTGTTTAGAAAACCAACATGGGCAACAATGTAAACAACCTATCGTGACACATACCGCAGAGTATTTATTTTAGGGCAAAGGAAAGTACATAAAATTCTCTGTTTTAGTTCCGAATGCAAACCAGCGTATATCAGACAGATGACCCCTGACTGGGAAAAAAAAAAGAATAAGACAAAACAAACGAAAAAAAAAAAAAAAAAGAGATATGAATGTTATAGACTAAAAGGCACACAGCCCCTATCTGCCTTATAACCTGAACCCTAAAACCAAAGTTTCAGTAATGGACCCCAAGTTTGTCCCCAGAAAAGCTGGTGATGTGCCTGTTCATTTGAACAGATTTCACACACACACACAGAAGTTCACTCTCGCCTCAAAGTCCAGCCAGACTGAAAATGCATGAAAATTTGATGTCCTCTCCGAAGCACCTCTCCAATGTTTCTTTATTAAATATTTCATCAGAACTCATTTTTTTTTAACTGATAGTGTGGTATGGTGGGGAGAAGAAAAAAAAACTAGAGGATCTAAAGCAGACAGGTGCAAGCCGTGTGCCAATCAAAATCTCAGAGCCTCCAGATTGGAATAATAATAAAATCTGTTGTTTTGGTTCAAATCTTTCATTAATGGCAATCAAGGTTATTCGCGCTTCAGGAACACTTCAGGGTACATGTTAGCGAGGCAGCTAATGATGCCTGCTGCCTAGTTTAACATTTATGTGACCCACGTTAGGTTTTAAACACAGTAGCTTGATGGACAGTCTGTGATTGTTGTGTTCCTCTGCCAACCTTTTGACAGACATGAGCTCAAACAGAGGAAGTTCTCAGCGCTGCTTAAGTTCCCCTTAGGCCTTCTTGTAATAATTCATCCATCCAGCGAGAACAAGCCTTTTGCACAATCGAGTTCTTTTTTTTCTGCCTTTCTGTGTTTTTTCAACTTGATCAGCACATTCTTTTAAAAGGTATGATATTCGTTGGCCTCATCATAAATTTCTTCCTGCTCTCTGGTTTCAACATGAGAACTTCCCTAATTCAGTGCATAACCAGACTGAATTAATAACCATCTTGCTCCATGTACACCCGGATGCCGGATGTCAAACATACAGTTGGTTGGGCAGCATACCAAATTAAGGCGTAGGCCAATATTTGCGCGTTGATCTGGTGAATCAATTTGTTCCTGTGACTTCTACTTCTTCCTCTGTCAAATAGCCCAACAGAAATCCACATTGCGTGTCCTGAAAAAAAATGAATGCATTCGGCACGGGTGCGATGGTGATACCTCTGCAGTGTGGGCCCTCATCCCAGCCATCAGTACAGTCCGGAGCCCCGTTGCAGAGCTTGCTCATGTGGATGCAGAGCTCCGTTCCTCCACATTGGTACTCGTTGGGAGGGCATCGCGATACGGTGCTGTGCGGACCTGAGGAAGACAAACACAAACATGGTCGGCTGAAAAGGTCAGGGCGCAGCGAGGAGGGAGGTTGCATTTATTTATACCAGCCGAATGTGTGCCGCTTCCAAAGAATGAAACCCTCCGAAACACTGCATCAGCAGTACGGAGAAGACAGATATTTTATCTTCTTAATAAATGTGGTCACTGTTCCAGGGTCCTGTTTTAATTCCGGTGCTGTTGTTTCCCATGAATTGATCATTTTATAATTTATTCATTTCACAAATTGTTTGAACTGCATCAGTTAATATAAAAACTATATCCTTCCTGCAAGATGGCTACATATGTTCAATCAACTGAAACAGAAACATTAAACATCTCATAATGTTGTGGGTGGTATCATTAGTTGCAATCAAACCATTAATCTCACCCAAACAGAGTCCTTATAAGTCAAATTATGAATTGTCTTTTGATGTATACTGAATGTGCACCACATTAAAGTTGTATGTCAAAGTAAAAGATGCAAGACTCAACACATTGAGTCTGCGTGCAGCTCTGGTCGACTATAGTCACTGAAATTGTTCCTTCTGCTCGCGATAAGAACCATTCTCAGCAGGCGGAAAAACACAAGTGCAAAGTCATGCCAAAATTGCACTATACCACCTTATCTGTGAACACAGCTCCAGCTGTGCCTCTCCACACATACTGCAGCAAGCAGTTTGTTTGGAACCATGAAGGCACAAACAGCACAGCACTATGTAGCTATGATTTCCTAAGATTGATCTTACCCTGGGATCTTTGTCATATGCCTTTTCCCTTTGTCTCTTTCATCCATTTTGTTTCGACTATAAACTGTTCAGTAAAGTAGAAAGGTCTTAAAATCAATCTTTATAAAACACTGCCCTTTCATTCTGCCAACGGATGACAGAGTTTCTGACAGACAGCAGGCACTATGTGCGGCTGACAACATATTTGTCAGACTGGAGCAACACAGAAATGTTTCTCCACCATCTCCCCCAGTGAGCACACATCAAGCGATCTGTTCCTTAATACCTGTGGATGGCACCGCTGTGGCGCATCTCATCACGAACCAGATACAAGGCAGAAGTAACCTGCAGCGGGTGTGCAGCAAACAATCTGGTTGTCAAAACTAAAAAGAAGGAAGACGAGGACTGACTTCCAAAGATCAACGGGCCAACTGGAAAAGCCCTTCAATGTTATCAGGCATTTACAGGACACCAACAAGAGACGACTCTCCAAGTGGCAATCAAAGATGCTCAAGGTCTTAAAGCCATTGCTGATCAACAGATGAACAATGTGGCACAATCCATCATTCCCCTGTTTTAAGCACAAGCTTAGGGGTGGAGTCATGACCTGCCAGCTGACCCCTCATCAAGGGGTACACTACACTGTCTTCTACAAGCATCAAATTCAAGTCACATCAGCTGTCTGAACCCACACTCTGTAACTAAATTCATATTGAGACTATAGATGTCAGGATCTGTCTGACTAAGCAGAGTGACTGACATCAGTCAGAGCTACATGTCATAATGTCAGAGAAAGTATCAGTATTTTTACAAGTTGGGAAAGCCTATAATTGTGTAAGCTTCTTCTTGTACCACGCCTGCCAGCATGTGTTGCCAAACTGTGATTTTTCCTGCACTATCATAAACCATCTGTGCAAGGACACTGCTAGGACAAATGCGTCAGTGTTCAGATTCTGAGATGATTTGTTCGAGACAACAGGCGTGTTCGTCCCTCTGTTCCCCTCTTTTTTCAACGCCAGCTCTTTTGTTCCTTCACCCTGTTTCCCAATACTCCTGTCTTCCCCTTTTTGTCCATCACAGATTTACATTAATCTTTTCCTCTTGCCGACCACGCAGGCAGAACCGCGAGGCAGTAAGGACCATTGTGGCAGCAAAAGATGGCCACCAGAGAAAACTAGCAGGAATTACAAACACACCATTATCCAAGCTCAGCCTAGCCAAATGACTACCTTCGTCTACATCTGCAGCATACACACATTCATCCCAGAAGCAAAACACCGCCTAGAAGTGGGCCTGGTATTGTAGTATGTGCTAAGAGAAGACTGGGAAAGGAAACATATTCATCTTGGGTGAGTTTGGCCAAAACTGCTCCCTCCAAGACACGAAATATGCAGCTTTAACTGGATGTAGAAGTGAACGCTCTGCTAAAGCTGCTGGACAAGCAGCGAGGGCATTTCTGTTTAATGACCTTATAACTGAACTTTCTTCCACTAAGAGACGAATGACTCAGCATCTGTCTGTAAGTCCAACTCGTGCACGTGTTGGCCACAAATCTGCGCTGTCTCCCACTGTCCAAGTTCAGGGGCTGTGAGACGACTGATGAACAATATACCCGAAAGAGACTGGTTGAATTTGAGCAGAATAATTACAACAAAAAACAATAATTAACCATGCTAATCATATATAGCTGGCAACATTTCTGGGTTTATAAAAGCTATTAACTAGTGATAGATAGATAGTTTTCATGGTTCTCTAATGAAACCATACTCTCAGGTGATGAAGGAAGTGAAGATACGGTATTTCTCTGTTGAATTTCCTTTTTCCCTTTCTTGCTGAAGACTGTTTCATGCCTGTGCACTAAATATGAAGCCAGCAGGTGGTCAGCTTAGCTTGGCATCGAGACTATAAACAGAGGAAACAGTTAGCCAGGATCAATAACATAGAAAAACATACAGAAAAAAAATAACCAGAATTTTGCATCTCATGTGTTTATTCAATATGAGATGTAAGATCAATCTCTTATGGTCTGATGGATCGTGGCGTGTTGTAACCACTGCATTTCTCTGCAATCTGTTGCCCAGCTGTGACTCTGGAACTCGTGAAAGGAAATGGCCGATGGATTAAACAAACAAGATACAGCATGTTAATCGGTGAAATCTGGAGGTGTCCGTAGGCATTTTTCTCCAGAGAGTGCTAGGCTAGCTGTTTAGCCCTGCTTTGAGTTGTTATTCTGCTGATCGTCTCATCTCGCTCTCAGCAAGAAAGCGGATAAGTGTATTTGCTGAACTAATCTTCAATTCCAAAATGCTGAACTTTACTTTTAAGTCTGATTCATAGAAAAATACACTAGAACTACATTAAAAATGACAAGGAAAACAGATAAAGAATAATGATGAAATGATGTATACCTGTAGATCATTTTTCTATTTTCTGCCTATTTTGAACTAAAAAGTAGATGAAAATGAAGACGAGATGCATGAACTTCTTCCTGCCATCCCTTTTTTCTTTTTTTAACGCATGAAATCTATTTGAAACCGATCACTCATCTACAGGGAAAGTAGAAAGTCAAACTACTGCCTGTCCTTCCTCCTCACTCTCTCCCTCTCTCTCTCAGACTTGATCTCCTCCCATCGTTTTCCCTTCGACATCTGCTGACCCATTTACAGTAAGTGTATAAGAGGGAGGGAGATGGATGTGGAAAAGGAACACTGTGAGAAACAGAGAAGAGAGAAAGTGCGAGAGGCAGAGAGCAGACACAGAGTGGAACACCTCATCCACAGGAAGTGGACGGAGCCCCACAAGGCTTCATTCTTGTGCGAGCTGGCAGCGGTCGGCGGGGCCGCAGTGGAAAAGCCATTGCTAATTTGAATTAAACAGGCTCTTTTATTCAACATTCCTCTACTGTGAGTGAGCCAGGTTAGCAGACCCAAACCTTTTTTTTTTCTTTCAGAAGTTTCTATTTGCTCCGTTTCTCTACACGGCTCGTTGAATAGTTGAGTGAAAGATCCACACAGCTTCAACTACTCTGTTCTGTAGCTCAATTAGGACACCCAAGGAAAGGAAAATGATCCTGGTGTCTCCATCTTCGACCCATACAGGCCATCCTCGTGATGGTGCCAGTGGGAGAAAACTGAGGCTGGAGATTTGACTGTACTTTTCCTACGGAGAACAAGAGATTGATCCAGGGCTTCACTTCTCTGCCACGGACGTCAGAGGGACGTCAGCAGATACCAGGACAGATTTCACTTCTTCCATAAGACTGCCCGACTCGACGAATTTGTCCGAGGACGCACAAACAGACACAAAAAGCTTCAACCTTCATCAAAATTGCGGTGCCAGTGCCACATGGGGAGAAATGAGAGAACCGTGATCACCTGACGGATATAGCACGTTTTAACACAGCACAAGCCAAAGGCAGCATCAGAGCCAGACAAAGCCTTTCTTCTCTAAGCATCTATCAAAACAAGATTGCGGCAGGCAGGATTACAGACACCTTTCACGACTGGAGTATTTAAGCCTCCACACATGTGGCGCTTTTCCATTACACAGTTCTAGCACTGCTCGACTCGGCTCGACTCGAACTCGATTCAGTTTCGGTCGTTTTCCATTACAATAGAGTACCACCTCAGTGTGGGTGGGGAATCTAAATCATAGCAACGCGGCCGAAATTCCACCGACGTCACACTTCGTTTCGTGAGTCTGGAGGCCACCTGGAGGCCACCAGACGAAGAAATGTCTGCACCTCGTCGTTGCTCCGCAGGGGTTGATTTCTGTGCAGCCATCTCTGATCGTGTATCGTGTTTGCTGTTATTGCGTTTTAAAAATGGCTGGCTTGACTCTTATGAACGAAGGTAGTCGCTCTCCCGACTCATCTAGTGACATCACGCTCTGGCCAATCAGTGGCCTGCCGTCTGCCGATGTCATCATTTACATTTTCATTTTCGACTCAGCTCGCTTTGGAACCCTGGCCGAGTAGGTACTAGAAAAGTACCTGGTACCAGGTACTAACACGTAATGGAAACGCATGTACAAACCGAGTAGTCGAGTCGAGTAGGTGCTAGTGGAAAAGGGCCAATAGAGGTAGATCACATGCACTTTTCCAGTCAGAGGGACAGAGAGCAAAGGGGAAAGTGGGGGGTGACTAAGGCCATTGTTTGAATCACACAAATCGGCTGTGGCCCCCTACACAGCAGGCTGAGCCGTGGTGTTATAAGCAGTGTCACGTGCAGAGCCTGATCTGAACTGCAGCACGGCCACCTGGAGGGAGAGCTGGGGGAAGTGGCGAGGGCCTCGGGGAGCACAAAAAAAAAAAAAAAAAAAGGGAATGGCGCTTTCTGATTACATGCTGTTTTAGGATTAATATTTCAAGGCTCATTCCCCTCAGGTTTTGCTCGGACCTTTCAAACTTTTATAACTCTTGAGTTTGTTTCTCTTTCACAAGTAACACTTGGAAGCTCTTGACCTGTGTTTCCTCTCCGACGCTGGTAGCTGACTGAGAGGGAGTCAAGAACTGGGTCCGGATCCGGCCGTCCCTGAGCCCAAAGCTTGTTAGGCGGTGGAGAAATCCCACACCCCCACCCTCTCCTCCCCCATATGCCAGCCAACACAATGCTTATCCAACCAATAAACACACAAACAAAAAAAAAAAACAAGAAGCTAAACATAAAAGGGACTTTATGTGGGCCAGAACGAGGCCAACTGTGGAGAGCAACGAGGCTACCCACTGCCTTCAGTTTATTTTAAATACTACAGACTGTGTATGAGACAATGTCAGAAACACACAAACATATCTAAACTATTACAGTACATTCGGCTAACAAGCATCAGAAAATTAAAAAGAATTGTGCTACTTTTCACAGACATCAACCATCCGGATATAGATGAATAATTTAATATGTTGATCCATAAATACACCTCATGAATAAATAGTGCTGTACCAGTTTACTGCGAGCAGCTCATAATTACATGCTAATACTGGCTTTCTCTGACCACTGATGACCATGTCCCCACAAACCGGCCGGCCCTCCCTGCGATGCTCTTGGCCTGCGTGACACATTCTTGGACGTAGCACCCGAATCCTGACCAAGCAGCCCCCAAGGCACCCCTTGCCCCACCCCAACCCCTCCCTCATCTTCCCTGCCAAAGAAACAAAACTCCAAACAAAACTAGGACACCGAAAACGAGACACAGCAACGCCGGAGCTCCACTCTGGCAAAGGGAGGACGCGCTTTGTGGATTTTGTGTTTCAATGTTGCTACTCAATGTGGAAAAAGATCAGAGGCAGCAGCAAAGCAGGCACAGCAAAATCGAGGTGTGGTGTGTTGGGGGTAACAATGCCCGCACTTCACCACTGCTTATTTCTCATAGCCATCCAATAAACACTTCACTCTGCAGGTGAGAAACAACACATTAACCTGCCACTCCAACTGCACCTGTGGGTGCCTCACAAATACTAGAGTGGGTTTATTCTCAGCTCCCTGGCTTTCGTTTGTCCTGGCAATTACACCTCAGTTTTACAAAAATTTACAAATGCAAATGCGCATTGTCATAACCAACTCCAGCCTTGACCCCGGTGGCGGACTATGTGCCCTCTCTGCACTTGATGGTTTGATCTTGGGTTGCTGGCTCTCTGCTCACCCCTCTCCTTCCAAGATATCAACACCACATTTTCATTCCTTCCTGGGGGGCTTCTGGGGTGGCTGGCAGGGCGACAAGCAAAGCAGGAAGGCTAAATCTAGCCCTTGAAAGCACAACAAACTGAGCGTTCTCCAAACACAGCAGCACCATGGCTCCTCGGGGCAGAGAAACCACTAAGTAAACAGTTCTATCAGCAGTAAAATAAAGTAAATTGCGAGATTCATACAGGACAACACCACCAGATACCTCAACCAACTAAATAAATAAAGCCTATATCAGTGTTATGAAAGAGGAAAAGTAAATATATGCACACAACAGAAATCAATGGCAAAATTTCATGAAGTTATGTCATTCACCTATTTCCTTCAGCTTACGCATGAAAGGACAGATTATAAAAGTTCTCATCACATGCAGTTGCAGACACAGACACACTTGTTCTGTCTTTCTGCCTTTTTTCTCACACAAAACACACAGAGATGAAAGGAGAGAAATAGACCTATTGCCTACTGAATAAGGTTCTTACACAGTGACTATTTCTGAGATTGAACAGGCTCATTATTTGACTCACTCGCTTCTTATTTCCTCACAATGGGCTGAGGATTAACTTAAAACTATTACTTACTACAATTACTTATTACTTATTGTGAAAGTTTTTGTTGTAAAGACCAGAGAGGGGGCCATGCTGCTGGCCCAGAATGACTAAATATCTGAGAGGCACTTAGGCCATTTTGGCTTTGAGTTGTTACCAAGAAAGCAAGAGACCAACTTTAATCATCACAAACGAAGCATGGAGTGCAGACAGTCATTTTCATTTGTTGCGTAGAGCAATACATGAGTAATTCAAAAGGACAGACGATTAATTATCGCATAGAAAAACAACTATGCAAATGACAGGGAAGGCCCGAGGGGGTCGGCGAGGAGGACGAGAGTAATCGTCATCACAAGAGCCAAGAAACCCGAGGAGACCGGAGATTAACCGCCGCTGCCGAAGACAAGCTGTGTGTTCAATAATGCACTCTCGCATACAGGATGTAGTCATTTATTACTGCTGCTAATCAGACACAAGGTGGTTTGCCGCACATGGAAAAAGACCAGCCGCAGGGCGTCGACAGGTGTTCGGCATCTGTGTCTATACCTTCAAGACGCAGCGTGGGGGGCTTCAACAACCCAAAATATGATATCATCATAGTTGGTGTCATTCTCCTGCATCATCAACCCCACTGTATCTCTCCTCTTGTCCCAGGCCCACTCCTCCCCTTTTCTACTGAGAGCCCTGCTGCGATTACATAATGGTCTTTTTAAAATTTAAACCCCTGACACGCTTTTCTTGGCTGAACACAGGCTGGGCTCTCTTGTCCTGCTTCAAGAGGCCAGCTTTGCCCTCTCTACTGCCCCTGCCTCAGCCCCTCATCTAAGAATGGCCAGCTGGTGGCCTGTGGATCACATCCGGCTCACCACACCCTTAAATAGAGCACGCAAAATTTAAATATATGCTTCTGCACATTCTCTATACTTCTTCACTGCTGCACAAGTTCTGTCTGTAACAACTCCTTTTGGGTGCTTATGAATTTCTAAAATGCAAGAGTTTGGTGCTTCTGAGAATACGTGCTCAAATGAAGATAACTTTTCTGTACTTTATTCCTGTCCTTGTCAGATGAAGGCCTTGGTACTTCAGATCTTGAATTTTTAACAGATAAAATATATCGAGCCATGGCATTTACCAAAAGTGTTTTGCGCACAATAAAAGCAGAAGTCACGTCAATTATAGGGTTACATTAAACACTGGGAACAATGAGGTGTAATGTAGGTGTTTTTTGTGGTGATGAGTCAGCAGGAAATTACCACCTTCCTATACGGTTTCCCTCAGCTTTACTGAATGTTTTAGCATCTCTCAGTTCACCGTTTAGGTTTCACAGCTCACAACTTTTCGTTTGAGTCTAAACTGCTCTCATTAGAACTGTTTCCAGCTGCAGCAGGCAGCTGTTTTAAAAGAAAACCCTTTGACAAACTGTATCTACTGCACTGTCGCTACCTGCCTAGCAAAAAACAACACAGCAGACAAATTCTACCATAATGCAGCATTTGGCAGCTGAAGAGCCAAATATGTTGATGGAGACCCAAACAATTGCCAATCTACACACCCAGCAGACATTTTTATTGATTGGATGTTGTGTTTCTGGCCAGCTGATAAAAGTAACACTAACAAGGTTTCTTTTTTTTTTTTAGGCCCGTCCTTGTACTTGTGTGATTGTTTTTTGATACAAAAGAAAATTACTCTTTTTGGACTCGATAATATTGTGTAGGAGAGAGAGCTTTACAATGATACCAAACATTACATAGTTCAGACAGCATGTTGTTTTTGTATGCTAACTTTTGGTGACTTTTTTATGATAATAGACAAGTATTTTAAAATAAACACCTAAATGTCTATTTTGGACATTTTATTTTTGCTGTTCTGAAAATGACACGTTATAGAGGCAAAATAACATATACAGCATATTTCTGCTAGTTGCAGTATTGCAGTACCAATTCAAGTCTTTGGTATTCTTGAGTCATTGCTTTTCTCTGATTCAATAAAAGTAAAATGTAACACAAACTTACAAGGATAGTATATTTTCTTGACAATATTTAGTGCAAAAAGCATTCACTGCCAAAACATATGGCATTTTCATTTTATTACAGGCACATTACCTCATCAAGTACGAGCTTAACTGGAAGTCATGCACACTCATGGTGACAAACCCTCACTTTTGTTGGTGTGTCACGTAACGCCTGCATGAGTGTGAGTGCTGATAGTGACTACTAGGAAACTCCATTTAAAACACAACATGAAGCATCTTTCAGCTTTTCTAGAAAGGTAAAATGTTTGCTTTATGTCTAAATGAAAAAAATGAAGTGCTTCTGTGTGAGTATGAAAGTGTAAGAGAGGAGAAGGAAGCGCATAGACTATGTGCACATGCTTTCACACCTGTAGCAGGTTCTTGTAGGAACAAGATGCTGCAAGGCGACAGACTCTTTCATGTTGAGCAAAGGTTGTTTTCGTCGACATGTTGATGGCTATCTGGACTGGGTGGTGGCTGCGTTTAGGAGACGGTGGCTGAGGATCAAACAGATCACTTCCTCTTCCATATCTGACCAGTGTAATCACTGGCTTTGGGTCAAACGTCTTATAAATGACACCATTGATCAAATATACGGCAAACAACAAAGCCCCTTATGTCCCATTACAACTGCTGTAGGTCTAACTTCCAGATCAAAGACAAAGCTCACTAGATTTAATATCTTTTCAACAGGGTCTGTCATTTCTTTGGATAGGACTCAGAAAGACACATGTTAAATCATGAGATTATGTTTTCCACTCTTAAAGTGGCTGTTAAAACGCTAATTGCAACCTAGGTGAGAACTGTCTATAAAACTGTCCTTATTACAGGCCAGGGGCGGGGGACGTCATTTCAGCGTTACACACTTCCTGTTTTTCCAGGGCACACTCACTGCACGTGGGAATATTTCAGGACCCCCAATAAAGTCTGCATCCTGAGGAGATGGCAGCTCTCTAACAGCCTACACCCTACCTGAAGGCTATGGAGCAGACAAATAACCTTCACATTTATCTTCACTGCACAGATTTTGGTTGTTCATTGATTAGGAATGCAGATCAAAGCTCTATGTAAAAGGTCATATGCCCAGACAACCATTTTGTTTTTGTTTTACTCTTTCAGTATCCCTCTATGCCAGTCTGACCCAGCACCCCGGGGTACAAAGAACAGCATTGTGGGGGTTACACAGCAGGGCAAAGCAGCTGCACTGGACAGTGGCTGACTTCCCTGGCAATAGCCAACACACTGACAAAGGCCGCTGTGAAGCCCCATCCACATGAGTGAATAAATAAACCTCTCTCATGCATCTTTCAACCAGAAGCATCCGCAAAAGCACCTTCACAAAGAGCACATTTATCACAACAATAAAACTACAAATGTTACCCATTATATGGGGCATTTAATTCCATTTTAATTTATAGTCCTTGTGAAAACCTCTCCAGTTCAAAAAAGAAGGTTTCCAGTTTTTCTCTGTATACTGCATACAGATGATGAGCTGGATTCATTCAGTACAGATTGGACACCTAACTGCTTTGCACCAAGTACTATGTGTTTTTTTTTTGGTTTTTTTTTTTTTTTCAGGATTTAGAGAGAGAGGGGAAAGACATGAGACAAAGGGTGTGACTTGAATGACGAATGTTCATCCATCCCCTAAGAATTCCCAATGCACTCAGCTCAAAGAGGTAAACTTTTAAAACCGGGGCATGAGTACATTGTTTTAAAAGAAAACTCAAGACTGCAGTAAATACTCCATTTGTTCGATTCTGACAGACTCAAATGAGCTACAGTGCCCATCTTCACTGTAATGAAGGAATGGCTCAGTGATGTGTT
Source organism: Scortum barcoo (assembly GCA_023238725.1). Lineage (NCBI taxonomy): Eukaryota > Metazoa > Chordata > Actinopteri > Centrarchiformes > Terapontidae > Scortum > Scortum barcoo. The sequence continues at coordinate 18,480,310 of CM041537.1, forward strand.
TTTGAGCAACAGTAGAGGCCAACATCACAGCGGGATGAGATATATCAGGATTTGGCTACACAGGTGATATTTCTTAATAAGATTAAGAAATGATTTTGGTCTTTCCATAAGATTTGTTGAGGAAAATAATATCAGCAGGCATATCCTCCCTTTCTGCACTGATGTCAGTACTTGGTCACCCTCAAAGTAGCAGACAAGTGTTTATTCCAATATTTGTTATGTACCTGTCCTTGCCACACTGTTATATAATAATCTTGCCATTATCCACTTCATGAAAATACCTAAATTCTAAGAAATCCAAGATAAGGATTGGGGGGGGTTTGTATCGCTGACTCACTTTGTGGGTTTTTTTCACCCTGACACTGTGAAACTTTCCTGCAGAGCGTAGGTCCTTTAACTGATGTTTTTAAGCGAGTCTTGGCATAAGCTAAAGGGAGTAGCAGGAGAAATGGGATGGAGTCACTGTTGTTTCTGTCCTAGATAGAGACACGGAAGAAGGCCGGCCCACGGATGAGAGGAGGGGGAAAGAGCAGGTTGTGAAAAACAGCAGGTTTCTCCATTGCTCTGGGCAAGTCTCTAATGACTTCCAAACCTGCTCCCATACAGTGTCTGCGTCTAGACTGCAGCTACAGCACTCTACCCCGGCCTCCTGATCGCTCACTCACTCTCTCCTCCCCCCCCCCACCTTCAAAAAGGCAATATGTACACACACAAACACACACACACACACTGCCCCCTCCAAATTACTACCCCAAGCCCTCTGTCCTCTTAGAAAACTACAGGCGTTTCAGTCTAAGAAGCTGACCAAAAAGACACTGCTGTTTTCATTCTCTCCCTGGGGAATCTGTCTTTTTTTCTTTTCTTTTTTTAGAGCTACTTTCGGTTTGACTGCATCCTCCGTGGTTTTGAATGCACAGTGAAATCACCTCTATCAAGAAAAAGAAAACTTTGTAATCTCCTAATTGGGCATGACAGGACTGTTTAAAGGCAGGGTGACCACTGTCACTGGCTGATAAAACATCCCATTGTTTTCTCCAGGCTGGTTGTGGTCAGCCAAATAAATCAAATAGGCCAACAAAACTAGTCTGTTTGGGCCGCGACTGCTCTTTGGACATGCTTGGAGGGATCAAACGCTACGGTAACATATTAACAAAACCTTTGATATTACAAAAAATGTCTTTTAAAAGCCAGCACAGCAGGTTTTAGTTCCATTTCTGGGGCCGTTTTACAACTGCACCTGTTGAACAGTGTCCAAGTGAAATCAATTTACATTACAATTCATACATTGCCAAAAGAACATCTCCTGCACAGATCAGTTGAACATGTTACATTTACATTTTTTATGATGAAGAAAATCAAATATTCTGCAAACATGTTTATTTTATACTGATTTGTACAAACGCTTCCTTAACTTAACTTGCCTTAACATATCATATGAGATCATATCAGAGGAGATGGGCAGATAAGAGTTTTTATTCCACAGAATTTCCATGCTTGAATTGGCAAAAACAATCGACTACAAGACAGGAAAAGAAACTGTCCTAAACCAACTTCTGGTCCTAAACCAAGGTCTGGTTTAGATTATATGATACTCAGATATAGATCTCCATAACTTGAAAAGCATTTTCTCTGTAGGCTCCGATCGTCTACCCTGAACGGTTAAATGTCAGCAAAAGGATACAATAAATTGGACTGTTTCAATGCCATATTTTTTGAGAGACTTACAAACATCAGGCTCCTCATCAGAGCCGTCCGGGCAGTCCTTCTCCCGATCACAGCGCCAGCCCTTAGAGATGCACGTCACCCCATCTTTACACACAAACTGCTTTGGGCTGCAGGTCTTTGGGGCTGAAAAGAGACAAAGGAAAAAGTGAATCAATTAAAAGATTTCAGGGGAAAAAAACAGCTCCTTTTGTGTCAGTGATCTTTATTCCTGAGGTCTCATTAGCAAGCGGGGTCTGTTGTGCGCAGAGTTAATAGTGTCCCTCACTGGCCCTAATTAGGTCGTGGAAAGTTGCTACTTGATGGAGGGGACAGAGAATGGATACACAAAAAAACCAAAACACACAAACACAAACTCATGCAGGCCCGGAAAGGCTTTGCATAAACTTGCTGCACCTAAATATCCAGGTCAGCGTTCCCAGGCCAATAGCGGTGATGCAACACGTCTGGAGGATATCAAAGAACATCTTGTTCAGTGAACTGCCCCCCATCACCCATTTCCCCTTCAATCCAACCTTCCAGAAAGGGAGTGAAAAAAAACTGCCCACTCCAGCCATAGCCAAAACGGGGGAGCGTATTCAAACTCACACTAATTCAAGTCTTCTCAGAACTGCACAAAAACACTTTGACAACGCACACACACACAAGCAACAAAGCTGAGTCACTCAGGGGCATTCGGGGGAAGCTCTTGGTGAGAGGAGTTTGATACAACAACTAACTGCTGAGTGGGAACTATATGAAAGAGACTGGTGTGCTTGGGTACATTATATTATGCATACAAGCCCAATAGGAACATGGTTTTCACCGGCCAAGCAAGGATTAATGGACTGCTTACATAGCTATTCAAATTGTCCTGGTTTCTTAAACAAGGCCTTTATTTTCATGCCATCCAGGTTATTTTGCAAGGCTTTCATACACACACAAGATAATTCCTCATGGTTTGTGCAGAGTTCACAGTTGTATCACCAAAACTGTAATCACAAGCAAGCGAGTGGAAAGAAAAGTTCGTATCAGACTCCGGCTTGTAATTCTGAGTCTGAAATATCGAGAATCTCTGACACTCAGGATAAGTCCTGCCTTATGAAAAGAAATACAGGCATGTCGACAAACTGTTGGCAGCAATCAATACAATCGATCGATCGGTTGGCAGCAATCGATTCAGATCATTTTAGAGGAGCTAAACAATGCTTGTTTGCATCTGGTTTTTCTTGGTAAAGAACTACTGCAAATGCGTAACACAACAAAAGCAGCTTATTTAGGCTGTTTATCTGGCATGACTCAGATCAGCAGTGGGGCTAAAAATGACCATCACTAACTAATCACCTTACTGCCCAACAAAGGCACATTAACTTTGAGGCAGGTTTTAGGAAAACTGACATCTGGTAAAAAAAAAAAAAAAGGGACCTTATAATATGACATTTTGCCATATGTCATGGTAATCTGAAGAACTGAAAAGAAAGAATTACATTCCACTATTAGATATTTATTCATGAGACCATACAGGACCCTGTCACAATGTGGGTGCATAGCAACAGAGGGCACGGGGGGTACACCAAAGGACATGTTGCGAAACCATGAGCCGAATACAAAACAAGTCTAATGAAGTATTTGTCCTTACATGCTGCTTTCATAAAACATGACTCCTTCTGAAATGATTCATTCATCAAAACAAAACAAACATTTTGCCCACTGACATTTAAAGGGATAAACATGAGATCCCAAACGATAATTGGGATTCGCTCATGGATAGTTTGGTGCTTGAATATTTATCACCACGCTGCGACTGAATTGATGGTTTAGTGTATCATCTAGGCTCATGTTTCTCTGCATGCCCTGTGATCTCCTTTATATTTGGGAAAATGTCTTTTTTATATGCACGCCCCTTTCATTTCAATCTGCCATCGCTGCCACCGCGTTGAATCATCAGTGGTCAGGGGTTCGCCTCACTGAATCAACCCACCCACCGCAGTCCAAGTGTCAACATGGCACAACTACTTAGGTCAGAATACAATGCACTGATTAAAAACGGTAATGCTATTGTAACCTCTAGATTATTTAGGCACAGAGCCTGATGAATAGGATGGCGGAGGATACATAAAAGGGGAAAAGGGGTGTGTGATGGGACGAGGCCGGATAAACAGGATGACTGTATTTACATTTTAAACTACACTCCAGCTCCAGCAGGGTGAAGGGAATCTTGAAATGGAGCTCAACCTAAATACCATGAATTCAATCTGACCCCCCCTCACACACACACACTTTTCCTACACTGTCTGGTGTGTATGTGTGTCCGGGGTTGACAATTTGTGTGTAGAGGGGCGTATTTTTTCTCCCTCAGAAATCCCAAAGACGTAAATTATTCATAAAATGCAACCAGGCATGAGTTAAAGCGTTTCCTCTTTGCTCCTCATCCTTCTTCTTTTGTGTGCGTGTGTTATTTGTTTGTTTGTTTGTTTAGAGGTGTCAACACACAGCAGGGATATGGCTGCGGTGCGTCTATTGTTTATTTAGTTCCTGACATGCTTTAGCTTGATGCACCGTTACCTCCACATCCAATAACGGCTGTGGGAGGAGTGCGTGCATGACTCAACCACAAGACACTGCTGAGAGAAACATATCGGAGAGCAGAGGAAGTAGGTCAGGAGGTTAGCTAGGTGTCGGTGAAGGCAGGCAGTGATAAACGTTACTGTACCCACGGCTCAGCTAGCTGGCGTGTTAGAGAGGAACAAAGGGACTGTAGACAAAGACCAGGTTCAGAGCCGCCATTACGGTCAACCTCTAGTTATCCACTCACAAGCAGACTTCTAAAACGACACAATAGTTATTAACACAGCTGCATATATGTTTAATAATGGAAATATTCATTGTATATTTTGTGCCTGCACACTATTTTCCATTGTTAGTCTTAATTTATGTCCTTTGTCTGATTTTCACATGCACAAATAAGCATGATTAAAATGTCAAGATCACAGGCAGCACAAACCGCACTGGTGGTCGGGGAGGCAAGTAAAGATATTTGCATATTTGCATCAACGATTCCTGCACTTTTCCCCACGTTTTTTGTCCCTCCTGCTGGGGACGCGAGGACAGGTGTGGGGAGAAGAACTCCAGGGAACACATTTTTTTACAGAAAATCTGAGTCTCCTCTTGGGCATCATCTGGAGTGAAGGCGGTTTCTAAAGACGGCAGCACAGCTGGATCAGCTGTTAGTCAGTTTCAACAGCGCTGCGGTCTTTTGATGCCCTGCAGTTTATGCACATACAGCATATCTATTGTTCACATATACCACTGCCAGCTTTGTTAGTTTGAACATGAATAGTGTAACAATCATCCTAACCAGCATTTAAAAACTGTATTCTGTATGTGCGCTGTGTATAGATTTTTAAAGAACTTTAAAGAACATTTTTGCATCAATATTCATTGATATCCTGTTACATGATTTAATAGTTCCCTATGTGACGGGAATGAGAACATTTTCGGGGTGTGTCGTGACTGTCACTAAAATATATTTATTACTGCTGTTCCTGACTTTAATATCATTTATATTACAGGGTAGAAACTAGGGGTGTTTAAAAAAAACGATTCTGCGATATATCGCGATGTTACATCGCACGATTCTTGTATCGATTCAAAATGTGTCCGAATCGATTTTTATACTTTTTATAAAAATACTTATATACTTTTTATATTCATTGTGGCGTCTTACTTTTGTGCTTCACTGAAACTCTCGCTTACTAGTTGGCAGTGCACCACACCAGAGCCTTGCAAATCACCCCAGCTCGCCAGAGTAAAAATAGCATCTCGCGAGAGTTATCCCGGGGTGGCGTTCTTTACACTATAGTCTCGTGGAGTTTAGAGCACACAGCAAAAGTCTCAACATGACGGCAGATTACTTTTAAATTATTTTTTTCCTGTGGTTGTATATATGGCACCTTCAAGCCATTTTTTTACTTGCCTATGCAAATCACATCAAGGATGCACAAAATAATGTTCACTTTTTATGAGTGTTTAGTATTGATGTTTTCACATCCCTCTGGAGTCCATGGACGCGCCGGCACGTCCAAAAATGCTGCATCGCCGAGTCTCCGTTTCAAGTTGTGTACTTCAAACTATATACTAGTTTTTAAATCGTGTTGATAGATCGAGTAAAAACAGAGTTATGATAAATAATTTACGCTGTGTTTTTTCCTGAATATCGCCGTCATGTTCGGTGCAGGAAGACACAGCAGACAGACGCTGTGTCGCTGAGTCTCCATCTCATACTGTGTCGGAAGTGCGGACTTCAAACTATATACTAGTAATTTTTTAATCGTGTTGATACGCTGAGTGAAACAGATTTGTGATCATTAATTTACGTTGTGCTTTTTCCTGAATATCGTCCAAATGCGTCACGTTTGGTGCGCATTTTGTACAGGAAGAAACGGTAAACACGGGCTATTGTAAGGAAACACCTATTGACCTAATCAATATTACATTTATATATACAATATAATATATTTTTAAGATGTTGTTTTTTTACACATTTAATCCAGTATCCTGCAAATGCATTTAAGCAGGTTTGAAAATGGATTGCACTTTATTTTCTTAAAGCACAGAAGAATTTTTTATTAATGAAGGCATATGTAGCCTTAATATTTTTTTATATGCTACTCAAACATAAAACACAGTCTACAACTTGTTTGTTACAGTTGCTTGAGTGCTCACTGTTCTGACATGTTCAGATAAATAAAATGTATTTTATACAAATTTTCATATAGGTGCACTAGTTGTTTCTATTTTAAAAAATTGTGGGATAAACTCAGACACCCATTTTAATGCCAGCTGTAAATTCAGTCTGTGAGTGACATAATGAGGATTTATCTGGTTAAAAACATCCAAGCTGAGAGAGAGTCAGTGATAACTGTGATCCACCCAAACATATCTTTGGCTTTAGTTGTCCATTTCAAGGTTTTGTGAATGTGTGCACAATTCAACAGGTCCCGTCTGTGTTTCTTTTCTTTGAAAAGGAAATAATACAAGGAGGAAGAGGAGGAAACAAAAAAGAGGGTACATATGGATATGACTCAAGATGACATAAGAGAACAAGCTAGATAAAATGCAGCTATTAGAACAAATGGAGAGAGGGGGGTGAACTAAAAGTCAAAAGGGGGCAGGACTCTCACAGCTGGGGACAAGCCTGAAGATCTGAGAAGAGACTGAGCTGGGCTGAGATACTAAGATGGGATGGAGGAATGTCACACATGCTATCAATGAGCTGTCTGTGTGTTTACCGAAGCGGTGGCTGCGTGAAAATGCTTTGGGTCATCACCATTTGGGCCGGATAACAAATCCACTGGCCTCTGCCCCCGCCGCTGTCTGCTAGTTCTCCAAGATGAGCTCACTCTGGTTGGGAGGAAGAGTCCTCTCCTAAGGCAAACACAAGCCTCGCCCCCAGCCACAGCCCCATTTCCTCCGACACCCACAGCAGTGCTATAAATAAGTTGGAGGCCTGCCCCCTGAGATCAACCGAGGCACTACAAAGCTCCAGCAGACACCGAGACTGCCTCCTCATCACACACCACTCAACAGCAGTTGAGGTGAAGGCGGGCTTAAAGTATCACCAACTGTGGTGCTGAAAGGGAGCTTGAGCAATATGGGATCCAGTCTTCAAAGCCGGCCGTGTAAGATAATGCACAGAGATATCTTCCTTCAGCTGGACAGTCACAACTCAAGTGCCTTTGAGCCGGACAATCTGCAGCAGCTCCAGGGCTGCTGTTCTGTAACCTGCCCAGTTCTCTGACCTCCAAGTAGAGGCAAACCACAAACCACAATGTCAGGGATCAGTTAAGTATCTGCAACCTGCAAAAGCTGCTCATCTATCAGCCCCACTATAACAAGACTAAGAGTCAACAGCAATGCGGTAGCATGTCTCTGTGAGGATGAACTCAGTGGTGCTTTGAGCTAAATGCTAACATCAGCACGCTAACATTTATTTGATCTCATGACCAAAATATCTGACAAATGAGAAGTTCTATCTGATGATAGTACTAACCAAAAAGTCAGAGGAAAGTGATTATGATCCATCCTGTGGGGACCATGATTTCTGTACAAAATGTCATAGCAATCCACCCAACAGTCGAGGTATCTGAGTGGTGGACTGACAGGCAGACCAACATTGTCATCCACAGAGCTGTGCTGCTAACACAGATAAAAAAGCTAACTGAGTACTCTTGTGCAAACTACTCTGTGGATAATTATCTTCATTCTTTTCAGATTAAATCTGTTACACAAGTGTCACATCATAAACCTTGGAATCTACCTGGCTCTGTGAAATAACAGAGTTGGACATTTTGTAAACTTCAGTCTCATTGGGACGCCTTGCATACGTCACCACGATTGTTACGGACTAAGAAGGTCCGCAGGAGAGAAATATAACATAGTCGTGAGGATTTATTTGTTAATGCAACAGCTGCTTTCATTTACTACACAAAGGCAGAATAAACTTCCTCAGGGCACATCCGCTCTGATCTGAGGAGGCGATGCTTTCCACCTGCAGGAGCATCGTAACCGGTACTGATTCACCCAAAACTATGGAGAATAATAAAGCTGGCAGGCCGCACACAAGCACCAGGTGGGTGTGCTGGCTGAAGTGAGTGCATGGTGAATTTGTTTAAAATGCTTGCAAAGACTGTTGCGACATCATCTGGGGGAGAAAAAAAAAATCTAGTTTAGTCTACTGAAGATAGCGTGTGCTCAAACTAATAAAACACTTTCTCAAGGGGAGAGGATGGTCCAGATATCCCAAATACTCACTGTTAGACAAGATAAAGCTTTATTATCTTTTCAAATATTTAGGAAAGAGAGGTTTATATGAGGGCAAGACAAACAACCTGAATTGTGTGTAACCAATCTCGTCATTGACGCCCACTCGGACAAAGCTTTATGCGCACTTTATCTTTTCAGCGAGCCACACACTGGAATAATACTGTAACACGGCCAGTTTAACATTGACTCACAGCTAAATATCTTGACAGAATGCGGCAGAACGAAACATCAGAAATGCTGCAGGAAATTAATGCTAAAAAACTCAGTCCAGTCCACGGAAAATATCAAGTGATAAATGTCTTTAATATTTTGTGCTCAGCTGCACTTCAGCCCTCTGCAGACATGACAAACTTCTTAGATTTAGGCTAGACGACACACGACCAAGTTTGGCCAGTAATGAGGCAGCAAACAGCCACAGCACAGCGAAAAGGGAAGATATACAGGGAAAAGGGAAGATATATGAGGGGAGACTGGTGTAGAGTAAAAAGAGAGAGGAGCAGGGGTCTATTTTGCTGACCTTTGGGCCCGACCTGCAGGGGTTCTGCTGAAGGCCAGAAACGAGGGAAGCATCTATATTGGCCCGTTTGGCTATGGCCTGCCACCTACCTCCTCAACCTCCTCTGCAAAACCCAGGCACGAACGCTTGTAATGGAAGAGAGTGAGAAGAAGGACGAGGGAGGGAAAAAAAGTTTTCCAATTTGTCATGTTACAAAACAGAGAAAAAGAGGCCCCAGCTGTGCCTCTTAAAAAAACCTTTCCGGCAGAGTTAGGAGGAGCTGTGGAAGTCTAGTCGGTAGTGAGCAAATTGTGATCGAAGGAAAAGAAAAGTTCAGACGGAATTTAGACACAGCTGTCACAGAGAATGGCCGATAAATTACTCCTGTTTAAAAAGTCACATACAATATTTTTTTTTGGGGGGGGGGGCGCAACAAGAAGAAAAGTTTGGGGTTTGTTTCTGTCTGCATGTCTACTCCTCACCCTCTGGATGAATGTTTGATTTAAATGTGTTTTTATTAAATGTTTTGTGTGTTTCTAAGACATTCTGTGTCTCTGCAAGCATGTGTTACGCATGCACTCAAGAGCTGAGAAGAATTAACAACAGGAATGTGCTCATGTCTGGTGATAGTTGCCAAGTAAAATGGGGCTCGAGACAACGCGCTCCTGCCTGAGACTGTTTACAAGTCAGATCTGAGCACAAACTGAGTCGATCTGTGGCACGGAGAGAAAAAAAAACCTGCAGAGTGAGAAGAAGTGAGAAGCGGAGTAATCAAATGAGAACTTAATTAAGAGCTATTTGGGTGTCTGGCGGAAATTTTGCCATATCTCAGCCCCACAGTGGTAATCAACCATGACTGCTATTTGTACTCGAGTCGGTGTTGGAGCTCGGAGGGGGGGGGGCTGTGACCTCTTTCACTTCCACATAAGGATTAAATGGAAATCAGCAGCGGAGTGGGGACCGAGCAGAAAACCACAAGGTGTGATCCGCCATTATCAAGTTAGTCAGTTTAGACAAATCCCTTTGCCACACCACCACCAGAGCACGCGCTGTACGTAGCTGCTTGCAGGGAGAAAAATGACAATTAAGCCTGCTTAGTATGCTGCCAGGGGAAACATATTAAAGAAGATTATATGAAATTCTTTAGTGCCTTTTCATAAGACCGGTACAAGTTTAAAGTCTCAGTGTGACGCAACGACTTCTTAGAACAGGACTCGATTCTCCAGAAAGTTCTCTCACATTCAGTATCCATGTGCTGAAGTAACCCGAGCACCTTCAATGAATGATGACTTCCTTTAATGACAGCTACCAAGATATATCAACTTTTGTGATGATAAAACCGTGGACAAGACATTGAGAAGTAACAAAGGAAACCATTACAGATTTTCGGAAGGCTATATTTTAAGTAAGCCGACATGACAGTTAGCACTTTCAGCTTAGGAGTTTGACATTTTGGGAAATACAACGATTGGCTTTCTGGTGGAGTGTAAACTGAGAAGATCGAAACCGCTTTCACGTCTTGTCCGTTTTATATATAAAGCTACAGTCGGCAGCGTGTTAGTTTTGCTTAGCATAAAAAGTGGAAACGGCGGGAAAGCAGCTAGCCTAGCTCTGGCCAAAGGTAGCAGCCCCTCTGAAGCGCACTCATTTTCTTCACAATGGTTTAATCCATGAATACACCGCAGTGTAAAAAACTAAAATCTGCCATTTTATGTTGGCTTATGAGCTGGACATTTTATTGGCTTTGAACAGTCCCAGGCAACCAAGAAGGAAGTTACTGCAGCCGAGAAACAGACCAAAAAACAGCGACTTTGCATCTTTACACTTTGTTTCTTTTTTTTTTTAACGAAACAAGATAAAAGGTGTTTATTAGTAGGCTTTAGAGGTGCTAGTTGGGGGATATTGTTGCAATTCAACAGAGCCAAGCCAAGCGTTTCCCCATTTCTGGTTTTTATGCTAAGCTAAGCTAACCAGTTGGTAGCTCTCATTTCAGTGATCTCCACCAGCAGTTCAGTAAAATCTGAATGCAAACACACAGGTACAGATCGTCACTTTCCACGGTGTTCAAAGTACCTCATCATCGCCAGATTCTACAGATGTTTTGGGACATTTGCAAAATATATTCAATTTAGGCGTGGTGTGTGTGTGTGTGTGTGTGTGGTATGCTACTAATCATCAAACAAACAGTTGCCCATTATTATGTGCACACAATGCACATAATCAGAGAGACCACATTGCCTACACACACGCAGCTGAGCGTGGGAAACACACTAAATGTGAAGATCAATTGCCTGACAATGGCACAATATTCAAAATGATATTAGTAGAGATTTACTGGACGTGATATCACCTTAAAATGTTTGTCAAGTATGGAGCACAAACATCTGTTGCCCGCGTTGGGTTTTTGCTCAGGCGGAGGGTGGAAATAACAACCGCGGGCCCACTTAAGGCCATGTGAGAAGATTTCTGCCAGAGAGTGAAGGGTGAATTCCTGCTTGAGGGATTAGTGTTACAATTAGGCTTATGTTTAGGTTATGGTTGGGTACTTGGTGTTCAGGATTAGAAGTTTGGGTGCAGTTCAGTTGCATGAATAGTGACCTTGGTGCTGATGTGACTGTGGGTGTTTTGTTTGCATGTGTACTGTATCAGAAAATGACCATCAATGTCTGAGTTTCACAGTCTGGAAATCTGGAGCCGTGGAGGTGTGGAGGTGTTGAATTTTGAAGACTAGATGCGTATTGTACCTCATCTCCACTGTACTTTATCAGGAAGAAAAAGGAGGCCTGTTTGGTTCAGTGTTCTTCCTACAGAGAGTGAATTCACAAGCAATCTACAATAGGTGTGAGTCTGCTCTGTCACACCGTTGTCCCTGAAAATAATGGATGTCAGTGAAAAAACATGGTAGCAGAAGCTTAAATGGATGTGAATGAATGTATTTGTTTTCTGGGCTGATGCTGAAAATAGACTGTATTTTATCTGCTGGAGGAACCAAGATTGGAAACATTTTACAGACAAAAAAAAAAATGCCAATTTCCATCTGGAGCTGGAACTGAAATTCAACAATGCTTGCAGCAAACATTAGTAAAATGACACTTGGAATTTATCTACAACATTAATTATTTGAATAAATTTATGTATTGGCTCTTGTGCAGCAACAATAAGTGACATAGCCCCCATTGTGCGAGAGCAACCTGACAAATCAGGGTCACAGCTTGATGCACGAGTCATCAGCACAAACAGTCCTTTCACACCGACACAGAGGAGCAAGTTAAACTCATGTTTGCTGTTGGTGTGAACGACACCTAATCATCTGACCTGACCCTGACACTGCCTGGCCTCCTAGTTATTGGGTCAACATGGGTGACTTTAATTCAGTATAGAGTTACTTTAGGTATATTTCATACAGTCCGAAATAAAAGAAATACAATAAAGTTGCTCAACTACAAATGCAACAATTCAAGTGTGACAAATCCCTTCAAACTAGCTTTCAGCAGTGTACAGAACTGCAGTTGCCACCTGGAGCCTTGTGTGAAAATGGTGGCATCGGGTTTTTAATCATGACTATTGGGTTGTTATGAATGCTCAAATGTGGGCTAAATGCATGTCATCATAACACTTTTGCAGCCGTCTACCCCGATCACATTCACACCTGCTTCATCGCTAATGAAGTTTCTTATGACAACTTTCTCTCTCCCTCTTACACACGCCCTTACTCATGCAGATACAAATTTATCTGCTGAATTATCAAGGGAGTGCCATCTCTTGAACAGATCATTCCCAGCATGATAATAGTGGCTGCTGCTATAACAGCATGACGCGAAATGTCTGTTGCTTCCTCAGTGGGCTATATATCAAGATAAAGTGTATATTAAATTGTGTTTCACATAAAACTGAAATGAGCTATGACAATAAAATCAAAGCAACGGCATCCTTTGCATTTGGACAGTAGATTACTAGATTACCCAGGACAGATTGAAAGCTGCTTTATCAGCTTTCAATCCTCACAAAACACTGTATGTCGCCTGTACCCTCCCTTCCCAGCACCAATCGACAGAAAAACAGCATCACCAACTAGATGGTGAACATAGTGGAGCAATTCACTAATAAAGAGCCAGGTGGCCATTAGCATCCCTCCAAATGAATCTTAATGCTGGATGTGTAAATATGTTTGCTAGGGAGTTTGCCACATTAGCTTTAAAAGTAATAATATGTCAGTGTAGTACCCACAGCTTGACCTCCCATAATTGGCCCAAAAAAAAGCAGTTACTGCAGGTTTAAAGCTGAAAGGAGCCCATTTATGGATGTTGACATCTGGTATTTATGTGTGCATATCAACTGGTTGTTGCTAGTGCACAGATCATTTTTTCCACTTATTGATTAAGTTATTTGCACTGTCAACCAAGAGGAGTTATTGGTGTTTTACCACACTGTACCACACAGATATAATAACTCTGAAAACCATGGGAGTACTGATGGTGAACTGTGGAGCTGCCTGAAACTTGTCACCACTGTCCACAAATCCTGGTCACTCACACACATCTGTCAGTTGAGTTACCCGATGTCACTTTTTACTATTCTCTCTTTTATATTAATATAATTTTGCTGGACTTTTTTTCTGGGCTCCACAATGTAAAAAGACTATTGTGTTTTCTTCCTTGGTGTTGTCGTTGGGGTAATGCCAAACCACTGACCATCATGCAGGAAGGATATCTGTCATTTTGTCCCAAGAGAGATAATAACTATTGTATAAGACAGATTTTCCAGGCAGTACAGCCTCCACCTCAGCATCTGGTCCAAGCTACAAATCAAAGACTTCTGGCAGAGAGGGCTCAGCATTTTCCTGAGCTTTACCTTGCCAGTGATCTTTTTTTCTATCCATACCTTCGCACATTCATAGCTGTGGTGTCAAAAGCTTTGAGCTAATGCATTATGAATACACATGTGTGTTCATGATATCCCCTAGCAAGTTTCTGCTCATATTCTTTCAGAGTGCCTCCTGAGACTGATCTCCAAGCCTTAAATAGCTCCATCTAGATAGTGTATCTCAATCAGTGGGTCACAACTCTAAAGTGGGTCACAGGGCTGGCCTGACAAAGACTGGCCATCTGCACCCAGTGCACTTTGGCAATGATAGATATCCGCTTTTAAAAGACTTCAGCTGTGTTTTCAGGCCATAATGAAAATAAAAAAAATCTCTTTTGTGTCAACATTTTTCATCTTTTACAGGAGATGAACAGACCGAGTTGGGAGCATCTTTCTGCTGCCGGTTGAACAAAGAAAACATAAAACATTCTCATAAATACACTACTTTGCTTTCTTGCTCAAAAGGTGTATTAAAAGATCAATAGCACTATCATATCTGCCTGTTCGATATGAAGCTGGAGCCAGACTGGCAACAGGGGGAACCAACTAGCCAAGTAAATCTGCTTACTGGCATCTATTAGATTCACATGTTACTTCTTGTTTGTTTAATGCGTACAGGAAACCAAAGTGTAAAAATAGAAATGTACAGTTAAATGAGGGGTTCTGTGCGGGATTATTCCTTGCCGGGAGCAATGACGTCTTGGATTCTCCACTGGTTGGCTTTGAGGTGCTGGTGCTTGCCCAGTGTGGCTGATTCTAGTCTTAATGCTAAGCTAAGATAAATGGCTGCTGGCAGAGTACATACTCTCATCTAACTCTTGAGAAGGACTCATGTCACACTAAGGCTCAAAATACAATATTTTCTTTTGTGAAATAAAGAAAAAAAGAAATAGGAAGTGCAGATTATAGGCTTGTGAGTATTTCCAGAAATTGAGCATTTTACTGTGACCAGTGCAAGTTAATTTCTCCAGGACACCACAATTTCACTTCACAATACAAGTGTGTCATACTTGACATGACACACTTGTTTTGTCAGTTGTATTGCCTAATGTGCAGTCTTGTGCCAGCTGGAAATCCATAGCTACAGCAGTACAGAATTTAATTATATCTGTTCAGCCGCATAAACCATGAGTTTAATAATGTGACTGAACTTTACTTAGCCTCTAGAGTTGTTTTTCTCCAGGAAAAGCTGCGGACCAAAGACCTGGATTTTATATCTGCTCAGTTATGCAGTCGTGGCTAGTTTTCAGCGAGTCATATAAGGTATTTATGCTGCAGCCAACCAATGCTCTTTTTAGTTATTTACTGAATCTAAGTAGCATATCCATGGCAGAGTTTAATATACTCTTGCTGTGTTACTTACATTAGCTGCTTTACTACATGCACTTTTGAATGTTGCTTGTGTGACATAAGGTCAACAGCAACAAGGACGTAACAAATGCACCATGTTTTCCATATTGCCCTCAGTTGTCAGTAAACAGTAAAGTGGTAACCTTTTGGCCATGTGGATGTCATTGCGATGGCAGTATTGCACCAATAACAGCCAAATGCTGGCCAGTTCAAGGCCTCCACCAAATGTTACAGCAGAGTCCACAGGGGAAAGTGCAAAGAAAAGAGAAACACCGGAAAGTGAGATAATTAAGGAAAAGAGCCTGTGCTTCTTCTATTATAAAGGATGTGGCTTAAATGAAGAAGTTTAACATTTAAGGGAGGAAAACTGCAAAATAGGGAAATGTGAAATGAGGAACCAGGCATTTCAGAGAGAGAAGACTTGCTTAAAAAAAAACATTTAAATGGATGTCTGCCTGAAAAAAAACTGAAATGATTCAACTTGAAATTATTCCAGCCCAGTGACACAGCCTCAAGCACATTTTTCCATTTTTATTTTCTATGGAAGGTGTTCACCACTTAAAGCTCGAGGGACAGCACTGTCTGTTTTTCTAAGGACCAGTGATCTTGCTTTGCAGTGACGTTACATCACATTCATGGAGTGAAGTGATGTGAATTCCTTCATTAAGGCCTTTTCCACTAGGCTCCCAATTAGCAGTGCCTTCTGAACAATTTGAGACTGTTCGTGGTCTCCTTTGGGAAACAAAGAGCAGTTTAGACCCAATTAAACTCTGGGTTTGTTGGTGGCCTGGGGCCTTTGCTCTGGCTACAGTACTGAGACAGTGAGAGAAAATCTTTTGAGGTCCACAAAATGGAAAAAGAAGAGTTCCAGGCAAGTCTGAAAAAAAAACTTTACTAATAACATATGTGATTCAAAGGGCCTTAAAAATCAAAGAGGCAATCAAAGATGTTGAAAAAAGCAATTTAGCTACATGCTAGCTTCCTCTACAACAAGCAATATGTTGGCTGAGGTCTGGTAAGGCCGGCTTCAAAATGTGCAGTGTTACAGTTACAGGCACACAGTGAAAATCAAAGTTATTGGGCAAATCTCACATTCAGTCGATCTGAATAATATATGAGCCGTGCCGACTGTAAACAAATTCCAATATGTTTCCTTGAGAGGCTCCGTGAGGCACTGCAGCCTCTGCATCCCAATGGGTTTTCAAGTAAAGCTCAGGTTTGGTGATCTCCTCTGGTTTACTGCACAAGGCTGACTCATCAAATCAAAGCGTTAAGACTGACGGGGAGGAAAATTTCACTAAAACAATAACAGTGCACGGAGGCAGAAACCGTTTGCTCTGAGGCAGCGTTTCCCAACCCTCGCTGCAGACCGAGGAGGAGGGAAAAACTGCAGGTGATTGCAGGCTATCCAAGCCTCTCTTCAAGGTGGTAATTTATGTGGATTTTGCTCCTTAAAAACCCTCACAGCACTGGATTGCCAAGTGTGATGAGAAGACTTCAAAGGCAAGAGAGATGCATTTACGGCCTGACGATAAATCTCACAGAATACAGCTTGTGGGTTTAAGTCAGTCATGCATGTAAAAGTCCTACTGCATTTAATGAAATGTCAAATTTAGAACCTTGATGAGCCTCACAGCGACCGCTGCTCCTTGTTGGAAACCTTTTCTTGCCAGTAAAACTCATCTAAAAATATTCTTAGCATTCATTCACGGGCATATAGCAGACATTCCCGAGATGAATGAGAGGCAATGCATCTCTGCAAAAATAAACTCACGTTCCCCCTTCCACCTGCAAGAAATTTGACAAACTCTTTGATAACGCCCTTTTCCTTTCTAACCAAACAGAGGAGCGCGTGAGTGGGACTGTGAGGCTTAATAGTTTCCAGAAGTTGTTCCAGTCTGTGAAGGTGTGTGTTCGCAAGGTTGTACAGGGGGGGATGCTGTTTTGAACTGCTCACTATGTGCCTGCAGATCAAAATATGACATGTTGGCATTCTGGGGGTCCCGGCCTGTGCAGCCCAGGTCATCAACTCAACAACTGCACAACCGTGGCACAGCGCTCCAAATGCCTGTTGATGGCAGCACTAAAAATCTGAGCTTATGGACAGACTAGAGCTGTCATGCTCACACATAATAACCACAGACGGGTCTTTTATTCCGATAGAGCACCCAGTGTCAAAGCTATACCACTCTCCAACAAGGGCCAAAAACCACAGTAGACACTGTGCCTCAGTGGGGTGATAAAAATATCACAGTGTTGTTCTGATCAGGGGACAGCAGATTGCTGTCAGCACATGAGCACTCAGTCAAATCTGTTGAACGTGAACTGACTGAAGCCCAGACACATTAGATACACACCACAGCTCGGCAGACCTGATGAATTTCAACACATGACACCAAATACAGACAATCCAAAACTGATGCATCTCACCAGTGCTTCCAATATCCTCTTTATTTTTACTGTGGGTGAGCTGGTCGATCTGTAAACAAGTGGTGTGAGCAGGTACCGGGGCCTATGCTACAGTTTCATCACTGAATGCAAGTGGAAACGTGTGAGAGCGCCTGTATCCAGCGATGGGAAGAGGGAGGGGGATGTAACGTGCGATCACTGATGTGACATTGCAATATTCACAAGTGGCAGCAGGAGACAGAAACAAAAGACTGCTCTTAATTGTCTCGCCTCGGTTTCATCCCCTCCACGTTGCTTCACTCCCCACAGTCGCTCCTTCAGAGAGTGTGTGGGGGGGGGGGGGCAAGTCTCCTCACCTCGCACCAAACGCAATAAATAAATCAGCTGTGATAATCAGCACGCACACACTTGTGTAGTTTTGTGTAGCCCCCCACCACACACACACACACACATTAAGCATTTACACAGAAGATTCTGGTGATCCTTAAAATCAGCTCTGCTTACCATCAATGGCCCTTCCCGGAGCGATTACTTCCAAACTGTGCAACAATCCCAAGAAAAGCAATCCTGTTGCCAACATGTTGGCCGCGGTGCGCAACATTGTAGCCTATCTTGGGGGAATATTAGTCATCAATCGGCTCCCTCAGTCGGGCTGTCAGGCTGGAGGCTGCAGACGACGTGGAGCCGTGCCCGGGCGGTGATGCTCCTCACCGGGAATCCGCTCTCCGGGTGCGCAGTGAGGCTGACAAGGATGCTGCTGTCTGCACACTCGGAGGATAATTTTTTTTTGTCTTTTATTTTTAATTGACTGTCAGGGCCCCCAAAAAGAGAAAGAAAGAAAAGAAAAACGAAGCCGAGGCTTCTCCCAGCCCGGGGTTGCTCAGGGGCTCCTCGGATGCATGGACAGCCCTGCCACAAAGGCTAGCAGGCTGAACTGAGCATCAAGCTAGCCCGGCTCGCAGAGTCGAGGTGAAGGAGGAGAAGCTGCCGGCGCCTCCGGTCGAGCAGTTGTTCCTCTGGCCCCTTTTGTTCCTGTGCACGCCCCGGCGAAGAAGCCACAGGACGGAATAAGGACGTGGTCGCAGACGCTCCTCTCCTCCCCGCCGCCTCTGCCGCTGCTGGCCGCAGATTGAGCCTGAAGCCCCGGAGCTCCGTCAGTCAGCGGGGCTGAGTGACGTCGGAGCAGCAGCAGCCCTCCCCTCTCTGTCTGTCTGTCTGTCTGCCTCAGTCTCTCTGTAACTGTCTGTCTCTCCTCTATAACTGTCTGTCTGTCTGTCTGTCTGTCTGCCTCAGTCTCTGTCTGTCTGTCTAACTGTTGTCTATGTCTGTCTGTCTGTCTCAGTCTGTAACTGTCTGTCTGTCTGTCTGTCTGTCTGCTGTCTCAGTCTCTGTAACTGTCTCTCCCTCTATAACTGTCTGTCTGTCTGTCTGTCTGTCTGTCTGTCTGCCCAGTCTCTGTCTGTAACTGTCTCTGTCTCTCTGTAACCACTACTTAGTGTCTGTCTGTCTGTCAGTCTGCCTCTGTCTGTCTAACTGTCTGTCTGTCTCCTGTCTGTCTGTCTGTCTGTCTGTCTGTCTGCCTCAGTCTCTGTAACTGTCTCTCCCTCTATAACTGTCTGTCTGTCTGTCTGTCTGTCTGTCTGTCTGTCTGTCTGTCTCTTTATCTGTCTGTCTGTCTGTCTGTCCTGTCTGCCTCAGTCTCTGTTAACTGTCTGTCTCTGTCTGTCTGTCCCTCTGTAACTGTCTGTCTGTCTGTCTGTCTGTCTGTCTGTCAACTGTCTCTGTAACCCTCTCTCTATCTGTCTGTCTGTCTGTCTGTCTGTCTGTCTGTCTGTCTCTGTCTGTCTAACTGTCTGTCTGTCTGTCCCTCTGTAACTGTCTGTCTGTCTGTCTGTCTGTCTGTCTGTCTGTCTGTCTGTCAGTCTCTGTAACTCTCTGTCTCTCCTCTGTAACCCTCTCTGTCTGTCTGTCTGTCTGTCTGTCTGCCTCAGTCTCTTTAACTGTCTGTCTGTCTGTCCCTCTGTAACTGTCTGTCTGTCTGTCTCTCTCTCTAACTGTCTCTTCGTCTGTCTCTGTCTCTGTCTGCCTCAGTCTCTGTAACTGTCTCTCCCTCTATAACTGTCTGTCTGTCTGTCTGTCTGTCTGTCTGTCTGTCCTCTGTAACTGTCTGTCTGTCTGTCTGTCTGTCTGTCTGTCTGTCTGTCTCTGTAACTCTGTTCGTCTGTCCCTCTGTCTGTCTGTCTGTCTGTCTGCTCTGTCTGCCTCAGTCTGTCTGTAACTGTCTGTCTGTCTGTCCCTCTGTAACTGTCTGTCTGTCTGTCTGTCTGTCTGTCTGTCTGTCTCTGTCTGTCTGTCTGTCTGTCTCTGTAACTGTCTGTCTGTCTGTCTGTCTGTCTGTCTGTCTTCGTCTCTGTAACTGTCTCTGTCTGTCAACTGTCTGTCTGTCTGTCCTCTGTCTGTCCTGTTCTCTGCCTCGCCTCAACTGTCTGTCTGTCTGTCTGTCTGTCTGTCTGTCTGTCTGTCTGTCTGTCTGTCTGCCCTCAACTGTCTCTGTCTGTCCTGTCTGTCTGTCCCTCTCGTAACTGTCTGTCTGTCTGTCTGTCTGTCTGTCTGTAACTGTCTGTCTGTCTGTCTGTCTGTCTGTCTGTCTGTCTGTCTGTCTGTCTGTCTCTGTCTGTCCGTGTCTGTCTGTCTGCCTCAACTGTCTGTCTGTCCCTCTGTAACTGTCTGTCTGTCTGTCTGTCTGTCCCCAACTGTCTGTCTGTCTGTCCCTGTAACTGTCTGTCTGTCTGTCCTCTGCAACTGTCTGTCTGTCTGTCCTCTGTAACTGTCTGTCTGTCTGTCTGTCTGTCTGTCTGTCTGTCTGTCTGTCTGTCTGCCTCAATCTCTGTAACTGTCTGTCTCTCGTCCCTCTATAACTGTCTGTCTGTCTGTCTGTCTGTCTCTCAGCCTCAGTCTCTGTAACTGTCTCTCTGTCTCTCCCTCTATAACTGTCTGTCTGTCTGTCTGCCTCAGTCTCTGTAACTGTCTGTCTGTCTGTCTCTCTGCCTCAGTCTCTGTAACTGTCTGTCTGTCTCTCCTCTCTGTAACTGTCTCTGTCTCTCTGTAACAGTCTCTGTTACTGTCTGTCTCTCCGTCTGTCTGTCCTCCTCTCTGTTTGTCTGTTTGTCTGTCTCACTCTCTTTCTCTGTCTGCCTGTCTCCTTCTCTGTTTGTGTCTCTGTCTCTCTCTCTGACTGGCTGTCTCTCTGTCAGTCTCTCACTCTCTGTATATGTCTCTCTCTCTCTGACTGGTTGTCTCTCTGTCTGTGTTTCTCTATCTGTGTGTCTCTCTCTCTCTCTCTCTCTCTGTCTATCTGTCTGTCTCTCTCCTTCTGCTCCTCCTGTCTCTCTCTCTCTTTCTGTGTGTCTCTGTCTCTCTCCCTGACTGTCTGTCTCTCTTTGTCTGTCAGTATGTCTGTCTGTCTGTCTCTCTTTCTGTCTGTCTCTTCCTCTCTCTGTCTGTCTGTCTTTTCCTCTCTCTGTCTCTCTCTCCTGCACCATCCACCTCCATCAAATCACACACTCTTTACTGTGTAAACTCGCTGCAGCATCGCTCTGGATTCTGTCACAGTCACACTCTCACTTCTTTAGTGTGCAGGACACTTGTGTTTTTTTTTCTTTCTTATTCATCACTTTTATTTAACTTGCAAGCACTCGGCACCTTTATTTGTCGTGCTAGATGTCGATGATGGTCATATATATTATTAATACCAAAACAACACCTATAATAATGAAAATAACTGATGATGGCGATGAGTGCTTCTCTGTCTGCTCAATTAAAATGTCAAATGAGAACCAAATAACATAAAATCAAACTATGTGTTTTGTATTTGCTTTGGTCATGATCTAGAATCACATAACTACATCTCATTAATATTCATGCACCCCTGGAATCAGCTATCCACCAAATTAATAGTGATTAATTAACCTGTGTTAGATCTTTTCTGATCTTTAGATTGGAGGACCTCCACCGCCTCGCAAATGGTTACAAAACAACTAAGCAATTGTGAGCAGTATTTAATAATACCCCTGAAAGGGGTCATTTTTTACAAATGAAAAAAATCAATTAATGAAATGATGAAGTTATGAATCAGGTTGGTTAATTATAATATATATTTATAAACTAATCAGCCTCAGAGTTGATTTCTGGATAACAAAAACCAAACAAAAAACAACATTAAGAATCATTAAATGTATATTGATACAACAAATCTTTATAAAAACTTTCTTGTTCCCCCAGGGAGAACTTAACAAAATGTAATCTACGGTATTCAAAAGTAATTTAACAACACCACCATAAAATTAAAATTAGACAACATACACTTAATTCAATATGGATTTTTTTTTTTGGTCTAACCACCTGGATCCCCATTTACTTTTCCATTTGGTGGTATTATTGTAGGTAGTGATAGATCCATTTTACTTAAATGAGTTATTAATTTTTAATACAACACTGTGTTGTCAAGCAGCAATCTGGATTTGTAGGCTCCCATTTCAAAGACAGTCTCCTTCCAAGGTCACAGCTTTCATTTGGCTTTCAGAAGACCTGAATGAATGCCTCTACCCCAAATGAGATGAAACGTCCACAAAGGATTCAATATTGCATCATCGAAAAATCCTGCCCCAAGTCTCAGGAGGACCAAAACTAGTGACCAGCATGCAAATTCAATTGGTGACCATACTCAGTGGTGTCTTTCAAAGTTTGGTAGGGAAAAGAGGCCACATTAAGTAACATTTGAAGGAGCCTTCAGAAAATGCTTGTTAACACAGTGTGCTCTCACTCTGTAGGCACAAGCCAGCATCGGCCAGAACGGCGAGGTGACACACACAAGGCTGACTGTGATTGACAGGTATCATGTTGATGGCTTGCTTTTTAATAAGGATGTTAAAAATATTTGCTGCTTTGCTAGCCAGCTTCATCATGCTTATAAGTCTAGCTTTCACTGAGAGTCTCACCAACATCAGCAGAGCTACTTTAGGTGTATGAAAACGCTGAGTGAACCACACTGAATATTATAAATAAGATGTGTTTCCTGGGTCAAGTTGTGAGTCTGTATTGTGGCGTGTGCCGGTCTTTTGTTGATGTTAGTTTAGAGGTCTACACTTACTACAACATGTGGTAATTTAGTAGTTTAGTTGTGGTTTAGTTTGGTAGCAATACACTGATCAAAGGGATGTCAAAATATCTACAGTATAATGCAGATTTGTAAATAGTCTAAATTCATGATTTGTTAGGTCTGTCTGAAAGAGGACAGGAGTTTGGACTGATGCTAACAAAGTAGTTGCTTCATCCAAATCCAAAACAGCATCTGCTTTATGTATAAATATGAAGCAGTATCATAGAGCTTACAAGCTAGTGATGCATACTGTTAGCGCTTAAGTTATGTGGCAATATTTTATATCAGTGTCACACAGTGGGAGCAGAAACCACTTTAAAAAGACTTAATACATGTAAACAGCCTCTTAATTCATTATGATGCATTTCATGGTGAAATGACTCCATATTGTTTTTGTCCATCTCACCCACTACTACTAAGTCACATACTCAAAAAGAAAAACAAGACAAAATCAATATGAAGAGAGTCGTCATGCCTCTATGACACATGGAGCGTTTGTTCTCCTACCACTGAGAAGCTTCATGAAAATCACAAAGATAAAAAGGCGTCATGCAAAGCATCTCAGATCCCACCCACATCCTCATAGGTGCTGTGACCAAACCATTTGGGTTGCTTCACTGGCTTCCCACCCATGAACACTGCAAATTTTGTCAATTCAGTAATACCACTGCCACAAACAGATCATCAAGTAGTGCCATCCTTGTATTTATGTCCCCCCACCTTGCTGAGAACCCCCCACTGTCCAGGATCACGAATGATCTGTTTTTATCCTCCATGTTTCCTCTGGGCCGAGACATTTAGAACATCCCGCCCTCTTCTGCCTCTTTAAAAACAACATGACTATTTCTGACTTCAAGACAAACAAGACAAAAGTTTACTTCCTGACCATCTGCCAGAAATGTCCCAATTTTGTTTTTCAAGGATTATCTACTGATATGCTGATGACACTGAATTGTGCATGTAAACTGACCCAGACATAACCATATCATATCTCCTCAAGAGCGATGTGGTACACATACTTCCTATTTCCATTTAGCTCAAAGACAGAGGCTCTCAAATTTGTACAACACAACAGGTTCATAATTTCATCCCATAATGCACATACCTTCCTCTGAGCAGCTCTCCAAATCAGTCACAAATCCTAACAAATCTTAACATTCCTTTTTGAACCACATTGAAAAATGGCCCAAAAACATTTACAAACAGGGTTGCCTCTCCACTCTATCTTTTCAAGTCTACTACCACCACTGCTGCAGTGCACTGTTAAAATTCCTGGCAGGAGTCTCTAGACACTTCAGGGTCCCATCACTTAACATCCATCCTGCACCAAACTGCTTGTTGCTGCAGGGTACAGGTAAAGATGAAAGTCCAGTCCAGTAAGTGATGACATGCAATACAGTCAGTGGTGTGCAAAGAACATGGTAGGTAAGAGGTTTAACCGAAGGCAATTCTTGGATGATTTGTTGAACACCGATTCAGAATCCACAGATATATTTTATTTCATTGGAGAGCGCCCTGGGGAGCAGAACCTATTCAAGCAAAGAAAAGTGTTCTACCCCAAGAAATGGTCCTAGATGTCTCCAGTATTTGTGATGGATCTAACGTACATAAGTGTGTCTGACAAAACCCAGTGGTTTTGAAAGACACTGCATGATATGCACTCCAGCATGTAAACATGTTCCCTGTTACAGCTGCAACAGACGACTCTTAGGGGAAATTCTATCTCAGAGTAAAACTTTGCAGTATCAGCAAATGTGGTCTTTATACATAAAGTGTTTGTTTACACATAAGGCCAAAGCAGGGGTATATTGCTCAAGAATATGGAAGCCAGAACACATAAAGACACACACATGAAGAAATTATAACCCTTATAATTTTATTATGAAAAACTTGGTGAACAGCTTGCAAGAATATGCCATATCCAAGGTCGCATACTGCTAGTTTTTAGAGCAACACAACAGCAGAAACTTACCCTTGTTATATCATTTAGTTATATAACAAAATTGTGCCATGATCATAAACAAGCCATCTGAAAGAATCCCGGAGATGGAGGAGGTACGTGTGCAAAATGGCCATGTTATTGCTTTTTTGTGTGTGTTTTGTCTCATGTCAACATCTTAAGTCTTGACACCTAAAGATGCCATTAGGTATTTTCACCACAGGAAACGTCCTTTCAAAATAACACTAACAAAGTAATGGGAGTATGATCAAATCAAAGTAAGATTACAAAAATACTGACTGCTTAAACAAATGAGTTTTTTCAGTTTATTTTCCAAACTGAAATGTTTTCCAATACATTTTTAGAGAGACACCTTAAAAATCTGTTGTGCAGTTACACAGGAAATTAGATATAGACTGTTTTTAAAAAATAAAACAAAGAAAGTGCCACTCGAATAAAACATCTCACAGTGCAAACACAAACAGTGCATTTATCCATTTCCTTAAAAAATAACACAAACTATGCCAGCTCACATCCACCCAACACTTTCTTTTTACTCTCTTTCTCTCTCTCTCTTCTCTCTCTCTTTCTCTCTCTCATGAGGACAAGGACACTTCAAACAATCCAGTCGTTAAGCTGAAATCATTTGCTCAAAAGCACGTCAAGTGCAGCTGACCCTGAGCCTTGAACACTCTTCTGAATGTATGCTCCAAATATTTTGCTGGTCCAGCCAAGATTATTCTGCTCTGGGCATTGGGAGAATAACAAGTCATTCGAGGTTCAAGTCCAGGCAAAGTCACAAGTTAATGGTGTCAAAGTCGAGTTGGAAGTTTTTTTATTTTTTCCATCTCATGATTTGAGTTGGACTGGAATCTAAGTCATATGACTCAGTATGGAAGCGTACACCTCTGGTGAGTGATGTTGATGTCTGAGTCAGCACATCTCCTCATTTTCCTGGTTAGTTTTCAGATATATTATGTAATGTGACACTTTCAGTGTAAAATACATTCAGGAAACAGCGGGCCCGACCTGTCAGAACAGCAGGGAACACAATGGCAGGTCTGAAATCTTCAAAGTGTTCATGAAGAGGGAACTTGGTCAAATCATCCTCTGTTTTTTTTCTTCTTAATATGTTTACAAAGGCACCATTTTTTACATAATTCTATATGAGATAATACTGCACAGACAGGATCACATGTACACACAGAGGCATCTTTATGCAGATTTTACATGAGCATCTGTTGCATTCCTAGCATCTATCCATCAGTTTACAGTGGTCATGGTGTTCCAAGTGATCTGCTGTAGAAGTAACCGCCACAGGCCCTGATTATGAAATTCTGCAGAGCACTGACACCTAGTGGGTCTACACTGCCAGTATTACATTTCAAAGAACAATAGGTCCTTTGTGTCAGACATTTTTTTTACGACGCAGTAAAATGCAAAGAGAAAAATGAGTCGCCACATAATGAGTTGTGATCACAGACACTATCCAGGAAAACACTTTACAGAGCTGTTTTGAGGCTGTAATCTCAATAATCTCAACCTCTTGATTTAAGGGCCTCACCACCATTATTTTCATTGCACTCACACCTGAATGAAACTTCTTCATTTTCTTAAATTAGGCTGTAAAGAGGCAGAGGAGATGCCACTTTAAACACGCTTTGTCCTGTGTTAATCCAACCAGGATTTTCTGTGATTTCCCCTTTTCATTTCATCCTTAATGTTTTTTATTTTACCAAGGTGTTTGGCAAGGCTTGAGGTGCTCAATCTAGGTCTTATAGCATGGTTTACATGGCAACAGAAACACAACACAAATTCTTAACCTATCAAATTTTGAGCCCCAGTCCAAAAATGGCCTCACGCCAAATGCCTTTGCGCAATCCGAACTTAACTAAAAACAGACATTTAGTGGAGGAAAAAGGAAAGACAGAACTACAAAGACTTTCAGAATAAATGCACAGAAGAAACACAGATTATGGACTTCTTAGACATCAAACACACACACACACACAGAGGCATGCATATGGTGATAAACACACTTTCTATATAAAGTCTATGGAATTTAGTAAAAAACAAAGATGGTTTGTTTCTCTACCCTTCACTGAGAATTTGATTCTGCCTCTTTTATTAGTCACAGTCACGTTTGGCCTACATTCATCCGTGGTTAGGCGCATTATTTGCATTTTGAGTTATCAGGGTAGTTGGGTCAAATGGAGGAGCAGAGAGACATCACAGAGTGTGAAAGAAAGGGGTGACATGCAATAAAGATGAGATAAAATGCATCTGGATGAATTAAATGACAACATGGCACATGTTTTATCACTATCAAGGCCCATAACAAAGTGTTCATGCTGAGTGCTGACTGTTTTGAATGATTTGTATATGACTTACTTCATATGGCATAAATGTTTGTTACTTAGATCAGTAGTTCACAACCTGGGAGTCAGGAACCCACATAAGGGGTTTTGTCGGATAAATCTAAGGCGTCACACAGTGCCATGTCAAGTAAGTTTTATTTATACACATCACTATTTGACACAAATGGCTTCACATTCTGTACAGCATATAACACCCCTTAAACCCTCCCTTGTATGAAATTAGGAAAAAAAGCCCTTTAACAGGGAAAAAAGTGTAAGAAAATTGAGGAAGAGCAACAGAGGATGGACCCCTCTCCCAGAATGAACAGACATGCAAAAGCTGTTGGGTGTGCAGAATAAATCAAACAAAATCACAGTGTACACAGTTGTGATGACAGAAATGTAGATTGTAGAACAAAACTGAAGAGGATGATATAGAGCAACTTCAGGGATTGCCCAGATAGGTAGGACCCGATCAATTGAACCACTACTTCAAATGTTTATGGATTGCTAGTCTGGACTGACTTTCAGGGAGAGAATAATAATTTTACTTTTCAAATGTCAAAAAATGATTCAAGTGAAACACAAATGAGAAGGTGAAACCATTTTTTAGATTGAGGTGCCCATAACTGATGAACAGGTACCCTGTGTCAATGAGTCCGCATGACTTCATATTAAGGGCTTGCAAAGACAAAAAGCGGGAAACCACAAACTTAAAACATTGTTTGATCGTCATAGAATATACATGGGCAAAGTGGCTACAACTGAGCACAAGACTACTGTGTTTGACTTTCAATGGGGAAATTTTTGTTTGTGTCAGTCCGGCATAGTGTAGTGTTTAACATGATCTGCCAGCAGATGGAAGCATAACACAGATGGCAGACATCCTAATGGAGAGCAGTTTAGGGCCCACACAAACACCACTTTCATTTCAATCTTATTTTCAAAGGTCAAACTTCGGTCTTGTGCCCACTCAGAACTACACGTAAACTAAATGAGCATCTCTGTTTTTAAAAACAGAATCTTTT
The DNA here is from genome assembly GCA_023238725.1 of Scortum barcoo. Classification (NCBI taxonomy): domain Eukaryota; kingdom Metazoa; phylum Chordata; class Actinopteri; order Centrarchiformes; family Terapontidae; genus Scortum; species Scortum barcoo. The sequence goes on from CM041537.1 coordinate 18,508,436, forward strand.
TGCTTTAGAAAAAGTATAAAGAAATGAAAAGGACAGATGTATCTACAACTGTAATGATATTAACCTTGCCCCTTATATGCAATGTTCTCTCACTAACCTCACTAACATTTTTCCATTCTCTTATTTACATGAAGTCATCTATCAGATAGTGGCCTGACAGCGTCTTCACAGTGACGATGTCAAAATTTTGCTGACTTACATCATTTGTGGCCATTTCATGTGCAACACCCCAGACTTGCGTCCACCTCCTAGGATCATGATTGTTCTTTTTTTAGATGATCTTTTGTCCCTTACTCTCCCACAAGTCAGGTGTGTGTCTGCATGTTGTGTGTGTGAAAGAGAGACACGGGGAGAGAGAGAGATCAGGCAGATCAGCTCTAATGGCTGATGTTGATATTTGACCCTGCAGTCATTAGAAAGTGACTCACTGATACTGTATATACACATCTTTCATTATTCTGACATTCTGTGCTGCGTTAATGCTTCACCTCATTCATCTCTGAGCAATTTTCTCCTCCATCTGTAGCTCTTGTATATTGATTGCTCTTCTGCAGTGTGATGTTGTAACATCATACGCTCTCTGTTGAATGACTCATGTGTCATGCTGTAATTTTGAGGGGCAAAATTCGTTCTCTTTATCAGGATTACCGTTACAATTTGCGGGCCAATAACGAGCCATTACATCCTTGCTCTCATATTATATTATTGTAGTGAATGGAAACACACAACTCACTAATGCAGAAAACATGAAAGCTGATTAATCAGCACAGTTGGAAAGTTGACATTTTTATTTCAAGTTAAACCTTGATACAAGTTGCAAGATTTGGCTGCTAATCAGAAGAATATTTACTGGGTAGAACAGCAGTCCCCAGTATCCAGCAAGTATTACCGCAAGGCATCGGTGAGTATAAAACTGTCAATGTTATGCAGCAGGAAAGCATCCCTCACTTCCTCTTCATAAATCTCTCTGAAAAGACTGAGTGAGTTATTCCTCTCCTTGTACGATTAATTTTCACGTCATAGGATGGAAACCCATCAGTCTTAAATATCACAGAACCGCCAGTTATTAGTCTCCTGTTAAAAGACCTCTCCGCTGGTGAGTTTCTTTCCAGGGCGATTTTATTGTAGGAGTAAGTGAAAACACCATTCATCTGGTTTGTGTCATGACTGGAGCAAGTATTTCATGCGTCATTCTTTCATCCACAGCTCAGGCCCATGATGCACCTCCGCCCAGTTCACTGCTGTGATGGAAGCCAGGTTGGGAGAGTAGAAACTGGTTCTCACACTGAGTTGCTGTGAAGATACACAGCGTTTCTAATAATCCAACAAATCATTAATGAGCTGTTTGAAGAATCGAGAATCAATATCTTGTATTTACTAAACACGGATGAAAACTCACCTTCAAATACACACATATCTGCCTGCACACATGCTTAAATCTCTAAACTGCATCATGGTTTGGACCCACATCATATCTCATCTTCTGCACTCACTTTCTCCCTCCCTCCGCCGGTGCTCTCATCCTTCCCTCCCTTGCTTCAGAGCCAGATGCATTACCTCATCAATCAAAGTTCCCAGAATCACATCCTGTGTGTGTGTGTCCCACCAATGCAGTGTCTCCATTCAGTAAGAAAACAGTGCTCACTGCAGCCATTTTGTAATCACAGAAGAGAGAGAGAGAAAAAAAAAAAAAGATATTTCAAGCAATTACTTTATCGTTCCTCTCTCATTCATCTGCTCGTACTGAGGAAGACACACAGGAAACGGCTAATCTTGCCCATGCACGAAAGCCTCTTTAACACTGTTTTGAGAAAATGATCAAAATGTCTGGGGGCGTGGGGGTGGTGGGGTGGGGGGGTCTTGGGTCTGGAGGGGCTTGACACATTATGCAGATATCAGGTGCCCTTTACAGATGCTGAAGGACGCACTGGCAGAAACCTAAAATCAGAAAAATAATCTAAAACATCACAGGTTAGGGAGTAAGGCAAGTAAGTAAGAAAAGGGCTTTTACTTTGACAAATGCAAGTATGTTTCCTAAGACTAACAATTTAAGTGAGTTGCTGCAAGGCACGAGATGTTGAAAAAAATAAAATAAATATTTTTTAGTTTGAAAAACTTTTTAAAGCAGAGGAACTATATAGTCATCTAAATAAAATTAGCCTTGACAAGGCATAATTAATCATAAGCGTGAAAAAAAGCCAGACGTGTTCTCTGATTTTAATCTTCAGTGATGTAAGAATAGCAAAGTCAAAAATGGCTGTATCAGAGTTTAAAGATCTTGACTCCTCCCCTCCCCCCCATCAGTTCTTGTAACAGAAAGGAACTTTACAATGTTGTACAGTCTTCCTATTTTTTTCCTCCTCGAAAGGAACAATTATGGAGCGGGCAATGCTGATAACACCTAAGGAATTTGAGGCATGCACAAACAGCCCTTCCCCCATCTGCTGAGCTCTCTTCCCCCTGCCCTCGTCCCCTTCTTTCCTTCCCTCCCACTCCGTCACCGGGCTTTCTTTCGGCCTCTTTACGCTCAAATCTGTAGCTCGTATTACTTCCAGCTGGAACTCAGAGTACATAGTTCCCTCAAGAAATTCTTGAAAACTAATTTAGAAAAAGAAAATAAACAGCTAGCATAGAATTTAGAAGAAAATTTGAGCCTTTTCCTCTCAAGTCCTGCAGAACTTGATAGGAATTGTTGCGATGTTGTGCCAGAGGCAGTGTTAGAACCTTTTATTTATGTCTTTTATTTATAAATACACATACATAGGATGGTTACATTTAATATGGAGTGTTATTTGTTTTTACAAATCTGTACCAATCAAGCAATAGTGACTGACTAGCAGAATTAAACTTGGTATAGAAAATAATATCTAGGAACCTTCTACGGGACGGGCACGCCACAGTTCTTTATTGTATTCATGGTTAGTGCACATTGATTAACGTCACTGTTAATGCACAAGGGTATGTCAAATAAATTAACTACACCAAATGATCAATAATGCAACAAAACTAAAACATTAAAACACAAAAAAACGATTGTAATGCAAAACACATAATTTCATCACACATTATTTTGTATTTAATACTTAAAATAATCAGAGATCATTTTCAAAATGAGCTATTATTAAATACAACTTATATATGTTGAAAAATAATCTAAAATGTAAAACATTGTGACATGTTTGTTACACATAAAAAAAGCATGTGTTGACAACTTTTCACACTCATGATATGTGGTTCTTGTAGAAAATGTTAAACAGTCTCTCTAGAGTCTATACACTTCATAAAGGCAGACTCTGTAGGTACGGCTCTAATTTGAAGGGAGTGTATGCTGAGGATGGATTTAAAAAGGGTGAGGTTTTGGCAGTCGGGGTCCAACGCCTGCCCTAGCCAAGGGGCAGACTGCTTTTGTTTAGTTTGTAGTGGAGCTTCAATAAAAAAGCAGTTAAAAGACATTGGATGGACATTTTGCTTATGCAAATTGACGTGCTTTCCTAGATGCATCAAAATAAAGAATAGGTGTTGCAGGGCATACATTTGCATGCATCTGTATCTCACTCTGAAACAAAGCGCGTTCCCTTGTATGCTAAGCAGGAGATTAAGATGGAATTTCTCCACACGTGTACACATATACATACCGTATGTTCACACTCACTCATGAAAACACGAGAGGGATCTCTCTATGTCCACATAGGCTGAAGACATTTGGGTTTTTGTCAGCCATTCCCTGCGAGCCTTTCCCCACCAAAACTTCCTCTTTCACACTCTCCCTCAAAAACACATTCCAACCACAGGGAATGCTTGACTGATTATCTGAGTATGTGTGTGTGTGTGTGGTCTCCTTAGTGGACGTGAAAAGTAACTTCTCTCATGTGAAGCAGGCACACACGCATCCATCTGTTAGTCTGTGCTGTCGAACACAAAATTTTACTGTTCTTTATTTACTACAATAGAGATGGAAATAGAGCCAAAATACAGAGCAGAAGCCCAGTTACAAGTGTTCGTGTGTAGTTCAGTAAATCTTTCGTGATTTTTTTTATGGGTTCAGTGTGTGGTATTGTGTTTTATTGTGTAACGTGTGATCATTATCATGAAAAATAGTTTATTTTGAAATTCACGTCATTATTTCTGACACCAAGCAGCTGGGCAAATGCAAACCAGAACTACTGTTGCTGGATGATGGTGTATGTCTAATGATAACGATCATGGATAAACACAGATAAAAACTTCACAGCTTGTTTAACTTGAGCTACATATGTTTGCAGAGATTCCCCCAAGCAGCTCACAGTCGACCCATTTCTGATGTAAAGCAGGTTTAAATAAAAAAATAAAGTGCAGGTCTGCTTGGTAAAATTGTGTGTTTCTTTTACGTTCACCCTCAGTGTGTGCCGCCCCGTCCCACACGGCTTCCTAATGTTAACTTTTAAAACTGAATCTTTCCCTTTGATCTCAGTTTACCCACTCCTATATGTTGAACCACCGTTTGCTGTCTTTCTCCCTCTGTTAGCCATTCTGACCTTGAACCCCACACTGACAGTCTCAATGGCTGAGCCCCTCACTCACACATGAATTCCCTGAACCCTTCCACACCATTCATATACACTTTCCTCCACACACACAGGCTGACCTTCCTCCCAAACAACAGCCCACTTTGATGACAGAGGTTCACCCCCCACCGCATTGATGCCGTTTTGTGTGTGTGCGTGGGGGTGGGTGTGTTGGTTGTTAATGCAGGCAAAGGGTGGAAGGGTGGTATTTCCTCAGCATGTGCTGTTGTCCTTAAATAGGCTGTATAAGGGCGGTAGGTGTAGCTTTTTTGTGTTGAAGTCTATCTGCTAAGATTACATTTTGTGCGTTATTTATTGGCTATTTTCGAGAACAACAAGGAGAGGTAGCATGTTTTAAGACAAAACTGGACCAGATGATGCCTCAGTTTTATGGAATGTCCTTTGACCTGCATTTGGAAACACTTGAATGTCAGGGTTGACTCCCACATCGAGGTCATAATAAATTAAGCTGAAAAAATATTGGGCGACACACCATCTCTTCTATCCCCAATACACGCCATTAGGCAATTCAGACACACACACTCGCATGCACATATATGCAAGCACACACTGCTTAGCTACCCTAGAGGTAATAAGACCAGAACACTTGGGATGGAGGGGGCTGGGTTACTTAGCAACGGGCCTGTTGACGTCCAAACAATGTTCATGTCGTCAAAGTGGCTGGTTGTGCCAGACTGAGGTTCTGCTGAGTGCAACAATGTCACTGGAGTGCTCCTAAATGCAGACAGAGAAACAGCCCACAGACAGGCTGCCGGGCTGAATGAAACAGAAACCAACGCAAAGTGCTTACAGTGCTAATTCACAGAAATACCATTTGCATCGCTGTATTTTACTGTCCATATAGAGGGCATGCAGCACTCACTCTGCAACCATTTTATGAAAGCTAATAAACATATGAGGGGCAATGTGCAGGATTAGGATTATGTATTTGGATTTTTGTAAACCTAAATTATCTTTGCATTTGCAGAAAACACGGATAAATCATGTTCAGTAGAACTTTTTGCAAGTGTGAATTCATCTACCACGTCCTAAACTGCTTGTTTGCATCTCTTTTGAGCAGCAGGCGAACTGCACAGGCAAACTTTAGTTTTGAGGATCGGCAAGGTCGTCCAGCTCAGCTCCCTCATTTGAATAACAGGCACATACATTCTGAGGGGGAGTCAGTTCTGCCCGCCAGTTGTAGACGAATCAAAGCGCCGTATGAGACTGTGATTATCCTTCCAACAGTCTCCTCGCTCCTACAGAAGCCATGTTTGGTGTCACCTCTGTGCTTGCAGCATGTTTGTGCTTGAAAGAAACATGATTCACTCTTTTTTTTTTTTTTGCAGAGGTTTTTGCATGCAGCACCATACATCATGAAATTACATTTCTTGCTGTTCGTAGAAAATAGTCCAGGGTGCATAGAGGGTTCATATGACTTGCTTAGTCCAGGCTGCTCTGAGATATGAAGAGTAGCAGGAGTGCTTTGTAGTGTAATTAATACGGGTAGGTTTGTAGTGTAACCAGTGCTGATTATTTTGAATGCCACTGCATCTCGGGCATCAGGTTTCAGCTGCCATCTGTGTTGGGATACATCTCTCAGCCAATCACTGGCAACAGGAGAAAGTGAAAAGGCTTTTAAATATAGCAGAAGTAGATAAGAAGCCAGAGTCTTTGACAAGGCAGCTGTGGATAAGATGTGAAAGGTAACTTCAGGACACCGCTCATTCACACGCCAACGGCAAATGTTTAGGTTTAATACCCTGTGTGTGTGTGTGTGTGTGTGTGTGTCTGCAGTTTAACAGCCTGTGACCTTCAGAGGAGACTGCAGGACACCGTCAGCGCGGGGCACCAGATGCGCTGGACCCCGCTGCATCACACCATGACCAGTCCACATCACTGGATCACACAGATGTTCATTTTAGATGGTTTGCAGGACATTATCTCCGTAACGGGATGTGCTCAGCTCATGGTTCCCTGCGACTCCACCCTCGAGAGTTTTCACTTTGTCTGATCCAATACGTCTTGTGTGTCGCTGCTTTGCATCAGTGTGGTGCTGCATAATTAATCGCATCACGTTAATGGAAGAAGTAGTGTCCTGCATGGGAGGAAAGCAGCAGGATCACCATCAGTTTAAGTGATCTAGGGCAGCGCAAACCACATCATATAATGGACTTCTGACCTTGGGCTGCTCCTGTGCACTGCATAAGACGAGGCAGAATCCCAGAGAAAGTTACTAGTGCGTACACGTCCAAGCTACAGTGTTACTCTACTTAAAAGCCCAGAGTAGCATTTCCACAGCTTTATTACATAAACACCGACACGTTCTACATGTAACAAGCAAAGATGGAAAGGAAAGAAAGAAAGGAAAAACCGACATGAAGAGTCTTAGCATAGAGTCAAGCCACCAGGAGCCTTCAGAGCAACTCATTGCCAAGTTTGTGGGAACTCTATTGGAGGAATGAACACCTTTCCTGCACAAGATATCATATATATATATATATATATATATATATATATATATATATATATATATATATATACACCACTTTTTGCTTTAATGGTCTCAAACACATTAAGAAGGCAAGAAATTCCACAAATGAACCCTTGGAAAGGCACACCTGTTAATTGAAAACCATTCCAGGTGACCACCTCATGAAACTGATTGAGAAAAGCTGAGAGTGTGCAAAACTGTCACAAATCAAAAGGTGGCTACTTTGAAGAATCTAAAATATAAAACATATTCTGGTTTGTTTAACACTTTTTTCTTTACTACATAATTCCATATGTGTTCTTTCATAGTTTTGATGTCTTCTGTATTAATCTACAATGTAGAAAATAATAAAAAATAAAGAGAAAACATTGAATGAGAAAGGTGTGTCCAAACTTTTGACTGGTACTGTATATATATATATATATATATATATATAGACACACACATATATATACAGGGAGACCTGAGTACAATGAATGGAGAGACAAACAAACACATCCAAATATCACAAACGCACATTCACCATCACAGACAGTCACAGACATCATTAAATAAATCTGATGATAAAAGTTTATATTACATCATTTGGTCTTACAGTGATGCTAGTGGAGAGCATTATCTTATTGCTCCAAAAGATCGGGTGACTGTAAAGGCTGAACCTTTTTATTTCCATCATTTTCATACTCATCAAACCATTCAGTGAGCCCTGGTGCATGGAGGTTGCAATTGATGGTTCTCCACTCTTTAAATTAAGTTTTTACTTTCATTTGTCCACTCTCTATATATAATAATACTCTCTACTCTTTGTATATTTAATAATTAGAAAAGAAAACTACAGCTTCATCAACACATCAAAATTTAGTTCTGTTATTACAGACACAGTGGCAGTAAATGTGCCATCCATTCCAGGTCAGTCACGACACAAATAAGATGCTGAAAATACCTCCATTTTGCTTTTGCCCACTGTTGCTCAGTATGTAATGACCTCGATCTGTACAAAAGATACTGTGTTTGATGTGCGCATACTGCTTGCTGTATTTTCACTTTAAGGGTACTGATGAGCTAATGGAAAACCTGAATAATTACATTATGTTTCTGTTAAGTTCTTTTTTTTTTCCTCAGTGCTAATGTGAAGACATTTCAAAGGTTGAGTAGGTCTGGGACACTAATCTCTTCTCCTTCATTATAGAGGTGCTTTCTCATTGACATTCATTATGGAGCGATTGACTGTGTGCTGGATTTCTTTTTTTTTGTGCAGCAAATAAGTATTTAATAACTACAGTACACCGACAAGCAGATTCCATACATTTAAAATGCGATTCAATTAAAAGGGAATATAAAGCATTAAGTGGGACATTGTTCATTAATCTTATTTCATGGTCCAGATAAAACAGTATGACATGAACAGGTTAAAACAGAGAGCAGATCTGTAACATGTACCGCCATCTTTGTATTTGGAGGTGCCCCACATGCCTTTGCTTGCATGAACTTTGTCTTTTTTCATCTAAACGTGCTCTACTTTATATGGATTATAATGTTTGTAGAGCAAGTTTCTACAACAAGGTTTAAAGAGAGCTGAGCAATCAATACAAACAAACACGCCAGAAGGTTACACAAGCAAAGAGGAGGACACAGCGCCAAAAGCCAAAGAGGGTACGAACGCTCTGGTTGGGTCAAAAGGCGGTGGAGTTGTTAAAGGTTACAATACTGGGCTCTTATCGTGGATAAGCGCTGCCATCTGCATTTTCAGCACCACAGACCTGCACTGATGAAACATTAGTGAAGAGGAAGCACAAAAATAAGACTGTGGCCGAGATAATCCTTCACAAAAGCTCACACTCTCTTGGATGTTTTATATGTTAACCTTTAGAAATTGGGGGAGTTTGTTTGATTTTATTCTGGCTCTGTAAAAGCGTCTGCTTACTCATGCATTTATGTAAACTCTCTCTATACAAAAAGAATCCAAACATTTGTAATAATGGATGTTTATAGGATGTTGTAAATAGACTGTTGCCCATAAAGTTGGAATAAAACATTTTTTACCTCTTTTCATGAAATGATTGTGACAATGTGATTCATTCTTGACAGATAAAGTGTCACTGTGATATGTCTGGAAGAGATTGATCAATAATATCTTTTGAGAGGATATACACTTTATCTATCGAGAATAAATCACATTTTCACAATCATTTCATGATTTTGTGTGAAGAGGTAAAAAATATTTTATTCCAACTTTATGCGTAACATGTATACAGGCTGGCCCAATGTTATACATATTTTGGGAGGGGGGAGTGATATCTGCAAACAAAAGTGAAACTCTTTAATTGCTGAAGTATTATCTTACTGTCTACATGATGCCGTTGATGTTTTATATATATATATATATATATATATATATATATATAAATATAATATATATATATATATATATATATATATATATATATATATATATATATATATATATATATATATATATATACATATATACACCTGTATCATGTTAATCTAATGTTGTTTTTTTTTAATTGTCCACCTTGTCCTCGTCTTAAACGGTATCTATATATTTTATATATTTCTGTGTTCATACAGTGTGAGATCCGTCAGATTCCTTGTTTGTGTTCACACACCTGATCAATAAAGCTAACTCTGACTCTGATCGAGACCCCGCCGTGATGAGTTCAAGTGCTCCGATGAAGTGAAGTGAGGTCAACGAGCCAATTAAGGACCATGCGGACAAAAATAAAAAGCACTGTGCGCACCGTGACGCGATTTTACCAGCGTTTTGTTGACAGAGTCACAGTTTGGAGAAGCTCCTTTTCTAGTCCACACAGCCCCCCCACCCCAAATAAAAAACCCTAGTGAGAGAAATAACAGTGGGCGGTGAATGAAGCTGAGCTAATCCCCCTCTTCTGCGACGGACCCCCCACTCTGGAGCCACTGCACCAAGGACCCCTGAAGTCGCCCAGGGGCCCCGGCGGTGAGGGGTGGAGGTGGGTTAGTGGGTGGATGTAGAGTGTGTGTGTGTGTGTGTGTGTGTGTGTGAGGAGGAGGGGGGCTGTCCTGCCGCAGCAGCAGCACCACTCGCAGTCAAGCAGCGGGACTCCAGGCTCTCACTTCCCCAGCTGCTGACGTCAGCTGGCAGCCTGGGCTGTGCTCGCCGCTCCGGACATAGCGCCGAGGAAAATGCTGCTCTCCGTACCGCCAAGGGCAGGAGTCAACCCCTACAGCGGCTACAACAGCAGAAACAGCAAAAAGGTAAACGCTTCTCGGGATTTTCGGCCGCCTCAACCCCGACGCCCTCCATACCTCCGCACCTCAGCACCCTCCTCTTCGGGCTCTCGTTCGCCCTGCAGGGCAACACGCCCGCGACAGAGAGAGAGAGGAGAGAGGTGGGGGGGGGGGGGCATAGAGAGAGAGAGAGAGAGAGAAGAGAGGCTTGTGACAGCGAGCTGCAGTGTCCTTGAAAGGCGAAACGCAAATGAATTTAAGTTGAGACTTCTTTCCAGCAGCTACCGGAGCGGCCGAGCCCGAGAGGTGCGTGTCTTTGGGGTTGAAGGAGAGGGGAGGAGGGGGGTGTTAGTGGAGGGGGGGGTATTATGGCTCCCCCCGCTCCTCCGTCCTGTCATGTTGGTGCCGCTTGGTTTCGTAGTACGAGTGCGTGTGTGTAACTACGGCCGAGGATGTCGACGGGGCTCCGCTCACTCATTTGGAAGAGTCGACGGCGGCGAGAGCAACTTTTTCTTTTTTTTTTTTTTATGGCTAACCGTGTCGGGATAGCGCGTCCGTGCCTGGATGTGTTTGTGGAAGTGGGGGTAGGGTGAAGGAGGAGAAAAAGAAGGGAAAAAAAAAGAGCAGGCTGAGGGAAACATGTTACAAAATGAAATCTGTCTCTTCCCCTCCGCGGGCTCCGGACACTCTGTATCTGGTGTTAAATCAGCCCCCCCCCTCCTTCATTGTCTCCGCTGCCGCCGTAAGTTTGCAAAGTTTTTTTTTCCTTTTTTTTCCTCCTTTCGCATCTGAAAGCGGAATATGCCCCACCCCTCGAAAAATCCCACCAGACCGTGATGACTACATTCCCAGAATTATGAATCGCGCGCTCGTGGTTGCAGTCGGTGTTGACATTGTCACCTTTGTGATCAGCATGTGTGGGGGGGCATTTGGTGACATTAGGTAAAAACTAACTAGATACCCACATTTAAAACATACTACTAAAACACTAAAGGCAGAGCTGGATTTTCTCTATTTTAAACCACTTTCTTGGCTCTTCCTGAGTTGTACATTTCCATTTGGTCATGCAGAGGGTTGCATGTGTCCTCTCCCTGTGGACCATAAGTAGCTCAGGGGTGATGGGAAATGTTGTTTGATTAGACATGTTGGAGATATTGTGCTGCAGTTTCACCTCCACTGGCTTCTCCACGGCTCCTCCCGTCCTGCTGCTCGGTCCGTGTGGCTGCCTGCCTCCCAGCTCCGGGGAGGCATTTTGAAAATGTATATTGACATATTGTCTTCCTGTGATCTCGGGCACCGCCTGGCTGCTCATCCTCCCACATCTGATGTCAACACTGGTGCCTGTCTAAGCGAAACAGCCTTGTGTTTGAGCTGTTTGTTCTGCAAACACTCTCTCTCTCTTGCACACTCTTTCTCTCTCTCTCTCTCTCTCTCACACACACACAGTTTGCAATTTATTTTAATGAACTTGCATTTTTTACCAAATATCCATTCACATGCACTTCTTAGCTGGAGTTATTACAAGGCTGGGCCTCATTTTGTTGCTGTGGAGAGATGATGTGACAAGCAGTTCCTTCCCCAAACTATCAAAGCAAATCATTTTTAGCTCACCACTAACCAGTAAAATGTTAAATGTCACTTTTTTAAAGGAAGTACACTATACTATATACTATATACTATACTACTATATGAGCAATCAGGAGAGGAGAATAGTCTTGTGAGTATCAGCACTTGAAGTTTCTTTGTTTTAATCCAGTCTCTGTCTTTTTTGACAGTATGTATAACAAATGTATAATTTAATTTTTGCTGGGCCTAATGTGTATTTGAGAATGATACCATTTGTTTAGGGAGGTGCCACTTTTTACAGGATTAAATGAGGCGTCCTCATTTCAAATGCAGTGTCTGCCAATATTAAGTCAAAACATAAGAGCAGCAGCAATTAGTTGGGAAATCATCATTTTTTGTTTTTTCATCTTTCATCATATACACACACACACACACACACACACACACACATATATATATATATATATATATATATATATATATATATATATATATATACACACACAAAAGTCAAACAATGAGCCAAACGATATGAAGACAGCGTTTTAGGCTCCAGGAAGTTGCTATGGGTGCATGCCACCATCTTATTATTTCTATAGGCTAAATTAAGAATCATCACATCAATCATTAATGAAAATAATTGTTAGTATCAGCCCTTGTAAGCATTGCGATGTTTCAGAGGTTGGACAGGGTAATGGAAAAGTTTTTGTGATCAGATGAGTAGATCAATACCACTCTACTGCCCTAAATTTGTAGCTTCAGCCAGTAACTGGCTAACTTAGCTTAGCATAAAGACTGGAAACAGGAGGAAAGTTAGCATTGCTTTTTCTTGAAATGAAAATTTTTAACTGAATTCAGCACCAGTGAAGCTATTTGTATTTTAAGGATGAGTTTGTCATCAAAGGAATATTGCCTATTAGGTTATTATACAGGTTTATCAAACAGTCCTTTCTGAATAAGTTTAATCTGTTCTAAGATCATCCTGACACAAATACCACAAAAGGTGAGTATTCAAGAAACACAAGATAACATGCCATCAGAACAGACTGATGAAAAGATAAAAATGATGAACTGAAATATAAAATAAAGTGAAAGACACTTAACTGAAAGACGACTCAAACAAAACTAGAATAATGCATATAAACATAGAGGGAAAAGGCTGTAAATATTATAAAAATGTTCAGCCATATTTTTAATTTTAGGCTATATAAATAAAATTTACTTAACTTGACTTGATTCATTCTGGACATATACCACAGACAATTGAAGCTTGTAAAAAAATGATGTTAAATACAGAATATTCAAGGACGTGAACTTTCGTCCTCTAGTTGTTTTAGTGGTCCTAAGCCTTTTCAGTTTTGTGGAGCTAAAGTTCACTGAGAGGTCAAGTTCCTGTGTTGTGATTCCTAACATTTCCTCCTCCTGCCTCCACCTCCCTTTCATTCTTTTTATCTCTCGCTCCCATTCGGCCATACCTGAGCTGCACGAGTACACAAAATAAAAGTCGGATCGCAAAATAAACACGGCGAGTGGTGAGAAAAGCGCTCTTTGTGTGTACGAGGCGATTACCGAGCCCGGCTTCTCAAAAGGTGTTTGGTTTCTGTTGTGCTTGAAGCCAGCTGCTCCTCCCCTGACTCAGCACCTCATTTCCTCCCTCAAATAAATAGAATTAATGTTCTCAAATCAAATTTGGTTGGTTTCCGTGTAAAGCTTCCTGGATGGAAAAATAACAGGAGGTGGCGTGTCGCTTCTCAAGGTATCACGCGTCTCGCTCAGGGCCTCGTCGAACGATTTGTTTTTGTACTTGTCAATCAGATTTTTGTTCTCAGCTTGGCGGGAGTCCTCTTCAGCAAATGTCAACTTACTGCTGTGATTTAAAGACCTGCATGCCTTGACACATACTCTATTGATCAATTTGAAGAAATGAAAGAGTCGTATTAACCGGAGCATTAAATTGTCACACAGATCTAAAAAGGGTTTCACTAAAAAGGCCATTCAGGCAGGGCAGAATATCACATGTGAAGGCTCCCATGCTTCTTTAAATCAAATTTCACCCTTTCACTTTCAACTCTGCAAGCTTTCCGACGTCTGGGTTTCACAAGTCTTGTCTCACGTGATCCTGTGCTATTTTAAAAGAGTCTTTTGTGACATCACCCTTTGAGAACATTTTTTTGACCTCCGGATGTGGCAGCTGTGCATATTTTGGAACTCAAAACGACGCCTCTAAATAAAAGTTTATCAAATAGCTCATACATCAACACACAGGCCAATGAAACAGAATGATTGATTTACATTCCCGTAATCTTTCGGTTAACGATGCCTCACGTAAACACCTTAATCACAACAAACAACAAGAGCTTGATTGGCTTATTAACATGAAATAAACAAAATAATTTTCTGAAGTTCATTGAAAGTAAACATTAATGAAAGTATTCTCAATAATTGGAGAAAAAAACAAACTAACTCTGATCTTGATCAGGTTCAGCATTAACAGTTTGTCTTGAGCTCATGTTGCTGTGGTGAATCAAATTATGTACTTAATTCACATGTAGACCGTCCAGTCACAAAGGTTTATTTTGAGCAGATGCTGATTAATCACTGTTCTCCCAACACGCGAGGCAAGAGCATTATAACAACACAAGCAACCTGCCAGCAAAGACTTTGGACAATTTAGACATTTAAAGCATATTTCATTTTGGTATGCAGTAAAGTAAAAGTGAAGTAAGTTTTCAGTCCATTTAATTAACACTGTCTTGCTCCCAAATATGGATCACCAGTTATCTATTATTGTAAATTCAGTGTTGACTTGAGCATGAACGTGACGTTCTTCATGACAAAATTGACCAACCTCACATCTCTTCAATGGTGACACTGCATTAGTGTATTTTCTTTCACGATACTTTAGTCAGTCACTGTGTAATCTCAAAAGGTATCAGTTGTGTCAAACGTCTTCTTGAATTGCACCAATGAGGGGATTTTTCCAAACTGTGCCTGATTGTATCTGTATTAGTGTAACTTTGACCAAAAATGTGATTGATTACTGTACCCACAGGCTGCCAAACATGAATCAAGTCTGTGCAAGTATATTTTTCATCATACCGAGGTGAACTGAAACCAACCAATGTCTGGGAAGTAGAAAATCAATCTAAAAGGATATGTTATATTGTTCTATTATACATGGGTTTTAGTAAATGAAATGAAATGCAGACAGCCACCTGCATTGCCTTTAAATTTGAGAGCATGACACTGAAGTAAAAAGCCAAGCATCCATTTAAAACATTTAACATTTGACCTCAGTCATTTATCACACCCCATTAACATTCCACCTAAAACATGCACTTATTAGTGTTCGTTTCTAGTGATGACTGTTTTTTCTTCCAAACTGAAGCACGTTTAAACCACCAGTACCGCAAGTTTCACCTTGAGTCTTTGAAGCCGTCCTCAATCAATATTTAATATCATAAAATTAATTATTACTCACACATATGGGACATTTTCCTAGCAATGACAGTTTATGACAGTTTATGGCTGACGATAAACATACGGTGCATAACATGCCCAGTTAGCCAGGGCGGTATCTTTTTTTTTTTCATATTTTCATACTTTCCTGACCTTTTAACAGGGTCTGATATGACTGTATTTGTGTAATAAACCAAAACAAAAAGCTGAACTGCTGGTGATAGAATTACTGTTTAGTCTACAATGCCATACGTGTAATATGCAGTCAGCCTACTTAGAGAAGCCTTGCTGGGTTTAAATACTGAAGGCCCATACAAAAACAAATAGATATGAAATAAGTGGCCTTCTTCCATAGATTCAGTAAACCGTGCTGCATGACCCAATCACATTTGTTGCTGTGGCGGATATCAACACATCAGTGGGCTGAACGGAGGTGATGTGCGGGAGGTGATGGCAAACTATAATATATATACTATACGGCTATACTATAATACATTGATACTGTTCAAGCCGACTGCCTAGCACCAAATGGACTTTAGACAAACATACTGAGTAGAGTAATAGAAGTGAGTACTTGTAAGATGTATCGATCCAGCTGTATAGAACTCACTGGCACATTTGTATGCAAGCTAACACTGAGATGCTGTGGCATTCAGTGCATCTAAATATTGGACTTTTATACATCAGGTAGCCAGAAACATGGCCCCAACATGATATTGATATTGCTTGGTGACTGTTGAATGTGTAAGGAAGTGATGGTTAACACATTAGCCATATGAACGTTAATGCAGCGGACTGTGTGTCTGCCAGTTTGTGTTCCCCTCGTGGTCAAAAATCACCCAGTAAAGCTTTAAGCCAGGAGTCTCACTGACTGCCAGCAGCAACACCAAGTACAAGTAACTTACAAGCCTGCAAGTGAGATCCTGATAATTAATTTTCTCATATTGAAGTCACATTTATGAATTGAAGAAAAAAAAAAGAAGAATTGTAACTTCAATAATTGTCGATCAATGAGTAACCAGGAATTGCAATACAGAAATGCCAATGATATGTCTGAGGTACTCTCTACTCTAAAACAGTGAACACATGCTCAAATTGATACGCTTGTACATGCATGTTTTTTTTAAAAGATTTTACAACAGGAAATACACAAGTAATTTCTGTCTACTGAGCTACTTGTGCATTTGCATATGAAACCAGCTGTTCCACTGCAGTGAGTCTATTCTCATTCAAATCTCCTGTACAGTCACCTTTGTCCCTCTGGCCCTCGGCCAGGTATATGTTTATCTATCTCTTTGTTTAATGTGTCAGATGTTTTGGATTGGTCCCCAACTTCAGTGCCAACCGCATGAACCAGCCAAGGTGAACAGGTAGAGGGGGAGACCGAGTCCTTGGAGAAAGCACAGCTGTCAGAAATCTGATGCCAAGTGCTGCAGTGATGCCAGACACTCGGTGTGCCTCACATTTTGTTAGATCTGTAGCTGAGCCCAGGGCCAGCGTTTGTAGGTATCCGTTTCCAAGCTCTCCAGCTCTTGCCACCTGAACCGGCTTGAAAACTGTGCATGCATGTGCGTTCGCACTGTGCATGTGCATCAAAGTGCAATGAACAGCATTAAGAGACAGACAGTTTGAAGATTAATAGGTGTCTAATAAGAGACAAAAGGAAGGGGAGGGTTCGAGACAGAAAGGAAGGAGGATTCAGGAACGAGTCTGGACGTGAGTTTGGTGTCCCTGTCACCTGGTTGGAATGCAGAGCTCCTCATTCAAATGGCTGTGTGATAAGATCAGGAGCAGACACAGAGGATTTCCTGCCTGCCGCCATACCACAGCTCACCGCTTTGTTAGATACACAGTCCTCACCTAACCTTGGCTAAATTAAGAACGCTGTTTTACATATTTCCACTGATATTCAGTCGGTGTTCTTATAGCTGTTACTTTCAGTTTCTCTTCATGGCCATGCTGATTAGGCTAAATTTGGTTTGGTGTATCATGACAAATTAATAGTTAGATACATTTTTGTCCATAATTTGTTATCAACATGGCAAACATGAAGTGATTCTTTCCAAAATGCTTGTTGATGCTTCAGAATTGAAGATGTTAAGTATGGAATTATTTCTCCTATGACTTATTTTCCTTGTTGGTCCCAAAGTGGAGCTGGTGCAAAGCGGCAGCTCAGCAGCGTAATTCTATACAAGCTGGAAGCTGCGTCCTTGTTCAGGCAGTCTGTAAATCTGTGCATTAGCATGTAAGTCGGTCAGCTGGTCAGACAGTCATGACTCTTTCCTGCCCGAGGAGAAGACAGGCACTCCGGTGGGGGGCAGGCAGGCAGGACACGGGGAGGCGGGCGGGCCCCCCAACAGCCAGGAAATCCATGGAATTGTGTAGGTCAAACTGGGGTCGACTGGTGAAGCTCCACAGAGGTGAAGCGAGACCGAAAAGAGGGTTGATGACTGGTGCAAAGAGATTCAGGAACATTTATTGTGGTGATATGAATGAATCACTGCTGATAGCTTATTTTAATGTCAGCACTTATTATTATTGTTATTATTAATGGACATGAGATGTATTGATGGATTAAAGTCAGTAATTTCTCAAGCAGTATTTGAAGAAGACACTTTCTGCCTGTATAAATAGTATATATTTAGAGTATAAATGTAAGTTTACATAAAGATAGAGGAAATTGTTTTATTTATAGAAATGTTGTATTTTGTCTTTTGTTTGGTCCTAAAAATATCCAGTGATATTTTTATGCCTTTTGTTATGAATTTGGAGCACTTCAGGGGGGAGGGGAAAGTGTTAATATATGAACTGTCATCAGAAGACTGCACAGGCATCTTCGATTTCTGATCTGATCATTTCATTTTTAAGCAAGAAACAGTTTCTGTTGGGAAAGCTAGCTCATTTCTCAAAATGTATATTGTCACTTTGTATGTTGTCATCAGAAGCTATTTGTAGTTCCCTGAGGTTCAGGTTTCAAATGCTTCAAGGACCACGTCAGTGGTAGCAAATCTAACCTAATCTAACATCTATTAAGATGATTAGATTAGATTAGATTTTGTTGCTTTCAGTATATTGAACTTTGAAGTTGACTGAAAGTATTTTCTGGAGAATTAATCAGAGCCACTTGGCTTCTTTATAATATGTGCTGAAGAGGTCAAATGTTTGAGTTAAGGATGCACTCTGTTATGTAGGAGCAAAGGATTGGATTATCATCTAAGTGATTAGTTGTTTAACAGGTTGGTAAATTGAAGAAAAAAAATGTATTGAACAACTTTCAAACTTTCACTGTGTCCATTTTGTCAGATGTGAGGATTTGCTATTCTGTGTTTTATGCCATTGTAAATATCTTTGGGTGTTGGACTGTTGGTCGGACTCAGCAAACGATTTCAAGACCTGATCTTAGCCGTCATAATTTTCCAGAGATAGAACTTAAAGTCCTTACTTTTATTTGTTTTTGGCATAAGTCTTCAATAGTACACATGAAGTTCAAACACATACGGATAAAATAGCTTGATACGTAATCACCAACCAGCAGGGCAGAAAAGAACATTTCAAGCTTTTCTTTTAATTTAATTGATTCAGTTTAGATATTTACAGTTATATTTTGCAAGCACAGATTATTATACATGTTTTAAACTGCTTTGACAGAAGTGTTACAAATCGTCGTTTAGCTTGTAATCCTTTTAAATTTTAGGACAGCTGACAGAGCTAGCTTTGAATTTAAAGCTTAAAAATGTAGAGTACTTTTGTAGTTGAGGAGTGTAATAAAGACACCTGTACATTTATGTGAGTAAGTGGTAAATATAGATATATAGATAGAGCTTTCAAGCTTCTGTTCTCACTGGTTGATTGTGTTTCAGTGACAAGTAGCCTGCCATTCGTTTGGATTTGTTACTGAGGTCACTGACACCTAATGTTGTCCAGCAATTTGTAAAAAATAACAGCAGGTTCAGATTCCTTTTCACAATAAATGTTGCAAATAATTTATTTTTGACTCAAGATCTTTCGCAGCTCTTTTACAATAATACAATATACAATTTACAATATTTACAATATTTTTACAGTCAAGCATTGCTATGGCAGTGTATCTGTTTGCGTGTATGTGAGTGTGTGCACGTGTGTGATTGCAGACTGGTGATTTAAGGGGTGCTATTGCACCGATTTGCTCCCGGTACAGTCTGGAGCTTGATTGGGACTTGGCACTCCAGCAAAGAGTGTGTGAATGAGATTATAGGTCTCTGCTGTCCTTGTTCTTTCATTCACAAATTAGCTGCCTCCAAAAACGGTATTCATCATGAACCACACCATGACAAGACAGATAAAGGTCCTGCAGCCAGGCTCGTGCTGTATTTGTGTGTTTTCCGGCCCTGAAAATGCTCCAGTCTGACAGACATGAACAAACCCTTTCAGTGGTGCTTTATTTAGCATTCAAATGTACAACGGGTGGACAATTGACATAATAAAAGAAACACATGTACAAGATAATGCAGCTCAATTCAGTAGTTCTGAAAATGTTGATATTTAGCCTGTAGTTCTTGTTGCTTTGGAGTGAGCGCAAAATTTTGGGTCGCGATAGTAAGTTAATAGTTATGATACATACCAGTTGACCAATATGTTTTTGCCTTGGTTTCAGCGAATAAAGATACATTTAACAAATAGTATGTTTATAATGCTAAAAAAAAAAGAACTCATGTAGATTGACACAGGGTTCAATTTAGAAGTATTTCATTTCACACGAGCGTAGCTGAAAATGCCTCGAATCCGAGGTCCAGGCCTGTGTGTACATCCTGCCTGTTTGTGGACTGTGTAAATATTCCAGGAATGAAAGAGATGAAAGGGAGGAACACACACGCCTCTTTTCTTTTGTTTTACTTTGAGCAGGTCGTGTCTCCATCCCGCCTAACATGAACAACATGAACTTTTTGCCTCAGCGGCAGAGGAAGAGAGGATTATCTTTAGTGAAAGGAGCCTGCTGCTGAAGTGGCTGCCATGCTGCTGGCAAAACAGAGGTCAGAGGGGGCTGTCTTAGAGGGGCTCCGTGCCGTATGGATGGAGTCTAATTAGCAGGATTGGCTGATGTCGCTGGTGGTCCTGGTGTGACTGCGGCTGGCTTCCTGCTGGGCTTTTCCTAAACACCACCAGTCTGATCGATGACCCTTTCCTCTCTGCTGAAATTAACCCATTGTCCCCTTGTCGCCTCCGTCCAACCGGCCCCCTCAAATGAAACTCTCCAGGCTTGCAGAAAGGCAGAAAGCATATCTGTTCTTATGCCTTCTTATGCAACATTAAATTAAGTCGTTTGGCTGTTAAATTAATGTGATTAAAGTCATTGTCTCACTGCAAACAGACACAAAATTTGGCAGTTCTGGCGAGCCTGTTCTGCACTCAAGTGTAGCTATTTATTGCCTGAGTCTTATTTGGAAAACAGCCAGTAGATCTATTCCTGGAGAGAGAGTGTTTTTTTTTTTTTCCTGACTTCTTCACAGGCAAAGTGATAATGAAACCACATTTATCCCAATAAAAAATATTCCTGTGCTTGGTTACACAATCCTTTGTTTGGTTTCTCCAAGGAAAGCCACAATCCCGTAGTGAGACGATGGTTGTTGCGCAACGGCCTTTCATGTTCCTGGTGGTGAGTCATCGACTAGTTGACTGCCATGTTTTATGACTAGTGTTCACCGGCGTATAGTCCTCCTAGACTGACGAAACAAAACAACCCAATGTAAGACATGAGGGGGAGGTTCAGCAGAGGCTCGGGAAGACATGCGATCATTACAGATGGTCACAACATGTTGCTATGTATTGTCATGTAATATAAGCTCCTGATGTTCTGTTGTTACTCGCGTCTTTGAATCCTCCTCATTCCGGTTTTGTTTTGATAAATGGATTTTGTATGTAATGTGGACTGAACTGAGCCCTTTTTTTTTGTATCAACTCCGGATCTTGTTAACTGTTAACTTTAAACCCTGTTTGAGCTGGAAATGTTCAAAGGACAGTGTTGAACCTGAGGTTTCCGCTACGTTTGGTCACAGAATTGAAAGCTTGAACAGATGGCAGCAATTCATTCACAAGTACCTGCTTTTCAAAGAAGAAGTAAAACGAGAGAAAGAGCTTCAGTGTTAAAATTGTTCATTTTTAGTCTGGTATTTAACTCCACATCATCACACTGAGCAAATGTTGGTTTTAGATCTTTAGAGCTTTGGTTTTGATATACACCACAAGATTTTTTTTACGGTATTAAAAGTGAAAAAGAAGTTACCCAACATGGAGAAAGCATAAGAGGCCCCTTTTCCCTATATGGCATAGGCAGCCAAGAGGCCCCACATTCCCCTCAGAAAGTAGTATTGGTGAGTGTTGACATGAGGCCTGTATGATATCATTTTTCGCAGATCCCACATAATCATCTGTCTCATGCAGGATTACTTTCTCTCTCTCAACATTTCGAAAAACTCCTTTGAGTTTTTCACACTTTGAATAATAGCTAACATCGCTCTTCTTGTGCTGGTGTTTGAAAATGCAAAGCATTTTGGCAATGACTTCTGTTGGCTTACGATGCACAATTGACTGATTCTGGTTCTTTCTTTCGTATTGCAGCAGGCCTATGTGTCCTCCGGCCACCAGATGGCGCCCCCCAGTCCCAACACCAACAGTAGCAGCAACAGCAGTGGCGGGGGAGGGGAACAGCTAAGTAAAACTAACCTGTACATCCGCGGCCTCCATCCGGGGACCACAGACCAAGACCTGGTCAAGCTCTGTCAACCGTGAGTGATTTTCAGACTTTTTTTATTTTTGAAATTTTTTTAGATGGACTAACGATGTAAATAAAGAAATCCACATCATGACTCATATATAAACTCATATTCGCACAGAAAGTTAGTTTTATATGTCTCTCATGTCTGTGGGTTACGTGTGAAGCTAGAGAAAGTTGCGTACTGTATGCTACAATCTTACAATAAAGACTGGGACCAGTCTTTCAGTTTGTTCGGCTCTGTCGAAAGGTCGAAAATGTACCCGCCAACAACTCCAAAGTTGAGTTGCTTACATGATATATCTTGTTTGTTTAATCACAACATATACAGAAATGTAAAATATGCTACTTATGAGTTCATGGGAATTACGTGATGTCAGTATTTTTTGACAAACACAACCTCACAACAATAAGAAGACTTTGAAAAGTCACTACTCCCAGCTGTTATTTTCCAAGAATTAGCTCATCAATATATGACATAATGCCTTCTAAAACCACAAATTATTTTTGTGTCTCTGTACAGTTACAAACACATGTCGATTTTAGTATTGATAGTAGGCATATTTTTACTTTTAAAAGAGAGCCAGGCTAACTTTCCTGCCTGCTTCCAGTCTTTTTGCTAAGCTAAGCTAATTACCCTTGGGCCCAAGCTGTGTGTCAAGATTGTCACAGTTTGGCTATTTAATTCATTTTGATTGGATCAAAATTGCCTCACTGTAGGTTAATATTGGATCAGACTAGTCCGACTGTAGCCTTTAGAGCATTACAGTCCACCTTAACTGGAACAGTTCTTCTTAAGATAGTCATCTTTGACTCTACATTAGAGAAAATCTCATGAAGAAACTAACTTCTCATGAGCAGATAACATCTGTGCCGTCTGGAGCTTTGCTCTTCATCTGCTGGACACATGAAATGAAATTGTTTAAAGCCATAATTTGATGTTCAGAAAAAAGAAGCTGTTTAGGCAGGAAGGAAGGAAAATGGTTTGTGAACAAGGATGCTGAATTGCCACAACTAAAGTCAGTTTGATTAAAATCTTGACAATCACAGGAACACAGAAGAAATTTTCAGCTGAGCCTTTGAGGGAAATAGAGGAAATAAGGAGCGAATGCAGAGAGTGGGGAAAAGGAAGGGACAGGGGTAAAGAAGGAGAGAAGGGGCCAGAGAAGGGTACGGCATGTTGCCTCCTCATGTCCTGATCTAACCTCTCATTTTTTTGTGAGGCTGAATTGGCCGAACAGCCATGAACTAAGACTTAAACACCCCTAGACAAACAGCCAGGCCTCTATAGTAAGTCGGACTTACACACACACACACACACACACACACACACACACACACACACACACACACATACACAAGATAAAACCTAGTAATAAAGCACCCAAACTGGATTTGGCTGCTGCAGGTCAGACACCAGGTATGTCACAGAAGTGAATTGTGCATTTTGCAGTCGTAATTTCCAAGGGTCATTCACAGTAACAACATGCCTCCCCGAACAAGCAAGGGCTAATAAACTAATAAACCTGACTTGATAATACTAACACCACAGCTGTTCCCTCGTTTTAACCAGCCTGGCCCTGCACAGGGAACACTTGGAAACATCAAATCCACAGAACAAATTTACACAGCTCATATCTGACAATCATGTTAATATTTGAGTGTGGGCGCACATACACGCGCACACACATGCACTTTGTCAAAACTGGAACGATCAAAGAAAATCTGAAATCTGCGGTCGGTATGTGAAACACAGGGAGTCCAGAGTAAAAGCAGGGGATCGACAGAGAAGCCATTGTGGGGTGGCAGAGAGAGGACAGAGGCCTGAGGGGTGGGTGGGAGGGCTACACTTGAAGGGGAAACTTAAATGAGTGGAAAAGAGTAGCATGGCCTGCTGGGAAAGAATGTCAGACGGCCATATATGGGTCAGAGCTGTCTTTTAAGTCTCAGCGGCCTCTGCAGTGCGTCGGGCTGCTGTTGTGCAGCGGAGGGGCTGAGGTAAGTAGAGGGTCACGCAGTCGCTGCCTTCAAACCTTTGAACTCTCCTGGCATCTCTGTCAGGGAAAACACGAAACGCAGCTTTAGGTTTTCTTTTCTATTCTTCTAACAAAAACTCAAACTGTTCAGCAGGACCTCAGTGTTTTTCATTCTCGAGGAGCCCAAAATCAGGAAAATTAGAGCCGGCGTGGAACTGTGAACTGTTATCACTATGAACAGAACCACAAGAGTGATAGTGAAGGCCCTTTGTTTAGTCTATGCTGATGTGAATGAATTGTTTTTATTATTGTAAACTATTTGCTAAATGCCCTTACTTTTGGTTTTGACTAGATATCTTTCATAAACCATCTATGTTGATATTTTGAGTATTGGGCTGTTTAAAAAAAAATAAATAAAGTTTCCACAAACATATTCAGGTTCACATGCTCAGCATACGTATGAGTTTATCTCAAGTCATCAACTTGCACTGAGCTTTTAAAAAAACAGTTTTTGTGTGGTTTGTGTTATTTTTTTTCATATCAGACTAAATTTAGTAATAGGTCTCAAAGGAGCTGTGTCTTAAAAGGATGAAATTGGCTTGAAAATTGTTCTGTGTATAAGGCAAAGTCTTCCAAAATAGTCTGTTCTGAGGCGTAATATCTGTAAAAAAAAAAAAGAAAGAAAAAAGACAGTTCCTGATATTGCTAGAAAGTGAAACTAGTGGAGTTATGCAAGTCAGTTTCACTTAATTTATGTCTTATTTAGTTAAAGGGAACTTCTGTTGATATGGATCATTCATTTCAACCACATACTGTAGTGGCGTAGCTTCATTTGTTTGAACTCAAGATATCTGGACATTTTCTACTGTGTCTGTAACATCGGTACATGTTTAAACAGTAAGGTGTCTCTGCGACTGTAAAATTTCACTTTGACTTGAACGGGTTAAATTATATCAAGCCTGTGTATATATATTCTGGCCTAATGACCACTTTGCAGCTGTGAGATGACAGAGGGAAACTATAAACACAGCCTATGCAAAGGTCATCTGGCTCTTTGGCAATGGGTGATGAATCATTAATGTCTGCAGTGAGAAAGTTTCCTCTTTAATGTCTCTATTCTTCATGTCATAATTCACAATAATCGAGATTAGTGACTCCTGCATGCATGTTGTAAAATCAGAATCAGGTTTATTGCCGAGTAGGTTTTCACATACAAGGAATTCATCTTGACATCTTTTCATGTCAATACATGACAGCAAACAGTATGTGGAAAAATACAAGAAAAAGTGAAAGCAAGTACTGCAAATCAGAATCATCAGTTAAACAGAAAACAACACAAAATGATCAAATATTATGAAGTAAAGATAAAGACCATATGTTTTTATTTATTTATTTTTTTATGCTTTTATTTAAATAAAAGAACTGTTTAGTATTGTGCAGGTATTTGCCCATAATATTAGCAAAAGTTCACAGTATGAAGTTTAAAGTTTAAATTTGCTGTGTGCAAAATACAGTCCAAAAGATGTGTGTTAATGTTAATGTCATTGATTTATGTGTGCAAATGTAGCACAGTAAAATTAGTTCAACTGTAAGATGTAAAAGTAATAAGATCAATGCACATGTCTTGTTACAGATTGTGGTAGCAAAGTGAGGACATGAAGCATTTTCGCATCTAAATCTGTGGGGTTTTTTTGTTTTGCTTGTTTTTTTTTTCCTAAAAAGAAGTGTGGCCTGAACCTGTATATACATTTTAGAAACTTGGAAGAGGTAAGGCCACAACATTTGTTTTACATAGATTCTTCAGACCTTGATGTCAATAGTAACACAGGTCTCGCTGCCTCTGAGTCATCTGGGCAAAAGTCCATCGAAAAGCAGGTGGGAGTGTAGGACCCAGCAGCTCGCTGCGATGTGAGGGTGGAAAAACAGAGAGAGGGAGAGGGACGTGGTGGGAAGGAAGGCGAACCGGAGGGGTGAAGCATCAGGTTACAGTGTACGTTCCGCCCAGACGCCATGTCGCCCAAACAGAGGAACACCAGCCTCCCTCACTGGCTAAATTCACCAGACAAGGGCAGGTCTATTATACTGCAGTGCTGATGCACCGTCTTATTACACTGCATTCCATTAGTCTCCACATCTTATGTAACACTCATTTATTGCTTTTAAGGTGAATTTTATACCATGAATGTTTTATGAAACTACATCAATGCATTAATTGATTCCACTCTTTTACTGATTGTTCCTGCTGATGAACAGCAGGCTGAAATAACAGGTTAGGACACCAGCTTATGTTTCATACAGCATTTGACTTCTTTTGTATGTGGTGAAATGGATCAAGCAAACACTAAGTTCCCTCGAAAGTCAATATTCCTATTTGCGAGTCAGTCGTCGCTAGTGACAACACTTAGAAGAACTATTTGAACCAAAAATACTCAGGAGCAGAGTTGTATTTAGGAGCAAGGTGTGTCTTTGTGTCTTAGTCCGTCTATGTGTTTGTGTGTATACTAAAGGCAGGCCTGGAACAAATTGTTTTCGCCCCTGGGGTGCTGTCTCCTGTCTGTCGAAAACAAGGCCAGGGAACAGGGTTACTGTATAGGAGCCTCCTTTTGCAGACAAAGACTGAAGGGTGGAGGCAGACAAAGTTTTCTGTGACACTTGATTGACACAATTGATTGCGCCCAGGAGTACATATTCATGTTTATACCCGTTGTCATGCCGCCTGAGGAAGTGTGACAGGATTGGTATGCATATGGTTGGAGCAGATTCCTCTCATTGCCCCCTCGTCACCTTGTCTGTCACTCATACCGTGTTCTGTGTTCTTTTCTGTCTCTGAAGGTATGGCAAGATCGTGTCAACCAAGGCCATCTTGGATAAAACCACCAACAAATGTAAAGGTGAGTCGTGTCGCTTAAACTCCATCAAGTTATGCCACTGGTTTAGGCTGTTTATTAAAGGAGTGTGTCAACATTTTGGGAACTTTTTCAATTTTTTTCTGAGAGTTAGATGAGAAGAGTGGTGTTACCCTTATGTTTGTGTGCTAAATATGAAGCTACGCCATGAGACAAAAATCTTTGTACAGAGCCAGGCTAGCTGTTTCCCCCTGCTTCCAGTCTTTATCATAAGCTAAGCTAATCATTGCCTGGGTTTAGATTCATATTCCGACAACAGGTATGAGAGTGGTATTGATCTTCTTGTCTAACTCTTAACAAGAAAGCACATTAACTTCAGAACTAAATGACATCACCTGAGTTTTAACACGTTTGTCTATTTTACAGGGTATGGCTTTGTGGACTTTGACAGTCCAGCGGCAGCACAGAAAGCTGTTACAGCCCTGAAGTCCAGCGGGGTCCAGGCCCAGATGGCCAAAGTAAGAATCAGCCTTCTCTCGATCAACTCAGTTCCAAAGCCACAACTCCTTTTACCCCCAAACTGACCAATCACCATTCGTTTTAACTCGAAAAATTCAGCTTGCGACCCAGTCTCATCTGGCCCTTCTCCAAAGTGTATTGATCCCCAAAGAGCCACCTGCTGAACTTTGACCATCAAGAGTCACAGTCCCGTTCTCTGCAAGTACGCACTCGCCCACTTTGTCATGTAAAAGGTAAACTGTTACATGAAGTGGCCTGATTGGCAGCAAATGTCCTGTTGGCAAGGGTTCAAGATAAACTTTTTTTTATAGGGAGGCGTGTGTTCTGTTGTACTTTTCTGGGCGAATAGGTAAAGTAAAGGAGTTGCAAGAGTTTTGCTTATAACCATTTTACAAGCAAGATGACTTTTTTAATCTTGTGTTTTTTTCATAACCCCTCCCTTTGCTTTCCTCATCCTTCAGTGTCTTCCCTGTCATCCTCATTTTGTCCACTCTTTCTTCATTGCCCTCCTGGCCACCTTCTCTCCGCGCTCCCCTCACGCCCTCGTCTCTGTGCTTGTGTATGTTGCTAACCTGCTCCCGTTGTAGCGCTTGTTCTGAGCTCTTTGTCCGAGTGTCTGCAGTCAAAGCAACTCTTGTCGGCCCATTAAGCTGATCCCTCTGGCTCTCAGGCTCCCCATTGAGGGAACCCAGGGGAGGGTGCCACTACACCCACTGTCAATGGGACAGGCACAAAGGGCTGGCATTGTCCATCGTCTAGGCCCAGGCCTGGGGCTGACACCACCACTTAATACACTCCACACTAGTGTCCCTGCCCCCTTCCCCACCGCCCTTGCACACAAACACCCACTGCAATGTAACACCAGGGTCTCCCTCAGCCCAGCCCTGAAAACTGTAACAGATCCACGCTGCCAGCTGACCTGAACCAGTCCAGTGCAACTAAACCCAGAGTCTAACTTCACTGCACCTCCTCTGTAAAAGTGCCACACAATCCTGTGTATCTCAATACCTGACAAGTGCAACTGGACACCAAGACTTGACTCCCCCAGACAACATGTGCTCAGTCAGAGGTGTTGATAACTACTATAAAAACCTAAATATACGCAGCTACTTCAGAGTCACCGGGTTACCTCAGGTCAGAAAAAAAAAACAAGCAGTAGTTTAAAATCAGTTTAATATTAAACTCTCAGGTGCCGTTTCACTTGTTTGCGCCCTCACCATGGCTGCTGCGTCAGTGTTGTTCACAAACAGAATGAGCCACACCTCGCTCTCGTTGTCCTCTGGAGTACGCTCGGTCCCTCTACGGGCCACCCCTGCCCCCAGCCTGTGGGTCCAGAGGAGCCGCGCACGTAAAGGCAGGGGAACCATTGCAGAGTTAAAAATAGATCCCTTCCTACTTCCCAACACCTCCCTGTTCAAACTCAGACGTCAGCTCGCGCGCTGCTTGACACACAAGCAGGCAAATCTGGCACGCACACAGAGACACACCTCAACAGACGTAGCTCACCTAAGGCCCGGCACACACACACACATAAAATATACAATGTGATGCCTCAGCTCCAGCAGCATTTTCATATCTACAGCAGGGCTGAATATTTGTTTGAACATAAAATGTGATATTGTGTGTACTGGCTGAGGTAAAGGACAAATACCATGGTTGTTTTTTTTTTGTTTGTTTTTTTTTTGTTCCTTTTGTGTCTTTGAGACCTGAACTCCATCAGTCCCGTCTGCGGCGTGCCACTTGAGTTACATAACGATCGTATCGCCGCACCCAGAGTGACAACAAACACAGAAAATAGGTTACCTTTTCATCAGGTGGCTCAGAGGCCACTCATATCAGTAATTCTATCTCCATTTATAACACACTTTAATATCATAAATACCCTCAGTCTTTATTATCAGATCAACACAGTCGCTGCGCCCCTGTCACAGTAGGCCGGACTCCTTTGCCAACCTGCGCTAGCATCTGGATACTGGCTGTCCTCCCCTGTTTGGTGCTTGGGTCAGACTAGTTCAAACGATAATCCCTTGAATTGTTTGACGTACCTATCAGTTTCTCTCATGCACAATTGAAAAAGCTTGTGATTTGTAGGTTGCGTGATAACAGTGCGATAGCGGTAAGTGTGAGGAAGAGGGGAAGAAATGGTAAAAGACAGTGATAAAGGGAGCTTTGATGAAAGAGAAAAGTTAATCGGCAGGCGCTCATTCGTCCTTTTTTCCTTCTTTGCTCTTTTGTGTCATCCTCCTCTTTCATTACCCAAATTACTCAAGACTCCCACCACTTCCTATCTCGTCAGTTCTCTCCTTCTGTACAAAATATCAGTTTCTTAAGCTTCTCATGTCTCCCACCCTCCCTCTGCTCTATCCTCTTCCTTCGCTCTCTGTTTTCCCTTCCCCTCTTTTTTTTTAGCCCAGCCTCTTTTTTCCCGGTTGCCAGGCTCCTGTTGCTCTCTGTACTCTTTAACTTCATGCCTGGCTTCCTGTCTGCTTCTGCACAGTCACACACAGTTTCACTTTCATGCTTGTGCCACAAAAACAAGTCTCTGAATAATCTCCCCTCTTTCACTGACTTGCAGCTATCAAGATCTCTTAATTAGAAAACATGCCTCCAAAATGTGTGACTTTATCTCTGAAGACAATTTCATATTTGAGCGTGTCAGTGTATTTATGCAGGGATTTTTAATGGCCAGACACACATGGGTGACAGATTATTGAGGGTTTCATCTTATTGGTCGTGCACTAAATAGTTAAAAACATTCTATCCGTATAGAGTCCTATTAGAAAATGATGCTAGATGTGGTGCACGGATATGATGAAGCACTGATGTGCAGAGCGATGGCAGGTGTTGATGTAAAGACAGGTCACACTACTGCCCACACTGGAATTTCTGCGGTGTGAAAAAGATTTTGAATGTGTCAAGAATTTTTCCATTTGCAAATGCAAGAAATTAGCAAGGGTGTTTGAACGTGTTAAAATAAATGTTGTGGCACTTTTTAAAACTTGTATTTAAATTGTGGTCATTCATTTTATCCAGTGAGACACTTTAGACCAGTGAAGTAGTAAACAAAAATATGTACCAATAAAGCAACCAATAAATTAAGCAAAAAAAAAATACTAATATTTTCATTTACATCCAGAAAAGAGCTGTGTGTGACCTGATTTTCATGTCCTTTAATTCTTCAGCAACAAGAACAGGACCCCACCAACCTCTACATCTCCAACCTGCCAGTGTCCATGGATGAGCAAGAGCTGGAGAGCATGCTCAAGTCCTTTGGCCAGGTCATTTCCACACGCATCCTCCGAGATGCTAACGGGACCAGCCGCGGCGTGGGATTTGCCAGGTCAGACTGCAGCACCCTGACATAAAGCCCTACTGCATGGTGGTGTACAGTTAGGACGATGATCAGAGTGCATTTTGTGCTACAGATGAAAAGTACTCTACTTAAATCTGACTTTGACTGTATTTCAGAATGGAGTCCACGGAGAAATGCGAGGCCATTATTCAGCATTTCAATGGCAAATTCATCAAGACTCCACCAGGAGTGCCTGGTGCGTGGAATGTTTGTTTTGTATTACAGGAACCTGATATTATTGTTGTTGGTGCCGGAGCTCAGTGTTTTTTCCCCCCGCTGTGATCATTGAATTCACTCTGTGGTTTGATGTGTTTCTTTCACAGTGCCCACAGAGCCCTTATTATGTAAGTTTGCAGACGGAGGTCAGAAGAAGAGGCAGAACCAGGGGAAGTACCTCCAGAATGGAAGGCCCTGGGCCAGAGACGGAGAAGTGGTGAGATGCCCTCTTTTAACTCATGATTCTTAAAGTGAACTCATTGTGTTCATATTTTACATTTCCTTGTTTGGAATGAAAGCAAGAACATGTTCAAAAATGTTGATTTTGATTCTTCCTACCTTGTGCAGTGGTGGGAAAAGTATTCAGATCCTTTACTTGAGTAAATGTACTAATACCACTCTTTTTTCTTCATTGGAAATGTTGCTTAAACGTATGCTAGTATGGTCAGGAAAATGCACTTAAAATATCAAAAGTAAAAGTGCTTGTTGCAGAAACATGCCCCCAAAGTGCATATAGCGTATCTAATGGTGTACTGTATACAGTATGTGTACTATTAAATGCTATATCATGCATTAATGTTAAAGCAGAAATCTATTGTTGATACTACAGTCTGTTCACAGTTTAAATTAAGATTGGGTAATTTTTGGTTAATTTTTGATACAGCATCCTATTCTAAAGGTTCTTCATATGTTTTTTATGTAAAATCCTGATTTGTAAAATAACCAGTAGCTGCAGCTGTCAGATAATCATGGTGAAAGTAAAAAAGTAAAATATTTCCCTCTTAAATGTAGTGGAGTAGAAGTAGAAAGTATCATGAATTGGAAATATCTAAATAAAGTGCAGATATCTTACGTACTTACGTATTTATATTATATATTTTATGTTCCAACGTTGACCATGTGCTATCTGTTTCAGAACAGACTGCGCCGGTGTTTGCATAACCTCACTTGTACTGAATCCTTTGTATTGTTTTCTCAGGGAGGAATGACGCTTGCGTATGACCCCACAGCCTTACAAAATGGGTGAGTGGTATGCATGAACTGACTGAAAACAGTCCCAACTCTCCGGGAAAATAAGCGTAGTCCTCAAACTCTAGTGAAGTGCTGGCCCCTACTGGGCATTGCAGGAACACAGAAATGCCGTTAATGTAGTTGGAGACATACTGCAGATTGTTGACACGGAGTGGTTGTCCTCATGTTTTCCTCTCTCTTTGCTTTGTGTATTTGCCAGCTTCTACTCCTCACCCTACAGTCTGGCTCCAAACCGGATGATCGCCCAGACTTCCCTCTCACCCTACATGCATTCTCCTGTCTCATCCTACCAGGTGGGACTTTTGACTGTATTTATAATCCCAGTTAATCTATTGTATAACCATATTATTTTTTTAATCTGCTTTTATGGCAATACTTAATTTCCTGTTGCTCTTATATGCACAATAAAGCCTCTGATTGGAGCGACAGATGATTACAAATGAGTTTCATGGTGTGTTTCTAATCTGTAGGTACACAGCCCGTCCTGGATGCACCATCAGTCATACCTCATGCAGCCAGCTGTGAGTACCCCTCCTTCACCACCTTCTCCCCCTCTTATGTTATAACCCATTTACACATAGCCACTTCAACCTTGAATTATTTGAGACGGAATCAAAGCTTTTCGAACCACCTTCAGAGCCAAATGTCGATCAAATGCAGATCGGCGTCATTCCTTGTAATTTACAGCTCAGACTCTGTAATCTATGTGTGTGTGTCTCCATGCATTCACAGGGTACAGTCCTTACCCCGACTATGGATCATGCCATGTCCATCCAGCCCACGTCCATGATGGGACCTCTCACCCAGCAGCTAAGCCACCTGTCCTTGGGCAGCACGGGCACAGTCAGTACCAATCACACACACACACACACACACACACACACACACACATAAACGATGCATAAGGCAAAAAACAATTTTGAAATGTCCCCATAGCCAACTGTCTTAAAGTTCACAAGGTCAATTATTCATGTCAAATACTACACACATTTTGTGTCTTCCTCTCTGCCTTCCCTACAGTATATTCCGGCCAACTCAACTATGCAGGGGACCTACATCCCCCAGTACACCCCAGTGCCTCCCTCCAGTGTCCCAGTAGAGGTATGAAGCTAGCCTCAACCTCAGCTGCTTTATGTTTAATATTTCCATGAAGTCGATGACTTATAATAAAAACTCTTAGAGGGCCGTATTTACTAAAACGTGATGTCTGCTGTTTTTAGCACTTCGGGTCTTATTCATATGTCCGTATTTTCAGGAGCGGCATAGTTATGGCACAAAAGCAGGGGAGGTGATTATTCAAACTGCAGACTGACTGATTCACGCAGCTGGACAGGCTGGGTTATTCTATAAATACATATAAATAATGTTCCTTCAGAGATTTTGTCTGTTTCAGGTGCCACACAGTGATGTGGTGTAAAAACAGTATCGGTTCATGTCCTATTTTGGAAAGATGAAAGACAGAAATACAGGACAAGCAGGAGTTGTGCCATTTCTGAATTAGTCTTCACAGGAACTTGATAGAACAGACACATTTAGAAACAGTGATTTTGTATTTCTTCTTTTGGTGCTGTGATTGTTAAGTTGCTGGCCTGAATTCAACTCCATATGTGAATGTCAGGTTTAACATTTTCTTATATTTTCAATGCATGTTATACCCTTACATCATTGAGATCCACAGAGTTATCAGCTGTGTGAGTCAGTGAAAAAGGGGAGTAGAGCTGTCAATAAACTGTTCAACATCTGTTCAAAACCTGAGCTATATGAGATAAAGACTTTCTCACTTGCTATAAGTCCTTATAAGCTAACGAGGCAAAGCAGGCCTACATTGAAAACATTCAGATAACAACAATATCATTTTTTAATATTTTTTTTATAGACTGTTTTTCTCTGCAGACATATTAACATTATGCTTGAGCACCTGCTGAAATGCAGAATTAAACTGTGTAAAGACTGAATTTCTGTCTTCCTCACTTTCCCTGAATAATTAATGATGGCTGTTTGCTTTTTAATGGATGTATTAATCCATATTACTTGTGTCTTCCCTGGGTAATTCTCCTCCTGTGAAATAGCGCAGTGTGCCATGCGAACACCCTGTATGGGTCTATATTAGCTCTTCCATTATTTAACTAGACGAGCCTTTGCCACTCATAAATGGGACTTTTTGGCACAGATTGACAGTGTCTGTGTGTGTGCCGGAGCAGATCCTAGCCGAGTGCTTCGCAGGAGGGCGTCTGAGCCCGCAGGGAGTCTTGAGTCATTTGTTGGAAGGTGGAGCTCAGTGATAGTGGTGGGAGCCTGCCGGATGAGTGAGACGATGAATGAGAGAAAAAAAAGGTTTGTGAATGGGAATAGTAAGCCAGGAACTCCAGGCTGCGATTCGCTGGATGAGAATAAGTGGGAGGTGAGGAGAGGAGGGATAGGTGTGACGAGCCACTCCTGAAATTGTAGGTCAAGGTAAAAATGTTAAGTGTGCCTCTTAGTAAATACGGCCTGCCGTGTGCACTGGCAAAATCTGACTGCTGTTCTTTGGTTCATCCACTCCAAGGCAGATCACGTCTTTGACTCAATGGGGAGGGCAGTGGGAAAATACAGGCTGTCCTCTTCTTTGCATCTTTAATAACAATCTTCAATAGAGACATTGTTTGAATAACTGAATAATAAATGTTTTTTTTTTTTTCCTTCAGGAAAATGGTGGTCAACAGCAGCAGGTTGCCATGGAGACTCCCGCCGAACACACAAACTACTCGTACCAACACACCAAGTGAAACTAAGGTGGGGCAGCTGGAACAATAATTTATTAGTTATTGATCATATGTAGAAATAAGAATTTTTTCACTCAAAAAAAATCCAGACATACTCAGGAGAGACAGACTAGACTACAAACAGCATCGTATTCCTGTGCTACTGCGGTGGAAAATTAAAAGGAAATTAAAATAAAACGCAGCAAACCTTACCAAGTTGTCCATGTTAAAACAAATTATTTAAACTAAATTTAGGTATTAAAAAATTGCAAATAGAAAAAGCCAGCATTATACTGCAGTCAACTTTTGTACTTTGATGTTGAGACACATTACTGCAGCGGAGACAGCACATTAAGGCCTAACTGTTTAAAAAAGATACGGTGTAAATGTTAAAGGAAAGGAAAATAATTTGACATCTTGGTTATGATTTTGTTACCGTATCTTACCTTTGAGCCAGGCCAGCTGCTTCCCTCTCTTTCCAGTCTTTAAGCTAAGCTAAGTAAGCTAAGCTAACTGGCTGCTGGCTGCAGCTGCAGATTGAACAGACAGAGGTGACAGGGGGATTGATTTTTTCATCCAACTCTCTGCAAGAAAGTGAATAAGGTTATTTCCCAAAATGTCAAAGCTGTTGCTTCAGGACTCGTGGCTGCTTTGTTGTAAGAGTCAGGAGCAAATTTAGTGAAAAGCCAAAGCACAGTTTACATTTTAGGATTGAATTAATGATTTGTTGTGATATATTGTATGCTGTACATGTGCAGAACGCTTCTCTGGTCTTAATGCATTTAAACAATGAAGTTGAGCAGGTTCAGCGTATCAATACTGTGTGTTTGTGTGTGTTTCAGCTCCCAGCAGGGTGGGGCCGAGGGCACGAGATGAATCCAACCAAACAGGATTCAGCTGGAAGAGAACTGTGCTCCATACCATCACCAAGCACCTGGACTTGAACATGGATAACAAAAGGAACATGTGTGTGTGCGCGTGTGTGTTTATGTGTGTGTGTGTGTGTGTCTGTATTTTTTTTTTTTTTAAGTAAAAGGACAACACTCATGTCATTGGACTTTCCTGCTCACATCCTCAAGAGTTGATCAACCAAAGGTGGGAATCTTCTTCACAGAAGCTTTGATCTATTTTGATAACTGAAAAAAGGAACATAAAATGAAGTTTTAAAAGAAAAAACTATGAAAAAAATTTAAGAGAGGAGGAAAAGACACAGAGCATTATTTTTGTGCACGTAATATAACAAATTCTTATTTTTTAAAAAAGCATTCTGGATGTTTCAGGGTGATTCAAGGAAAAGTTGAAACACAATGTGTCTTTTATTTTTTTTGTAAAATATGCAAACTTTTATTTTTATTTCCTGATGTCTGTTGTTTGTTCTATTTGCAGCAGCGGGGGCAACAATTTGTACAGATTTAAAAAAAACTTACAAACACTTTTGCTGGTCTGATGTGTCGAGTCATTGTAACCGTGGGAGGCAAACCGTTTAAAGCTACTTCTTCCTGTAACTGCTGCAGAGATTTCTATTCACGCACAGATGAGAATAACATAGTTTATAATTTAGTCAAAATCTTTTACTTTTTTTTTTAGAACTTTAAACCATTCATTCATAAGTGAACAAAAGACAATCAATTATTTCTATTTATATTTGAATTATAGTTCTATTTTTTTAGTGGTTTTAGATCATTGAAACATACATTTATAGAAGAGAAGTGAAGTTATTTAATACTGTAATCTATAAAGACATGATGAAATGGACTTAAATGGATCTTTACCCCGTGGTGAGCTCTAATATTTGGCTAATTATTCCAGTAGTTTTGTTGGCTGGAAGACTTCCACTTCAGTTCGAGTCCCATATGCACCAAAAAAACTGACACCTGTTCATACTAGTACGTACATACTAGTCGTCCACGTAACCCCACGTCACATCCATGTGAGAAGTGGTTTTAAGCGGTTTTGTTGTGGCAAACCTTCAGGTATCATTGAATTCATCCCTGTCAAAGGGATGAGGCGAACATGCTTTAGATCTGAGCAGTTAGATTACTGAAAGATTATGTGTACAAAGAACAATGCAGTTACTAAATTAAGATATAGTTTAGCAAAAAAAAAAAAAAAAAGCAATGAGGGAAATCAAATAGAAGACTAACACAGTCCCTGAGAATAATTTGTTTGACAGGAAAGGGAGCTGTAAGTCTTTTCCTTTTTTTCAATGCTGCTGTTGTCACCTGAGTTTGATTCTCTGTCAGTGATTTTTAGTGTGTAGAAAATGTAATGTTTTCTGTTTGTTTTTGTTTTTCCTTTTGTCTGTCACTTGAAAACCTTTGACCTAATTTGCCTTATTTTTGATGAACTTATCTTTGAAGTAGATTTGATTTTTAGCTGTAGAGTTTAGCTTTTTATAGAGAGTAGATGTTAGTTGTTGTTATTGTTTTTCCTCCGCGTAGGGATTGATGCTGTTTTCTTGTGCACATCAGCTTTTCTCTCGTTTCATTCTTCACCTAGAATCTCCTTTCCGGACCTTGTGTCGTCTGTCCTCGCATTGCGTCGGGCCTGTTTTGTAAAAGCCTTTCAGAGCGGAGAGCTGAACCAAACAATGGCTCCGTTTAGTGCTGACCTAAAAGGTTCGTGCTTTTTCCATCGGCGCATCAAGTGGAGCTCGTGTCACCACGTACAGTGCATCCAAAACACGCTGAACTTTTAATTTATACAAACATCAGAAACTGTAGATATGTAGATAATAGAAATCATGGTTTTACAAAGGACTGCTCACTAGACCATGGAAGTGCCATTAAAGACGATTCTTACAGCCTTTAGTGAGACAGCAAGTCTGAATGAATTTGTGAGTGATCCAAAATTCTGCAAAAACTGTTTTTAGCTAAGCCTTAATGTTTTTCCTCTGGATGAACTGCCTGATCTCTCATAGGATTGACACTAAGTTGTATATACTACAGAAATGGCAGGCTTCTTCGAAAGCCATCAAGTTAGTCGTCGTGTCAGTCGAGTTAGCTGGTAGGTTTCACGGGGAGCTCTTCCCTCCTTCTCCTCAATCATCCACTTTTGAATGCGGTGGACAACGCAGCGCGCTAACGTCTCTCTCGAGGCTCGCAGTTTGATGATTCTGTTTCTGACTCTAACCCCCCCCCTCACATCTTTATTTGCCGCATGTTTCTGTTATTCATTTCCACAACCAAAGATGTTGTAGCCACCCGTCTTTATAGCTCTCTGTCACAGACAAACTGCTCTCCTCCACAGGCGATCGATAATCTGTCAAAAGAGAAAGATCACAAAAAGGGTGGTAACATGCAGAAAATATTCCATTTTATGACCACAGTTTAAGGGATTGTGAGAACTTTTTTAGGAAAGTCACATAGTAAAGTATCGTAAATAAAGTACTACAAAGTAATATTTTAAGCTGAGTTTCAAAATGAACAACTCAAGAAATGATCTGGTTTTGATTACACGTGTTAATTAAACCACGTTTCCCTCAGCTGACGTCATGGAGTGTTGCTTAGTGCATGTAAACAGACTCATTACGAACTTTATTGGCCTCTGCAGACACCCACAAGGAATACAGAGCTTTTATGGTGGCGAGAGTTTTCAGACACAAGAGCTAATTTTGTAAATAGTCTTTTTCTCCCCTCCTTCCACTTCCTCTTTACACCATTTTTTTTGTTTGTTTCTTCTTGTGTGTGTGTTTTTTTTTTTTTTTATGATTTATAACCTGTCCAGATAACACAGTGACTAGCAAGTTTTCAGATTCAGTGCACCATGAAGGAAAATGTCATGGATATTGTTTATATGTTCAGAGAAATGATATTCCATGTATTAGCCATCACTTTTCATACAAAAACAGGATTTTGGAACTATGAAATGACCACTTGTTACAATGCAGTGTTTATTTATTTTGTTTTGTTTTATTTTCTACAAAGAGATTATATTACAGGAAATCGCGATGCTCCAAAATTAATGAGTGTCACGAAAATGGTAGAACCTTAAGTTACATTTAAATTGTAGTTATACTAAGATCAATGGTGTGTGCTATAGACAGCACACAATATTTGAAAGAAAAAAAAATATCCTTGCACTTATATTTAGTCCACATCAATTTGAAAATGCTCTTTTTATCCATCCTAATGTAGATGATGATGATTTGATGGCTTATTTCATAGCTTCAAAATGTTTTGCTGCTAAAACAGGATTTCCAGACAGGTGGTTGGACGTTGCCCAGTCTGGATTTTCAAAATGTCCCCTCTTATTTTAATTTGGTGAATACAGAACCCCCCCGCCACTACATTTGTTTGATCCTCAAAAACAACTTCATGATACCAATGTACAGAAATGAACCTTGATTTTGCTCATGTGAAGTTTAAAATCTTACTTTACATCATTAAAACTCAGAAATGCTGTCTAACGCTGACATTTTTGAACATGAAATAATGAAAGCAAGCCTTGTTGCTCTATGCTGTATGAACCAAGTTTATGTGAATCTCAGACATTTTGAAAAGACGACGGGCTCCTCTCACTCCCTGCTTGTGAACAGTTTTCTTATTTATACAAGAACTCATTTTGTACAGTTTTGTTAGAGGAAAGAGGTTTTGATATTTGGTTATTTTGCAAAGCCACTTGGCTACTTTTGTCTTCCTGTGCCAGAGTTGCTAAATTGTCTGTAACTTGTGTTTTTTTTATTGATTGAGATAAGATTTTCCTTCTTTATTGGTTTTCTCTTTGAATTTGAATATGTCAATTTTTCTTTTCTTTTTTTTAATAAAAGCCTTGTTTCAAAGATTGTGTGACCTGTGTGTTTGATTATCTGTCTCATGTTTAATATTAGATTGTATGACTTCAGATGGCTCATTATCTCCTGCTGCTTCAGCTGTATGTCAACATTACTCTGAGCACATTTATATCTGTTTTTCCTGCTCACTAGGTCAAAGCTTATCACTTTGTCATGTGAATGCTTGTTTCATTATAATATGTTCATAGATATTAATAGTAATAATTTTAATAATGATGACAGATAAATATAAATATGAAGTACAAACATAAGCATTCATGTAATTTATTTTTTAACCAGACTTACATCCTTTCTGGAGTCAATCCTAGCATGCTACAGTTTAGTGGAGGAGTTCCTCCTCTACAGGTCTGCAGCTCATCATGAAGCCATACATTCACATTTACAACTATGATGAGGTAAGCTCCTGTAATGTGGGAGGAAACGAGAGAACAATGGAAAAGACACCTGTGACCTGTGAGGATAATTACCACTGTTTCCCGTCTTTCACAGAACAGACACAGTACTCTATGAGTGTCAGTTTGATTTGAATTAATTCAGAATCAAATGGATACACCTCTTTTTCGTTAGAAAAAATATATATTAACATGCCAGGCGTTTCATTTACTATACGGTTAAAACATTTCTAAGAATAATAATTTTCTATCATGTCCCAAAGGCCACATTAAAGTTACAAATGAAATTGCAACAGATCTCTAATAACTAAAGTATGCTGTAAATATCTGTGCTGCCACAAACACACTTTACCTTTGTAGGTGTGCTATTTTAGCTAAACTCTCAATATTAGCCGAAATCTGTTGGTTCAGGTTTCAACATCCATGCTCAAACTGAGCTGTTAGCATGAAAATATCTTACCCAAATACAGTAAAACGTCATCTAAAGACGATGGGGATAAGAAACAAGTTGAAACAGCTTGTGAAACAGTCCGTTATTAAAGCAAACTCAACCCTGCTTAACTTACAAAGTGCAGATTTCCTGAATCTTCTCTTTTTGTCTCAGTGATGGATCAACATATAAAAGCAGCCAAGAAGACCAATCATACTCAGCTCTGTTATCCACGTAGGAGATAACAAACGTTAAAACACACACACAGTAGGAGGCTGGGGGTCACAGTAGACCCCAGAAAAATATAAAAAACAGATAAACAGGAATGGCCAGAGTACAGAGAACAACTACATACAGTAAGGTATCAGACGGATGTGTGACCTGTGAGAAAACCAGCAGCAGGATTGCATAGAGGAGGTTACATAACCAAAAACAAAGAACAGACAGATTGCTCTCACTTTGCTTACACAGTTTTGATGCATGAACCAACAAAATGAGGGAGAGGGACTGTAAAATAGTGATTCATCAAAAACTGTATAGCCCTGATGTCATCTTGTTCGTGAGCTCAGAGTTCAGACAGTGCAGCTGAGAGACAGATGTGCAGTACGCGCACATACTGCACAAAGTGGTGACGATGCTTCACTCGCGGCCTCCCCCTAGGATCTGCAGCAGGAAGCTGAAAAGGTAGATAATATCCAGGTAGAGGCTGAGGGTGGCAAAAACATATTCCTCTGGACTTATAGTGTAGCGTTTGTTCCCTAGTAGCAGCTGAGTGTCAAACGCCAGAAACTGTGAGAGACAGAGGGATAAAAGGAGAGAGTTAGAAAAGAAAAGAAGAAACTTCAGCAGGACAACGCTGTGGTTGTGAAGAAGTATCTGATTCTCACCAGAGTGAAGAGGATGGCTCCTACCACAGCATAAATGGCATGTAACCAGGGAACCTGTGGAGCCAGAGGGGAAAAAAAGCATTACAAAACACTGTTAAGAGAGATAGCAGGATGCTAATTGAAGAAAGACAGCATGTTGCTTAGATTATCTGTGGGGTTAATCCCTTCTTGCACACCCAAATATAGCCGGCAACACCTGAGGCATTAAAGTTCAACTGTTCATCTGCTATTTTAGACTCCTTCTAGAAAGGTGTCCGTACAGATGGAGGAGGTGCACTTACATATCCGAAAGGGACAGCAATGGAGATGGTGATGGCGCAGAGAAGCATGACCATGCACAGAGAAAAGATGACACCCTGACAGGATGTGACATCAATCTGCAGAAAACAAATAGGGTTCAGGTCTTTTGAACCGAATACATCTCTTTTGTTGTTTGAATGCAGTTGAAGGTCGGACTTGTTTTTCTCACCTTGCTCTGGAAGCTGAAGATGGTGACAGAGAGACACACCAGAGCTGTGATTCCCAGACACAGCACCACAGATTTGGTGTTGTAAAAGCTGGAGGAAGAGAAGGTAGCCACATTCACTGCACTGCACTGTCTTTTACTGTGCTCGAATGAGCTGAAATCAATGTGTCAAACACTCAAATATACAGTACAACATTGTCTGCATCACAGTATGTGTTTACCTCGACACGAATCCCATCATGAAGGCCATGCTCAAAGTCTGAGGGGGAAAGAACAGAAATATTTTGGCTTTATGTTGAGTGACATGATCAAAAAAATGCAGATTGTATTCTTCATATGCATTCATGTATCATAATAAGCTGTTTTCATGGTATGAATACTCACAAAGAGAACCAGAAACATGATATTCCAAGGGAACTGCCTCCTATTGGGGTAAAAAAAGAAAAAGAAAAAATTTAATTAATTGCCCAAGTTGATGTCTTATAACATGTATATGATTTTATGAACACTTTAAACTGCAAAGACACATTACCTCAGCTCTCCACAGCAGGACAGAGCAATATAGGTGACAAAGAACATGAGACTGCAAAAAAAGGGAGAAAACAATTATATAAAACTCAATAAATATAGTAAAAAAAAAAAAAACACTTAAAACATTTAAAAAACACTATAATGTGAGGTATGACATGACGTGAGGATGTCAGTTCACTTACTATGATGCCATGTACAAGCCAGGATGAGTCTGGATAAAAAACCTCACAGGTACGCTGTTGACACAAAAAACAGGTTCAATCTGTGTTTAAATCAAAGGAGTAAAAACAAAAACCTCACTTTTTATGTAGTGAAACAGGAACACGCGAGTATTTACCAAAATGAGAAGAGGCCCACGATTGCCACGGTCACAAACAGCTGAACCATGAGAATGGCATAGACCTGCAGGAAGGACGAACATTGTGTCAGAGCAATGACACCGAGTGTCACTGTGATATCTGTTTTGTAGCACTGTCTC
The DNA here is from genome assembly GCA_023238725.1 of Scortum barcoo. Taxonomy (NCBI): domain Eukaryota; kingdom Metazoa; phylum Chordata; class Actinopteri; order Centrarchiformes; family Terapontidae; genus Scortum; species Scortum barcoo. The sequence continues at coordinate 18,551,136 of CM041537.1, forward strand.
TCCTCCCGTAACAAAGTCGTACCTTCCTGATGAAGGTCCGTCTGATGGTCTTGTCGTCCCAGGCGAACTGTGCCTCCATCTCAGCGTAGCCTGAAGAAAGAAAACAATGAAGAGACGTGTCAGACAAGTGAAACCTCAACAAAGTGCAGATTATGAAATGACTCAAACAAGTATTTACAGTCTGTAGTAAGTCTAGATATTGTTTGGATAATTATAACTAAGGGAATTTATCAAGGTGGCACAGTATTTGGTAATTGGTGACTCTAAACTTGCCCGTAGCTGTGAATGTGAGTGTTAGTGCTTGTCTGTCTCTCTCTATGTCTCTGTGTGATTGACTGGCGTCCAGTCCTGGGCGTACATTTTACCCGCCTTTCGCCCAGTGACAGCTGGGATAAGCTTTAGCACCCCTGCGACCCTGTGTGTCAGCATAAGTGGTATGGAAAATGGATGGATGGAATTTATCAAGGTAAAAAGAGATGAGTTCTTACCTGCAGTTGCCTCCTGATAAGTGGGGGGCTCATTGTCATCACACACTTGCTGGGATTGAATTACAGTTAGCAGAGTCATTAAAATTTTAAATCAGATGCATAAAGAGCACAACTGTCTCACAAAATAATCACGTCTCAACCAGCACAGTACTAATTTTCCTTTCACTTTTTTCATTAAAAAAAAAAAAAGATGTCCACAACAGATCTGTCTACAAAACAGCCTCCATGTTTGATCAGTTCAAGGGATTATGAAGGATGTGTTGGGCCTCCATCTTTCTGTAGCCAGCACAGAAAACAACATATCTGAAGTACAGAGAAACTCATGTTCATTAAATGAGCTCTTTCACACACATTAAAAAGCCATAAAAGTTTTTTTTTTTCGAGTTGATGGCTCTGATGTTGCCATTAAGAGAGATCAGAAGAGCTGTATCTCTGCAATCCTCACTCAAAGCCATGACTTTATCATTTGTGCCTCTCTGTGAGCTTGTTTTACTGAGTATATATTGTAGTTAAAAAGAAAAATAAGACTAAATAAAAATAAACTGTGAAGGATCTTACACATCCATCCATTACATATCCATCCCCACACAATGCTTTACAAAGCTGTGGTGTGACTATAAGACAGGAAAGTTAAAAACATACCTTTCCCTTCTTCATGACTTCTCCCTTTTGCACCTTTGTGTTGCTGATGATGAGAAAAACGATGCTGAAGTAAATAAGCGATAAACCAGTGATAAGTTCTAGTGGTAAATATATTGCTTGTAGGTGGCCTTTAAAATCCAAAATGTGATAAATCTCAGCTCCTCTTCTTTGTTTAATGAGGTTTGTGAGGTCCAAAGCACTGCGAGGCTGCGGGGGAAAATGTTGTTTGTGGGATAGTTGTTGTTGCTCTGAATTCGTCTCCAGTGTGCGGATTACACTGAAGCTTTATAGGACTCCATGTGGTTAATCTCCCTCTAACCCTGATCCCACGCCACCCCTATCCTCGGCCTAATGAGGTCGTTCCAGCAACGTCCAGGTAAGTCCAAAACACTGAGATGAAGCCAGTCCGTGCTACAGCTGCTGCCAAACAGGGGTGCCGTTTAGGTCTCTCACAAACCTTCTCAATAGTGTCCCAGGACAGTTAATCACCCTAGTGCTCAGAAGAAAGACTCAACAGAGTTATATATCTGAATTACACATCCATTATGTAACCACTTTCCTCCACTTTAGGGGGAAAATGAGGGGCACAGATATAAGGGATCGTACACAGAGGGGTTGGGGATATTAATTTCATAATCAGCAGATGCATATCCATGTTGTATAAGAACATCTATATCTTCAAAACAGCCCTGGCACGTGTGAATTTATTTACATACACTAACATCTTGACTGACAACATCACATATTATCATCAAGAGAGCTTCTGACATCTGACTATAAAACTTTTTGTTTCTACTTTACGTTACATAGACTTTGTCATCAGGTCTAGATATTTCTTCCATTTCTATTTATAAAAATGGAACATTTAGACAGCAGAGAGTGGGGTGTATTTCTGTGTTTGTGCCATATGATAAACAAAACAGTAGTAGTAAACATAGTCTTGTTCTTTTTTTAGCAACACAACCATAATCTTTTGAACACATGACATCACCTTTTTGTGTAACAAGCACACCAGACTAAGGAGATTGAGGTTAAGAACATTATGGCGCGCTAGCATAACTATGATAATGAGATTTAACGACAAGCACCTATCTTTGATCTGCTTTTACTAATATTCATTTCACTGCTCTGCCAGGAAGACAGTGAGAAACAGCACAAACACGATGTGAGGCTCTGGAGAAATGTGACACTTTAGTGTGAATACTGTCTTAGTATAGATCATAAAGTGAGGACACACGGTAGAAAACTGATTGATAAATAATTAATTAATCATCTAATGAATTAATTCAGTCAGTCGCTTTCGAGTGTATTACATCAGTTTAGTTTTCCAAGTTTGACATATTGGTCTGGGTCATGACACTCTGAATCATTTAGTATGTGTCGTTGTGAAATTAAATGGGGTAATAATTCACCAAGTGACTTTGAGTCCACTGCATGAGTATATGAAGATTCCTCAGTAAAGTTCCTCTAACCCCCAGTCCCTGAAAAATGTTGGAGTTTTACACATTTGCTGAGTGACTTGTCTCTGTAAGAGTTCACCTTTTTAAGACTCTTTACACAGTCAGCCAGTGTGGACTAAACTGTAGATCACTTTTCATTGCTTTTACACAAAATGCATTTAATGACCTCATTTTTCAAATTTCTCACTCAAACTGAAAAAAAACTGCCACCAAAATTAATGTATTTACACTCATATTTGCATGTCTTTATATACTATTGCCAAAACTATTAAATTTATGTTGAAAACCTAAGATATTATTGAAAAAATGCATACAGTGCATCCGGAAAGTATTCATACAAAGCTTCACTTTTTCCACATTTTGTTATTATACTAGTCTTATTCCAAAATGGATTAAATTCATTTTTCTTCCTCAAAATTCTACACACAACACCACATAATGACAATGAATGTGAGATTTTTGCAAATTTATTAAAAATAAAAAACTAAGAAATCACATGTACATAAGTATTCACAGCCTTTGCTCAAATACTTTGTTGATGCACCTTCGGCAGCAATTACAGCCTCAAGTCTTTCTGAATATGATGCCACAAGCTTGGCACACCTATCTTTGGGCAGTTTCGCCCATTCCTCTTTGCAGCACCTCTCAAGCTCCATCAGGTTGGATGGGAAGCGTCGGTGCAAAGCCATTTTCAGATCTCCCCAAAGATGTTTAATCAGATTCAAGTCTGGGCTCTGGCTGGGCCACTCAAGGACATTCACAGAGTTGTCCTGAAGCCACTCCTTTGTTATCTTGGCTGTGTTGCTTAGGGTCGTTGTCCTGCTGAAAGATGAACCGTCGCCCCAGTCTGAGGTCAAGAGCACTCTGGAGCAGGTTTTCATCCAGGATGTCTCTGTACATTGCTGCATTTATCTTTCCCTCTATCCTGACTAAGTCTCCCAGTTCCTGCTGCTGAAAAACATCCCGACAGCATGATGCTGCCACCACCATGCTTCACTGTAGGGATGTATTGGCCTGGTGATGAGCAGTGTCTGGTTTCCTCCAAACACGACGCCTGGCATTAACGCCAAAGAGAATTTTGTTTCTCATGATCTGAGAATCATTCAGGTGCATTTTGGCAAACTCCAGATGGGCTGCCATGTGCCTTTTACTCAGGAGTGGCTTCCGTCTGGCCTCTCTACCATACAGGCCTGATTGGTGGATTGCTGCAGAGATGGTTGTCCTTCTGGAAGGTTCTCCTCTCTCTACAGAGGTACGCTGGAGCTCTGACAGAGTGACCATCGGGTTCTTGGTCACCTCCCTGACTAAGGCCCTTTTCCCCCGATCGCTCAGTTTAGACAGGCCGGCCATTGGCTTTGCTAGGAAGAGTCCTGGTGGTTTCTGAACTTCTTCCATTTATAGGATGATGGAGGCCACTGTGCTCATTGGGACCTTCAAAGCAGCAGAAATTTTTCTGTACCCTTCCCCAGATTTGTGCCTCGAGACAATCCTGTCTTTGAGGTCTACCGAACAATTCCTTTGACTTCATGCTTGGTTTGTGCTCTGACATGCACTGTCAACTGTGGGACCTTATATAGACAGGTGTGTGCCTTTCCAAATCAAGTACCAATCAACTGAATTTACAACAGGCGGACTCCAATTAAGCTGTAGAAACATCTCAAGGATGATCAGTGGAAACAGGATGCACCTGAGCTCAATTTTGAGCTTCATGGCAAAGGCTGTGAATACTTATGTACATGTGATTTCTTAGTTTTTTATTTTTAATAAATTTGCAAAAATCTCAAAAAAAAATTTTTTCACGCTTGTCATTATGTTGGTGTTGTGTGTAGAATTTTGAGGAAGAAAATTAATTTAATCCATTTTGGAATAAGGCTGTAACATAACAAAATGTGGAAAAAGTGAAGCGTTGTGAATACTTTCCAGATGCATTGTACACTCCTGAATGGGACAGTGGGAGCCTATTTCCACTTATTGATGACCTCTATATAAGACTTGTGCCAGGTGCAGAAAGGGGGCAGGTGAGGCCGAATCCAGAACAGACAAACTCCTCCAGTCACGAAAAGTGTGCAGCACTTTTGATTTTGGCCTGTGACATAAACTGTAAAATAGCATAATACATGCAATAATTTAGAAGCCTTACTTTTGTTGTAAGGGAATGGTGCTAGACAGATAAATAAAATATACTCCTGCTGTTAGTGTGAGGAGTTTTGAAAAAGTGAACCTCTGTATATGCTTCCCTCTTGTAGCCACTAGATGGCACCATCAGATAAGAATACTGTATGTTGCTTAGCCTGTGCTGCAAGAGGAGACCAGTGCCAAACAAATAGAAAGTGGTAATCTTGTTAGTCGTACACCTTTGTCCTCCGCTTCTTTGCCAAAAGATGTTAGCAGATCTTTGCACTGGAGGAACGAGACAAAATGTAGTCTGTTTCACTTTTGACAGAGGAGTGAGAAAATGTGAAACACACTCACTTCTTAGTGCCAACCCGACCCTCCTATTAATAATCGAAAATAATGTGAACAATTGTTGTTATTGTCCCACTTAAAACACTTCACTGACGTGTAAAACAACACGAGCATTTTCTACCTTGACTTCAAACATAATTACCGTGAAGACAAATGCGTTGTGGCCAATTTCGTTTGTATAGTTGTGTATTTGACATGATAAAATCAAGTTACATTGAAAAGCCTTCACTAATATCAGTGCCAGATCAGCTAACTCATTGAGTCACCTCTTAAGATAATATAGGAAAAGGTTGCACATGAGAATGACACTGACATCCTTGACAAAAACAATCACACCATAAGCTTCTTCCAAGAAAAGTTGACATTTTAACATCCACAATAATTCCATGATGACTAAGTAAACCCTGTCTGCTGATGAGGATCATGTGACTTAACCTAAAGCTCAGATCAGCTGTTAAATAGACCTTGGGTGTACTGGTCCTGGTCTAAGTCCAGAGGTGCCCTCTGACAAACCAAAGAGAAGGTGACTCTTTGCTGTTTGGTGATACACCTTGATTGTGACATTTGTGCATGTTGTTGCGTAATAATTGTTGGTATCATTGATTTTCCCATTTGGACTTGTCACAGTTATCCTCTATTGATAATAAAAGAGCCTGATTGCATTTAGTCTCATTCCTGTGGTCCAAAGGTCTGCTTACTTCCCTGGGAAAAGAAGCAGAGGACAACAGTATCTGAATAACAATATTGGCCCCTGTGTCTAATTATTAAGTAATGTCATGACCAAAATGAGTGCTTGTTGTTCCTGTCCAGCAGGTGGCATGCGAAGACCTCAGCAGGAGTCATGGAAATGACTGGAACACCAGTTGTGTCTCAACTTACTGGAGAAGTTTGGCTGGGTGCAAATAAACGCAGGGCACGTAGCAACTTTTGGCTGATGCGTCACTTTTCACTTCCCGGCACTGGGGAAGGGAGATGCGTGCTTTTGCTCAGAGACGGTTTTAGTGCCCGGAGAATCGCCTGATGTGGAGCCAATTATTTGCTCTTATCCAGCTCCTGAATTTAAAAAACACAAACACACTGGTGGATGTGTGTCTCCTGATTTTCATATAAAGCGTCACAGGCCTCATATTCAAAAGAAGGAGAGCAGTCGATAATAATCACCTGGGAGAATATTCATTTTAGCAGGAGTCCCTCCTGTTTTCCTGCATACATATGTATTCTTCAGATGTATTCATATTTTTCTATATTCTTCTATTTATCTGGCATTGAAGACGGAAGAGCAAAGTAAGAATTTCATTTGTACAGTGAAACCTGTTTTTATCTGTGCAAATGACAATGAAACACTTGAATCTTGAGATGTCAGCAGTAATTTAAGGCAACTGCACATAAATTCAGATGACGTGGAGACCTGAAGGCCGGAGCTGCTGTTTAGAGAAAATGTTCCCAAACATTTACACTAATAGTTTTTTTTTTCCCAGGCCTTCCAGCAGACTGCAGTGCCAGCAGTGGTGAGGCCTTCTCCTTGTGCTGTCTGGCGCCCTGACTATTCACCAGCAGAGCATTTGCCTACTCACATCCCGAACTGACCTTCGTATTTGCATATATCACCGAACAGAATCCATCTCAGCAGATAGTCTCCCTCCCAGGGCCTGCTCGCTGAAGAACATCACATTGTCTTTACTGAAGTGCAACGCTCTTTGAAATTACATTTACTTGCTATCAGACACACTGGAACATCAAGTGGTGTTTCTTGTTAGTAATAAAGCCCCTAATGGCTCTCAGACCTGGAGCGCGATTGGCCGACTGCTTCTGTTGCTAGGCTACGGCTCTATGGTATGCCGCGGCAACACTGATGGTAGCATCACACTGAGGAGGAAAATGAAAGAAGATGAGCACAAGGAGACAATGCTATATAATGTTATTTAATAATGGTACTCTATAGTGTAGCCATAAAACATTTACAAAATATTCACAAGGTGATGCAGTCAATCGACATTACATTTATTTCAATTATATATCTTCAAATACAAAGTTTATACTCAGAGCGCGTGGTTCAAATGCTGCTTTCTCTTTGCAGTCTGTAGAGCAATCTATCATTTGTGACATCATACAATAATTCAGTACTAACTTCATTTACATATCCAAGAATCTGCAAACTAACAAGGATACGAACCAAGAATAAAGGTTATGTACAAAATTTACAACAAGACACCTTTAACACATAACCCATCAGACGTGGTCTAAAATGACCAATAATTTCTCCCTGATTACCGCATACAAATGCAATTCAACTTACTCTCATTTCTTAAAAAATGCTATACGTTTCTCAATCACAAATGGGTGATTTTTCATAAAGACTTCCCACACGGTGACATGTTGTGAAAATAGCTTATGTCATTTCAACAGGGCAAACACAAACCGTCCCCCCCAACTGCACATCGGACGTTTCTATTGCTATGTTATATATATCGATTCAAGAGGTCTTCTCAGTGTATGGAAAGTGCCCGTTACACATTGTAGCGAGAATGTAAGAAATGTAAGAAATCGTGAAATGTTCCTTTCTCTCTGGCTGTGCAGTGAGTATGTGCTTCCCTCTTGTTAGCTTTGTGAGCTGGGATAGGAGGACAAAGTCTGGTGAGGAACAACGAGTGTTTTCTTCGTTTTTGGTCTTCAGAACAAAAACTGGTTCTTGCAAACTCTGGGGGGGGGGGGTGACGACTTTTTTTCTCTTAAGCAATCCTGGAAACAACTTGTGGAGGAATCAGTCTGAGTTCAGGAGCCTCCGCCTCCTGCTGTGCCTACGTCCTCCACTGATATTTACTGATATAGCGTCAGACTTGGCACAGCTCCGCACAACAACTGTCCATCATGCATAGGCCAGTGTACTGTATGTGGATGGCCAGGCTTGCACGGGGAGGCTCCCCAAAGCAGACACCTCTGTCAGCTTTAGCTCTCCGAACTCAAGGGTCTATGCGGAAGGCCAGAAGCTTGTCAGAGTGATGGTTGTTCAGGGTGCGCAGGTCCGGCAGTCGCAGCAGCAACTTCGGGAAGAGGGTGCTGTTGTCTGGGCGGCGACTTGTGATGAGAGAGCGCAGGGCTTTTATTAGGTTCTCCTGCAGCTGCTCCACCGCTCCTACCTCCACTATACCAGAGCGATCTGGAGAAAGGAAGGAGAAACTGGTGTTAGAGGCAAGGAAACATGCACTTACTATATGTGCTTAGAAACATGTGTGACTGGGCGCGAGTCTTACCAGCAGAAACCAGCACAACAGCCATGAAAAGGGCCATCTCATCCGGCTCCAGACCCAAAGATCCCAACTTCTCACTGAACTCGAACATGGCGTCCAGTAAGGAGCCCATGCCGAGAGCCCTCAGCGAAGCCAGCGAGTACGTCTGCCCGTTGAGGAAGGTCACTGTCCTCTCCTTGGGGTCAAACAGTGAGCAGAACCTCACCATCAGAACCTGCGGACGGAACCAGACCGGGTCAGAGTCAGAAAACACTCATGAGGATAAGAAAACTATGTGCAGAAAAAAAACTCCCACGGCCCCACCAACAAATTTAACTGCATGTACCTGGAAAGTGCCAGATTTGAGCAGCATGACTTGATCGTGCTGGCTGAGAGTCTGGAAGCCCGGGATGCTCTTTGCAAACTCCACCACTTCTTTAACAGCAGGGGTGAAGCACTGGGAGAAGGACTCCCACACTTCCTGACTGGAGCGACTGGCCGGAGCCACTGGACATGAATTGAGCGGACAAGCCTGCAGGAGAGAGAGGAGAGGGAGCGTTAAGGACTTTTCCTGACTTTTTATTGACATTAAATCCATGGATGTTCATATATTCAGAATGAAAAAAAATATGTCTCACCAGTACTTTGGCTCCACCATTTAGCTTCCAGGGGCAGGGACTTTGGTTATGGGAGTCCCTGGTTTGGAAACTGTTCTGGTTGGCAGAATAGGACTGGGACGATGGGCTGCCACTGTAGGGGCACTGATTCTGATTGGAGGGGAAGGTGTACTTGGCATTGTCGACATTGGCGCCAGTGGAGTTTTCGTTGTTGGTGGGGGCAGCGGGGCAGTTTGTAGGGACGTGGTAGCTTGATGTGAGGTTGGCCTGCTCCCCCTGAACCGGGTGGTGAGTCTGGGTTGCGGAGTGCGGCAGGGAGGGCTCCTGCGCCGGACTGCTCTGGAAAGACGAGGCGCCAACGTTGCCATTGGCGGCGGCCATCTTGGGCGGTTTCTCGTCACTGCTCATCAAGTTGCTGTGGTACGACTGTGATATGGAGCCCACTCCCTCACTGGTCTGGCTCTGTGGGCTGCAGGGGGCATCGGCAGGAGGCGACACCTCCATTTCCATGGAAGCTGATTCGTTGAGACTGTTCATGTAGCTCTGCATTTCGTCCAAGAGCCTCTGCTTCTCCCGTTTGGGAATACGCCCAAAACGCACAGCTGAGGATAACCAGAAGAGAACATCCTCTGTTAGCATTTATTGGCAGCAAGTAGAGATATCACTGTCAGATCCTTACTGGCACCACTTTAATTAATACATTGAGCAGCAGAAACACTCAGAAACACAGTTAAAAAGACTTTCACATTCAAACATATATAAAGAAACAACCGTGTTTTGTTCTAATTCGGATTCTACATCTGACACTGGATTACTAATCCCGAGACGCCTCCTCTGTCACTGACTGTTCTGTGTCCATCACAGCTGTTTCACCACAATACGAACACTTAAACCGTCACCTCATCTGGCTGCCTCATTCTCCTCTCCAGCGTTTACAGTCCTCCCTTCCCCCTTTTCAATTCCGCACCTCCACTGACAGCCCTATTTATAGCACACTGTATGCTGCACCACCACCCCCCTGTCTCTCTCTGCCTTTCTGTCTTCTAGTTGAGCACTCGCTCTCTCTTTCACTGTGTAAGTAGGTCACTGGGTCAAAAGCGTTGAACATGATGTCATTAGTGAAGGAGTGAGTGAGTGGGGGAAAGGTCAAAGAAACAAGGTGGGCAGGTAGGAGAGGTGGAGAGAAAAAAAGTAATGAAAGGGAGAAGAAAGAAATATGGGTTGATCAGAAATTCATTTGGTAGCAGAAATCAAGTTGTCAAGTCAAAAACATGACATGAACATGAATGGCGGCTTTGTGGGTTTACAACAATATCACTGTAGGCCTAAGTACGACCAATAAGATTTCATTTTCCTTTTTAATACACTCTATGTGCGGAACATAAAAACATGTAGAAAAATATATGGTTATTAATAATAAAGTTTCCCCATTGTGATGAATTAGCAGGTGATTTTTCACTCCCACATTTTGGCTTTTTTGGGTCAGCTAAAAATGTTTGCTCCAGAAAAGCCATGATTTATTATCACCCAGTTTAGCCGCGTCCCGGGAGATTGGAGTCCTGCGGTGAAATAATGCAGCAGAGCGGATTACGGGTAGTAATGTTATTTTAATTTCAAGTCAAGCACTGAAGGTTTTCATGATTAATAGGACTGAATGACATTATGCCTCAAATTATTGTTTGTGAATGTCAGCGTCAGGGAAAAAAAATAAATAGGTAATGCTGTACATCTTGGTGAACACAGAGGGGGTAATCAACAACTTTGTGCCCCGGTTTCCCAAAATAAACTATATTTGTCACAGTTCCTCTATGACTGATGACTACGGGGACTCTGGAACTCCTTATGCCATAAATCAGACCGTGGGGCGAAGATGGAGGGAGACAGAAAGGAACAAAAGGAGGAGGATGAAGAGGTAAGAGAGATAAGAAATGAAGAGAGAAATGAAATTATGTGATGAGGACTGAGACCTGCTTCAGAACTATTTCAATATAAAAATGATCTTGTTGCCAAAAGCTTTAAAAAGAATTGATAACATGTATTTCTCCATGTAGCCCTGGATACACGGATCAATGAAAAATCTCCTCCCTATCACTAAGACAACTAAAATAATACTAGTTTTAGCTGCCAAATGTCTAAATATGTTGTTTGAGGACATTAACACTGTCTCACCATCTCTGGACATGCCCACGGAGAGACACTTCTTAAAGCGGCAGTGCTGGCACCGGTTCCGGTTCATGCGCATGATGAGACACTTTTCATTCTTCACACACATCTTGTAGTGGATATTCTGCTGAATGCTGCGTCTGAAGAAACCCTGGAAGAAGCAAGAGAGGAAGAAAAGACTTTGAAGAGCCTCTTTTGTGGGAGTGTGTCTGCGCTCGCACATGCTGAAAACAAAGACATGACATAATGCTATCTTTGTTCAGTCTCACCTTGCAGCCTTCACAGGCGTGCACGCCGTAATGGAACCCAGATGCGATGTCCCCGCACACCTTACACAGAAGCACCATGCCTCCTGTCTCTGTAAAGGAGGCATACATTCATCATCAGAGAGAGAAATACAATAACAAAAGTGCTTGTGGGTAAACATGGAGGAGAACAGGAAGGATGGAGAGGAGTGGGTACTTACTGGTGAACGTGCCAGTGAAACCACAAGGTCTTTTGGCCACCGTGGGGTGGCTGTAGGTTGCCGATGACACCGTTGTTATTTGGGCGACGGGGGCATTGTTTACTTCAGGAAACTGGAAGACCATTCTCGGAGAAGGAGTTCCTCCCCCTTGTTCTCCTCTTTGCTTCAGGGCCCCAATCTCCTGAAAGGAGACACCCTCTGGGGATGAGGGCTGCGAGTGGGAGGAGGGCGACTGGGTCTGGTATCCACTTGAAGGGCTGCCAGGACTCGGGCTGGCACTGCCGGATGAACCAGCGTACAAGATAACACCACCTGGAAGAACAGAGAGGGGCGAGAACTCAGCTCACTGATCTTCATCTAGGTCAGCATTCACAAGCTCAATGTGAGTGGGAGTACAAGTGTTGAGCAATACTCTACTTTAATTCAGTGAGCTTACTTGGCAGACGTTCACAAACACAAATACCCTAATTATGTTGGGACAACGGAAATTTGATCTCATGAATAATTTAGTAAAAATGTCACTGCTAGAGCAACAACAACTCTGACCTGGATATCTGTGTGCAGTCGTTTGGTTTCTAATCAGATATAGTCAAATACAAAAGGCATTGTCATGCCAACATGGGTGTAGCTCTTTCTGATTAATGATACTTTGGCTTTTTGAAAGCACATTGGAGAACATTATGTGAATAAATAATGCTAAATACACAATAACAAGGCAAGATATATTCCCTCATCTGTTGGATGAACCAACTGCCACATACAGGTTAAATGTTATGGCTACATTTTCTAGTCTAATAAGGTTGGCTTTTTACAGACGTTTTTTTTTTTTACAGCCTACAATGTATCATGTCGCAGCAAGAAGTATGTCAGGCTATTATACAAACATGACGGCAAACCTATGTGTAATAGGAAACACTGTGAAACGTGTATCATAATATGACAGTAAGTCTCTGTGCATTCACAAAGCATAGTATAGACAGGCCATAAACAGCCCTTTGTTTAGGGATGTCACATCAAGTCGGAAATGCCCTATTACCCCTCAACACAACACCCATCCATCACCCCGCCGCCCCCTCTTGTTTTTCAGTCAGTGTTCTTCCCTGCAAGATGAAAGACTGCCCCTCACGTGCAGGCTGAGCCAGCCAGCTCCCTGCCTGCTTTCAGCGCTGAGCTTCTCCTCCTCCCACCCCCTCCCTTCTTCTCCATTCGCCTCCTCTCTCCCTGCCTCCCTCCCTCCCCTCTTTGGCTGCGGGCCTGCAGACCCATCTATCCGCCAGCCACCTGACCGGGAGCTCACATGGACTCTTGACACAGTTCCCGCCCGGCTCACAAGGCTCTTTGCGCAGTCCCGTGTAGACAACAGCAGCAGCACAATAACAAGCGTCAGGGCTGATCACGTTTAGAATAGAGAGGGCTTTAACGCTGTGATTACAGACGTAGAGGAAGGCAGGGCACTGCTACCTTAAGTCACTGCATTCCACCAGAAACTGTACAGAGGGTTACAGTCACGTTGCTGCTGGCCACCGTTTTTCACACAGTAAAATATCTATTTCAGGGTTTAAATTAAGGTGGGAATTTTCTTATACATCAATATCACAGGTGTTTAATCATGGGAAAATGCAAACCCACCTAAACTCATTTATCCACTTTTAACTAATGCAACTTAATTTTAATATTATGGTAATGAAACAAGACACAAATATGTAGTCTATATAGACTCTATATGTTTCTGCCGGTTGTGGTAGTCCCCATTTTATTTTGATCTTCATTTCAGAGTTTGCCCTCCTTTTCATTCGATATTGGATCACTGTGTCAGGTGTCGAACTACCTTGGCATACAAGCCTGCCAGCCAAAACATTTCCTACGTGCAGAAATGACATGCCTCACATTGTTCACTTATAACACGCATCACTGAGCGTGCATCAAGATGATCATGATTGCACCCTGTGGGTCACCATCAGGCAAATTTTCATTTAGCTTTGAGTCGCAGCTTCTATCAGATGTTTGCCCAACAGGTAACTGCAGTCAGGTCAGGACATTTAAGTCTATCTAACTGTAGTATCAGTGTAATCTCAAGTACTAACAACACCCTTGGCTTGCCTACGCTGTCATTCTGTGCACATTTTTCTCTCAAGGACCTTGAATCATCTGAGGAAAAAAAAAAGAAAAGGCCTCCCTCATCTCTTGTGCTTTCTCTCCTTGAGAAAACACGTGCTGAATTTCTGTTTAGCTCTAAGTGCCTCCTTAATTCCACCGCTCACACGTGTCAACACTGAATGCAAGGTACTCTGAGCCTGACGTTTGCGGCGGCAGCTCCGGTATCAGGCAGACTGTGACTTCACTTCACACACAGATGTTACATGTGCCTGGTGCCACTTCCTGTGCACTCCTGTGCGTGAGGGAGATAAGAGGAGCTTCAGGGACATGTGTATCACCTGCAGAGGAGGGGTGGGGGCCACACCGCGCTGTGACACGGGCTACACACCCACTGTCTACATTCACAGTCTCCGCCCCGCCAGTATGAAAACATTCCATAATCTGCGGCCTTGTAACCGTTTCCTGGAATCTGGTTTAACCAGGCACCAAAACATCTCTGGGAATATCATCCCCGCTGCACTCATGCACAGGTTACAACATGTGACCTGTGGATACACACAGAGCCATAAGCGCTCCAGCATAAACAAACCGCTCCACCGCCCCCTCCACTCGCCAGACCTCCACGACTTCCCCTCTCATGTGTTCCCACCCCCTGGGCACGCACGCATGGCAGGCGAATTGTATGGCCATCATGCACATAACATGGTGTGGGAGGGGTGGGGGACGCCGCCCCTCTTAACATAAACTGGTCTGCCCTCTTTCATGTGAACATTTACAACTGTGCGTGGGCAGTAAGCCCCACTCCACGTGAAACAGCTGGCCTCATGTCATGTGTCTATTTATGAAGCACTTTTGGGGAGGATGGTTTTCTGAAGGCAACGTTTACTTTATATCACATGGGCCTGCAATGATCTTTTATTGTCATATAAAAGAAACATTATTGGGCCCACTGTGTTTTGCTCCAGTTCTGATGTTCACAGTATTCAGAGTCTTAGATGTAGGTCCTGAGAGTTTAACCCACACATACATAATAGGTTATACTGGATCTTTAGAAATACTATCTCTTCGCCTGAATCAAGCTTGGCCTGTAATGTGAATTAGCAAGTTGGCCTGATCATCTGTCAAGCTGGCAACATCGAGGACTCTGGTTTCAGTACTGGGCATGAGAGCTCAACATTAACCTTATTGTTCCCGTCAGCATGGGTGACACATTGATTGACTTCAGCATACTGCGGGTTTTTACATTTATATATAAAAGGCACCAGCTGTCTTTCCTGTCAGTAAATTACCATGACAGCCATGCTGTAATCAAGCTTTTAGATCACAAGGTCAGCTCCCTGAACACTGAAGGGATCATCGCGTTCATCACCCTTTTTTTTTTGCAGACACACCACTGCACTTTTACTGGGTTATTCAAATACAAACATACCCACATTCCTCATGGTAAAGTACACAGATTAACCTTCAACCAGCAAAGCTGAGGGGACACTCTTTGTTGACAACTCTGTCCGGAAGTCCTACAACACCCTAAACTCACTTCCTATTGGTTAAGACACTGACAGACGACTCCAGCATGTGCTCATGTCTTATCAGTGCTAATAAAAGTGAACATATACACAATTTGGAGACTCAAATTGGGGCTTTCTCTGAGAATGTGTTGAATATGCGTGAGGTTACTGCTCGCACTCTACGAAACCCTTATCTCCAAAATACACATGGCCAGCACAAGAGCCAATGATAATACATTCATCTAGAGAATGAAATGAGTTAATGACAGATTAACCTATGTCACCTTTAATCATGTTATCAATGACAAGATAAAAGTCTTATTCTGTGTCACTGTTCCATGCCTGAATAATATTTTATATAGGCATTAAAGGCACCACTGGAATAAACGGTGGATAATGACAACAGCTAACTGATGTCACGTCACATCCAAACGGCAAACTGTGATATTTCACGTCTGTTGCGCACGATGCGGATCCGCTGGTGAACATTTCGGCCACCGAGACGAGAGAAGGAGCTCCTGAAGCTCTCTGACCCACTGACCAAGCTGTGCGCGAGCAGAGGAGGAATCCCCGTGCGAGCCGAGAGCGCGAGCTGTGGAGGAGGGAGGGGGCGGGGTGCGCGGCACGTGGACGCTGAGGCTGAGTCCACGTGCTGTCAGCTCGAGGCGGGGTAACTGCGTATTTAAAAAAAAAAAAGAAAAGGCGCATGATTCCCAGCATTATCACGACTGTTTTTTTTGTTTTTTTTTACCCAGGGTGCACTAGGATCAGTCAAAATGGTGTGTTCAAGGACGTTTCGATGTCTGGTTACCATAGTTATCGTCTCTCCGTGGGGACTGATGAGACTGATCTCAGGCCGTGGCGTCATCCTGCGTTATGATGGACATTTACACCTCGCGGCTCGCGGCTCGCGGCCACGATCCAATTTCTAATTGTTTAAAACCGCGGTCGGCCTCAGTTTGAATAATACATCTCTCTTAACGTGTCGTTTTCGGCTCGGTTCTGTTTTATTGCAGCAGAAATCCCCACAGAGGTTGAACACGCCTGTCACACACGTTAACATGTTTTAATATAGGAGGGGGGGGTGTTTTTTCACGGAGGTCCCGACAGGGAGATGTGTGTATGTGTGAGAGATGATGCTCGCTGGGCTCATTCATCTTGAGCCTTGTGGATGATGATTCAGGTCCTGGCGGGGGGGCGTGTTCACTCACGCTGCTTGTTGAGTCACGGCCAGGACGCGGATGGAAAATCTGGCACCGGCTCGCGTGTTTTGACTCAGTGGGCGTGCCTGCTCCTTGACACGGACTGCTCACATGTGTTTGGAGGGCGGAGGAGAGGGTGGGGTTCTGGGGGGGGTGGTATATTATAAACAAACACGTTAAATGACTTGTTTAAAGAAAAAATGAAAAAAGGGGAGGGGGTAATAATTATAAACTATAATATAATATATAACTATAAAATGTGCTGTCCACGCGTAAAAACTGACGCCCCGTGTGTGTCTCCAGCTTATCTGACGGTCGATGACTTGTACAGTATCCGCAGAGAGGTGAAGGCTGCCGTGGAAAGGCAACGTGCCCGGTCAGGGGGCGTTTAGGGTCGCGCTTCACGTGAGTTTGTTTACATGTGGAGACTCGGAAGTCCGCAGCAAGACATTACTGGACCCCCCCCCCCCCTAATCCATAACACACACACACACACACACTCACTCACTAATCTCGCTCAAAACTCTCACCTCGTCTGCAGCCCGCGAGCACCTTGGCACTAAGCCACATGTTACACAGTTCAATCGCAGTTTAAAAAACAAACAAAAAAAAACACATTCACCCCCTCCACACACACACACACACATACACACACGCCCTCTGAATGGCATACATCACTCCTGAGCGCGTGACTGCAACACATGTATGTTTAAAGCAGCAGAAGTGAGAGATGTGCATTTAAAAAAAAGTCAATCAATGCATTTTTCATGCTATTAAATGCACAAAAGACTTTTAAGGGACTTGCAGTGCAGCAGGGTGCGCTCTAATAAGCAGGTAACATGTAATGAATGTAATGATAAAGTATGATAGTAACATGTTATATTAATCTAAATAACCATAATGCTTTACGTGAACTAAAAATTGCGCTCTCTAGGAATAATATCTGATGTGGAGAAGTGCAGTTGCATCTGCTCCCATGATGCATCTGCTCCCCTGCCTCTTTGACACTGCCTGCTGCTTTGGCACGGAAACCAGCGGATTCAGGCGAAAGTCACACACACAGCAGCTCGGTACTCACCACCGGGGCTGTTTTCCATGTTTTTGTTGTTGTGGTTTTTAATTGTTCCTCTTATCCCGGTTTATCCGGCTCGATCGGCGCCTCTCGGGTGGTTTTCCGCGCTTTCCTCGTGTGGACGACTCACTGCTGGACTGACTGGCTTAGTTCGCCTCCGAGGAGTTTGGTCGATATGGGTGAAAGAGTCATGAACTGCCAAGACATATAGAGGGTATCCAAAAGCTCAGAGCAGCAGAGGTGTGCGCGGGGCACTGGAGGAGCGGTGGGAGATGTTGGCGAGGAAACCCAGCGAGGGGGGGAAAAAGTGCAAAATTTAAAAAAAAATTAGAAAGATTAAATGTTCTGTTAAAAAGATAAATGATTGTGGATCCAGAGAAGTTGCGAAGAAGATGCTCTGCTCGGTAATCCGTGTGCGCACCTGGCGCCGGCAGCCTGCGGAGAGGTGTGACCGTGCGGGGCTTCTCCAAACTACACAGGTCCCGGAGCGCTCAGATGTACAGTCACCATGAAACCACGGCCGGAGTGGAAGTAGTTTAAACACTCCCCACTCATCAATAAGCAACACGCGTCCCAAAATAACCAGCACGTTTTCAGGTGCCTGAGAAATGTGACCAGTTTTTTTCTCCCTCTCTCTCTCTCTCTCTCTCTCTCTCTCTCTCTCTCTTTTTTTTCTGTCAACCGCCTGTTTGTTGATGTGTTTTTCAGGGATGTCTCTGTGTGTGTGTGTGTGTGTGTGTGTCACGCTCTCTGAAAACACCCCCACATACACACCCTCATCACACACACACACACACCTCCTTTTCTCCCCAGACCCTCCACCCCCTTTTTTTTTTTTTTTTTTTTTTTTACTCCTTCTCTCACTTTCTCATTGGCTGAGAGCCGCGCGTGGAGACGGCACATTGGGCTCGCTCGACGCCGGAATGCTGGTTAAAGCTCTCCAGCATGTGCGCATGGCATGTGAGCTCACGCTGCCCTACTGACACACATTTTATGCTAATGAGCTCAGCCTCGGCGATAAGACCGCGATGAGGACAGAGAGGGGGCGGGGGAGGCGGAGGTCTCACTCGTGCCCTTTTCTTCAGAACCATTTTCTATTTTCTATTATCTCATATACACAGGTTTGATGGGTGAGGACAGGCACTGATGGGCTTTGATCAAGAATCAAGAATCTTTATTTGTCATTATGTTTTCACATAACGGAAATTTAGATTGGTGACTCCCAGCTGTGAAACATAAATATATGTGAATATATGTAATATGTACAGTACTGTAATGCAGCCTTAGACACATTTTTTTATTTTCTTCCACTGAGTTAAAAAAGAAAAAAGAAACAACACAGTGAGAGGTTGTAAGTCCATCTCTTTTTCAAGCTGTTAATGGAAATGTTCTTGTGAGATAGCAGACAGTGTAATGTAGCCACTGAAAGCATGTCCCATCATTCATTTTTGTTACATGTTTTATTTATTAAGCCTCTTGTTGAATTACAACAACAAAAAGCCTTTCATTAACGCACCTGCCTGTGCAACAAACCAAATGTGTCTGCTGCTTTAACATTTTTAAAAATCAGTATTATAATAAGTATTATATTTCTATTTAAGTTCTATTTGATATTCTGATATTTTATTTTAGTGTGCTATATTTTATTTCATACTATGCTTTATTATAATAATTTGAACCATTGCACAATTTTGTGTCTTATGTCCTTAGTTCACCTTTACTTGTGTGATCTTAATTGCAATGTCATTTCTGCCTCCTATAAATGTTGTGCAAATGACAATAAAATACCTTGAATTTATTTGTATTTTTCTTTTCATTTACACGGAGTGGAATACACTAGGTAGATATTAGTGTTCATTATGATCGTTATGATAATGAAATATAGTAGGATTAGCAAAATGAAAATTTTATTAATCCCCAAGAGCCAAATTTACAACAGCATGAATACAATCAGCTAACTGTCATTTAATACAACAGTTCTGCCATGAATTCTACTTTTATGAGGCTAATTATTTTTGTTGACACTGTCAGAAAGGTAGTAACTGTATTTTATGTTTATTATTGACATTGTAGTAGGTGGTGGTGGAGTGCATTATATTTAACGGTGTTTCTGGTGGTGTTTCTGCCCCTCTGAAGAATGTAACTGGGGTGAACAAAATATCAAAAACCCCTTTTCGATAAAAACTGATAAATGATAAGCTTTGTAAAGGCAGAAGTCATTCGTAGAGCTGTTGGGTCATCATTCAATTGTACAGGTGCACTTAAAAAAGAGAACTATTTACGACTATCATCCTTTGCCAGGTTGCATTAATGAAATGTAGGCCTAAGTTCAAGGTCAGCACACTGCAGTCCTCTGTAATTAAGCAGGGAGGGCACGTGGAGAGGCTTTGACACATTCCCCTCACACTGAAATGATTTGTGTTCTCACTTTCTCTGTCTAATCGTGCTTTTATTTTGGAATAGAAAACAATAATAGGAAATTAAAAAAAGTATTTCAAATGTTTAAAACAGAAGACAACAGATCCTCTTGCAGTGTGAGGTGAGTGTGTCAAAGCCTGTCCACGTGCCTCCACAGCTTTGGGATACACGAGCGGAGCGCACGCGCATAGGCTCACGCCCACGGAGCTCGCACCCGGAAGAGAGCGCGGTGCGGTCCCGGTGAAAGTGACGGAGTGGTCTGTCCTCCTCGCGCAGAGGCGATCTCCGCCTGCAGGAGCTGGCACGTGCGGACGGGGCGGGGCTCACCGTGACTCGCGCCGCCCCGCCCCCCTCCCGTCACGTTTCCTTTTCTCGCCACAGATTGTGTTTGCCGAAAGCCAAAATAACGCCGGAGATTGGCTGGGACAGAGTGAATGTAGGTCAGCAGCCGAGCGTGCAAACATGAGCGTCGTAAAAAAAAAAAAAAAAAAGAGAAAAACTGAAACGCGCACGAAAAGGCTCCGCATGGCGTCCTGCAGGAAAACGCCCGAAAAGACCGCCTGTTGCGGGCTGGGAATGAAATGTAGGTCACGTAGCTCGCCCTTCATGGGGGGTGGGGGTTGTTTTTTTATTTTATTATTATTTTTTTTACTCACAAGCCTTATTCTTATTCTCGATAGGTGAGCTGAATGCAGCCTTCAAACCTTTAGGAAATTAGGCTATGGGGTCATACTGCGTTTGATATCAAACTCACCACCTGCTCCGGATTTCACTGTCAGTCCCAGTCATGGAGGGTGGGCGGTGGGTGGGGGGGTCTAATAGAACATTTTCTTCTCGTGAAAATGCAACAATGTGCTTTTCTTCACATCTTTCATGCAAACATTCCTCCACATGTGCACTCTGCTGTTCATTGTTAGAGCATGAGACATTTCCCAACACTCTATCTATCTATCTATAATGTGTGTGTGTGTGTATATATATATATATATATACATTTATATATATATATACACACACACACACACACATTTTTACATATATACATACATACATACATACACACACACACACACACACACACACACACACACACACTTCATATATACCACAGATGTTAAAATACATGTAATGATTTTGGATATCTGGACTGCATGTTGTTGCTAACACTGTGGATGTATGAATGGATGGATGTGGATGAATTTTTTTTATACGTGCGCACAGTCTCGTCTCGTACACTATTTTGGCATCAAATGCGCTGACGGTGATACAACAGGACGAGCAGGTTTAACAGAGATGTACTGCACACTCTACCATATTAATAAAACAGTTTGTACCAGTGATATCTTATTTTTTTCAGCTCAAGTTGCTGCTTGATGTTCCTGCTTTAAAACTCTGGGGCAGTGAAAATGAGGTTGTACTGATGGGCTGACTGAAATTAATTTATTTAAGCATTTATCTTGTGAAGAAACACATGCAGTTCTCTTAAATTGTTCTACAATACATGAATTCAACTAATTTTAAAGTGGAATAAATAACTGAATCTAATTTTGCTGCATTGTACACAGGGTGCCACCTTGAAAATCCCTGGAGTAGAGAGATCATCATCACAAATATGATCTTGTAACAGAATAACATGTCATAAGTAATTGAACAGTGCCTCCCTGTGGTGTAAATAAGCTCTTACTGGTGGATTAGACAGATTGTTGTCTATTGTCTATTGTTGTCTTCAACTAAGAATCAGGTCAACTGGACACGAAGAGTATTTTGGAGCACGTAGTTGGTTGACTCTTTGGGGGCAGGCATTTCAGCATCTAATGAAATGTGTCAGAGGCAATGAGGCTGTTCATTAAAGATAATATTTTTTTAATTGTATAATTTTATAAATGATTGCATGTTTTGCTGAAACTTCATTCATCTGTCAATATGGGTTCATCTCACTCTTCCTGTCAAACAGGAGGGAAAAAACATCTCCCCATTCCTTTTGTCAGAGCTGATTTTAAAGTGCAGGACTGTATATTGTCTACAAGGTGGCAGCACTTGTTTAGGTAAAGGAGTATCTGAGGAATCTGTCTTATTTTGATTGGTTGTGTTGGCTATTTCCAAGTTCTCACAAGGTTTAAATTCAACGGCCCAAGGCCTTTAAAACCTCTGCTGTCACAGCTCTTACAGTCTAGTATATAATCTATACCTATAATCTAGTATAGGTGTGGCTGTATATGTTTACATCAGCAGAGACTCAGGGAGGACTAAATTAGACATGTAAGACATTAGTATTGGTACTCTAATTAAAGTTAAAGGGCCATGAAAATATGAGTGACTCTGTACTATATGCACACACACTGTGCCGAGGCCCTGTGTTTAAGGGTTGTCAAAACAAACTGTGACTTGTGGAATTTACTAGATTCTTTTTAGTCCTTGTTGCTATGTTGTTAAAGCTCCAAGTGACACCTGGGAGAAGAAGCCCAGCTCTGCCCGGGGCGGTCATCCATCATCTCACAATTCTTCCATGACACACTCAATATTGACAGTTACATTAACAGCATATGGCTTCATATGGATCCTGTTATGCTGCATTACTGATGTCAATAACCTCAAACAAGACGGGGTGAAACCCAGTCTCTGCATGTGCAGTTCTCTTCAGATTTTATGTGAACTGAAGTCAATACAGGGGCAGCATTATGCAAAGACCAGGTCTAGATCCAATGCCCGGGTGTAGATGCTGTATTTATCTGTGCTTCTTCAGAATACAGTCATAACCAGATAGACTAAACGACAAGTACAGAGTGACATGATGATTGCTAACATTAATAATATGCATGCCTGTTGACTTTGAATGGTGATTGTCTTCTCTAACATTCCCCCACCAGCTAAAATGCAGAGACAGTTCTACTGGCCCATCGACTCCCATGCAGGGGCCAAAGAGGTAGTACAGTTTCATGCACCTTGATAGTTACCATGGTGATGGATCCATCAGGGACTGGGATTTGCCACGAAAGGTGAGTTTAAAAGATAACAAAATGCAATGCTAATGCGACAGGCAGTGAAGACATATGTCCAAAACAACAGACAGGAGAACAACTATTTAGGCGTAATAAGTGATTAGATCTGATATTCTATAAGTTTTCTCAGTGCCAGGTGTTGCCCCCATCTAAAGGGCCGACATCAGAAACACAGCTGATGATGTGAGAAGTGCTGCAATTTATAAATTAAAAACAGTGGTTGGTGGTGAGTTCATGGGCAGCAGACTTGCAGGAAAAAGTGACTCAGTGGGTGAGGTTGGCAACGGCAAATTAGCCGTTAAATACCAGTCTGTTTATAGCTCTATATGAGGTTGTGCTTCGCCCTTGAAGACTTTGGACCACAGTAATGATATGCCAGATGTGTTTGTCCAGGTACAGCCTGCGTGGGCTTCTCAGGGGTGCAGGTGGGGTGGTATCTTCTGCTACTGAGGGACCCCAAAGATGTCTCTTTCTTTCCTTCTCTTCTCTGTGTCTCTCTTCTCCCTCACCAGTCACTGTTCAAGCAGTTAACCTTAATGTCAAGAGACAAAATGGTTGCATGTAGGTCTTTATCACCATAAAGCTAAAACAGGGTGTCAGCTTTTAATGTGCTCAGGAAGGTTCCTGGTCTAAACAGTTTGCTGCCACTTGAATCTTTGACATCTTTTCATCATTTGAGTTTAACGGTAGACATCACCAGCTTGTGTTTCCAGCAACATTGGACTGCTTATATTCATGTTGTCTATTTATAGAAAAAAGTGGAAAATCAGTCTTTGTGTAAACAATGTCTCAGGATGATTTGATTGATGACCCTCAGGGGCAGACCTGTGTGACACAATAGAGATAAACTCCAACACTGGTGTTACTTGTTTTAGTGAATAAGCCTTGTGAATAAAACTGACCTGCAAATCCATCACGAAGAATTAAAATGTTTGGTTGGAATTGTTAAAATGACAATGGAACAGATATCAAAATTGATGTTGTATATCAAATATTTAACACAATTATATGATTGACTTTATCTAACTAATGTAATTTTTTAATGCCTGATTGCAAACCCAAAATGCTCAATCAAGATATTTCTATTTCTCAAACCAGACAATAATAGGCACAAATCATAAAAAATAAAGATCAACTACTAATGAAGCAAAGCTTACAGTGGAAACTCAGTTGTCCTTGCACTATGGTAATTTGTGCGGAAAGCTCAAGTTCACAAAAATATTTTATGTCACTGAAATGGACAAAACAAACACAAACTCTCAGCTATGAAACATTATGCTGCTATCTGCTTTAGGGCATACAGCTCATTGGGGCACACTTAGAAACAACCAAGAAACCATACTAGTCTCCTGATAAACAAAAACAAAGGGAGGGTTAGCACTACAACAATAGTAACAACCTTTGTCTAATAGTTGGCCCTGTTTACCCTCCAAGAGAGCATTTACATTTTCTGACAGGCAGACACACATCGCAGCAGGCAGCCAAGATCTGTAGAGATCTGTTGACAGGAGGCCTCTTGTGAAGAGGTGCCAGGTTATCCTGAGGGGGACAACTCCAACCCTGCTATATCCCGGCAGCTTAGTGCATTTACTTTTGTTTCGGTACAGTGAGGGAGGTGGAGACAGAGTGAGGAAAAAGGCTGGTTGGTGAGGAGTTACTCAGGGCAAATAAGACATTAAGAAATCTGTCTTCATGTGTGTGTTCAGGTGGCCAGTCACTGATAGTTACATACTATACCTAGAGCTGGGGTCCATGTGTGAAGTGCAGTTCATTATTCATGTGTAACATTGGGTGATGCCTTTCAATGCCATGTTTAGTTGTGTTAACTACTGCAAATGGTGGTTATTGCTATGTGTCAGTTTCCTTTATCTATGTTTTACCATGTAGATATTAATCTGCTGCTTCTTTCTACTGCATGCATCAGCAAGCCTTGTCAGCTGATGCTTAGCCTGTTTTCCACCAGTTAAACCAGTGAAAAGCTAGACTGGCTATGTAGTTCATCATGCAGGGTTAAAGAAAAAGTTTTGGTGTAAAATTATACAATCATCAACCTGGTATATTGTTTGGCAGTTGTCAGTCATGTGTTGAAGTGACATCACCTTGAGTATCAGGTTAAAGACTTATCTCTTTGTGAAACGCTCTTGTGAGAGTTGGATGATATTCAGACCAAGAAATAGTCCAGTGCACAACCCAGATTTTCATTTTTGCCCTTCACAAACAAACTAATTTAAATAATTTCCAGCGCTTTACTTGAAGTCCCCCTATTTAGCATTTATAAGCGGTAAACAGACAATAAATAGTTTATAACATACTATAATGTGTTCTGATACTCTTTTAAGTGTTTATTAATGTACAGTATTTGTTAACAGTTAATACTTTCCTAATGAACATATTATTTGATTTTATTACAGTGTTTTACTATAATATTATTACTTATCATTAACACTTACACCATCATTACCTCAGTATTTCCCAAAATGTTGAACTATTCCTTTAAAACTCTTTGCTCTTTGTCAGCTATTTTGACAGCAACACCTACTGACAATCTGTGTGAGTTGATGGTGAGCATGTCCATGTGGACTGCCTTGTTTGGGGATGAGGTGCAAGCTGAATCGGGCCTTCAGCTACCACTGACAGGGCTGTTATGACGGGCAGCCCCTGAATTGTGGGGAAAAAAAGCCTGAGAGGAAGGAGAGGATGCAGGAGCCACCATGACACTTCTCTTGATCTTGCCCCCCCCTTCTTCAGTTACCCATCTTGATTTCCCTCCTCATCCAATCATTTCATTTTCGCAGCGCTGCACCCTCCAATCACCATCTGTCCTCCAGGCAGTAACACTTATACATATCTGCCGTAATTAGACAATCATTTCCACATGTGGATCAAACTCCTTCAACCACTCAACCCCTACCTCACCCTCCCATCCACCCACTGTCTCCTTTTTCCTCCCTCTGTTTTTCTTATTTCCCTGTCTCACACTCTGCTACCCTCCGCGTGCCCCTTTTCACTTTTTCTCTCCCCCTCGCTCCCCTCTCTCTTTCTGATTGAATTACCATAAGTGCAGGTCTTGGCCAAAATATGCCAGCTTGTTCTGATTAAAACTGTCCTTGTTGTACCAGAGACTTTCCAAATGGCTGTGAGCAGTTTGCGTGTGTTTGGGGGTTGGGTTAGGAGGGTGTGGGGTGTTGGTGGTGGTGGTGATGGTGGAGGAGGGTGGGGGGGGGCACATGCAGTTTGCGTTGAAAAGAAAAATGCTGCCAGACAACATCGCATGGCGAAAGATAAAGAGTGGAATCCCAAGAACAAGATGGGGACAACGTGGAAGGAGATGGAGAGACGGCGTGGTAAAGTGGGAGGGGGAAAGGAGAGGGAATGAGACGGTAATGTCAGTTGACAGAGTTGGGTTCACAACAGGTTCATGGTGACATCATGGTTGAATTTTGGGGAACATTTATGTAGGAAAAACTATTCGCTGTTCATTGGATGCACATGTAAACCCCCCCCCCCCCCCAAACCTCCTTTCTTTTTCCCGTCTTCTTTCTTTCATTCTCCACTTGGCCACGAATGCTAATTGTTGCCAACAATGCCTAATATGCAAATTTGATTCGGCACATTAAAATTAATTTTTGGGTCACGGCACAGCGAATGTGTGTATCTTTATGTGTGCATATAGTTTAACCAGATTTCGCCTGTGTTTGACTGAGAAAGCACCTCCTCCCAACAACCCCCATCTCTCAGGTTGTGTGTTAAACTTTATAACCCCAAACTGACAACTGCTACCCAGACCCAGTGTCACTCTTTTCCTTTTTCTTCCCCCAGTACTCATTTTCTTTCCTCCTTTTCTCCCTTTTTTCTTTTTTTTTTTTTTTTGCTTGTACGTCTAGCCAACCCCCAGCACTGGTACAGTATGTTCTTTGTGTGCATGTTTAGCTGTTTGAGAGACAGAGAAGACATAAAGGAGCCTTGGGACCCAAAACGTGTTTATGGTGTATGTGTGGGTGTGATTATATTTTGTGTCAGCTCTTTTTCTTGCTTGAAGAAAATTAACAGCGGGGTGTTGTGGCATATTAAAGGTCCTTTGTGTCTTGTGCGTGTGGATTTTTCTGTGCTGCCAATGTTTATTGGTTTGTGGGCATTTGCCAGCCTCAACGCGAGTTCAGCTCTATCTTACCCACTGGGCACGTATGCTCGCATGTTTGTGCGTGTGCCCGAGCGAGAGAGTGAGCAAGCAGAGCCTGTCATACGTGCCTGTCATCGTCTGCATGCCTCGCCGTGCGCCACAGAGCTTCACATGACATCAATCTGAGAGCAGTGGGATAGTGATCTCATTACCAACAGCCTGTTGCTGATTAAAACCTGCCGTCTGCACCCTCCTCCTTTACCCTTTCTTTTCTTCTCCCTCCTCCCTGCTCTCTCCTGCTTCCTTGTGCTCTGCCCCCCCCCCACTCCCCTCGTCCCACCTCCTGCCTCCTCCACCCCTCCACTCCAGAGTCGCACCATTCTGCGGTTTCTTCGCTGCTCGCTGCCAAAAAGGGCCCCATTTCAAGCTCTGCAGAAAGTTATAAGCTCCCCTCTTTTTTCCTCGTCAGTTTTCTCCTTCACCTCTTTGTTCTTTCTTCTCCGCTGTACATCTCTGGGCCGTCGTTATCAAACGTCCTAACATCCTACCTGCAGGCCTCATCGAGACCCTTCTCACGTTCCTGATCTTCCCTCTGGGTCAATCTGCTTTGACACTCATTGACACTAAACAAAAACAAAAGTGGGAAAGAATAAAGGTGTCTGTCAGTGTATCTGAGTGTGTGTGTGTGTGTGTGTCTGTGTATGCATGTATCAACATGTGGACACATTTGCTTATTAGCGCCTCCTAAATTTACAGTCAGAAACACACAGATGCTTCTTTCACACTCAGCCAGACGTTATACACTCCCCTCCTCTTTCCGCATTTCACTGACACAGAAACACAAACAGCACTAACCTTTCACCCGCCTCGCTGACACCCTTGCTGAGAAGTGTGGCAGCAGCCCAGATGGTTAAAGCGGGCAGCCTGTAATTGGATGTTCCCCCAGTTCCATACTTGTAATCCAGAAATGTGGTCCGAGTTGATCTTGACATAGGTTTAATGTTGACATTACATACATGTGTTTATGTTGTGTGTAGTGTATGTATTAGTTAAAGATTACATTAATTCTGGGCAACAGTATAAAAAAAATTCGGTCTTATATTTGTATATTACGTCCCAAATCCATTCCAGATATTTCTTTTGTTCCACGATTGAAAACACACATCATCTGACTGCAGAGGACTATTTACTCATTCATTTATCATTCCTCACTCACCATGTGGCTTAGATCTTATGTTTCTTTGTCATTCTGAAAGGAACTGATGGACAAGATTTCTTGACGGGACGACAGTGATATAACTGCCAACATATTTTGTGTGGTCTATCATCACACTGCAAGAATATGAATTAAACACGTATTTTTTCAAATGGGATTAATTATGACGATATTGTAGAGAATGGCAGTGCAATGCTTTGTTTGATCCTTTATATAAGGCCTGGGCATTTTTTCAGCTTTATCTGAACAGCTATTGCACAAATTGAAATTGAAAGCATTTAAAACTTTTAGTCTAGTTATTTTCTACATGAAAACTTTTGGTTAGAAATAAGGAAAACATCTGGTTTAACTTAAACTGATTGTG
This sequence comes from Scortum barcoo, assembly GCA_023238725.1. NCBI lineage: Eukaryota > Metazoa > Chordata > Actinopteri > Centrarchiformes > Terapontidae > Scortum > Scortum barcoo. The sequence continues at coordinate 18,579,661 of CM041537.1, forward strand.
GAAATGTTGTTAGGCATTTTCATAAAAGTTCTTTGCTTATTAATTTTTTCCTTTTTTTATTTCCAGGCACCAGTTTATTTTGGGGTACTTAATCATAATTATTCACACAGTTTTTTGTATGAGGCAGACTTATTCAACACTATTTACAAGGTTTTTCCAATTGTCTTGGTAATTTTAGAACAAACTGTATGAATACTTTCTTGTGTGTGTGGAGAGATGGTTGATCAAAACATAACATTTAACTATTTACTGAATATTAAACTTGTTTTTGGTTATTTCATGTTTTAAAACCTTATTAATGTGTCAGATTGAGAATTTAAAAGGTTTTGCCACTCGCCACTGAGGCCAGTCAGTCAGACAGTAGCAGACAGTTTTATCTCTGACATGAAGAGGCAGGTAGCTCTGCCCCTCAGGGGCCGACTAGCCAGGTTTGATCTCATCATACGGATCAAATGTAGCTCCATTAAATGCTTCCGTACCAGAAAACCGCTGGGTTGATTTGCTTAGGAAAATCCTGTAGGAGGAGAGGAGTCCACTTGAACTGATTCAAAGGTGCGGAAGCTGCCAGGAGAATGGCTCTTTGTATTTCTCAGGCTGGGAAACAGCTCATGGTAGTTTGCATTTTGGAGATTTAATGAAGTCATCTAACATATATACCAGGCTCTGTATGATTTTTCAGAGAAGATATCTAGTTATGTGTTATGTGCACAGTAAGTTGCACACTCCTCTTATTTGCAATACTTCAAATGTTTTGTAAATGTAATTGTTGCAATTTACATCACTTTAAATATGTTTAATTCATTGTTTGTATTTGCAAATAGTGAGTGAGTCTGTTTTTTAATACAACTTTTGAATATAAATTGTATGGACACTGAACTTTTCAGTTTTGAAGTTACTGTTCCTATGGCCCCAGGTCATGACTACACTGATGTTGAGATAGGGTGTATTTCTGTCCCATCAGGGATATGTAGTCACAATAATGCACCAAGTGGCCCTTTGATTGGCCCCAGGCCCTTGGACTCCCACATTCGCTGGCCACAGTCCCTAAGTCAAGGCATTGTAAACACGAAGTGAAAGCCAAGGGCTGATACTGATATCCCCAAAGGTGTGCAGCCCTGTGCAGCATGTGTGTTTGTGTATGTGTCTGTGAGCTAATGACTGTTTCATTTGTGCAAGTGTGTGTGTGTGTGTGTGTGTGAGTGTGTGTGTGTGTGTGTGTGTGTGTGTGTGTGTGCATATGTGCGCTTGCATGCTCACATCGCTCTCCTGTGTGTGTTAGAATAGGCCTATCTTTGGATGGTGAGCAGAAGAGGAACAAATTTAGAAATGCAAAACAAACAGTCACAGAGTCGAAATCCAACAAAAGAGTATTGACTGACAGTACAGTGTAGAAGGAGTGGAGGTAAAGAGAGAGAGAGAAACAAAGAAAGAGAGAGAGACAGAGAGAGAGTCAGAGAGGGAAGGAGAGGGGGTGGGCAGCAAGTTGAAACCTAAGCTTTCTGGACCCTGTTTTCCCTTCCTTCGGGCATTCTGTGGCTGGTAAAAAATGTGCTGTATATTTGAAGTGTTGGATCACGTGACAAAGGCAGGGTTTGTGAATCAAAGTACACAATGATTTCAGGAGGAGAGAGAGAGGGAGAGAGGGTGTGTTAGAGAGAGGTGAGAGTTAGAGAGAGAGAGAGAGAGAGGAAAGGAGGAGGGAGGCAGGCGGAATGCAACAGGCTGAGCTCTATCGTCGCTGCGAGAGGGACTTCTGACTGACAAACACAACTACTACACTCCTTCCCAGCTCCTTTCTCCTCTGACGTACCCCTCACTCGCCACCAGACTGTGCGCCGCGCTCACAACTTGCCAGCTCTGGTAAGTTTGGTCTTGCAATCCCAGTTTTTGAATCCTTCTTTTTTCCTCGCAACTTCAGTCTGCTGGCGGCGTGTGAGAGAAGAAGACAGACAGAGGACATGTCAGAGCATGAGTGAGATGTGTGTGTCTCTCTTCCTCTCTCTGCCTTTCTCTCTCTCTCTCTCTCTCTCTCTCCCTCTCTTTTGTGTGTGTGTTTCTGAGACAAGCACGAGTGGAGAGATTGAGTTTCCTGAGGACAGCTTTAATTGGGAACAGAGATTTCGAGAGAGGGGAGAAAGAACAACAGAAACAGCTAAGGAGGGGGAATGAAAGCTGATCGGCACTTGCATGTGCTCCGGGGCCACTCCATGTGAGGAGATGAACGCTTGTAGAGATTTGTGTGTGTATTCTTGTGCGTGTGTGTGTGCCCTTGTTTGTTTGTCCCACTGATGGATTCACATCTCTCTGTTTATGCCTGACTTTGCAAACTTTGATTCACAGCTGCTGAGAGATTATAATCACCGCTAATGTCATCTTCACAGGAAAACAAAGGGGAGTGTGTTATGTTTAAAAAAATGGATGCCAGAATTCCCCAAATTTTTTCAGAGAATTACACAAATAAGAGAGGAAGTTACCACACAGCACACCACGCACTGTTTTCTACTGTTGCATTCATCAGCCTCGACCGGTCTGAGAGCTGCAGGTGAGCTCGGGCCACTTTTTTTTTTTTCCAGCAGCAGACAAAGTGGCTGCTTTAGCCTGCAGGCTCCCAGCCAACAGACTGGCTGTCAGACTTGATGGATCGCTCCATCAACATCACAAATGGCTGAGTAGGTCTGGTCTACCTGAGTATGTACACACTCAGTCACTCGCCCACCACCACCCCCACCCCCTGAAGGTTATGTAAACAGATTTCCATCCACACAATTACATAAGCGGGATGGAAACACTGAAATTGGCTACTCCGGATATCACAAGACAGTCTGCTGTGTGTCCGATCGCTGCCACTGCTTTGCATTGTGTTTGTGTGGGAATCAACTTAGTGTTTGTGTGGGACCCACTCATATTGAAACACAAGCCCTTTTTTTTAAATACAGTTTTTTTAAATACTATGATGAATCATTTCAGATGGTTTCCTATGTGCGACATGTGCTATATAAATACAGATATAAATACAGATGCATCTCTTGACTAATGATCGTGATTAAGATGCTGTTTGTCTCACGCTATTTAAGTGTTTCTCCCAAGCTGATCCGAGCAGGCCCGCGTCTCTTTGCTAACACCATACTGCTGACCGGCCTCACCACCGTGCCACTCCATGCTATGCGCTCCAACGCAAGGCCCCCCGCCGCCAGTTATTCTAGCAAACTCTTGATAGATCTGTTCCAGATTAATTTTCCTCAGTGTCCGGAGGAATGTTCATCAGCACGTCCTCAGGAATAGGTGGACCGGTCTATAAGCAGAGCACAAACAGCTGGGTGTAAACAATATATTAGAGATCATATTTTGGAGAGCAGTGACAGGCTCGCTAAATATAACACCTCTTGTTCTTCATCTCCTCCGTCTTCGTCTCCTCTGATTGAATGAGTTCATTTTCAACATGCCTTTCATCACTTGGTCATCCTCTCTGTCGGCAAGACATCCGCAGAGCGTCAGCTACCAAGTCAACTCTGATCCCAGGTCAGATGTTTGTAGCTTTTAAAATCTAACATTTAGGGTGGATGCATCTGCTCTCGATTAGGTCCTATTTTATTTACTCTGTGGTTTGATCATTTGGGGAAGAAGCTTCTAGAAAAGTGTGTGTGTGTGTGTGTGCGCACGGTTTTGGGTGTGTTAGGGTACTTTAACTGCATTGCAATCTCATCTTTGTTCGCTCCACTTTTCAAGAATGGCAGCCCCTCAGGCTGAGGAGGCTGTCTGGCTCCTCTCCCTCTTTCTCTCTGTCTCACTGACTTCTTTCTTCTTTATTTCCTCAATATGGAAAAAAAACCCTCCATCTTCTTCGCTCATCCGTGTCAGCTGAGTTTGATTTTGTACAGGGTTGCTCTCATGGTCGCTACATATAAATGGAAACTTGGAACTCCAAAACAAAGGAGCGAGCGTTTGCTACTTGTTTTTGAGAGGCGAAGACACAAATGTTTGCTTGTTCTGCAAGAGTTACATATTGTCCACAGAGTTATTTTGAGAGATTTTTGGTGAGTGCCATGGACTGGCTGTGGTTCGGCTTGATGTGCCCAATTGGCTTCAGACATTTGGAAGTCACTTGAAACATTCATTATTGCTTTGGCACTGCACTTTCTAAAAATTCGTGGCTGAATGTGTCTAAAGAGCTTCTCAGTGTGTTTAATCATGGCCCTGGGCTGCTCTTCAGTACAGGCTACAAGTCCTTTTAAAACACACTTCTAATCCTCTCTGCGGAGGAACAGCAAGCCACAGATTTGGAGTGTGTGTGTGTGTGTGTGTGTGTGTGTGTGAGACACGGGCGGTGGGGGGTTCGGGCAGTCTTTAGACTCACTTTTCACTATAATACTAAATGAAAAGCTGCCTACCAAATGCCTCAATTAGGCCTGACCCATGGCCGGGCTGCTGAGCCTGGAGCGATAGGGGCTGACCTCAGCTCCGACCTGGAGACCTCCGGGCAGCCCACAGGGTAGGGCTCTACATAATGACAGCACTGTGTGTTTTATGAAACATTACTATCATCAACATCATCCCCATTAGCACTGCTAACACAGACTTCACACTATGTTATTCCCAGTATGTCGGACAGTTTAAATTTGTGCAGAGTAAAGCTACAAGTTAGAAAAGAATGAACAATGTTGGGGGTGGAGATGCTTTAACAACTACTGCCACTATGTACTTTAGTTTACTTTAGAATACTTGTTGATTATACTTTGTATCTTAAATATGAAGGATGCAAAGTTGTTGACAAGGTAAAAAAACAGATTAAAAAAACACAAACACACACACACATAAGCATATCAATATATATATATATATATATATATATATATATATATATATATATATATATATATATATATATATATATCAAATGGAAACTTGAAAAGCTTGAAAACATTTATTTATAAATGTCAAAATGCACATGACTTCTCCTTTTCCATCCTTTGAGTTTGAAGTTTTTTAAATAATGCTAAAATCTTTAATCAGCTGTTCTTTATAGAAACAAGTTCTTGTAGTTAAACTTTTTTTTCCATGCTGTTTTATTGGCTTATGTAGTTTTTTTGTTGATTCCACTGGTTGCCTACTTGAAAATTACAACGTTGAGGATCCAGTCCTAATTTCAAGCATGTCACATGTAACTGAACTCCTTTTAGGGAACAATGGTTTCTGTATGACGGAGACACTCAAATAGGATCACAGTAGATTTACTGTGGTGCTATTTTAACAGATGGACTTTGGATTGAAGACTGAGTTGTTTCAGGTGTGAAGCTGAAAGAGTAGTTCAGCATGTTTAGGAGGTACACTTATTGGTTTTCTTACTGAGAGTCAGATGAGAGGATTGATACCACTGTTTGTATGCACCCACAGCAGCTAGTTAGCTTAGCTTAGCACAAAGACTAGAAAACAGATGGAAACAGAGGGAAACTAGCGTGGCTCTGTCCAAAATCCCCCTTTCAGTACCTCTAAAGGTAACTGATAACATATAATATCTAATTAGTTTAAATGTGGCTTTAATGTAGGGTTATGTACAGAACTATTTCTTACACGGGCACAGTGACTTCCTGGTCCTGACAAAGTCAGGCTAGCAGTTAGCTATATATGCTATTTTATCCAGTTGAGGCTCAATATTTACCATCATGAGAGCGGTAACAATCTTCTCATCTAATTCTTGGCAAGAAGAGAAATTAGATATTTTCCAAAATGTGACAGGAGTGCTTTAAATGTGAGAAGTCACAGTCGCCAAATGGATGATCAACTTAGTCTTCAAACTACAAATCGTTGAACTGGTTGAGGGAGATCCTGTTTATTGGAAGTCATTTTAATGACACAAATGTCTGGCAATCACTCTGAAAGATGTTTCTGAGTAATAACAATTGGAAAATAGATATCAAATGTTGTTTTGAGGCCTGATACATACATCTGTGCCTACATTATTGACTAAGCTAACAATATAATGGCTTGCATAAACTGAAAATATGTGTTCACCACAGCCAGAAACATTTTGCGGTTATACGATGGCTGTCTGACACTGATGGTTTACGACCCAGCAATATTTGTATTTCTCAAAAGACATTTTTATATGTCAGTTTGACATGAAATATAGTACGGTCATTTGTTGGAAAATCTAATTATGTTGTTTGTGGGTGATGGTGCCTGTGTTTTTTCTCCTCTGTAATGGTTTCTGTGTGTCAGTATGTGCATTTTCTACTCGGTGTGTACAGAACAGCTCATCTCTGGCTGCATTCTCTCAGTATAAGCCCGATTTGATTGTGGTTTTATGGTTTACAGCTAATTGTCCATGCTGAAGTCATGTTTTTCCTTTTACTTGGCTGTTTTTTTGGGGGAGTTTTTAGCCTTCATATCCACTCAGACTCTGCCTTTTAGTTTGCTCTCTGGCTGTATAGCTATCATACACAGAAACTTTGTGGTTTAAGTTTGTCCTCCTGTCCAGAAACTTTCTTTTGTTGTGCAAGTCAAAGGTGGCTAAAAGTCTGTTTGTTCAATTTAAGACTGACAACAGCAAGTATATGTCAGAACAGAAGAGAAAGAACAGCAGATAAGTAAAGCTCATATCTACTAAGAACCTCACAAGATAAGGAAACCAGAGAATTTGAAAGGTGAAAATCTGAAGCTTTTTACCATTCAATCCCCGCCTATTTTCCAGCTGACTCACATCGCTCTGGATTGAACCCACACGCTTGAAGTTTGGAAACAGAAAGATGACTACATAGTTGGGAAACGAAAAAAAAACACCACAATTTTTTACTTTCTATTTACTGACAGGAGAAAAGTGCAGAAAGTTAGAGTGTAGAAAGAAGGAGCAGACTTTTAGATTCTCAGTTCTCAGTCCAAAACATCAAAGTGTGTTTATCGTCAGACAAACAGTTTCCTCCTCTTTTGTCTTAAACAAGTGTTCACACTCTCGCTGCAGCAGAAAGAAATATAATCAAGCATCCATCTGATATGTTAGCACTGAGGACTAATCAACCACATGACTAAACAAAATAAAGGACGTCATTTTGTGATGTGGAGCGGCGCATTTACACCCTCTGGTTCCACTTTGGAGTCCCCTGATTGACACTGTTTGAGTTTAATGGAATATATTAATGTTGACCTTTTGAACTCTTTGTGATGTTGTAGCTCATTTTTTCAGTGTTCCTCTCTACCTACCTTACTGAAATCAAGACAAGTTGAACTCAAGACAAGTTAAAAAAGACTCCATTGTGCACATGATGTGACGATATGCATATGATGCTTTACCAAAAAAATCTGCAGTGTTTTATAAATGAGAATCTGATGACACATAGCATATAGTAAAGATTAGACAGTAAACATTCCCTCTTCATACCAAGTTTGTGTTCAGGTTTACAAGTTGATCGAGAGTTAGATCTGTGAATGCGTCAACAAGTCCGTAAATGCACTAGATATTAATGGCTGAAAAGTCACTATTTTGTTCCAAGAGCTGGAAAGCTGAGTTTTGCTACTACTGTGAGACGTGATCTGAAAATACATATGGCAATTTACAAATGTGCATGGATTTGCCTCAGTAGCTATATAGCCTACATACTGTAGTGGTTGTGGCTGCAGTTGAAAGGCAGACTATGATAGAAATTTCTTGATTATTTGGTGTATTTTCAGCACTTGAAACAAAATACTTCACTTTTCAGCCATCAACATCTATGTAAACATTTATAAATTTTCTGATTCTGAATACGCATTTGCAGATTCCCATACACATTCACAAATCTTTACACTTTTAGAGATTAATCAGAAAACACATGCGTAGACATAGATTGTGATACAGTTACAACTCTCCCCTGACATTTGTGAACAGTTCTGCTACAATAATGACCACAGAAGTTCACCTCTAAATGTCAGTGATAATGAGGGCAAGGGGCGTGGGGGGAAACTTGTAAGTTTTCTTTTCTTTTATTCCAAAGCAAAAAATAGGCACAGCAGGCTGATGCATGCCGATACCTGCAGAAGCACTGATGTCCGCCATGCAAGAGTACGCCGCCATTATAACTGTTATTGTTGCTGCCATTGTGAAGCTTGTCCAAAACAGTAAGACCAGGACAGGAAACTTGGCGCTACTGGTCCTTTCAGATGGATTCTTTGACCCTGGAAAAAATGTGTCTGCATGCATTTATCAATCCGCCTCCAGTTCTGCAACTGAGTGGGGGTTAATTTAAAAAAAAAAAAAAAAAAACTTTATGTGAACATTTATGTGAACATTTTCTCATTAATGCAATTTCTTTGTGCCTGGTGAGTGCCTAAATAATATTTTTATGAGTTACATTTAATGAAGACTAAGTCTATGACTAGTTAATATCAAGGGCAAAAAAACAACTCAAACCTGCTCAGAATTACGTTTTTATGTTTTCATACTTGCGCAGTGCATTGACCTTTTATTCTGAGGAATCCTAAACAGCACTCTGTTGAAGCTCCGTTTCCTTAAACTGAGGCCGTTGTCTATTCATTAAATGGCACTGAAAGACACATAGACTTTTGATTACCGCACATTTCTCAACCCTTAAAGTGGACTCATTATACCATAAAACTGAACATTAACTGTAATTCTCCAGTCATCTATTTCTCTGAAAATGCTGCACCGCATTATCTCCACACCAACAGGACATTTTTTTATAATGTGCAGAGGAAAAAAAAACAACAGAAAATGTAACCAGAGTTCTCAGAACGCCAAAGATTGATGGATTTTTAACAAAGCCGTTCACTGCCATAATGTTTTGAAAGTTAGAAAAGTCTCTGCCAAGGAGGGTAATTAATTGAGCAATTAATTATACAGCAAACCTGTCAAAGTCCCACAGAGTTTAATCTGAGCTCTTGGACGCATTCACACTGAGCTGGCTTCATTAGAAAGCTCTGTGTTTGAGAGGGATCTGTGTGGCAGTCAATAAGACAACTTTCTTCCTCTTTGAACAGAAAGTTTAAATTTGAATATACACATAAATGTTAATGAACAGAACAACAAAATCCTGAGTTCGGCCATATCAGAACACTGTGTTGATCACAGAAGACGGCGGGACAGAATGGAGGTTTAACCAGCTGTGTTTATCCCACTTAAAAACAGCATGAAAAAAGAGAGATTTAGCAGTTTTCTTAAATTTCAATATGAACGTATGAAAGTAACCTGGGACAATTTGTCCAGTTATGATCAGAGCAGAAATGGTGGCAGTGTCACCTTTCACAAATGAGTGTCGGCCACGCAGTGTGAGACTTGCCGGGCTCTAGCATGCTCCTGCAGGGGGTTGTGATTATGGAGTTTGTTTTGATTAGTTAAACATGTCACAGTGAGCCAAAAGAAATTGTATCATGCGGCGTGCATGTTGTAACTCTGGTGAAATGGGCACCTAAAACGGTAGTCTGGACACAGGTCGTTTTCACATGTATATGACATCACATTAACCAGCTTTGTGCGGACAGACTCACAATAATGACCTTTTGTGTGTGTGTGTGTGTGTGTAGTTTCATAACTGTAACCTCAAGCTGATTTGGGTTGGAAAAACCATAAAGCTCAGTCACATTTACACCCAGGGTAACCAGATCCAGATGATGCTCCTAATGAGCACTTAAAACATGTTATTCAAAAAATTGTTTTTGTCATTTCAACTGTTTACAGCTGCAAAATGTTTACAACTGTTGCAACAATGCGCCGACTGTGGTGACGTAGCCCCTGAAAGCGTAGTTTGATGGACCTTATGTGAAAACAAGCAAAGCTGACAGTATGTGCTGTCCTGTTGGAAAAGACAGAGAGATGGAAAGCCCCCATCGCCTTTATACCAAAGCTGTTTTTAATCCCCTCGTAGTCTGGGAAAAGGGAGCATCGGTTGTGTGTTTGTGAGCGTCTGTGTGTCAGCAGGACCAGGACCAGGTGACCCAGTCTGACCTGACCCAGCCAGGTCTCATAAAAGCAGCATTGAGGCCTGGAGGCCCGGAGACACAGCGCTGCTTTTGTTGCCCTACCCAAGGTGTATTCCCCCTGGAGGGAGAGCGAGGGGGTGAGGGTGTTACTCATTAGAGAGAAAGAAACCATTCCTTGGCTCGGGCGCACATTATTTAATAGTTTATTAGTGGAAATAAAACTGTTTCTTTATTTTTATGCATGTTTTCTGCAGCCACTCGGCCCATTTCTCTCTCCCTCCTCCCATGTTGCTTTACCACAGTCTGCTCTTTCTCTTATTAATTCAGTTTCCAGTATGGCTCTAATTAATAGGACTCTGTTCACTTCTTACACATGGTCTGCCAGATGCTTGAAACTCCCCCCTATGCGGCCCCCCCTCACTATCTTTTCCTCTGTTTCCCTCTATCTTTTTCCATCTTTTTTTTTTCGGCTTTCAACACTATTTTTTCCTTCATCCTGATCCTTATATACATCTGGCTTTCATACTAGTGATTTCAGTCTGTGAATTTGATTGGTTAAAGAGTGAACTCGAAGGCGAACGACTCAAAAGGGATCCTCCGTCCTATATTTATTCCCTCATTCTTCAAGGTCAATTGCAGCTTTCAATGGTGCTTCAGCATGTGCGAACGCAGTGTGTTTTCCACTGATTACTTGCCCATGAACATAATTAAAATCACAGGAACATCTGTGTATGTTCACCTCTGCAGGACTACATGTCCGTGCTTGTATGTTTCCGTGTTCTGCTATTAGAGAGGCATGTGTGTATGCATATGTTTTGCAAAATGTGACCATTCCGCGCCATGTGTGCAATCACTTTTATAACCACCACACGCTTTGTCCAACCTGTGTTTGACATTCTTTGATCGTCAAACACAAAAAGTTCTTTGTGAAAAATAGTTGCCGGGACTCTCCCAAACTGGCCCTTGCAGTGAAGAAAAACCGCAGCGGAGCCAAGCAGCTACAGAAAAAATGTCAATATGGGAAATATGACTTTAAAAACAACACTCACTGCGCTGACTTTGTGGCTTTGTGTGTGAATGTGTAATATGCACTATATGTGTGTGTGGGAAGAAATAGCTTCAACAAAACAAAAGGATGTAGAGGAGTTCTACTCTAATAATAGTAGCACAGATGCCTGATGATTAGCCTAATAGTTAGTCCAGCCCATTTAAATTAATGAGTGTGGACTAAATATTAAAACACCCGAGTATAATGCCACCACAGATGCAGCACCAAAAACTACGGCCTGTAGCCCCTAATACTGTTTCAACAAAAACAAAGCATTATAACCCTCATGAAGGTGGGATTTATTGCAGAGCGGTTGCATTAGACTGTAACAGTTTTAGCTAATGAACTGCCAGCTGAGTGTATATACAATTTATTTTGTAAACACATATTTGTAATGTAAAATGTCCTGATATCAAATGTTTGTTAAGTTTGGTCTAAAAACAAATGGACACATTTTGTTAGGATCTAGAGTAATAAAGTCTGGAGCACACCGTTTTTTTAGTTAGGAGCTCGAACGTTTCAACATGGAGCGTGTTCTAATCAGAGTAAACACATTTTTATGAAAAACTCTTCGCAGAGAGCCTGTGGATGATAGAGAGTAACTGGGACATGGTTTCTGGAAACTTTTATTCATCTCCGTTGTGTTGGGTCGGAGGCAGAAATCTGAACAAACAAAAGCAGAAGCCGCGTGGCCAGATACCGCAAGACTGCAAGAGGTCATCTAAGTGAATCAACCCCTTCCGATGAAAGCTGTGAAATTGTTTAAGAAGGTTTGCTTGTGTGAATTGTATGTGTTTATGTGTGTGCGTGTGTGTGTGTGTTTGCGTGCCTCTGTCCTGCAAAGGGGCTCTGCTCCGGCCAGTATTTTTACCTCCATATGTTGAACAGTAGACTTCGAAATCAGATGTGGAGGCAACACTTTGCACTATCGCTGTAGTCGACAGGCCTCTCATTATTACTAACTGTGTGTATATGACCTGTGTATGCCTGTATGTGTGTACCTTAGTTACTCTGTGTAACACACCGCTGATCAGAGACAGGGAGAGGGATTTTCCAATGGATGCTATTTTGATTTTGATTTTTTTTTTTTTTTGACTACAAACATTTCCTCTTGATATAAACATATTTTCCACTCTGTATGTCTGCTGAGCATATGTGTTTATCATCGTAGTCTCATGAAGGACATTTGTAAATTCATAATCCTCTCAGTCTGTCTCTCACCCACCCGGGTGTTTGATTCCGATGGCAAAGCAGGCCCAAAACAACAAGACATTCTTTGGCTGATCTGTATTTACCACAGCTCCGCCCGCTCGTGAAATCACTGAAGGGGGATGAGAAAGTCATAGAGAAACAAAAGGGAAGGGTTGCCCCCATTTAACTTACAGACAGGGTCACGGAGGCACCGGGTGAGACCTCAGAGACGGTGGTGAGACCCTGTGATCATCACAAGCCTTCTGCAGGACCCGTTCCGCACACAGGCTCAGAGGGGTTTGTGGTATGCGGTACAGGGAGAATGAGTAGTGCATGTGTGTCTGTTGTTGTAAAGGGTTAATTGTACCCATGTTGTGGCTGGCTGTTCTCGGGCAGGCTGGCTAGAGTCAGGCTGGCAGAGGGAACAGAGAGACCCTTTATAATACAGTTCTGCTGATTGAAATCATATGGCACTGCCTGAAATCATTGCACTACTTTGAAGACAAAAAGCAGAGGAAAGTGTTGGGCACCCTCCACCCCTCTGCTCTGTCAACGGTTTCTTCAGCGCTCTCCATTTGCCCTGCGTCGTCTTCATTTTTATTCCTCATTTGTAGTTTTTCCAGGCACTGTTTTGTATATTGTTGTTTGTTTTGTTTATATGGATTGTTGTTATTAATTTGACTTTGGGTGAGTTGTAAAGCTGCTGTGCTCTCTAGGTAAAGACTTTGGCTCCAGCATCTAACCCTTCCTCTTTCTCTTCCCTCCTTTTCTACAGAGCCTGGACCTGGTCAGGTCTCGTTCTCGTGGCTCCTGGTCTCTCCACCGGCCCTTCCTCCCTTGTCAGCATCCCCCCGTCACCTCTCTGCGGCCCGGCGGCAGAGAAGCCAGCAGCTGAGAGGGGCTGAATGGCACCGGCCCATTTCAGGCTGACCGCAGGCCGCTGACGAGGACGACGCAGGAAAACAAGGAAACAACAAAACGTTCAAAAAACTTAACCTGACCGTGAACCAACAGTGACACTTTTCACCATGGCAACCAACAGGGAGCACCAACTGCGTCACATGACCGGCTTCCCCCGCGCCATGTACCCGTTCACCTTTAACTCCATGCGGAGCCACTCCCCCTTTGACCTCCTGGCCAGCAGCCACCTCTTCGGCCGGTTTGGGGCAGACCTTCCCAAAGAGATGGCTGCATTGTGTAAGTAATACAAATGATTAATTATTAATTTGCACAACAACCAAAAACGCTGGAGATTTGTTATACATCACTATAACAGTTTAGTCTCAATGTCTACTACAGAAAAAATAATGTCAAGAATTTATTTACTGGCTCACATTCAGCTTAATTTAGATTGTAGGAAAAACGAGTGTCAAAAAAATATTTAATATAACAAGGAGGGTTCCAAGGTTCAATTAGGAGGCAAGAAATCCTAATCCCACACCCTCACACATGACAGGATAGAGTGTCAAATGTTCCGTGTCCTGACTTCTTTATGAAACAGAGGAGACTCTCCACAATTTTGGAAAAGACCTCAGGACCAATTTGAGGTTAGGCTTTAAATCATGCATGAAGAGAAGAGAAGAGAAGAGAAGAGAAGAGAAGAGAAGAGAAGAGAAGAGAAGAGAAGAGAAGAGAAGAGAAGAGAAGAGGGTTTTTCCATGTGGTGAACCAGGCGGATGGCACAGAGGGCAGGCTGGAAAAAGCAGCAAACATAACATGGTCCCTTGTGTAATTGTTGTTGCTTTCCATAGAAAATAACTCAAATTCAAACTCAAACTTTCAAATCCTCATTAGAACAGATAGAAACAGAGATGTCCTTAACAGAAGAATTGGACTTTTGGCAGATGCATAGCAGCGTGTTTGGATCATTTGTAGTCACAGGGGGCACTATTGCACTTCACAGTGTCGGAGAGACTGAGCGGGGGAGAGAGTCGAGAGAGTCTTTGCAAGAGTTCATACAAAGACTAGACTGACAGCATTGTGTGTTATGAGAAGGAAGTTGATTTGAAGAGTGAAAGAGACTTTCTTCTCTGACTTCTCTCATATTTTTCCCTTTTTTCTCCTCTCTTGTTTAAAATGTAACTCAGACATTATAGGGACTTAGAAACATTTTATTGAATCTTTTCTCTGATAATTATAACCTTTTCATTCCACGCTGTTAGTTCCCTGCAATGCTTGTGCTTCAGCGATTTCAAATAATGTATGATACTTTTGTACTTTTTTTAGAGAGACTTATAAGACAGAGAAATATTGACTTAAACAGACTGAATCAGAAAAAGGGGACCCATTCTGCTCCAGTCATAGTACTTAATGTTAATAATAATAAGGATAAACCTGAAAGCGTTATTCTGTGATTTTCTTGGTTGGTTGAAAGTACAGTGCAAAGTAACAAGTGCAACCTTTTCAGCTGCAGAACAAATAGATGCAGGTACCTGCAGCTTAAATGCATTAGTGTGTTTGTAGTATGTCCTCAGGTAAATCAAGGTGCTGCATGTACGTGGAGGTCAATGTTACACCCTTGGTGGATTGGCCTGTGTCCATATTAATCCCTCTATCAATCAGTATATCTCTCCTACTCTGCACTGTTCAAATCAAACACTTCACACCCAGACAAGTTTGTTAAGTAGCTCTCATACTGTGAGACTGAAATCAGCCGTAGAAATATCCAGCAAACACTCCTGTCAATCAGTGTGTGCAGTGAGCAGCTGTTATCTGTTTATCTCCAGTCGTTTTCTGCAGACTCTGGCCCGACAACCAGGCCAGTAGCACCCAGAATGTCATTACAAGTCTGACATGTTGCCCCTGGGACTTTTGTACAGATACAGACAGAGACAGAAAGATACGAGGGGCCACGTCCATGTCAGTCAGGAGAGATGACAATAAGGGTGGTCACGTGACAAAACAGGAGGTCCAGAAGAGCTGTCAGGTACTTACAGAATATCTGAATCTGTGTTTGATAGTTGACAGAAGAGGACTGTGATGTGGAATCAAACAGAGATCAGTTACATGCAGGACACCACAATGGCTTTTTTAAGCTTGTAGTAATGAGCCTACAAAATAACATTAACTACATAATCTTAGTTCAAGGTTTAACTCTGTAATGTCACACTGCTGTGTGTGTTTGTGTTACTCTGTAAAAGGAAAGGAAACATAGAAATGTGTGTCAGATAAACCTGAATGAACTTGAATAATATAATCAACTGTTGTGACATTTCAATTTCGATTTTGAAGCCTACTTCACTGATTCAGAGTGCAGATTTGTAACAGATCAGTGACTCAGTACGTTTCCAGATAATGAGATTCCTCTTTTTAGCTCATTCATTCTCAATCATTAAAATAATGAGTCATTATTACAGAATTCTGCATCATTTTTTAAAAATCACTTCATTAAAAAAAAGTAATTGAAATTTGAATGAATTTCAAACAGATTTTGCTT
Organism: Scortum barcoo; assembly: GCA_023238725.1. Taxonomy (NCBI): domain Eukaryota; kingdom Metazoa; phylum Chordata; class Actinopteri; order Centrarchiformes; family Terapontidae; genus Scortum; species Scortum barcoo. The sequence continues at coordinate 18,595,242 of CM041537.1, forward strand.
CATTGTTTAATATGGTGAGACAACATAGACCTAGAACAAATTTAAAGGTGTTTCACTGACTTCCTTTGTTGGGAAATTTCTGGTCTATTGCATTGCTGACCACACCTGTCAGTGATGTTAGGTGTGGCCAGAAGTGTGTTAGTCACACCTGTAACGACGCCATCACAGACTTGACTGGCTTATTGTTATTTAAATTATTTCTTTCCGGAGAGCAAGCCGATAATTGTTCTGACAAAAGTGAATTAGGTCACACAACAGTAAGACAGCACAGAGAATGTACGCAGTGTATTGCTCATATACCCTCTGAATAAAGGAAAACATTCATCTCAAGTCCTTGTTTTTTTCAAAACACCAACCAACAAAGCAAGAAATGTATTAAATTATCAACGCAGGATCTTTTTGTTCAATGTACAAGAACTTTTTGTACAACAAGAGTGTGTTTTTGTACGTGTTTGTGATTAAGAGTCCAAACCCTCCAAACTCAAACCTGCCAGGCGATACGCTCCCGAATCTGAATTATGTATTAAACAACCTGACAGCAAGCAACAGTACCGTACAAATTGCAAACCAACACAAGGTTAATCTGGGTGAATATACACCTGTTCAGTATGCAGCTAATAGTGAAGGTGAACAGTGATGTCACTGACCACACCTTAAGTACACGACTACATCACAACAAGAAGGTGACGACTTCATTGACAGATATTTGTTTAGTGCACAGTTACTCTTTAATGTATGTTTAACATACATAGCAGGCTTACCCTGAACTACATATAACTAATTATAATGGTGTTAGTGGGTGAGCAATTGACACATTTATCCATCAGCTCCATTTAAAAAATAATAATTGCATAAATTCTGTAAACATCCCTCATGTAAACTGATAGTTTGTTGTGGCGGTTAGCCAACAGGGGATTTTCAGCACTGATTATTTTCAATGAGGAAGACTTACTGTGCAAATAATGAGCCCATTCTTTACCATCAAGTGGTGCTACAATACATTACTTATCTCTCATTAGTGCAAAGTGAACAAAATTATGCAAAATTACAGTAGAGGTTTAAGTGGGATTTGCAAATTAATTCAAACCAGGTCCTAATCAGTGTGATTAGAAGACTGGACTTTGTTCCCTAATGAGATGAAACTCAAAACATCCCTGGACTTGAAATTAGCGGATATCCACATCAAAAGCTGCCTGCTGTGCATTCAATCATACAGTAAGTGCTCTCTTCTTCTCCTAATAGCAGTGGGAACTGGGAATTAGTAAGACCTCGCAGACCTCCCTTTTTGGTTACAGCACTTTCTGCCCAGTGCTTCCTGGAAGTGGTATACATAGAAGATATCATCTCTGGAATAGGAAATATTTTTCAGAAGTTTTGTTGAACAGTGAATTTTGTCATTTTTCAGGACATCAGGATCAAAATTCTGCTTATGCTGCAATAGGAAAGAGTCTCAGCGTAGTGGTCACAAGGAAAAGTAGCGCATTTTTCCAGTGAACACAATGTCCTTTCGTAATTTCTGTACTAGTCACATCTTGTTCTTTGTAATGTTTTGAGTGTGTGTGGTGTGATATTAGTAACTTGAACCTAAAGGCACAGAGTGAGGCTTGTGTGTTTTTCTTTGTGTCTTTCATCACAGGCACTCTGTTTAAGCACACTCACACACACACACACACACACACAGAAACACACACATTTCCACTGCCACTCTGTAGGCTACACATTCCGACACCCACGAATATCACAAACCAGCAGTCTTGCGCTCCTTGCCTCACATTTGTGACTATATTTGTGCGCTGGCTGATGACCGCAGTGAGACTTTGTGCAAATATCTGCGGCCGAGCCGAAGGAGCTGCCGGTGGAGAAACAGACAGAGAGAGAGAGAGGCCATTGTTCAGCCCTGTGTGTTTGTGTCAGACATGACGACTGGATGAATAGCCGAAGAACCTGATTGTGAAGACTTGTAATGTGACTCCCTCCTCTTGCAAACTGTGTGAGTGTGTGTGTGAGAGAGAGAGAGCTGCGATTTGCCCAGCTGAAATAGTGGGGGCAAGTAGGGGTTTTGTTAAAAGTGAAGGAAAATGAGGCAACTTTTTTTTCTTTCACTTCTTCTTCTTCTTCTTCACATGCGCCCTGCATTTGTGTGTCTCTGTGCTCAAAGCAGCAACAGGGGGCAGGGTGCTGTGAGGCGGGGAGGGTAATGGTGTCTCAAGGTGTGGAGAGAGCTCAGCAGGCTGATACTGTGCAGCTCTGCTCCCTGCAGTGTGTGTCATTGTAGTGTGTGTGAGTGTGTGTGTTTGTTTGTGTGTGGCTCCTGGCCCTGATGGTGGTGAAAGACAGGTAGAAACTCATTCAGACCAAGAAGAGGAGAGGATAAGTAACAGAGCATTTTTTTAAAAAAGTATAAAAAAAAGTTGAGGGAAAAACACAGCAGGGAGAGCGCATCTTATTATCCTCTAAATAATAATGAATAAAAAATATCAAGACATGGATTCGGGGGATTTGGATAAATACAAACAAACAAACAAACAAGAGGAGAAAAGGAAAATAGAGACTTGTAACACATAAGAGTGGTATGAAAAATAAGAAGCCACAGGCAGGACAATTTGAGAAGTCAGTGTGTGTGTGTATGAGAGAGAGAAGGGGGGTGTTAGAGCCCCAGTGGGGGTTTCTTCCAGAGTTCATCCCTCTTGAACGAGGGAAGGAAAGGGAGGAGGAGAGGGAGGAGGGTGAGGCTGTCTCGTATACAAACTATCCAGACTCCAGGCCAGTGCGGTTCGCCTGCAGCGGAGTCGCACTTCACTGTGACTGAAGCATCCAATAAGCTCCGGGAGGGAAGATAACTGAGTCCATTTGAACTGAATTGGAGGAATTGAATTAGATATCCGTACATGCCAAAACCAAATGGAAAGGGAGAAAGAGACTAATAAAATAACAAAAATGCAGCGCAGAGACGTGGAGACAGATGACTGCTGACAGAGAAAAAGAGAGAGCGATGGGTGGACTGAAACAGATCATGCTTACACTTAATCACACATAAAAAAGGTAATCATTTTCATCTCCAAATTGCCAAAACGTTTACAGTTTTTTCAAAGATGCTTTTGAATATATTTTGAATAAACTCCTTGCCCTCTTTTTATCCATGTTCAGAACTGATTTGATTTGATTTCTCTGTTTTCTCTCTGTAACGCTTTTTTTATGAGTCCGTGAATTCCTAATAACTTCTCATCAGTTTCTTCATAGAGAAAGAACAATGTAATTTAGCACTAATACAGATACACTTGCAATTAATCAGGTTCAATTAAGTGCCTGTCAGGTCAGACAACAATACAAATATCAGAAATTTGTCCACATAAGCATGCAGTTGAACATATATAAAGCACAAAGGGTCCATTAATAAGTGAATAATGAGTGATTATTTATTTGACTTCTTATAAAATCATCACTACTGCATTACACTATAAATACCAAACTACACTGTTTTTTTGGGGGGGGGAAATCTCAAATAAATGATCATGAACCCATAAAATAAATCTTTAGTGTCCCTTCTTTGATGGCTGTTTTTGTACTTAATTTATTCACTGTTTCATTGTATTTTTGTATAAGCTAACTAGATGATAACTAGATATCAAAATAAACCACAATACTCAAGTAATAGACTTTTAATTTGGGACGTCAGACCTCGGGGGCCTTTAACCCTACTGTCCCTGTACAGAAAGCCACAGCAGAGCATCTATTTATGGTGAAAGCTGTGAAAATGAGCAAATGACACCCTCACTAAATCTCTCTAAACCTAAACCTCTCTGAGAACCTTTCGCTCTCGCTCTGAACAGTCTCTATGAGGTGGCTTTTTTTTTGTTTTTTGACTAAAGCTGGCAGTTCTCCCTGCTGTGTTGAAACAAAAAAAGGAATTAATGCAGAAGAAGAAAGAAAGAAGAAAGAAAGAAGAAAGAGTCGAGGGAGGAGGTTGGGGAGGCGAGGAGTGTTTGTTTTCATTTTCTGAATATGAAATATGAAGAGGCGAGTTGGAAAACTTGAAAGAAAAAAAAAAGAGGGAGGGAGAGAGAGTTTGGTGCCCGGGCCAATCAGACAGCAGGTACACACCCCCTCGGGCACATACATCCCTCCCTCCTCTTCTTCCTGGACCCCACCTCCTTTTCTCTGTGCTGAGAGAGCTTGCAGATAGTTGGTGGAGTGTGAGAGGCCCAGAGAGCTGGCGAGAGGGGAGCTGAGATCAGTTACAGCAGTCAAGGCGAAGCAAGTGGTCTGGGAACAGAGAAGGTTAAAGTGGTGCAGGTCGTAGAGCAGGATTAAGGCAAGATCAGTCAAAGGGAACAGGTTTTGTTCAGTCAGAGGCATTAGTTCGGAAGAGATAGGACAGGCGGTCAGGGGGCAGCAGACGGGACAAGAGACAGACAGACAGACAGGGAACACCTGGACCAAACAGGGCATTGAGTTTCAGTCACAGGAAGCTTTTTTTCTCAGTATTTACAGTCACTTTCTCTCAGAGCAAATCGCAGAGTGCTGTAGCTTCTGTTTGCCGTGATTTGAGGGGAGCATGTTTGACTGCATGGAGGCTCTGGGGCTGGCCCCGCGGCCCCTCTTTGATGTGTCCGGACAAGGCTCCTGCATGCTGGCCAAGGCCACCCCTTACTTCTCCGGCCTGGACCCCTTTGCCTGGGCCGGCACAGGCAGCATTCAGTGTGAGTACTCCATCCTGTCCATCAGGCTGAGAAAGCTGTGTGTGTGCGCGTGCATGTGTGTGTGCGTGTGTGTGTGTTCTTATCAGAGTCCTGGTTTTGTTATCATAGAGCTCTCTCCACAGGAAGAGTCAGATTCCTTTCAATTCTATGTGCCCATTCTCACCCCGCTTTGTGTTTGTTTATGTGCTTAGTGTACTTTGTGAGAGTGAGTGAGTGAGCTGGGGAGTGCATATTTATACACCGCCGTGTTTGTTTTCTTTATGAATGACTCCACGTGATTGACAGCTTTTTTAAACAATTCGGGACCTGACCCAGCGATGTGTCCAGAAAACAACAACCACCAAACGTCCAAACAGAGAGAGCAGCACTGACAGATTGAAGGCAAATGGGCCATGAAATCACATGGTGGTGATTTGGCCAATAAACTCAGTCTTTTACTTTGCATTGTTTTTAACCCTGTCAGTGTTTATTCAAGAGCAGTGAGTTACTCGAAGCAGGAATTAATGTACAGTATTCCTCGGAAGAGAAATGACTGTAAGAATGAGATGTAATAAGCACTCCCTGTTTCCTCAACCCACAGGCTAGACATTCTTCTGACAACTTGTCAAAAGACCCAAGTAGACAAGGCACAGATTGCATCAGGCATTAAGGAACAGTGTTAAACATAAACCCTCACACAGACACAGTCACACACACAATCACTGCAGAGATAAATGAGGAAAAACACAGTCTATCTGGAGAAATAATAGGCAGACCTTTTGTTATTGTCATGGAGTCCACTCTCACACTCTCTGATTACACTTGGCTTTGCGGCTTGGAAAATCAAACATTGACTCGATCTATCTGTAGAAAGGGACTCGCTGAAGTCTACTCACATGTGACACAGAACTGTGTATTTTTTAACACGCGTCCTTCTCTGTTGTGCTCAAGCGGTTTGAGGATGTCCCCACTGAGCACCTTGAGTCTATTTATCTTGGGTAATTATTTAGATACCAGGGCACTGAGCACTGTCGAGTGCTCAGTGCTCACTAATGATGACGGATGAGCAGTCAGGATGACAAACACCACAGCAGGGCCTGTTTCAACTCGCTAAGGAGCTTCGCCAGATGCCAGCCTGACAGACAAATGTCCGCAAATGTTCATTAATCATCTTTTATTTATATAAAAATGGGGTTAGTTTTCCTTTTTTAGCTGTGAATGATGCAGGTTCAGTGTCAGCCAAAAAACTATGTGTGTACAGACATTTTCTTTCTTCATGGACCAAAAGAGCTAAAAAGATGTTTACTGACTGATCTTAGGGGTTTGAGGTGATTCAGCCCTTCTCTGTAACCTGTTAATCACCTCTGACATTCGTGCATTAATTTCTTTATCCAACACATCAGAATCTTTTTTAACTGCACCAATCTCTCTCAAATATGAGGATGAGTTGGCCGACTGCAAACAAGGCTACTCCTAACAGCAGCTGAAACAATGAGTCGATTAGCCAGACCACAAAAAAATGGAGACGTCTCCTTGACCTCTGTATAATCAGTCAAATAATTGGTAGTTCAATAATGAAAATAATATTTGCAGTACTATGTATAACATGACAAAGCTGCATCATTTTTATGTGTCATTCACCCACCTAACAGTGGGCTACACTTATACAAAAACTCTGTTTTTAAATATAGATTGTATAATTAATTTATTTTAAGATGTCACATTTTAAGTTATTTCAGCAGCATATTAAACAAAACAGACAGTATGGTTCATCTCTTGACTCTCAGCCTGTTGCAGCTGAAATAAAAATTAAAATCAAATAAAATTACTTCATCTCCTCAATTTTTTTTTCTCCCTTGTTAAAAGAATATTGCTACCGACCCTTTGACATTGATAACTTTGCTTACGGTCCTTGTCCTTGTCCTTTCATTATTAAATAGGGTCCACATGCAGAGATGATCACCAGTTCTCACTGGAAAGTGAATAAAAGTTTGCTTTCATTGAACATGTACTGATGGACACTGTGGCCCCAAATTCCTTTGGGCATTTTGGCCTCCGTGTCTTTTTGACACAAGCTTTCTCTCCTGCGTGTGTGTGGTTGTTAAAGGGAAAGGTGGGGGGGTCATCTTTTCCTGTGTGTTTTTTTTTTTTATTTTTTTTTTTTATGTGAGGCAGTTCAGCACCTCTCTGCCTTCCTTTGTTTCAACGTCAGGAGGCATTAAAGGGAGCGGGGGACATGCCAAAGTCTGTCCGCTCTCTCTGTCACTGGCTCTTGTGCAGTGGGGGTTTCTCCTCTATGTGACATTTGTTTTTCTCTTCTGAAGATCCCCCTTTTTCTACACTTGATCTTCCCTTCCAGTCGTGTGTCTCAGTTTGTGCGCTCTCCTCCCAGCGTTGTGTGTGTATTCTCTTCTCACGCATTGGCTCGGCTTACACGCCTTGTGTTGGGTAACCAAGAGCTTTTAATGATTCAATTACAATTACAAAGGGTCAATTAAGAGATTAGGTAGTGTGTAGAGGCATGGGCAGTTAAAGGAGACAAGGGCTGAAAGAAGACTGGAGGGATGAAGTTGGATTTGGGATTAAACCCCCCCCCCCCGTAACACTTTGTATCTCGGTGCTTTGGGCCTCGAGGGGAAATGCTCTCCTCTTCATTCAGCCTCTTCTCTTTAAATGGGTTCTTCAAAGCCAGTTTAACAATGCTCCTCAATAATCATATTTTTAAAAGGTCCCCGTCTGTTGTATTTCTTGAATTATAAGGGGCTCCGATGATTATTTTGGCTGTACCTGCACCAGCATCACTAATCTTTAATAAAATGAGGTAATGTGTGTCACAGGGTCATGAAATACTGGCCTGTGCTCTCGCGCTCTTGATGCCTGTGGACTTCTTTTCCTGAACAGTCTCAGTTTCTCAGCGCCGGCAAGGAGGAAACTTTACCGTGAAGCCTGAACAACCTCTGTGAACCCGGAAATTCAAGTTCAGTCAGTGTGTGATGTGTACAAGGAAGGCAGAGATTCTGTCTGCTGTAATCAAATAGCTTTGCATGCATTACTCCCTAATAGTTAGATAATAACTACACATATAACATTTTGATGGTCTGTATTATTTATGGTGATTATTATGTGTTCAGTAAGTAGTTTTTGCTTTAATTCTTATTGATGTTCAAGATAATACAAGACACTGGAACTTAAATCTGTAAATTATTTTTTTCTTGAAATATAGTTACTGGTTTGTGAAAATGTATTTCAAGTCAGACATACTGCTTTTTACTACACACACTATAATGTGTGTGCCAGAGAAGCCCTGCAGTGAACAAAGGCCAAAGGAAAGCAGATTTTCATAAACACAAACAGCAGAGTGGCAAGGTGGTCAGAAAAAAAAAGGTTTCAAAGAGGTTTCAGGTTACAAACCTACCCTGCAAGTTAGAGAATTTGCATTAAAGCGTTCTGTGAATTCATCAATACAGAAAAAAACAGAGACTTTTCTCACATCGTTCTTTTTTCCATATTGAGTTTTTGCAGCATTAATAAGCCACAGATCCCTCTCTGTGATCATAAACACAATTATCAAATCAATCATGTCATATTATTTAGTTACTGTAAAACACTGTAATCAAATTATTATTCTAATCTGGTTATTGAAAGTAATCAAGTTACAGTTTGTTTCTTACAGCATAGGGAATTTACCTGGATTTTACTGGACTGCACTCAGATACTGTAGATGATGAACACTAATTAATCCAAACAATGTTCAAAACAGCGTATTCCTGTAGTTAAGGTACTCCTATAAAAGTTCTGGGAACAGAGACAATCAAGGCTACTGATCTTGTGAGGTTCAGCGAGTCGTGCTCTAACTTGCCCCCGATTGTGGCTTTGCAGCTTCCAGCTATGTCTACATCACACCACATTATCGTTGGCAGTTTGAGTTTGAACCTTTAATGATTCTGAATTATCAGTCAACCCGCTACATCCTCGAAACTATTAGTCAAATATCCTGTGCTAATGTGTGTGGACACGCAAGTTGCAAAAGATGTGATTTAACTGACAAAACATTTTTTTTCAAAGAGTAACTTTCAATATACAAGCTTAAAACCAGGAATTAAAGTATGACTGGACCATTATGATACAATGAGGACAAGATTAAACGTTTCAATTATTTTCATATTGACTGTTGGTTTTACTGGAACTGGTAGCCATGTTGTATTCAGGGTGCCCAGTGTGGAGCTGACTCTCTCTAATATCAAAAAAGAAGACAAAAATAGAGAGCCGGGTTTATTGGGTGTTATAAAAAAGAAAGGGTGTATTGTATGTATGATGATGAATGGGAGGGACAAACCCAGATTTAACAACCTGTCCCGTAAATGCACCCCCACCTCGCACTCTGCAGACAAAGCTGAGCTCTGTGGCCATGAAAAAAACAAAAAACAGATATGACATGAATGTTGATTTTCCAGGTTTGTCTCAGTGCAGATTGTCAAGTCCAAGTGAGTGTTAACTGTCACTTCCTTAAGATCTGTTTTTTGCTTTTTCTGCTCAAATTTCAATGGAACATCTGGGATTGCAGGACAATGTTCATAAGAGCGTGAGAGTTCTCAGGTTTTAGGAAATGTTCAGGATCTCTGTTTTTGTAAGTGCTTTGCTTGTGCAAATGTGTGTGCGGTTTTGTGCACTGTTACTTGTGTGTGAGTGTGTGTGTTTGTGCATGTGTCTGCCTCCTTTGTAAGTGTTTGGTGCTGCTGTTTTTATGGAGCCATCTCCTGGACAGTAGCCTGGTTTTCACAGCCTTTCCTTTAAAAGGCGCTGCCAATGACAGGAAGGACTCCTCCTCCTGCCAGGGCAGGAAGGCAGGAGAGGACAGAGGGGGGAAGAGGGTTATTAGTAAGGGTCGAGCTGGGGGGAGGGCAGGAGAGGAGGTTGGGGTGGGGGGGCAGTGGTATTGAACTTAGAACAGCTGATGAAAGGGATTGTCACTCAGATCTCCCCCGTCTCCTCCCTGCTGTCGTGGTAATTACTCGCTCAGCATATCTGAGGTTGTAGCTCTCCCCCAGTGATTATCTGCTCATGAATTACAACATAGTACAGTCATTCTTAGCATGACACATACGTTTGACAATGTGGAATATAGACCACGAATCTGAATGTAATCATGAATGTAGTCACATTAATTTTGCACTTGGACTTGAAAACGCATGTTAAGTTTTGTGGCTATTAATGAGTCACATTTATTTCACTGTTGTTCCCCCTCCCTCCTCCTCACATTGTTTCTGTGAGAGTTGTCGCACTCGAAGCCGTACTGAAAACCCTCACACACACAGTCCAGCTGACCTGTGGCCCCGTGTGGCGGCCCACACACACATATTCACATGTGCACGCACATTCCACTGTGTGCTGCTGAACATTGTGTGAGGCGAGAAGTTATGTAAAAACTGAATTTGCCATCCAAATTAATCTCTCGAGGACACGGGGTGAAAGAAGCAGAAGTCTAAACTGTGCTCTGGCTGTATTTTATTTTTTTACTGTATTTTTATAGTTATGTGAGTCATGAAACTGGCTCCAAAACAAAACAAATGAAAAAATTTCATAGCCACGGTTTAGTCATTATTAAACTCTTTGTAATGATACCTCAGCTCTCAGCGCTGCACTCCTCCACAGTATGAGGCTCTCTGGAGCCCTCAGGCCAAAGTCTAGTTCAGTGAGATGTGCAATGTTGGCAGTTCAAGTCAGGCTGCAGGCCCTATAGGCCATATGTCACACTGTGTTGACCACACAGCCACTCCGACAGGAGCACAAAAACACCTTCAATATCAGTGTAAAATAAACCACGTGCATGTGATGTATTCAGGCTACAGAGCTGAAACAACGGCAGCTCGATGTCACACAGCGTCTGTGGCTGTTTTCATTCTCATGCACTTGTTAATACAGAGTGACAGATCAGTTCTGTCTTGCTGAAACATCAGCTTCCTCACTTTTAATGGATCAGTGCTGTAGACCATTAGTGCTAGATGCCAAACACGCAGACATACAGCTGATCTGACTGTCTAAACATGTAGTAATTTGTGGAGTTGTAGCTGTGTCTTAAATCTCTACTTAATACTAATTACTAAAGTGGGATTGAGTTAAAGGGCAACATAAATGATACTCAAAACAGTCAGTATGCAGACAGAAGAAAGATTTTAATGTGCTGTTGATTGACGGTCTCCCCCATAATGCAATCTGCACAGTGCTCACAGCTGAAAACTGATTGTGGATAGTACTAAAACAGTTCCAGGAAGACCTCAATTTACTGTCTCTTTAAGTTTAATTGGCATTTCGTGTTTGGTGTCATTCTAAAGTCACAGTTTGAGTCATCTCTGGAGAACTGTATTATTTCCTGTTAGTATTAAGTGGTTAACTATGCTGATTTCCTCTATACTAACGGCATAAACAGTATACTGTTAAAAAATGACACAGTATATAATCAGTATGTAGTGTGAATTTAGACAGCATGTATTACGAGCTTGGGCTGTTCTTGAGTCCATGTTCTCAAATTTGATGACATCATTCTCATAATGCAGGTTCAGAAAACTACTTGGGGGACTGCGCTTCAGGACTCGCAGGCATCAGCTAATAAGGAAGGTGTCTGCTTTCAGAGGGGCTTCTGTTGTCTAAACAGGGCTGTGTTGATCTGACAACAAACACTGAGTTAATGGGAGAGGGGGGAAGGGGGGAAAGAAACAGACACACAAGTAGATCAAGTGAAGTAATATGAAGGAATGCTATTGTGCTGAGACTTTGGTGATACAGTAGAAGCTAGAGAGGGGTTTTCTTTTGTGGCTCCACTGGAATGCCTTTAGTTTTTTACTCTCTGCCTCTGATTACAGGCCTATATTTATAGTTTGGGTTCCATGTGAAGCTCTGCAGAGGAGATGTTTCCAGCTATCCGATTCACACGAGTCATCTTGTCTCTCTCGCGTCCAATAGAGGTGCGCTGATTGATGTTGTGACACGCCAAGAGGTGAGCTGTAGGTTAAGACGGGAGAGGTATTTTTCTCAAGCCGTGGCTCTGAGGCTGAACTCAGTTCAGGGTGATGACAGCTGCTGACAGATTTTGGCTCCCTTCCTTCTTTCTCCACACCAGGTAAAGTCCCCCCTCCCTCTCTCTCTCCCCTTTGTCTTCAGCCCTGGTGTCTCTCGCCCTGTCTCTGCCCGTCAGGTTGGTGGGAGTCACGTCCCTCCACGCCCGCTCTCACCACCCTCAGACCGTGTCAGTCACTCACCTCTCCCCTGGCGCCAGATGCAGCTTCTCCGTTTCAATGGGAGCTATTTTTCCACTTGTTCTGTCTGTCTGGGCCACTTTTACATTGTCAGTGTTACTACATAAACAGAAAACAGTGATCGAGTTACAGCGCCATTCACTCAGCTCCGCCCCTTTTCCACCTACACCTTCTACACCTGGGCTCTAATGCCCCAGACTCAATATATAATAGTATTTACCTCCTGCCTAACAAGCATCTTTGTTTTCTCATAAACTATGTGAAACTTGATACTTTCTCCTGATATTGTCAGAGAACACTGCATGCAGTTTATTCTGAAAAATATATATGAAATAGGCAGAAATTATATCTGTTTGTCTGTCTGACATCAGTTTCACTACAAACTATTACCCTTATGGTTGCTACTAAAAAAGACTTTTCATATCTCTTAAGTATTTGTTTTTCAATGACTGTCACACTTTCCTAAAGCCCAAGGTGATGTCTTCAGACAACATGTAATATTTAGTATAACTTACAGTCCAAAACTCAAGTATATTCAACTTTCTATCATAGTAGACAATGAAAAGCAGCAAATTCTCACAAAAGAGAAACTGGGAGCAAGAGGCTCAGTGCATTCTTCAAGTCATGAGTCACAGAGCAGATAAAACGAATGCTAAAATGGTCTTTCTTTTATCATGCTGCATCACTGCTGATTATATGAGCTGTTAGGCCTGTTGCTGCTTATTTCTGCCTGTTTTTTTTTCTTCCAATTGTTGGGAAATAATAGCGTGCATAAATACCCTTCTTTGAAAATGTGATAAATAACTGGCAACAAAAGCTGGAACTCCGAAATGTTTGGGACATTCATCAGAAAAAAGTGACTTAAACAAGTAATTGTTTAGTAATACTAAAGTTGCTGGTACGTTTTTTGTTGATCAGCCAACTGATTAATTGTTTTAGCTCTAATTACCTCCATGTTTCAAGCCGCATTAATCTCAAATCGTAATTCATGTACTGTTTACACATGTGAGCCTTCATAGATTTGTATTTGCTTCAGAGCAACTTTTTTTTATGATTTCATTTTCATTTCTGTCATGCACACACCACCACTAACTGTTAAACATTAGCATTGTGGAATGAACATACTGAAAAAAATCCAAGTATTATAAAGGAAAAGGTGGAGGAAAGCAGCACAGAGAGATTCAGCTTTCGACAACATTACAGGCAGCTGAACACAGGCTGCCAGTTGTCTGCTATAATTTGAATGTTGGAAATAGCAGAACTATTTAATGTCATGTTGCTGCAACAGATTGATGTTTGTCTTGGACTTTAAAACAACACAAATGTTCACATTTATCCACGTGTGTCATCAAAAAATGAATGGAAGAAGAAAAAAAATCTAGTGACCAGTTGAGGTCAACGTAAAATATATCCATTTTAATCTGCTAGATTAAACTAAACAAGGGTTTTATTTCTCGGTGTCATGTTGAAATTGTTTCATAGAGACTCATTGTTTGATCAGCAGCTTCGGGACGACAGCTATAAGTGCTGCACAGAAACACATGAGGATGAAGTCAGTCTTGATTAATTGAATGTTGTGTCACATTTGAACACATTTTTTAACTTTAAAGGAAGCTGCTGCTCATGCAGTTAGCAATGGCCTTCTTCAGTCAAGGTCAAAGTTAAATGGTCAGGATTTTATTTAACCTCTCGGCCACTGGGAAGTTTCTGTCCTCGGACTCACCTCCTTCTCTGCCTTTCTTTCTCTTTTCATTTTTCCCCCTCTGTTTTTATTAGATAATTCCTTTGTGCCTTTGCCTCGCTGTTTTTTGAAACCTTACCACTCTTGTTAATGACAAGCTGCGGGTTCAGGTTGGGGTTGCTGCAGTGGGGTGGGGGCCACATTTGGTTCAGTCCTGTGCTATCCATTGAAGGTGACAGGAAGGGGCTGTGACTTCGGGTTTTTGACCCCGGATTCTTTATTTTTACTAGGAAGGGATCCAAGGATGGAGCAGTTGATGTGAATAGCTGCCCAAGGTGACTGGATCCCAATAAAGAGGCCGTCAGCCTGGCCGGGGGCCTCCTTCCCATCCCAGACACAACCTTTATAGGGCCGCTTATGAGCCTGGGCAACTATTAAACCCTGTCCAGCCTGCACTGAGGAATTTAGGGCCAGGAAACAAGGGAGTGGGGGTGGGAATGGGCAGAGGGAGGTGAAGTTGGGGTGACTGAAGGTGAAAGTTGAAAGGCATGTTCGAAGGGATCCGGTTGTTCTTTAGTCATCACCTTCAAATGTGCACCAGGCGTGTTACTTTTTCACTCTTGTTCTGCTTTAATCAGAGAGGAAAGAATCGCAGTGTAGATCGGCTGGACGGATGCTCCTCTCACTGTGCCTGTTTTGCATTGTTTGTTCTGAACGTTTTCATTAGCAGCAGTTGAGTGACTTTGCCTGTGGCCAGCAAATGGTGTTATACAGTGTGCCATTTTCTTTAGCGAGACAGCGAGAAGGAACAGAGGGAGACAGCCGAGTCTCATAAACATCCCGCCTCTGTTTGTTCACATGGGGCTCGGGGTATATAGGCGGGTCTGGTTGGACGCCCTTTCAAATAAAAATGTGAGCTTGCGCATATGTGTGCGCGAGTGCGTGCACACACACACACGCACAGATGCAAAAATTCAGATGTCAGTCAAAAAGTCAGCAGAGGTATGCTGCTCCCCCACTCATCAGTAAATGGAGAAGCCAATCAAATCTCAGCTGCCAATCAGCATTTTATCAGCAGGGCCATCTGGCCATCAGCTAATTGTGACTTTTTTAAGTCCCTGTCAGTCAGCAGTGTCCCCCCCTCCCTTTTCTCTTAAAAATGTCTGCCTTTGAGCCTTCCTTCTGGCTCTGAGGGGTGGCCTGCATGGGGTTGGGGGTTGTTTGTTGACCACTCTCTCTTAATCAGTTGTTGTATTACCTTTCATCATAGTTTCAAAGACTTTAAGAAAATGTAAACAAGAAATGTAAACAAGATGCACTGATATAATAAGAGGCTTTAAATGTTTCTTTTCTCTCTCTGTTTCTGCAGCGGTGGAGACCCAGAGCACCAGCTCAGAGGAGATGGTGCCCAGCTCTCCTTCTCCTCCTCCTCCTCCTCGTGTCTACAAGCCGTGCTTTGTGTGCCAGGACAAGTCATCAGGTTATCACTACGGAGTGAGCTCCTGTGAGGGCTGCAAGGTAAATGACGCCAGAGAAACACAGAGACTTTACAAGACATGTATCAAGTTGTGTGAAAAGAAGGCCTGAGTGAGAAGTGAGAACCTGATGTTCAGCCAGAGACAGATGTCAGCACTTACATAGCTGTAATGTTTGCTTTTGTTAATGTTGCCCTCTAGTGTGTCCTTACTAATACTGCACAGATGGTTACTTCATCTATCCATCCATCCATCCATTTTCTAAACCTGCTTATCCTGAGCACACACAGGGTCGCAGGGGTGCTGGAGCCTATCTCAGGGACTTATCTGAAACCTGTCCCAGCTATCTTGGTACACACCCTGGACTGGACGCCAGTCAGTCATGCAGGGCTGACATAGATAGACAGACAACCACTCACACTCACATTCACAATTAGGGTCAATTTAGAGTAGCCAATTAACCTGCATGTCTTTGGATTGTGGGAGGAAGCTGGAGTACCCAGAGAGAACCCACGCAGGCACAGGGAGAACATGCAAACTCCACACAGAAGGGCCTGCTTCAACCGGGGTTACTTCATCTAAATAGAATAAAATGGTTGTTTATGTGGACATTGAGAGATTAAAATGAAATGGAAAATTTGGAGAACTTTCAAGTTTTGCATGCTTGTAGTTTATATAGAGAGATTAATAAATGAATGTTAATAGATATGAGAAGCAGTGAAAAAGAACCTCTCAGCAGGGACAACAGCCAGCCAATACTGTTTTAGAAGGCTACTGATTTATGCATGTTGCACTTTATTTTATAAGGATTCTGACGTTTTAGAATAAAGTCTGCAACAACAACAATGCAAAAGGAACATAGAAAAGGTTAACTATGTTCACAGAGTAAGCATGTTAGCATGCTAACATTTGGCAATTGACTTAAAAACACTTGAGGATTACTAAAGCCAACTTATAAAAATTACATTTTAACCTGATGACTGCATTAGATGAAAAGTTAATGGATCGCCAAAGTAACTACAATTCATCTTGGGGCAGACGTGGATGTCTGAACCAAATTTCAGACCATTTAATAGTTATGTGAACCTCATAGTGGCACTAAATCAGGGGATCATAAAATTAATTAGGAAATCATGAAATCTGATCTGTAAATAAATTTATGACAGTCCATCCAATATTTGTTGAAATATTTCAGAACAACACTGTCATCTCTAGATCCATGCCGCCAGTATGGCTTTTTCTTTTGAACCATGAAACAGAGTACAAGACATTTTCTTTTTATGGATTCAGGGTTTCTTTCGGCGCAGTATCCAAAAGAACATGGTGTATACCTGCCACCGAGACAAGAACTGCCAGATCAACAAAGTGACTCGCAACCGCTGCCAGTACTGTCGACTGCAGAAGTGCTTTGAGGTTGGCATGTCCAAAGAAGGTAAGAAGAAAATATGGACCTCCATCATTTCTTTCTAAAATAATACTTTACAATCATGAATAAGAGAAAAGGGAGCTTTGCTCTTTAAGTATATCACCTTGTTCCTGTATTTCTCCGTAGCGGTGCGTAACGACAGGAACAAAAAGAAGAAGGATGTAAAGGAGGAGGTGGTGCTGCCAGAGAATTATGAGCTGAGTGGAGAGCTGGAGGAGCTGGTTAACAAAGTCAGCAAAGCTCATCAAGAGACCTTTCCATCCCTGTGCCAACTAGGAAAATACACCACAGTGAGTTTTTTTTTTTTTAATGAATTATCACATCCACCCTTAAACACTCACACTCCACTTGAGCATTAGCTCACCGCTTTGCCAGAAAGGCAAACACAGTATGAACTCTTAACAGCCACACAGACAAAAGTGTCCCTCTTTCTCTCTCCCAGAATTCAAGTGCTGACCACAGAGTACAACTGGACTTGGGCCTGTGGGATAAGTTCAGTGAGCTGTCCACTAAATGCATTATAAAGATTGTGGAGTTTGCCAAGCGGCTACCAGGCTTCACTACGCTCACCATCGCTGACCAGATCACCCTCCTCAAATCTGCATGTCTGGACATCCTGGTACCAACCACATGCTCCTATTGCTCCTCCTCTTTAACCAATTCCCCATCTCACACCTTCCACCTCCCCAACGCTTTCTCATTTGTCACGCTGCTCAACTTGATGATAAAAACAGCTCCTAAAAAATGAAAATGTGATTCTGAACAGTTGCCATGACTGCTCAGTGACTGAATTTCATCCTCACTTTGCTAACTGCCCCCAATTTCTTTTTGTTTTTTCTGTCTTGTAATTTTCCTCTTTTTCTTAGATGCTGAGGATATGCACTCGCTACACTCCAGAGCAGGACACAATGACCTTCTCAGACGGCCTGACTCTCAACAGGACTCAGATGCATAATGCTGGCTTTGGGCCGCTCACAGATCTGGTGTTTGCATTTGCTGGCCAGCTGCTGCCTCTGGAGATGGACGACACAGAGACGGGCCTACTGAGCGCCATCTGCCTCATCTGTGGAGGTAAGGTTGCCTACTAGTTTGCTGCCATTAGCATCCCACCTCTGACATGCTATCATCTTGTCAGCCGTTTTGAAGACTACATGACCATTTCCATGACCACCTCTCTCTGATTGTTTTAGACCGTATGGACCTGGAGGAGCCACAGAAGGTAGACAAGCTGCAGGAGCCGCTGCTAGAGGCTCTGAAGATCTACACCCGACGCAGACGCCCGAACAAGCCTCACATGTTTCCCCGCATGCTGATGAAAGTCACGGACCTCAGAGGAATCAGCACCAAAGGTCAGCTGAAGTTTAGTTTATCGTAACAGCTTATAAGAAGGGCTTGGTATCAAACCTCAATACATTTAGGTATTCAACAACTATAAAGTACTGAAAGTTGATATTGAATCTTTTGCAGATTTGTATTTTTGTTTACATTTTCCCAATCAGATTAAAATAAGAAAACTGGAGTTCTTAGACAAAGTTCTGGTACAGCCTCTTATGCCAGGACAATAACATTGTTTTAGTATTAGTGTCCGAATTCGGCAAACAAACTTTTGTTTGTTTTTAAAAATTATGAATGAGAAAAAATTGGAGATAATTTATTATTATTGTATACCAAGAATCATGTACGTAAAATAATTCTGTTAGAGAGAAAATAGCATCATCTGCATATAAGAAGAACAACTGAAGAGGCAATGCCTCCTTCTCCCACACTAACCATTAACAAAACGTGTGTGTGTGTGTGTATGTCTGCAGGTGCAGAAAGAGCCATCACACTGAAGACAGAGATCCCAGGCCCCATGCCTCCACTGAGATCAGGGAGATGCTGGAGAACCCCGAGGCCTTCGAGGACAGCAGTGACTCGGGCGACAGCGCTGCGGCCGCTCCCCCTGCCATTCAAGCCGTCAAACAAGAGGAGAAGGCCACGGATGAGTCCGCCGTGGAGGAGGAAGAGGAGGAGGAAGAGGACGACTACTGGGACGAGGAGAAAGAGCGAGGGGTGGACAGTGACAGGGAGCCGTGCGGTGAGGTGGCAGCAGGCACGCAAAAGAAAGCTGTGACTTGGAAAACGCAGTGAGAGAGACACAATGATGCTGCTGCTCCCTCCTTCAGATGGCTGAGCCTTCGCACAGCAATATCTCCTCCCAGAAAACCTCACAGAATTAGGCTCTTATACAATAACAGTGTTGCATACAGCACATATTTACATATACTGTACATGTTGACTAAAAAGGAATATGTGTTGAATTCAGTAGAGGAAGCAATGAGTGTGAGACGCAAAAGCACTAAATGTCAATGGGCTGAGGAGCATTTTGAAAAATCACTGTGCCAAAATGAGACTGTCTAAAAGATATTTCAAAAGTGTTTCATCCACCCAAAGAGGAACAAGAGGTGGTGGACTGAAGAAAATGCACTCCTCCGCTATCTATAAGGGCTATGCTTTGTAAAAAATTGATGGTAACAAATACATTGCAACAACAGAACTCTACGTTGTGTCCATTTGCGCAAATGTCTTCTCAGAATTCCTTTTATGAATATTCAGAGATATCCTACTTATTTTTTTATTGTATGGTTTTTCTAAGCATGCACACTTCTCTGTTTTTTCTCTAATCCTGTTTGTGTGTGTGTTGCTTTTTTGTGTTTTTCCTTTTGTATATTATATCAGTCCTGCTCACATTTGACTGGACATATGTGTTTTTTTAAGCCTGTCTTTTATGCATATCTGCTTTATTGGACACAATGAAAAAGCAATAGCAAAGTTAGTTAAAAAAAAAAAAGAGCAATAGCAAAGAGAGAGCAGGACTCAAACTCACAACATGGTGAGCATGTAAGTATGAAAATGTCTGACGGGTAAAACATCTGAGAGAGAATGAAAGAGAGAGAACTTAAATGATGACTTCAGCACGGGTGCTTGTGATTCAAAAAATGCAGAACAAATGCAGCAATATTTTTACACCTGCACACACTTAATAATAATAATAAAGAAAAAACACTTGGACTAAAGAATCTGCAGGGTAGATTTAATGTCATCACACAGTCTCAGGTTGATTTTATCAGGGCCTGCCTCACCTGTCAGTACAGTATTTCACAACATGATGCCCCCACCTTCAACAAAAAACACACCAAGGATCATTAAAACGTTTTTAACCACGCTGATGTCCTAAACCCATAAAGTTTTCATTTTGCAAGCAAAGCATCATCCAACCATACATGACTCTTACTTTACTTCACAGAAAACCTCAGGTGTCTATATGAGTGTGTGTGTGTTTGTGTGTTTGTGTGTGTGTGTGTGTGTGAGAGCATTTCCTAGTATGCAGAGTGATGTCGTAGAGATGTGATGTCACTGTCACTGCTGCCATAACCCAATTCCAGTTCTTAGTTCTCTTAGAAATTCACATAAAAACAGTTTTGTAGCAAAAAAAGAAAAAAAAAAAGGCTCTCGCTTACTCAAAGATTTCTGGTGAACACAGTAGGAAGCTGACACAGATGCAAGCTGACTGAGAGAAACATGATCAGGTGTAACTGAGGTTCCAACCGTCCAACATAATCGACCAAAGCTTTACATTGGGTGACCTGATGGTTTCAAATTATGTGTGGTTCATGTGTGCTGTATCTAATGAGTAATGCAAAACACGGATTTTGAAAAATAAATATGTAATAACTTTTCATCGAGACTATACAGCTTTTTTTTATGTAAGATGTATAAAATTGTGATTATTTGTGTAATGAAAGACTCCTTAATAGCTGTAAGGGAAAAGATTCTCCATCAGCATGTTGTCCTTCATGGTGTTACGCATTGCAGCAGTACAGCTGCAATTTTTGATGTAGTTGTGTTCAAATGAGGGTAAAAATGAGCTTCGCAGATGAAGCTAGCATATGATATCTGACTGCATGTTTCTGGTAATCAAATATGGAGACATTCATTCCCTGCACGAAGCAGAGAAGAAAACCGATCCTGCTTGACTGTTGTAGCAACACACCAGCAGTTCTGAAACAGTTACCGCATGTTCAAGTGCAACGCATCTTTGGCCCTAGTTGTGAAGCCATCGAGGACACAGAAGTCGATTAAAGTGTTAAATAATCAAGTGACGCTACAAAGACATTTTCAGATGGTTGAATTGTCATTTTAGGATATTACAGGATGGAAACATTACAACCATATCACTATTAGATGAGGTAAAAGACAGGATCTATCTACAGTTTGTTTCTCATCGTCTCTCTCACACACACGCACACACTCACATACTCAAACTGTCAATATTTTGCACACTATCAGCCAATATTACATACTATGTTGTTTAGTATTTAAAGATGTTTCTACACCACACAACTATGATATTTCGCAATAAATTCCTTTTATCTGTTACTTAAACTCGATTCTTTTCTT
This sequence comes from Scortum barcoo, assembly GCA_023238725.1. Classification (NCBI taxonomy): domain Eukaryota; kingdom Metazoa; phylum Chordata; class Actinopteri; order Centrarchiformes; family Terapontidae; genus Scortum; species Scortum barcoo. The sequence goes on from CM041537.1 coordinate 18,616,196, forward strand.
GAATTTGAGCTGGTGCAATAGATAAGCCATTGGAAGAGGTCATAAGGACCTCAGCTCAATATGTATGCATGTGAGTAAAAAAAAAGACCAAAGACAGATATTACATCACATGTGGACAAACCTAAAACAACAAAACCACATTAACAGATAACAATTCAATTAAGCTCATCAACGTGGAATATATTAACTATGTATTGTGTGATTTTGAAGCTGGAAGCAACTCATCTTTATTACATTGTGTTGTTTCCTTTTGATGTCTTCTTTTTTATAAACAAAATCTTTGTAGTGTGTAAATAACTTGTCTTCATGTTCAGGGATTCAGACACCTCATCAGTTTTACTTCAGCTGGACTTAAACCAAAATCTTTCTCTCTCTCTCTGTCTCTGTCTCTCTCTCTCTCACACAACACACACACACACACACATAAACACACTCACAGAGAAAAACAAAGACTGAGCTTATCTGTTCTCATTTTACAGTTGTATTTTTGCTTATTGTTAGCTTATTTGTGATTTGTTGTTGTAGTTTTGCTTTTTTGTTTTTGTATTTTGATAAAGGCGCTTTTTGTTCTCAAACCTGTCAGCGTCTGATTTTCACCTCCTTTGCCACCACTACACACACTTTTGCACAGAAAGTCTGAGCATGGAAACACAACTCCAAGTCTTTCATACACTGTCCTGTGTGTGTTTTGGAGTAAAGTATTACAGTAAGAAAATGCTAAATATTCCGAAGACGTAAGACCTCGCATATGTCCACCAAAACACAGACTGCCATCAACATGTATTTATTTTCATAGTTTTATTAGAGAGCCCGTCTCTGCAACAGAAGCTCAGATCAATAAACAAAAGTATCGCACATTAACTTTCATGTTCTTCCAACCTGCCACTCAGCAAGCTGCGGCAGAACATTTCACACTTGTCTGTAACACACACACCCACGCTTTTGACAATGTTTCAGGATTCACACTCACATGCAGAGGTTAGCGGCTGATGTGCCACCAAAACGAGGTGCGATCAATCAAATTCAACACTTGCAACAATTTCCACATTTTCGTCAGACTAAAATGTTATAAAATCAAAGAATTACAAATGTCTAAAAACAAGCTTAGAGATCTTATTGGACAAGTTGTGTCCTCATATGAAAGTCTAAAGGAGAGCACAAAGGTGAGATGAGGCATTTGCAGACAAAAACTTAACTTGTTATCACTTAATACTTAGTGTTTTGCTCATCCTGAAGCTTTTTTTCACCATTATAACACTAATAAAGTCATTCTGGACACTTAAAACTCTACAACAACAATAGAACAAACACAAAATGTAGAAGGTTTTCTTAAGACCCACGAGCTTTCACTGCAGTGGTAAACAAGCAGCCTGCCGTCCATCATCCTCCTCTGTGTTACCACATGGGAGAGTCAGCCAGGTCACTGCAGAGGGAAAAAGAATTCAAAGTTTCACTAAAGGCCCTGAGCATAAAAAGACAAACACACAATACTGTTAGTACAAAAAATAATAATAAATCCCCACTCCTCCACTCCTGCTGATTTACTGCCTGCTTAGCATCGGCTATTTTCATTCGCATTACGGCCTGATTTACACTTTTATTTTTAGTGCCCTCTGTGACTCTTCCCACAAGAAAGGAGAAAGTGCCACGTAAGTGGAACGGCAGCTTTAATGAAACAGCAACCAGTCTGACAGGGAGGAGAGTGTGAATAAATCATCACATAATATTCTAGGAGAGGTGACTGCAGTCACGTTGGGGGACAAAACCTTAGGATGGGGTCGGAGAATTCTGGTAGGATCAGTTTCTTCCTTCCATCAGCTCGGGACTCATACAGCTGCTTTCTCACATCCTGTTTGAACAGACAGAAGCAGAGATGGATGCAAGCGGCTGATATATATTTGCCATTTACTAATTCACACGCACACAAAATATTTGTGCGCGAACCACCGTTTGCATTTTTGAAATCCAACTTCTACCTGTCTATGAGCTCAAACAAAATACAATGTACAGTCTTTGTCTTCATTTTATTATCATCAAAATACCTAAATGGTGTTTTTAGATCTATGTCATCAAATATAGTCTGAAGCTCTGTTCATTTTAAACATTTTACTGCTATGATAGGGCACCAAATATGCTAGGTGCTGATAGCATAATCTGTAATGTGTAATTCTGATCTGTGGTCTATAATCCTGATCTTTGACCAACAGTACACACTGGTTGCGATATTGTGAAACAAAAACACAAACTATGGTGAAAATAATCAAGTCAATAATAGATTAGAGGTAAACAAAAAAAAAAAAAAAACATGTTTTTGTATTCACAGGTGGTAAAAATATATGATTGGCATTTGAGAAATTGTCTTAAATGAGCATCAAAGAAACATTTAGTTTGACAGTCTTTTACACCATCTCTGCTTCTGTGCGAATTTATAATTTTGAAAATCTTGCATCCTCCTTTAAACCCGACCCAGTTAGAATAAATACATTGTCATAACTTCTTTCCTCCTGGTCAGCATTAAACCTTTGTGATGTTCAACAATGACGCTTGAGTAAAAACCTGCAGGATGAGGCAGCTTCAGGAATCAGTTGGGAAACTGGTCAAATATTTGCCCACTCGAGTCTGTCAGCTCAGAGTGCAGGTGGTGTTAAAGCCTGTTTAGTTTATGTGTGAATGGGAGTGCATACCTGTGTGTCAGAGGCCGGTGTGTCGTCTTTGTTCTGGGTGTGTGTCTCGTCGGGGATCTCGGCTCTGCTTGGCTGTTCCAGGTGAGCAGACAGGAAAACAGGTGAAGTGGTCGACCTGGGGGGAACTGAGGAGGCATCCTTGTCAGCGTCAGAGGAAGAGCCGGGAGCTCTTTAAATCAGTGCAGACTCTGCACTTACTTGGTATCACAGTGGAGTTAAAAATAGCAGTGCTGTGTACAAAGTGACTTTGTTACTCACAGGTACTTGCGGGAATTTCTCCATTTGATTTTGTTTCTGCCTCAATCCCCAACCTCAGCTCTAAGTGACAGATGTAGTTCACCAGGTCCTACCAGTGTCCAGTGTGAAGCCCACGGATTTCAAAAAGGAGAAGAAGAAGAACAGATTTTACTTGGTACATTTCAACAGTTTTCATTGTACACAGTTATAATGATTTTGTAATGTTTTATAATGTACTGTTTATGGAGTTGTTTCAGTGGTGGAAGAAATACTCACATCTTTTACTTCAGTAAAATAGCAATACCAAAATGCAGAAACACTCCATTACAAGTAAAGTATAATGTATTCCTATCACAATATACTAACAAAATATTCAGTTACAAGAGTGAAAGTACTCAATACGCAGAATGTTCCACTTCAGAATAATGTATAATGCATGACTGGATTATTGATGCACCTACATTAATGTCTATAGGGCCACTTTTTCTTAACCCTCAATAGCACATCATCATTTATTTGTTGATTATAGTTTGTATTATTAATCTGTATATGCAAAACAACCAGTAACTTAATTTATGAAATAAATGTTGTAAAAGTATATCAGAGCATGGAACAGTACATTCCAAAAGAAATGTACTAAAATACAGTACAGTTGAATAAATGTACTTTGTTACTTTCCAGCACCAAAATCTGAAATCTGGAAACTTTTGATTTATAATCTAATTTATTTGATGAAGCTGCTCTGAGTCAGTGTGTCTTTGGATCCCATTACACCTGCTGGTGTAGTGATTTATTTCTTTCTTTTTTCTTTCCTCTGGCTATGTTTTGGCCATTTTCTGCTTTTCATGGAAAATACATGCTGGCCGTACAGAGGTAACACCCCTCCTCCTCCATGCCCTCCACAAATGAGCAACTGGCAGGGTGAAAGAGGAAAACGTGAACATAACTGTAGCGGTGCTGATATATTTAGGTTAAGATGTATATCATAATAAATATAGGATGGATGTGTGGAATCCTTGCCTGTTTGTCGGCCTCCTGCTTCTCTCTGTCTTTCTGGGCCTTCCTCAGACTGGCCTTCAGCTCCTGCAGCTCTTGCTTAGCATCACTCAGCAGCACCTACAGGGGGCAGCAGCATCATACTGAGGCCATGTGAAGACACATTCATCTGACCCGACTTGTCCTCTGTCCTGCTGTTGATCGCGTGACGCTGGGAGGAAATGTTTACTCACTGTTCATGGAAGCCTTTCTATTTGTGCCCGAGCATGAGCAATAAAAGCACCCCGCTGAACTCTGGAATCGTTACTCCAGTTTCCAAAATGTAATCTGAGCGGCTGATGATGCAGATTGGTGGCACAGCAGCAGTGCTATTTAAAGCCTGAATGTGTTTGCGCGCTGAATAATAGTGATTACGATGCACTTTGATTCACTTACTCGATTGCAGTCTCTCTCTCGCCCAAGCTCTACGTCTAGCTTCTCCCTCTCCACCCTCTCCTCCTGGAGCCAACCCTCCTTCCTCTGCACCTCATAGCTCAGGTCTTGTAATTTCTTTTTATCAGCCTGCGTTAAAAAAACAAAGGAAAGAAAACATAAAAGAAAGTTTAGCAGCAAAGTCAGGTTGGCATACAGGCAGCATCAGGTCTTTGCCTCATCCTCACTTCTGCTGCGTGCTTGAAGGCCTCTCTCTCCAGGGCCCAGTTGGCGCGCTCCTCCCTGAGCACCAGGTTCTCCTCGGACAGCTGCAGGGTGAGCTGGGCCACCTGCAGACGGGCTTGGTGCAGCTCGGTGTGGGTATGGCCCTGCCGAGTTCCCAGCTCCCTCAGCTCCCTGCGCAGGCTCTCGGTCACGTGCTCGTTGGCCTCCAGGCGCTCCTGCAGCGCCCTCGCCTCCGCCAGAGCAGCCTCGTTCTCCACCTGCGGAGAGACGAGCTGTCACGATCCTGACCTGATGTAGCCACGAGAAGCAACGGGGAGGCGAAAGCTTCTCAAATCCTGCTCCTGAATGATTCAATTAAGGTTTTCTTACTCCCAGTCCCACTGCTGACAAGACGACACCTAAGCACCTAATAAATCTGGCCTGGTTCCAGTGAATCGGTGGGTTAGAGGACTTTACAGAGCTGCCTGCCCTCTGCCCTGCTCTCTGACTAAGATGTCTGTGATTTACAAAACAAGAAAAGACAATTACCTGCAGAGACTTCTGTTTTTCCTCATCGTGCTTCATTTGAATTGACATTTTCTTCAATCTCTCCTTCAGCCTTTGGGACAAAAAAGGGGATGTTTTTAAGCCCAAAGATTTAAAGATACCAAGACAAACGTCTCAGCTGTGACGTGTCTCAAACACTTGCCTCTCCATCTCCACCTTTCCCTCTTTCTCCCTGTCATTCAGCACCTTGATGTCCTCCTCTAGGTCTTTGATCTGCTGCAGAGCCTCAGCTTTTTCAGCCATAAGTTTACTCAGTTCAAAGGTCAGACTCTCCTGACTGTATTTCACATCCTTCAGTGTTCAGTGGAGAGAAAAAAAAACAGGCTATAGACAGTAGATTTTTAATCAGACAGCTATCGATGTAATTCAGAACAGTTTTGAAGTAAAAAAGAAGATGGCTACCCCGAGAACTCTGGTGGCATGACCTGCCTGTACCTTGTGTTTTCCCTCTATCTTCCTCAGCGTGTCACAGTTTTGTCTCAAGTTGTCTCTGAGCTCCAGGATCTCCTCCCTCATCGCGTCTCGCTCATGCTCCCACTCCACCTTTGCTTTTTCGATGTTGTCTTTCTCGATTTCCGTCTCCCTTTTCATCATGTCCAGAGCCTGCTGCATATCTGCCTGCTTTTTTAAGCATTCCTCCAGACGACTCTGTTCACAGCAAAGGGAGAGAAGATTGTATTATTTATTGTTTGCATCAAGATTTTCTTTTATTATCTTAACATGAAGTGGATAAATCGTCATGTCAGTGGTTCTGTCTGATTGATTTATATTACACAGTAGTAACACTAAAGGGCCTTGTGATTGACGAGTGTTTGCTTTGTTGAAGCGCAATTGCAGAAGAGAATTTTGTCTATTTTTTGTTACATGATTTTACTGAATGTCCCAACTTGAATGTACTTGAAGAACAATATGGTCCTAAGGGATTGTAATACCTAGTCCCATCTTTGTACTGTACTGAAGGGCTAAGTAGCTTATCAGGAGCACTTTAGTGAGGCCCAGAAGTTTTGGATTCCCACCTGCAGCAGCTGAGCTCTGGGGATGACGAGCAGGAGCTCCTCCTCCTCCCCGTCCTCCTCATCTCGCTCCTCTTTCAGAGTCTCCAGCTCCTCCAGTGGCTTCGGTGCACAGAAAGTGAAGGGACGACTCCGAGCGCACACCTCTCCCGTCTTGTCCACATATACAAACTCATACTCCACAGTGCTGGGGCGAGGCAGGTAGAACGCTGTATCAAGCAGACGTTCATATTTTAGATATTACCTCAAAGAATATATCTAAAATGTGATTTTTAGTGATACAGAAGAAGAAAGATGTAGAAGAAAATGTAAACAGAGGAGTACAACAAGTTAAACTAAGTGTTGAACTTGCTGAGTAGCAACTTAACAACAGCTGTAGTGATGCGGCAGTGGATCTGTCTGTAACCTGTGATACCACTGTTGGAAGGAAGTATTCTGATCATTTACTTAAGTAAAAGTTACTCTGTCACAAAGTAGAAATACTGCTAGAAGTAAAAGTTGAGAATTCTAAATTTTACTTTGGTAAATGTACAAAGTATTATCATCAAAATATACTTAAACTGCAAAAGTAAAATAATAATAGAATAATGGATATTATATGATTGGACAATTATTGTTGATGCATTCATTTGTACTTTATCTACTGCTGGGTAGCGTTTGAAATTTCCATCAGGGATCACTCAAGTGTTACCTTATCCTAATCTATAATAATACTTCTAAATACTTCTAATAATACTTACCTTAATTAAAGGGGTGTGTGTGGGGGGTAGAAGCACAAAGTAGCAGAAGTACTCAAGTAAAGTATAAGTTATTCAGAATTACAGTACAGTACTTAGATATAAATGCAGTTGGAGTCACTTTCCACCGCTGCAACAGAGCACACCTCTGACCTCACATGAGCATCAGCCATGCCAGGTACACTAAGAATATTGGGAAGGTGTACTGAATTATAAACTGTCATCTTCTTTCATGTGTTTCTTACCCTGGAAATGTACACAGGAGTTGACACCATTGCCCTCTGTGTAACCTTCAGGAACAAGAGCCCATGTGTATGTGTGATACTGTTTCACTGAAGTCCAGCCCACCTGCGGCATGGCAACAAGCACAATTTTAAACCACACTTCTTTTGCTAAAACAATGTTGTTTTTCTGTTTTCATGCCGGAGAATGCTGCCAAAGTGGGTGCCTCTACCTCAAAAATCCCTATCCAGTCACTGCTGCTCCACTGATGGTCAGGAGTCAGACTGTAGTGGCACTCCACTCTGGTTTGGGGGAAGTACAGTTGCCCCACATTTCGAAACACCACTGTGGGCTGTTTATCCATGGTAATAGGAAGCTGCGCTGTTCAGGAAGAAAACATACATGGATCCAGTGAAATGTGCTCCAGTTTCAGTCTGGACGAGAACAGCTGATGAAAGTGAATATGGGGGAGTCGGTTTGGGAACGCAGCTCGGTCATAACACCAGTTGCCTATGGCCTCACAATGTCTTTATAAACAACGAGCTCATATACCTGCTGAGCACTGAGGCTATACTGTGTTATCTACCATAAAATAGAGATAATAAGAGGAATGTCTGCAACTCTGAACACTACTGCATTGTGAGGATCCATCTTTCTTTCAATTATTTCAACAATAGAAATGATCAATCTACACACAGTTTTTAGAATTAGTTATTGGTCATAAGAGATGGTCCTTTTCCAACAAATAACTCTGCTTTATATTCTAATAGTGTAAGAAAAGAAATCCCCATGTCTCATTTTTCATTGCTATAAACCACAAAACTGTTGTCATACCTGCATTAATACATATCTAGTTAACACAAATGAAAGGAAATTTTGAATATATCTAATATTGCAATAATTGCTCTTAAATGAGTGCCCTTATAGTGATAGTTGTATGTTCAAACTGAAAAGGTTACTGAACGTCTTGTTAATGTTTTCTTACCTTATTATCTGCTGAGAATTGAATGTGGTGTTGTTTCTGCTACCTCATGCAGGATAGAGCTGTGCATCAGTAGATAGTGATGAGCAGTCCTGTCAGGTGCAAGAGTTTCACAACATCTCTCTGACCCATGTGGACCACCCCCCAACCCCCCCCAAAAAAATATTAGAGCTTAGTGACTCATGGGAGATGCAGTCCATGAGCACACAGCTCAGCAGAAGGCAAAGTCGTGCTGCAGACTCCAACTACCATCACAGGTTAGAGGACACAAGATCTCCTGCTGGTACTTACTGCTCACTGCAGTTCTCAGTAGTGGTGGTGGAGGGGTGAGGAGAGGAGGGGGCACTGTGCTTTAGGCTAAACATTTCTCTTAATAACAACTTGAGTGAAACCATGGCCCTGAAGTCAGAGTGAGGCACAAAAACAGCAGAATCGGCAGTATAAACAAAAGACCTCCAGAGAAAGATGCAAACTCATCTCCTGAACGTATGATTCACTTTTGATGTGACATTTCCTGTGTCTGATTCTGAAAATACTGAGGAAGAGACAAGCTTCATGGGATTTCATTTTGTGCTAAACTCATCCAACATTTCCATGTTTCAGTCATTTGGATACAAACACATAGAAATAGAACTAATAAAACTATAACTAAAATTTTAACCATAAATATAAGAATTTCAGTTTTATTCTCAAACTGATTGCGTAAGAATCATCGTCCCACTTATGAACACTGGATGGCAGCGTAGTTTTAAGTGCAAACCCACTCCTGAAGATAATCATGGCAGACAGTTTGACAACTTGACATTTACATTAGTGTGTTAAAAATGAGGATGAATGCAGCTTTTATAGGTTATCCTGAGGCCAAGCATAAAAGCTTTTATATTTATTCATACTTGCGCATAGCAGTTTATTGTTTATGTTTACCATGTCGAGCTGTAGTGCTTATTTTAAACTGTGTGTATATCTATTTTTGTGTGAACATTGAGAGCGTCGTAAAGATCGGGATCAAATCCCTTACATGTGTTCACATAGCTGGCTAATAAAGCTGATTCTGATTTTGAAGCAGAGGACACAACATCTGTTACGTTATGACAGGTGGTGAAGTTTTGTTATTTCAGAATAAATTACTTGCTCTCACATCTTCTGCCCCATAAACTGTGCTGAGTGACACATGAACCCCCATGTGACCTCTGCCTCTCTCAGTGGGAAAAGTGGGAAATTCAGGAGGCAGCAACCAGGCAGATAGTTTTTTTCACTGCAGACATTTTGACTACTCATAGTGGGAGATGTCAAGTCAGCCTTAGTTGTGAGCAAGCCTTCAAGTACCAGAGGAAGAAAACTGTTTCATATTTAAATATCCAGTCTTTATTGAAGCAGGAAGCTTATAGATAAAAAACAATGCATAAACAATAAAATACATAATCAAAATACATGACAACCAAAAAAATAAAAAAGAATACAAAAGAACAGTCATGTCTAGTATTCAGGCTTGAATACTTACAGCTGTATTTCTTACAGAACATTTTTTGTCATATCAAAATATTTCTAAACTTTTCCACCAGTCAAAAGCTACAGCAGGTTTGTTATGTCTGTACCTGAGGACAGCAGCTTTATATCTGCTTTTCTGGAACCTTGTTGATATAATACAGCAAAGTTATATAGTGTTCAGTTTGGTAAATGAATACCTTTTGCAGGTAAATTAAAACGTCTAATCAGTCCATTTACAATTCTGCATTATGGAGTTTTATTTTCTATAAGTCATTGTATGTCCCAATATGCATCATCATAAGCAAACACACATTGAGACACGCTGTAATGTCGATCGAAGGCTGAATTTAAAGTTCACACACAGTCATCTTAAGTAGGCCTTTCCCCCAAAACTATAGTCTTAAAAAGTTCACAAAAACCCTGAGCTTATATTTTGAATTAAAATGCACATATATATTCAAAGCACTTTACACTTACATTAGTGTAGTTTTTTTTTTTTTTTTTACAACAAATGGTGCACAGCCTAGTGCCATGCTCTGGATGCACTGATCTGTACAGAAAGCTCATCTTCAGAATGGACAGACAGACAGACAGATTTTTACAGGAATGAAAATGTGTAGCTGAGGAACAGAAGAGTTTAGAGTATTAGAGATAAAGGAGGCGAAGGCATTAGTGTTTTCTCAAACACACAGACCAAGCATGAGGAGAAGTGTGATCCTGTACAACAAACTATTGATGAAATCACACATACGGCAAATCTCTCAATGGAAAACCTCACATGCTGCTACTGATCAGGCCAGAGGAGGCTGACCAGCTCTCGTGTTGTTCAGCAGCGCCATGACGCCCAGTTCTATCAGCTTGGCTTCGGCTACGGCCTCCCAGCCCTTATTGGCTAGTGGGTTCCTTGGCGACGGATGCATGATGCCCTCAACTCGCACCTGGACACCTGCTGCTGACAGAGCTCGCCGCGCCCGCTGCTCCGCCACCCGCCCGACCCCGATCACCATGGAGACGCACAGAGCCTGCACCACCTGGCAGAGCGCAGTGTCACACAGGGCCAAGAGCCTCTCCCGCTCACCTGCAGGCAGCTCAGGGGGGGTTAAATTCTTCCCAGTGGCGTTCATGAAAATGAGTGGACACAGGTTGTGCACAAAGCAGTGCCGGAAGAACAGCGACGGTTCACCGCACAACCTCCTGAAGAAGCCCCAGAAACGTGCGCCGCTCACTTCACTCTGAGTGCAGGCGAGTCCCGTGATCCTCCGCTTCGGGTGCTCGTCAGGTGGATGGCCGACCTCCCCTGTGATCCTCAGCCAATCGACCACCGACCTCACCTCACCAAAGGGGACCTGGGCAAAGAAAAGAAGATCGTTCCAGTTTATTTAGACACATTAGAGACACACACACAGCATTTAGAGTCGCTGCAGTAAAGCAAAATCACACAGGTTTAACCAAGTGACCAGCATGCCATGACCTCCTCCTCAGTGGAGTGATGCAGTTAATCACACCACAAACCACGTCACAGTGGAAATGGGGGGTGATTCAGCCATGATTTTTAAAAACATAATCAAAGTAACATCGATGACATTTGGCTTCATGATGTGTTGACGGATGACAGAGAACAAAGGTTGTTGATTGCTGGTTGCTGACAGGTCAGCTGACGCTCACAGCTCGCTTGACTTCCGCATTCGCAGCCAATCAGTGCGTAAAGACCGTCCGTGCGTAATCTGCGCGTAACTCCTGAGGCGTTACACATATTAAATATAACATCATGTACGTGTGTGTAGGTGCTGCCCTCACCCCGGTCTGCGCCATGCCGAAGGGGCCTGGGTTCATCCCCAGAAACAGGACCTTCTGCCCTTCCCGGCAGTACGTCTCCACGTAGCAGCGGTGTGTCTCCCAGGCGTACTCCAGCGGGTTGTAGACGTACCGGACGGGCTCTCCGAAGGTGAGCCGGCCGAGGTGGACGTTCAGCTCCAGCTCGGCCTGCAGGAATCTGGAGGAGGGGGTCGTGGCGAGATGTCGCTGAGGCTCCTCCGCATCTCCAGAGCCGAGCTCCCTCTCTGCGGAGCCACTTCCGGCCGACATGTCGCGCTGCTGCTCTGACGGCTCGTCTGTGGTTTGGGCCCTGAAGGCACCTTCTGCATTAGGTTTTTAGCGGTCCTGATGTTTAAGAAACATGCACAATTTCCTCCAGGTCCACTGTTTTCTTCCTCTGCTGCTGCTTCCTGTCTGCAGTCCAACCTGCTGCTGCTGCCCTCTACAGACACACTGGAGTCACTGCAGAGAGGAGCTGCAGGCGCGGAGAGCTCTGTGAGGGGGTGTTCAAGTGTCAGGGACCAGCAAAGAAAAAGGGGAAATCCTCCTCGTTTTTTATTTATTTTATTTTATTTATTTTTTATTTTTTGCCCCAGTCACACCTGAGCACACACCAACAGCCTGCCTGGTGTAACATAAAAAAGGGTCACTTGGCCCTCACAGTAGATCTGCAGAGAGTATTGTGTGTGTGTGTGTGTGTGTGTGTGTGTGTGTGTGTGTATTCTGTTGGCTGGCTGGGACACACAGTATGTGTGAGTGCTAATTAAGTGCTGAGCAGTCATTCTGAAAATAGTGTTTCAATGACCAAACTAAATGTGTATTAAATAACATTTAAACTAAACTAAAACTCATTTTGCCACCATGACAGTCAAAAGGTTTGAAGCCTTATGTGGTAACTATGAGTTCCTCAGAGGAAAAAGTTTTTCACATTCAATTTCTTATTTTAAGGTAAAAAATCTGAAACCAAAACCAGTCCCTCTACTGGCATGTGGACAGGATCCATTTGGTGTAGATAATGAGACAAACCAATGATCATTTCACTCAATGCGAGGTTTGGTACCACACAGATTATTTGAAAATCCAATGTTTTTTATCTAAAAGCCAGCACATCTCGTTCTTAATGTGTCATTATGGAGTAAAAAGGGACAACGGTGGATGCTCAATAACTCAGCCTGCACACATCTTGTTGTCGTTTGTAATTATAGAGTGAAAAAGGAGGGAGCACCCAAAGTCCCAAAAGATGGAAAGAATGTTGAATGTACACCAGATATCATCTTGTTCAAACACATATAGATCTAATGTACACAAGATAGATCTAACATCTTGTGGGAACAGCTGATTACTGCACATAAAATATTATCTTGTGTGTACAAGATAAAACTTTGTTCACACAAGTAAATGTTTTGTTTTCACAGGATAAAAAAATCTTCTCTGCACTTCCCAAACTTTATGTCTGAGGTTTCCAGCATCCCCTGAACTTTATACTGACTACTGTTCTGGCTAAGTGCCCCCACAACATTTATCAAAAGTATTCTCTCCATCAAGGAAAACATTATGGATCTAATTTCAGTCTAGTTCACTCAGTTGTTTGCCTGTCAAACTATTCAAGAAAAAGACAAACATACCAAAAGGAAAGTATTCCCACTATCTGCAGTGTTACATGTTTGTCCAAATACTCTTCCTCTTTTTCAAAGAATAGGCTGGCTAACTAACAAAATAAATGGCCGAGTGAAATTTATATCCTGTTTTAAAAAAAAAAAAACTTAAACTGATGCAGGGCTGCACAGGTCTTAAGCAACAAATCACAAAAAACTGCAAAATGCACTTTAAAGCCTGCATACCCTTTGTATTTCTTCTCTGAGATCTACAGCTTTAATTGTGTCATGGGAATGTCTGTATATTTATTTATGGCCACCATAACCTGTTGGGGGCCAAAACGTGCAGTCAGGCCCTCATTTATGTAAGTTTGTGGTCATTTTATGATACACAAATTTATCTAGGAATATGTTTCATGTGACAAAAATAAAAACAAAAACACTGAAATATATACACAGCCACAAACTTACCTAATAATGCAGGACCCACCTTAGTTGATATTTGATCTTGAGGTGCCAATTCCCTGGCAAAATTATCAATAATCACTTATCAAAGATGTGAATCTATCAGTCTGGGGATATTGAACTGAACTGAATGTGAAAGTTTTATATCCTCAGATAAGGTCTTTGGTGCAAGTCCTAACATCCTGGACTGTGGGTGGTTATCATTCATGTGATGATTCTGATACTGGAGGAAATTATACAATTAATCCATCAAACAGATAATCTTCTGAAATCTGAGTTGGCATTAAAGTAAAAACAATGCATGAGAAGTCCTTTTTTTTTTTCTTTTTAAATACATTGTACATATGCATGTATTGACAAACATTGAGCAGGGTTTCTTATGTTGGTTGAGGCAGGATTTTAAAACATAGTTCTGCCATCTTTACATCCCTTTGGTTAATTGTGAAATGAAAAACATCGAAATGAAGTCAACACAGCCAGTAAGAGTACAAAAAAGTCCTTTACAAATTCTTTTATTTCAGCATAATAGTAAGAAGCCTCTCCTCTGATTTTCATATACTTGAAAACTAATTGGATCACAAGGGTACATATTAGTTAGCCCATTTTACAATAATCATTGTAACATTTTTTTAGGAAGTTATTCTTATGCACTCATTTTCCTACACAAAATAATCAATATCAAGATCCTATCTTAACTGAGGACCGTAACTCTGCATGCAAGACTAATAAAGAAAACAACTAATCTGTGATAGCTACTGTTATGCTGTTGTTCATCTAATACCATTATCAATATAATTTACTACAAATACCAGGGACTTCGTATAAGAAAGAAAACATTTTCTTGTGGTACTACTGCCTCTAATGTCAAAATTACCGAACATACTGGGCTCTCAACTGTACTGATCCAAATTGTTCTGTCCACCTTCTGTGTCAAGTTGAGGAGAAATAGGCTTTGTCTAAAACCTAAAATCTAGTACAGTTTGAAGGAAAAAATATCCATCTCTCTTTTTTGTCTTTTTTCCTTTCACTCCAGTGTTTACAATTTCATCAGAATAAAAAAAGGTCCTTGAAAACAATCATCAAAATGCGATGAGAAAATTCTCAGACAAATAAAGATCCGTCTGAAAAATTAAACCTCAATCTTATAAACAAATGATCTGAGACTCAAGGATTCTATTGCATTTTAACAATGAGATTGATAATACTAAAAACAATAAATGACAAAAAGGTATTAACAAGTGACGTCAACCATATACTGTATTGCCCTTTAGCCGTTTCACAATGTGCTTGTATCCCTTCCACAGATTCGGAATAGTGTTTCCAGAGCAAATGGATGCATTTCTCAAACTTGGCCCCTTCGCTGCCACTGGGTTTCACTTGTCTATCCAAATCGCCTAAACCCGAATCCCGCCTCTGTACACCCTTTAACCGTAACACGACTTTGCCTTGATATTGACGGACCATTTAAAAAGGAAATCTTTCCAAATAATACTTTTGGTAAGAAAAATCACTTAACGCAAACATCTGTTCATCCTACAAATCAAGAAGCCAGGTAATACAACTCAACCATTCCTTCTCTACATCTAAAGCTTATCAGGACTTTTAAATTGAAAAACAAACAAAAAAAAAACTCCTCCCTACTTAAGTGTGATCCAAACATTTCAGTCATCTGTCACTCGCTGCGGCATCGATGACTGGTCGTGATGTCTCGATATGTACATGTCATGTTCAGCCTGCCAGATTAATCCTCCCACCCGGTGCTGACATTTCTGGGGTTTAACACTACAGCCAGCACCATCTCACCGTTCAGTCACAGAAAAGGATCAAGTTTGAGAAATTTTTCTTTTTTCCAAACAGGCAGCAAAGCGGCCCTTGGCTGACCGGCTCTCTGCTGCCTGACCGCCAAAAGACTTCCACACAGTACGATCAAAGTTCATCATAGGTAAAAGAAATCGTTCATTACAATATCATTTAGTACTACAATGATTATTTGTGTATCTGCACTTACTTAAGGCTAAACCCAATGACATGACAGACATCCATAATTACACACCAACCACATAATATTTGGATAAAAAGGCAATCGTTAGTGTGTAGTAGAGTCAAGCAGGTGTTGATTCAGCTTTGGTCATCAACCGGCTGAAGCACTGCAGTGGGGAACAATTTAGCACTACCCAGTTCTCACAAGGACCGTCAAACTCCCTGCGGTGGGGACTCCTTAAGGGAGTGTTGCAGACTGTGTTGCACTGTAATCAGTAACAATGACCCAAAATATTTATCATAATCAAAAGACAAACTCTCTCGTCAGGAGGACACGTTAGTCTGTTTTTAGCGCCACTGAAGCCGTCAACATTCTGTAACCATGACGGCTTTAGGATAAAAAAAAAAAAATGAAAACATACCATATGATGAAAGGCTGTCTTAGTAAATACATCTGATTCACGATAATAAACAGTTGAGAAAAAAGACAAATGAAAAAAAAAAGAAAAAAAAGAAAACACACTAAGGCCACAAGATTTTGTATACCCCCGTTAATCTCACAATGTGAGAATCTGTACAAACAACATAATGGGACTTTAAGTGGCCTACCTGCACTATTTTAGACCAGGATGTTTGGACAGAGCAATGTTTTTCTGCAAAGTACTGGAGATCTCTGTATATATACTGTATATATATACAGACACACACACACATACACACACTGAAGGAACAACAGCGTGACCCTCGGTAAGTGTGGGAGGACGCCTTGCTAAGGGTGCCATCCTGTGCCATTTCCTGAGTCATCAGCGTGTCTCACAGGACAGACACACAGGTGATGCTCCTGTGACTCGACTCTTCGTGTCCGACACAGAGCTGCAGGTTGCCCTCTCAACATCCACTTTTTGGAAGTCCTGGTTTACAGTTATGAAGCACTGTTTGATATTAACTTTTTTTTTTTTTTTTTTTTAATAAAAACACTCACAAAAGTTACTCAGGATTTCACTGAAATGGCAGCAATGGACTGGATTTGGACAGCTTTCTAATTTTCTTTTGGCCCATTTATGCATAAAAACAAAGAAAAATCATCACTTAAGTCCCATAGCGAAATAATAATAAACATTTTCAATTATTTACACAAAGTAATCATTGAAACTGTACCTCCTCTGTACTGATAGACAGGGAAATCCTGTTTGAATCATATTTAGACCAGATAGTGCTTCCACTGAAATGTCTTAATGCTTAACGGTAGGTTAGCTGTAATGAGAAGCATCATCTGGTCTACGTAAGATGCCAACAGAGTGGTTTCTGCTTTACCAGAGAGGAAAGTGCAGTTTATAAATTTTGACCTAAGTGACAATCCTTTTGAGTCAAAATGGGCCACAGAAGGAAACATTAGAAAGAAGTTCAAACACGTTTCCACACCACTTCATCCCATTTTGTTGCTAACACATCAGGATAAACAATACCCACTGCCCTTCCCGAGTACCACCAAATGCAGATATATTTTGAAACAACAATAAAAACATCTTTTTTCTTTTTTTTGCAAAAAATCAAATAGATTAAGTACAAAACAGGACCACTGTTCATCACAGAAAAGTCTCGTCTTTAAAAAAAAAAAAAAAAACGGGGAGAAAAGGAAACACAGTAAAAAGTCAACAAAAAAAAAAAAAAGAAAAAAAAAAACACAAATGTCCCTCTGTCATTAGTAATCCCAAGACTGGAGCTGCAAGATCAGTCTGTGCTGGAGTGTGGCTTCACTCCGCACAGGGCTGAGAAGTAGAAACCCTGTGGCTTGTCCCGTCTCCGGCTGTGTTGTGGATGTGGGGAAGGTGGAATGTCAGACCGCCAGCCGGCCTGGAGGGGGATGCAGGGGACTCCAGGTCGGGGGTGCGGGCGGGGGTTCCTGTGGGTACGGGCGAGGTTCGCAGCATGGCTGGTTCTCTACTTTGGCTACGCCGCGACCCTGGCACAACCGCCGATGCCGCAAAAGCCGGTCTGTCCGTGAAAAGTTCTTCCAAAAAAAAAAAAAAAAAAGAAAAATAATTATTTATGTAAAACTATTACTATTTAGAAAATAACTAATGTAAATGTGGAAATAAATGTTACAAAGACCAGGTAAAAACAACACAAGTCTGTTTTAAAACATCATGTAATTCATTTTCATGTTGTACATTTTGAATTTACAGTGGTACGTACCTGCTGGCATCCGTTCACACTGGTAAGGCTTCTCCCCACTATGGACACGCTTGTGTCTCTCGAGGTGGTAGCGCTGGATAAACCTCATATCACACATGTCACAAGCAAATGGCTTCTCTCCTAAAAGAGCACACAAATACACAGTCAATGCATCAATTTTAGCGTCTCGTTCCAACAAAGTGCGTGCAATTTTTCACTCACTAATCTTTATTTGTACACTATATTTCCAACACTTACAAAAAGTTGGAAAAAAAACCTGCCCTATAAGTACAGTTCAACAGTGTAGTTTCAACATCTGAACATTGATTCTAAAAAGGCCTCGTCATCAACTCATTATGTGTAGATCAGAGTGGAATTTCTTGTTTTCGTGGCCCAGATCTACTCAACATAGTGGCCCCCAAGTGGGGGAAAGTTATTTTTGAGGCTGGTTCAACATCCCATCAAATGACTTGACAATCCAAACTCGAGTTTGTTGTGACCCCGTTGTGCTGCAAGCGCCAGAGCCTCTCTCAGCAATAAGGGTACGGTAAAGGAACGCATACCCGTATGAGTGAGGCTGTGTCTCTCCAGGTGGTTACGCTGAATAAACCTCATGTCACACATGGAACAAGCATACGGCTTCACCCCTACACACACAGAGCAATATATTAGCCCTACCACTCACAAGTACAAGACATAACAACGTTCTAGCTGAAGCTAGCACTAGGACTAAAATAGTGGCACAGATCAAGATTTCTCAGTATGTAAATGTGCATTTCCTTATTTTCTTTAGAAAATATGTTGAAATGTTCAGACATGCATCAACATTAAATTGTAAAGTTACATTTTAACAATGTACAGCTAAACATGTCTGATTTCAAAGCAAAAGGAAAAAACAAACAAGAAACAAACAAAAAAAAAAAGATCTGTCATATGTGGTGTGTGAGATTAACATTTAATTACTATATGTTTTGTCTGAATAAACATCCACATTTATCAGCAACAGAAAGACTATTTTAGCATCTTCTCACCTTTTATCTACTATGTCTGTATTTACACCACAAAGATACTAACAAGTAATTAATGAAACATTTTTGAACATATTATTAATTGAGTTTGAATTTGAGCCTGTTATTACTGAATATTATTCAAACAACACGTGATTTTTTTAAGGTAACACTGCAAAACTTTAATACTTGATTAAATGCCACAGTCAAATCGAATGCTAAGATAAGTGCCGAATGAGGGTTGTCATGGTAACATTAGGTATTGTTTGGGAGTTCTGTGTTGACACACTAGTCCTTTTAGACTAATTTGAAAGTAACACAACAACACACAGACTGTTTTTGTAATGTTGGCTGTAAACAAGCCGTTTGCATTTAAAATTTAGAGAAACTGTCAGTTTTAGGTTTGTGCTTTTCAGTTATGCTTCTTGTCGTCTTACCTGTAAGAATCCCACATTTATCTGACAAATGACGGCATGTACCTAAACATGTTGGAAAGGCCAGTTTTGGATTTCAATATAGTTTTGATTCTATCCTTACTTTCTAACTAAAAATTGTAAAAATGACTTAGAACCAAATTTCACAAGTTTGAGTCTGAATTGTTAACATTAAACTTTAGCTAAAAGGCAACATACTCAATAGTGTACACACCCCATTATAGTTTTTGAATTGCCCTCCAGTATTATTGGTATATAAAGTAAAATATATCTGAAAAGGCTGTTGGATAAAAAAGAAAATCTATGTATATATGAAAAACTGATTATTGGCCTTTGGGATTCCTACCAACATCATATGGATCAAGACAGAACTAAAAGTTAGGTCCTGCATCATTCATTTCTAGTATCACTATTTGCGAGGGAAGAAATACCAGCTACTGCTAATAACTTTTTAGTTAGCAGGAAAGGGCAGTGTTAGGTGGCCTTTTAACTAGTTAAAACCAGATTGTATTTAAAGTATCTTTTGTAAATACATCAGATTATATTTAAATACCAGGTTTAAATGGGGTAACAGTATTGCAAGTAGTTTGTTAGCCAGGTATTAGCTTAACCAGGAGTGTGTAACACACAAGAGGTTTACATCTACCAACAATTCTGGAGGGCAATATTAATTTTTGATTGTGATTATTTTGTATAAGATCTTCACCTAGTTTCAAGTAAAGATTACAGAAATGTGAGATGAAGAGTAAATACTAGTCGTCTAACTAACCTGAGCACCAACAAAAAAACACATGTGCTAACCACTACTGATTATTGTAAGCCCACAGAAGTACAGAAGTACCCTCATTTTAACACAATAAAGAGTAAATGGTGATCTATATAATGTGAGAAGGGCAGGTGCACGGACCCATACCCGTATGAGTGAGGCTGTGTCTCGCCAGGTGGTAACGCTGAACAAACCTCATGTCACACATGGTACAAGCAAAAGGTTTCACACCTAAACGCAGAGCATCAATAAATTATTTTCAGGACTTTTAATGTCTGTGTCACAATCCATCAAATCACTAATCTTTAAACATCTGTTTACAATTGATGGGTTGTTAACCACTTTTTACTTGCTATGTGAATTTTTCCCCCCTTAAAAAGGATTTTTCTCCAAATCCAATTAAAAATACATCAAAACTGTTTTGATCAAAATTTCAGATCCACAACTAAACACATCACATGAGCTGATGATGTCACAGTCCTGCATTCAGTTAAATGTAAACATCTAGATTTAATGCTGGACTTACACAAATAATGCAGAATATCCTTGACCAAGACAAATGTTAAGACTAGTTACTTTTATAGACTTATGATAATAATACTGCCTCAGACAGCTGGCTCTGTGTCTAACATAACGTAATTGCAGTCTGATCTCAGTGACATGGGTAAGGTGGGCGGACGCATACCCATATGAGTGAGGCTGTGTCTTGCCAGGTGGTAGCGCTGAAAAAACCTCTTGTCACACATGGTGCAAGCATAAGGTTTCACACCTAAACGCAAAGTAGCAATATTATATTACTTTACCTCAATTTCCATTCTTTACAAAGAAAGGCCTAAGCATATTGGTTATTAACCACACATTTGCCAATTCATGCAAAAACAAGGAGATATGTGTTTCCTTCATGTAACACTTAGTTACCAGCAAACCAAAATATACATCTGATCATCTTAGTTGTATCACTGATCAAAGTAATCAGCCCTCCTTATTATTATTTATATTATTTTAAAAGCATAGGATGAAGCCAAAGGTGTGAGTACTGCTGTTTTTTTAAAGCTGCATTTCCATTAAACGGGTGCTAAATGTATACAGGACATCAATTATTATTATTATTATTGTAAGTAAAGTGTCCCTAACCTATTTGGAATAAAGGAATACAGGAATTTAACAGAAAAACTTTTCTTGAACGTTTTACCCACAGCTACTTATCTTGAAAATATGACATCTGTGTAGAAACTGTTTAAGTTGCATATGTTGAATAAAGACTATGTGATGATGACCTATAACATGTGAAGGGCAGGTGCACTGACGCATACCCGTATGAGTGAGGCTGTGTCTCGCCAGGTGGTAACGCTGAACAAACCTCATGTCACACATGGTACAAGCAAAAGGTTTCACACCTAAACGCAGAGCATTATGGTATTATTTTCACACTTTTCTGTGTTTACAATCCATCAATAAGCAATATACGAACAAATATGTATCCAGAATTGATGGGTTGTTAACCACTTATTTCAATCGTTTGGAAATTTTCTTTTTAAGAAATTAATTCTTGTTTTTAATGGTTGGTTTTTTTTTTTGCTCAAAAATCCAATAAACAATACATCAGACTGTGTGACCCAATTCTCAAATCCACAACTTAACACATCACATGAGCTGATGATGTTGCAGTCCTGCATTTCTTTACACAAGAAGACTTGTTTTAATGTTGCACTTACACACATAATGTAGGGTAGGCTTGATCTAGAAATCACTCTGCTGATCCAGTTTAAGACAGAACTGATAACTACCTTGAGATGGCTGGCTCTGTGTCTAACATAATGTAATTACAGTCTGAGCTCAGTGACATGGGTAAGGTGGGCGGACGCATACCCATATGAGTGAGGCTGTGTCTCGCCAGGTGGTAGCGCTGAAAAAACCTCTTGTCACACATGGTGCAAGCATAAGGTTTCACACCTAAATGCAAAGTAGCAATATTATATTACTTTGCCTCACTTTCAATTCTGTAATTTAGGAATTAAACTCTACGCTATTGGTTATTAACCACACATTTGCCAATTCATGCAAAAACACCATAATTTATCCATTTTGTAGTGTTGTAGTTACCAACAAACAAAAAGAAAATCAATAAACATAAACATTATTTTAAGTCAATCTGCTCAGCTGATAATGGATAACACCAACAGAGTATGTAACCTTGTTAAAACTTAATATTGACATTTCCCTCATATGTAATAGGCATATGTCTGAAGTGAACTACCAAAATTCAATGTGCACACTGATTTCTAACGCTGAATGTCATGGGCACGGTGCACGGACCCATACCCGTATGAGTGAGGCTGTGTCTTGCCAGGTGGTAACGTTGAAAAAACTTCATGTCACACATGGTGCAAGCATAAGGTTTCACACCTAAACGCAGAGCATCAACAGGATTATTCTGTGTCTCTGCCACCAAGAGAAAACAAATAAATCCTTAATTGTATTTTGTAACTTAACAGTATCATTCTGGACTAAATTGATATCGGTGGTTAATAACCAATGTCATACCCTAAAATTACTTACAAGGGTACAATATGATTAATAAGATGTTTGTTTGATATTACAAAATTCCCAGAGAGGATCTAAAACCCACTTATACAACACATGAGATGATGATGTCATCTATTACACTTGAATAACTTGTGTATAAATACAGATATTTAAGACTAGATCAAGCACACACATGTTGTAGCATCCTAATCTTGTGACTGGGTTAAGATTGGCAGACGCATACCCATATGAGTGAGGCTGTGTCTCGCCAGGTGGTAGCGCTGAAAAAACCTCTTGTCACACATGGTGCAAGCGTACGGCTTCACCCCTATACACACAAAGTACCAGCTTTAGCATAACACAGTCAACTGCCAAAAATGATCAACAATAAACTTTACTAATTCCTTAGTAAAGTTTGGTTACACTCATCAGCGCTTTTTACACTGGAAATTCCAGCATGCTTAAAAATCTGCTTTTCCAATTGGAAATTATATTTTCAAATCTAATTTAAAGTCAAACTGAAAAAAAAGCTAAAACATCTTATGCCAAGTTTCAATTAGAAAAAATGTTGGATAACAAAAATATCCTATGTAGAAAGCAAAATTAACTTATTACCAAAACTAAAAACCTACCAAATGACCGGACCAGTTAATTAGGATGAAACCAAAATCTCAATGGGCACATTCCAACTAGGGCAATAGAGAGTTTTTCACACTATGGGCCAATAGGTGTAATTTAAAAATACTGAGCACAGATTTCTGAAGTGGATTTGTTAACATAAACACTTAAATTTTCGGAACGCTGATCGCAGAGGTTAGACAATTTTAGGCAGTTGGTAAACAACTATGAACAACACATTAAGATTGGACATTTTGCAGAGCAACTCTTGTGATTTAACATAAAAACACTGGTTTATAGTAACTACTCTGAAAACCATCACAGAGCCTAGCTTATGATTTAAAGAAAAACAAATCATTAACTCTGCTCTCCCTTCAAATGTAAAAACTGTACTGTAAAACCAGACAATAAAGAATATCTTTTCACTCGACCTGTCAAATATAATAGACAATGAAACTTAACTATTCATAACACAGCATTATATGTTATTTTCTTATTTCTTTGAATGTGAAATGACACAATGACTAAAGAATTCACAGTGTGAATTCTAGCCTAAATATAAACTAAATATTAATAATCCCTTCTACATCAACTGAGACCCCACACAGCATTTTTCCACTACAGGAGACCCTCCACCAGGCCACATTACCAACACATACTCCTAAAGAAGAATTTAATCAGCATTTCCACAACTGCTCCAAAATGATCAGAACTACGTCTCAAATCCTCGAGTCGTTTATGATGTAGACTACAGCCAATCTGGTTCCCGTTTTTCCTTTAGTTGTGCAAATGCACAAATCTAGAATTGATGAGTTGTCAACAGTCACACGCCTGCAGGTGCTTCATGGTGCACATCTTCCTTCACCCAGTTCAACCCGTTCTTGTGTTTATACAACTTAATGTGATAATTCATCTTCGATTCATGCTACAAACCACATTTATATACACAATATATTAAAGACTTCAACTTTTTGTTTTCCATGTGTGCACATCCTTTTGGATTCCACACATCTAAAGGCTAAACACTTAACCATTTTAAGCAAAATATCAGAACAACAATATAGAGAGGTATTGGCATTTTTGCTTCATGGTCATCATGTCATTTCATATACAAAGTATGGGTGGACGTATTGTTATGCAGGTGCTTATGAAGCACCTTGCAGATAAAACATAAAACACAAGCACTTGTCAATATAAAGACAGAAAGCAATACAAACTCGAGTTTGAAGCAGCCATGTAAACATTAATGTTGAGCGCATGCATGACCATAGGCAGGGAAAGACAGCATCAGGGTTCAAAAATGAAGGACATACCCGTATGAGTGAGACTGTGTCTCTCCAGTTGGTAACGTTGTATAAACCTCATGTCACACATGGTACAAGCATACGGCTTCACTCCTAAACAGAGCACAAGAACGTTAGATGCATTTCAACACAGTGACAAAGTTCATGAATACCAAGATTTAAAAGACATAGTAAAATGATTTAAGGGTATTTATTTTTGCATGCTTTATTGAAGATGAAATTCTGTTAGAGACATTACACGGAAAAGACTTTAAGAACCTGCAGACATCAAAGGCTCACACGTTGCAGTTTAGATGAGCTTGAGTAATATTCAGTCATCCTGCAAACAAACTGTTGATAGTGGTGAAAAAACCTCAACTCTTTTTTTTTCATCCCATGCTCAAGATGCACCATTTCACTATTTTGTCAGGCCAAACATTTTTATTTGCCTGATAAAATCCTCTTGACATTTCAGATCATTGATGCCTGCAATTAAAAAAAACTTTCAGTGTAATGTGCCTCTCAGGGTATATGTAATGTAAAACTCCACGATACACATGCTATTGTAGCATTACAATTCTATCACAAAACAAGGTAACATAGAGTCACTTTTTCAGTGGACAGATTTCCAACAAAGCCTAAAAATTCTATTAAACATTTTTTTAGAAGGGGAAATTTATTATTACTAACAATGGCATAATTATAGTATTGTATATAGGGGGACTTAAAAATCATGTGAAGCTTGTTTATATGAAAGTTTTAATAGTGAAAGGGGAACAATTAATTCAAGCATACCAGTATGAGTGAGGCTGTGTCTTGCCAAATGGTAACGCTGGAAGAACCTCATGTCACACATGGAGCAAGCGTATGGCTTCACCCCTAAACGCACACAGTACCAAACTTTAGAAAAGTGTTTTCATGAACTATGTACACAAAATATGTCATTTTACATACAGTGGTCAGTGTTATGTCATTGCAAGGTCTCAAGTAGCTTCATGGCCAACTAGTTTTTATAGATACAAGAAATAAAATGTGATGTGTCAACTCTGAAAGCAGTTAGCAAATACAACGAGTACCCCAGAGGAAAAAAAAAAAAACTGACTGCTTAAACTTTAACCTTTCATAATCAAGAATATGGATTCAGCATTACAAATTACAATTTTCTTTGTGTCAAACTACTCTCACAGGTAGGTGATGCCTACACACAAGGGCAAATATCTACAACCCCTGATACTGTCAAGTGAGAGAGATAAGTGAAACTTGTACCCGTATGGGTGAGAGTGTGTCTTGCCAGGTGGTATCTCTGGAAAAATCTCATGTCACACATGGAGCAAGCATATGGCTTCACCCCTGCACACACAGAGCAAAATATTTTGTAAAAACAACACAATGAACTGAACAGGACACACTCACTTCCATTATGTATCCAGACATGCCAAAAACAGTTTTACCAGTATGAAGGAACAATAAATGCATTTTGCTAATATTATCTGTCAATATGTGTGAAGAAGGGAGCACAGTCAAAATGCTTTGCTGAGCTCAAGTTTGGCTTTTTAAAGCCGACATGCATTTCAAAGGCCTTAAAAAACTTCAGACACAAGTCGAAGTGTAATGTACAGGGACTGCAGTAAAGTGGCGATGGAGGTAAGTTGGGAAATGTTGTCTAAAACAGTGCTTTAAGGGTCATGGCAAAAAAAAAAAAAACTAAAAAGGACCATCTCCAGCATACCTTAAGAGTTAATACTGCTACATGCTTATGACAATTTTAACAACCATACCAAAACTAATTATATAAACAAGGGACAGATAAACTTCAGTAAATTGGGTATTTGGGCTTTAATGTAGCAAAGAAGGGAGAAGCCATACCCGTGTGAGTAAGGCTGTGTCTTGCCAAGTGGTAGCGTTGAAAAAATCTCATGTCACACATGGAGCAAGCGTATGGCTTCACCCCTACACACATAAAAAGTACGTAAATATAAGCTAGAAACAGAAAAAATAGTTTCTAACAAATGACCTTCAACTCTTCCCTTAGAATAGCTCTCCTTTTGTGTCCACACATTGTACCACCAGCCTGAGGAACAAATATTTATTTTGCAGTATTATGTATATTGTGACCATGACTGGGTCATTTTAGTCAAAGGAAAATTTATAAAGAATTAGGAGTAAGGGTTTAGTGATTGTGCAGATCAAAGTAGAGCATTCAGCAAGGGAAAAGCTGAAGTTGTATACACTCAGGTGCCCAACCATGTATGCATGTATTTACATCAAAAGCTAAAAATTATGTTTCATACTCTACCATCCTAATACATGTCTGGATACATCTTTATGTTTCTGAAACTGAGAATTTGAAGCTGGTAGTGATTTTATACTCCCTAAATCTTCTATGAATATAAAAGTTAAAGCACTCCTAAAAACACCACGACCCAATGAGGCTTGGGTAAGCAGACGCATACCAGTATGAGTGAGGCTGTGTCTTGCCAGATGGTAACGTTGGAAGAACCTCATGTCACACATGGAGCAAGCGTACGGCTTCACCCCTACGTACACAGAGTATCAACACATTAGCTAGGACGTTCCTTAGCATCAGAGGAAAGCATCATTCAAAGACATTAAATCACTAGGACCTGGCAGACATTACACATTCCAATCAAGCTTCATGCGACGGCATCATTTTTTGCTTCCAATTAGTTAAAGTGTCTTCTGTAGCATTCATTTTCAAATAATCTGGAGTACATCATGAAACAAAAGCAGCAACAGGATATAAGCCAAGCATGTTTTAAACAAGACATAAGTCAGCAGCAAGTCTGCAAAGAGTCGTCTACGACGGTGATCACACTGGCCAGCTGAAGCAGAAACTTCACCACATTTCTCCACCGTGCTCTACTGCAAGTTTCGACTACATTTTTGGCATCGTGGTGAGCATGTTTGTCGTAATTTGCTGCAAGTCAAAATTGACTTAGCGTCTATTCAGCACACATTAATTCAATTTACGGTGGCATGAAAGTGTGTGTGTTGCTCTGAAGTATTACAGGTGTGCTTGTTTTCTAGCACTCCAAAGTGATGCTCCGCCTCAACTTCCACAAGCTTCCAATCTGATCTCCGCCATAAACTTACAGCAGAAGCACCTGTACAAGCAACTGTGCAACTATGTAATAAAAATATTCATTTAAAAAGCCAGACAATTACAGCTAAGACATATGAGCTGCGCAGCCATTTATCTGCCTGTAAAATAAGTGTGGACATCAAAGGACTATTCCCATAATATACCATGGCCTAAGTTAATCAGCGACTGCAATGTGGCTGGATCAGGCAGGAGGGCACTGACACAAACCCACTGTAAAAGTATGAACTTGGCATAATTGATATTTCAATTGCATTTCTTAACTTTCTAGTAAAAATATGTTATACCAGATTTTTTATAGCTGAGTGAGCTAGTCTTCTGAAAAATTTGTCTGCAAAATTACATTAGTTTGTCCTTAATACACTGTGACCAATCATCCCCGTCTCTTTTACTGTGTCTAAGAAAACATTTCATTTCCTTCAAAGCTCTTACCAATGATGGATAATTACATTAATAATACACATTATATCTCAGTTTATACGTGATAGGAAGCACAAATGTGTAGAATGTGCGCTACGACATGTACAGTGTATAATAAGGAACAGCCAGCTTTATCTTTCCAGCTCAACTGGCATGATAAACACCAGTAACGATATCCTGTGTGAAAAAGAAATAAAATAGAAAAATATAAAGCCAGAGTAAAGTTTGTTGAGCAGCAATGGTATAGGAGGGATAGTACACTTTGAGCGGTCCACAGGAACCATTTTAGTCCATGTCACTTGCTTACTACACTCTATCTATTCGTACAGTGCATTACAATAACGGGCCCATTATTGGACGTTTAAAATCGGGCTGTTCAATGTGAGAGGTGTTGATTCAACCATGTTGAAATTCTAGAAACTATTTTTTAAACTATATTTTCAACTGTTGTTGTGTTGGACTGCAAAAAGACATTTCGCTATTATTCAACCTTATTTAATATATCTGTGTTTCATTACATTTCTTTTATTATTGTGGGGTTTACTATTAAAATGTATTATACAGGTATTACCATTTCTCTGATATTTCAGTGTAATACCGGTATTTTTACAAGGCTACATTTACAAATCATAATTAATTGAGATAAAGGGCATCTGGGGAGAAGAGTCTATGTTGAGGTAAAATAATGTTTTATGGTATGAACTCCTATGTCCAAACACAATCCTAGTGTTAAGACCCCTTAATATGGGATAATAAAAAAACCCTTTATGACATTCCCCTCTCAAGCCCCTCTTGAATAGATATATGAATTGAACTCAGTGAGACCACCTGACTGAATAGAGTTTCTTAACTTGAACTGGGTACGGTAAATGGACGCATACCCGTATGAGTGAGTCTGTGTCTCTCCAGGTGGTAACGCTGGAAAAACCTCATGTCACACATGGAACAAGCGTACGGCTTCACCCCTACACACACAGAGCATAAAATTATTAGCTATTCAGTCTATTAAATGAGCGAGAAAGTGGAGGGAAAAAAAAAGAAAACACAAAATTCAGTATGTGGAAAACAGAAAGAACAGATGCAGTGTTGCTACAAAGACCAACTGCTTACTCAAGCCACTGAGATATTGAAATAAAATGATATACATATGTATATATAAACCATGCCAACTGAGTTGGGCAGATCTGGTCAACATTAGTTTACTATTGGTACATTTCTTTTGGTGAATACTGGGGCAGTAGCCACGGACTTGGAAAAACGATGAGGTTGGAGGTCAACTTACCCACAGCATACTTCTTAAACAATGAAAAACAAAGAATTTTGTGTGAAAGGGTGCAATGTAAATATCAACACTTTGCAAATTTTTTAAACTGAAGTCCTCAATTTTCATTTTATATAAACAATTAAGAACATAGTCCTTTGATGTCCATGCAGTTACTTTCACTGACAAAGTAATAATACAAAAAGGATTCAAATTTATAAATACTTCTTGCATGTTTTTTGCAGCCTGTGTGCTTGGAGGCTTTCACATACATACACTGGGGTCCACAAGTTTGAGTCCACTTTCAAGTCCACTATCAAAAAGTGTTGTTTACTGAACTATTCGTTCATTTAGCAATATACTTTTTTTCTCTGTTGTTTCAAGAAATGTATTAGATCCAGGAAGTGCACACAGAAAAGCCACAAAATCCAGACATTCGAATGCAGCACAAGTATTCTTTGTAATGAAGAGTGAGCACTATATCGGTCTTTTCAACAACGACAAAATTAATATGGTTGCCTTTGTGACACTACAATTAAAACATACTTTTGCCTGGTAACATTTTTTGAGGAAAGCAATGTTGTGGAGCCAAGTGGTTCTCTTGAGCAGTAAGAAAGTTTCCCAGCACAAATCTGTTGCTAAACTGAAAGTTTTACAGGAATTGTACAAATCATCCAAACCAAGACATGGCAGACTTAAGGAATGAAGTGGCCAGTGTGATTCGAGAGAGGAGCCTGTTGGATGGTCGAACAGTGTGGGTGGTCAGATGTGGTCTGTTGTGCTTGAGACCACAAACATGTGTGACACAGCATTGCCCAAAAGTGAATTGTGAAGTGTTGTACTGCACAAGGCGTTTACAGAGCATGCAGCAACTGCTAGATGGCATTACACCCAGGATCATTAGCCTGGGTGTAGTTACTCTTTACAGTGACCGCACCCTGTGAAGACCAGTGTGTCAAGCTGACTCTCTGCAGGACTCAACAGCATTTGCATGAACATGATGAATTCAAATGAACAAAGAACCTCCTATTTGAGTCATTAAAACAATTTAGAAAAACAAAACAAGTCAAAAGAATGGGTCAAAAACAGGTGTGGGCCTAACAACATCAACGTATCACAGTTAAACACATGAAGAGAGATATTACAGGCAAATCACAGTTTGAATTTGCGATATGAGTTTATAAGGGCCTCAAGGGAAGCAAATTTCTCCCTCAGCAGGAACCAGAGCTGCGCCCCACTAAACTACTGATGGCAGTCTAAATGTAAGCTATGATTAAGGCAAATAATGGACACCCAAAAACAAAACAAACAAAAATGATTAATGTTTATACAACTGTTTTTAATAGTGGACTCTGGACCATTGGACCGCACTGTATGTGATATTTTTTCCTGGTGTTGGGGGACCAGTTTATAAGACAAATAGTGTGCTTTATTTTTTGGGGTGAACAGATTTTGGGGTGAACAGATTTTGGGGGGGGGGGGGAGGGTGGCTTTGTTGGAAATTACTGTCCACAGACAAAATGAACCCTGAGCATTGATTCAAGTGACAGACTACACATGTAGTCTGATTTATGTAACATGGGTACGGTTAAAGGACGCATACCCGTGTGAATGAGGCTGTGTCTCTCCAGGTGGTAACGCTGAATAAACCTCATGTCACATACGGCACAAGCATACGGCTTCTCCCCTAAACCGAAGAGCACCAGTTTTAGTTCAAGTCCCCACAGATACCACCAATTAGCTGTGAGGCAAAAACTACTACCAAACAAGGTTTTCTAAGCAGGCCATTGCAAAACCTTACAGTTGCTGCACACTCCTAGATTCAGTCCAACTCAAGCTTTCAGAGCCTCTTTCAACAAATGAATCATGTAATCAAGCATTAAAAGCTGTTTCTGGCTTTACTGTGAAGTTGAGAGCTGTTACACGCATGACCCATACCTGTATGAATGAGGATATGTCTCTTCAGGTGGTATCCACTCCTAAATGCTCCGTAACAGTGATCGCAAATAAAGTTTTTCTGCACTTTGGATGATGGACCATTCTCATCTCCACCTGTGCCCTAATGAGGACAATAAAGAATAATGGTTCAACATTTCAAATGCCATCTTAACAGTGCAGTAATGATATAAACCAAGATACCGTGCATTTTACCACTACCTGTTAAACATTCCCACCCAATACTGCTCATAACCTGATGAAAAACTAAAAGCGCCTGCAAGACATCCGTAAATGTAAAGCCATATGGCTCCTATGGCACAAAATCCACATTTTTGTGTATACTTTCGATGGATTATTTTTTCTAAAACCTAAATCATCTCTGGTGTGAACAAGAGTTTGTTTTTGTAATTTTATACTACATGTAATTAACATTTGGATTGAGAAATACCCCACAATCCCATCTCCCATCTGATGGCCCAATGCCCTCATGTTACTGCTCCCCCTGTTATGCACACAACTGCAGTTATTGTGCTCCGCTTCACTCCCCTCCCCCTCTTTCCTCTCCCTCTCCAGAGATCCTCCACCCACCCCCTCCACATCTTCCCTGAACTCCTCCCCCCACCCACACACAAACAAAAAGTGCACACATGAAAGCTCCAAGTGAGGCGCACTTGAATAAAGTTAAATGTTTTCCCACCCCCAAAAAATTGTGTGCGAGCAGCTAACAGCACATTTTATATAATGAGGAAAAATGAACATATGCAGCAGAGACCATTCCCTATTTAGCAACCACAGCCACTGACCTTCCCACCCCTTCCCTCTTGTTCTCTCACTTTACAGGGCGTAACTGATTTCCTGTTCTTTTTTTTCTGCTGCATGTCCTCGTTGGCTCTCATCTCCTTCTCGTCCAGCAGACGGGGAGCTTGGAATTCACCTTCCTTCCGGATAAGCTACGGAGCCAGAGAAAGTCAATTATTTCCTCATTTTAAAATCAGTTACCTTTAAAACAGAATATGTGAACATAACTGTAAACAAAAGTATAAATGTGAACTTTATGTACATTTAAGAAGCCAATGGTAAATAATATGGGGTTGTCAATGATGCAAACCTTAATCTTAGTAAAAACCAACATGATTTTAAAAAAATTAAATCATTTCTGATGGATGAGGAATATTTAAATTTAAATGCAGAAGATCAAGTATTTGTGACACAAACTCATTTTCCAATTTAGTTTAAGTTAAATCACTCCTAAAACAAGAAGTGGGGATTGTTTTCAAGTAGAATAAATAATCATAACTATATTCAGGGGGATTGTCCTCTCACAATGAAAATTGTATTCCATTAAGGGAATGGGTTTCACCCCTCACAACATTAAAAGCACAGCATGTAACAGCCCCATTTCCACTCTGTAATTCCCAAGTGGGTCCTAACCAGGGGTGGACAGCTCATTCCAGATGGGAGGATCATGTGGCTCTGGGGTGCACGGTCAGGTCCATCTCTCTGCGGTGGTCCGTGGCCGAGTGGAGCCATCATTTTTTTGGGCGGAGCGGCCATGGAGCTGGCCTGCATCAGGGCCATACTGGAGAGGACCGCTTCGCAGCCAAGCAGCCCCGCCTGCAAGCAAAAAAAAAAAAAAAAACATTTACCAACTACATCAAACACCCAAAAACAATATGAAATTATCTGAATCTCTTGCCAGTCACATGGCATTTGCCAAGCTAGTCATCAACGACAACATCCTGAGTGACACAAGACTGCAAGTAAACTTATTTGTCACCACTTTGGTGTTTTCAAAACAAACCCATTTCATATGGTCGCGGACTGAGCTGCTGGGCAGATGTGACATTGCTGTGGTGTATGTGAGCGCAGGGACAGGGGTGGGGACAAGGTCATCCAGAGTTCCGTCAGTCAGGATGGTCGGGCTGGTGGGAAGCCACACCCACCTCACTCATCTAGCATTAAAACTGAGGAAGAGGAGGATGTGGATGAAACAGACAAACAATAAATTACAACAGCATCACTCGCTGTCTCTCTTTACATCAACTCCAGATAGGATGGTGATTTTTCACAATGACATTTAAACATCACACAATGTAACACGCATCAATAGTCTTCATTCATGAATGTTAGTAGAGTTCGCCTCACATAATTTACTCAATATACTCACCACTACATTCAGACTATAAACAGAGTTTACTGGTTGTGGCCAATATTTCATTCACCTTTTATCTTATTTTTTTTTCTCTTTTGGAGCTACAGTTGTTGACCATGGTAAGTAACTAAATAATCATCCTATCTACTTCTGGGTGAAAAAGTATATATCAAATAAAATAAAAACCACAACAGCCAATGGACCTTCTCTCAATAAACAAAAATATCATTATCTTGTCAGGTGAGTCTCCTGTCTACCCGATGTTCACCTTATTGGGCTGCAGGGTAATTTACTGTCAGTATGAACAGTGATTTTCACATGCTGTTTTCAAATGTTTAAGAAATCATTCAGGGGGAAATTTGTGACTTGTGGTCTGCATGATGTTGAAAACAGTTTCTTTATAAATGTTGAGCATATTTCCAACATCAATCAATTGCTATTAAATGTCTGCATTTAATGTTTGTCTAAAGTCGCCCATTTCTTGGCATATAAATTAATTCAAAACAAAATAACAGCATGCGGAAATTAAACACAGTTTTTACAAAGTTAGGCTGCTCAAAAGTACTTGGTATTTTCTTATCTGCTTTGGCTTAAATACAAAAAATCTTTAATACTATTCACAAGTTAATTGATTGCCATTTTATATTTATGTGCAGTTTGCTACCAGGGATATTAAAAATGCCTTACACTAATGCTACACCTAATGCTTCCTTGTGAAAGACAAACCTCAGAGCTGTATGAAATTATTTTGACCCACTGATAACATTTAGCTGTATCTCTACTGCATTTTGTGGAGTTTACCAATAATTTACATTGGTAGCTCTGTTCCATTACTGCCAAAACTCTACAATACTTACTACTCAACTGAAGCAGATAGAGATAAAATCTCCAAACTTTGCTTTCAGGAATCAATACATGTAATCAAAGTTTACACTTCTTCATATAAATCTCTATCCAGTTCTGACTCATTTCGATCCAGTTATTGATACTAAATGCTACTCAGTAAAGGTCCATTGTCCAGCCCTACAATGCACAATTACTATCTCATATCCCACGGGTCATTTTACTACCACTGATCCGAGTTTCTCCCCTTGTCTGCATGGCTGGAAACTGCACTTTTACAATCCAAACCACAAAGCACACGTGGATGTTCAGCGTACACATGAAGTCTCACAAAGTGCTTGCAATGCAGTATAGTGGGTTCGTCTTTTCTCCATATAAAACAGCTTTCAAGTTTTTAAAGAACAGGTGTTTTATACAAGAGGTTTGAATGGCATGAGGGAGACAAGTTGAAACATTAGACAAAGAGGACCAGTACAGAAATTTAAGAATAGGAGATAACCTAGAGGAAAAATTTTGCAGCACATGATGATGATAATGATGTCACTTTTTAAAGAAGTATGATTGATGGAACAACTAGCATTTTTATTCTGAGATCACTTTAAAATATTCAACTTATGCACTATTTTTAAAACACGACATGTGTTAGTTATTTAGACAACATTAAAGAAAAAAATCCAGAACACAAAAGTACAGAACACAATTATAATTCAACATACATAAAAGCACAACAAACAAACTGTTTTTAAATTACTAATATAAATCAAAACAAAAACTAAAAATAGTTTAAAAACTGCCACTGAAATGCTTTTACTACTATGCTTACTGCTGTTGAAAAAGGGCTAATAAACTCCTGTTCTCACATAAAAGTAATACCAGCACCAATATGTGGAAAAATGATTACTCAGATGTCTGCACTGGTTTATAATGTGCTGGCTTGTAAAACTTTACAGAATATGGTGAATGAAAAAAATGAATACTGTGAGGGGATCGATTACAATATATTATCTTTAGCTGTCACTCTTGACAAAAAAAAATGTACCATGCAAGTTAAGAAGCAAGTCTATCTATGAGGTGAGTTTGTAATTCGACATTTACTGTCAAAGGATAGAAAAAGCTTAAAATTTCTAAACCAAGGCAAGTTTTCACATACAAGGAATTTGTCTTGATTCATCGGTGCAAAAAATATTACCATATTATCTAGAAAAGTATGAGGGTGAAAGTACTTCACTCCAGAAGTATAAATTAAATTATAATATATAAAACAAAATACACAGTAATATAAAGTAGAAAGTATTACCAAAAACTATGAAATAAAGATAAAGATAATATGGCTGCTGTTTAAATTAATTTGTTCAGATTGTGCAGTCATACCTGGACCGTAACAATACACACATTCAAGCATGCAAATCTCTCTGTCTGCAACCATGTTACTGTGACACAGTAAATTTCATAAAATAAATTAATTACTATCTGCCCCCTTTGTCATGGGATTTTAACAAGTATGTTTCGAGGAGGCCACGAATCCAACTCCTCAAAGAAACAGTGCTCGCACCACACAGGGCTTTTTTTAAAAACCAGGTTTAACACTACGTTTAGCCTTACTTTAGGATTTTCTCCAACTGTGGCACAAGTAAGGGGTCCAGCCTGAGTGCCATGTTGAATGTGAACACTAACCAGATGGAGGCTGGGATGCACTTTGACGCTACGGCGCTTTCGCCATTGGCGTTGCTCCGCCAGCTAACGTTGCTAATGCTAATTAAAACACAACACGTCGCGCAGTTTTTTAATCTATTTTAAGTATCGCTGCGTTAGTGAAAGGTGCAGAAAAAATACAATAAACCTGTATATAACGTTGCTTTGAGGACAAATGTGTATTTTTTCCTACAGTGGCCTTCGCACTCCCACCCAACCCAGCGTTAGTTTCGCTGATGTTGAACAAGCTGGCTAACATCAGCTAGCTGCTCGCTGGCGCCCTCGCCCACTGAAATGTTTGGCAAACCAAACATTTCTCCTTTTTTTATTTCAGCCCACCTGTTCATTGGCTTGCTGTGGCGGCTTTGCGGGAATATCTATCTGCAAACTGCTCCTTTCACCGTGATAACACTTTAAGCCCAAAGCCCAGATTGAGCGATAAAGACAGTCGTGATGGCCGTCGCTGCCTCCCCCTCCCGATGATGAAGCTAACGCGAGCTAGCTGGCTAACATTGACGCTGTAAAATCACAGAAAACCCCCTCCTTTTTTAAACCAAAGCATCTGTATTTACAACTGAAACATGAACCCGCTTCGTGCACATTAAAAAAAATC
Organism: Scortum barcoo; assembly: GCA_023238725.1. Classification (NCBI taxonomy): domain Eukaryota; kingdom Metazoa; phylum Chordata; class Actinopteri; order Centrarchiformes; family Terapontidae; genus Scortum; species Scortum barcoo. The sequence goes on from CM041537.1 coordinate 18,652,462, forward strand.
ACCGAGCATCGAGGAGGAAGAAAACAACAAAAACATATGAAATTACCTTTCAGCTCGAGTCGCTCCGTCGTTTTCCAGCCCGTCTAGTTTACAAACACAGGAAACGCCACAGGATGTCACCCACTCCCCCCACACAGCAGCTCAGCCTCCTCAGGGCAGGAGAAAAGGCTCATCTTCCTCCACCAGCTCCCCACGAACACACACGGAGGAGTAAACCCGAGTGTGCGTCCATGTGTCTCACCGTGCTGGAGGGTTTTTGTGTGTTTTCTTGTTGTTTGTCCTCCTTCAGTTCACACGACGGCGCAGATGAAAAAGGAGCGGACACACACTGGTGGCTCCTCTTTTTTCTCCCCCTCTGTTTGGTTGAAGCCCCACCTCGGACTCGATAAAGAAGAATAATTATGTTTAGTTCCGTCGTTTAATCCCTATAATCTCGCAGGTTTATTGTTATTAAGACACGGCTCCTCCCGGGCTGCCGTTTAATGGACGATGGCGTCATCGACAGTCGTGTCTACTGATTTCTTTCAGCGAGATACAAAACTAAAAATATACATTATCTTTATTAATGAGTCTTTTCTCCTTTAACTGAGAATTAACATGGGACGTAATATTTGTTTTTTTCAAAACACTGTTGATACTGGTGTTTGTAAAATGTATCACATTTGTTAAAATGTAAGTACAATTTGGAGGTACTTGTTCTAGTATTTCCATTTTATGATAAATATAATTGTACTTCAGCATTTCAGAGGGACAAAACTGATCTTTTTTTCTACACTTGTCTGTCAGCTTTAGTTATTAGTTAGGTTACTGTTTAGATCTAGATTATCAATGCAGAATATATTGTATGTGAGCCTACATTAGCTAATAAATTATAATGTATAATTACAGGCATAGCTACCCAGCAGGATATACAGAAATTAAACCGTTACCAGCTGCATGTTAAAGTGATCGACAAATTAATCAATCAATGTGTCGAGTAATTTCAATCCAAATGTGTAATACAGTATAGTAGTATATATGATTGTGAAATGGGCCATTCTGCATGAGTAGTGCTTTTTGCACTTTAACTATATTTTGATGCTATCACTTTTATTTTTACTTTGTGACATTTCAATGCAGGAGGAGTATTTTTGGACTGTAGTGTTGCTGCTTTTACTCAAGTAAAAGATCTGAAAACCTGAAAAATCGCCCCATGATATAATTTGATTATTATTACTCATGCAATAATGTAAAAGCAGGATTTGACTGTTGTAGTTGGTTGGGATGGAGTTAATGTTTAACTATTTAAAATACTGTAAAGTACTGTAACTAATGATATCTTTCATTAAGGATGAATCTGCTGATAAGTTTTTGATTAAATGTTTAATTGCTCAGTTTGCAAAAGTTCTGAAATCATGAGAAATGCCTTCACTTCCACTTCACTTTGCTTTGTTTTCTCAAACCAATAGTCCAACCAACCTCATAATTATTAAACATTAATTAAAATAATTGAAAGGAAAAGAAGCAAATATTCACATTTGAGAAGCTGGAGCAATTAAATTATCAAAATAGTTGCCAGTGGATTTTCTTTTCTTCATATGTTTTCTATAAATCTTAATTTGTAAAATAACCAGAAACTAAAGTTGTCCAATAATGAAGTGAAGAGTACAACATTTTCCTCTGAAATGTAGTGGAGTAGAAAGTAGTGTTAAAAGAGAACAATCAAGAGAGTAGATTTTTTTCAGATTTAAGTACAGTGCTTAAGTAAATGTACTCATATTTTTGTGTTGAGTAACATTACAATGTGTCTAAAAACACCCTGCATTCACTATTGTCTGATAAATAAACACTCAAGTGGGTCTATCTAGTAAGCAGTTAAGTGACATTTTGGTCTCATAAATCTTTCATGTGACTGCATATGATACTGTGAACATTTCAACACGGAGACACTCATCAGAGCACTGTTGCCAGGCAACTGACAACAAAAATAGGAGTCAGATCATTTCCTTTTAATGATTGTGCAATGATTTTATGCTCTTTGCATTTCAACAGCATTTTTAGGAACAAGAAAATTGCTGTATTATACTTGATTTCTATGCAAGGCAACTGAAAACTGTGTTAATATGTGGTGTTAATATCTCTATATCAAGCCTCAGGTATGTGTAAACAGTGTAACATTGTTATTATGTGTTTGAAAATAACATGTCATCAATGTTTTTTAAAGTTAAATGAAATGTGTTTTGAACCAGGTGACTGAATGGACCAAAAAAAAACATTTTTAACTTGTAAGTGAAGTTTTGTTTCATGATTATGCAGAAAACTGGACACATGCACTGTCTGTTTCTTTGGTTAGCTGGAAGATAACAGTGCAATCAAGCTAAAAAACTATTCTTACACCGCTCTTTCAGTGGCCTAACTTCTTGGACTTCAGGAGAGTGATCAGTCCACTTCATTATGACAGCCCCCAGGAGCTAAAGGCCACAGTACCTTGCTAAAGAACTCTTGACCAGACTGGATGCTTTCTAACAGTGGAGCACAGACCAAGGTGGTCAACTCAAAGCCGTGCCCTTCTTTCTTATATAGAAGGCAAATGTGATGCAAATATCCCATGCAGCCTGCACAAAAACAATCCCCAATTAATTCCCATTTCCAATTAATAATGCAACATCTCACAAAGGTACTATAGTTCCTTCTGCCGGCACTCATTTAAAATGTAGCCTTTTGTCATTTTGTATATATGACTCTTGTTCCCTCGGTGTCACCTTTGCAATGTGTGCATAAAAATACCTGAATCAGAGCTCACTTTTTCAAATGTATTGATCGTCTGTGTGCTCACATTTTACCTGTCATTTGTAAAGCACTTCCTATTGCACTTTATATATGAAGGTTGCCATATAAATAAAGCTTATCATGATCATTCTATTTATTAGCAGAGTTTATTATTGTAAAATCGAGCAAAGACGTTCAAACAATCTTTTAATTATAATAAAAGGAGGATACTGGCCGTTGTCCTCCTACTCTTTAACTTCAGTAAATAGAAGCCGTGTTAAATCAAGCTCATAGTCTGCTCGTTCACCGCCTCTTCTCCTGAAAAACATAGCAGGTTGTCTTCAGGAATTCTGGGTAGGGGTGCCATTTACTGGCTCGCCTCGCGCACAGACGCACCAGGTAAGAGGGGGGTAACGCAACACCCAAGGTCATTGGTGCACGAAAAGCCACGTGACCCGGCTCTTCTACTCCCATCACACCTTTCCGTTCACTCCACCTCGGCCGCCGCACACCGGGCGGTGACGCAGCGGGTGTCAGGTGTCTCCGGGTTTCACCGAGAGCGCGAGTCGACGGAAGTTCGCACAGGTAGGACAAAACTCACGGCAAGGACGTGGAAACAAAACAGAAAAACTCTCCGTCTGGAGCTGCGGTTAGCGCACAACGAGCGTGTGTTTGAAGTATAAGGAGCGCGTGGCTGTATTGATCTATTTATTTAATATTTAATATCATCGCACGTGCACATTCCTGCTCTCCCTGTCTGCCGAGAAGATCGGAGCCAAACCAGTCCAGCTGCTGAGTGTCAGGCTCAGGGTTTCACTTTATTCTCCTCTCTCTAAATACTACTTATTTATATAGCTGTGAACGACCGTAACTAAATGAACGGAATGTAATGGTTTGTAATAGTTTAGTTACCTGAAGTCACACGCGCGCTCCACCCGGTGTCACACCTGAAATGAAACTAATTCAAATAACGTGTGTTCGCCGTCAATCTTCAACGCAAGTCCTTGTCTCTTTGTTACACCGCCTCGGGGCCGATTCTTGGGGTCAGGCTCTCTTTATTTCCAGCTAAACAACAGATTCTGTGCTTTTTGTGTTTTTACATGAACTTAATAATGATTGGCTCCTCGGTCAGTCGTGCGTCAAGCAATCCGCGCTCCTTCGCCATGACTCATACTGTATCCGAGAGGTGTTGTAGTTACTCGTTGTTACGGACATTGGCTTAAAGCGAGGGGACAAAGGCCAGCGTCCGCCTTTTACTGATAACCACTGATGGAGATGAAACTAAACGCTTCAGTTCAGATTGATCACATTTCGACAGCTCACATATCAGTTAGTCACTTGCACTCTGCCTGCTGAAACAGGGCCACCTTTGGGAAATGCTTTGTTTACACACTGATTAATTAATACATTTATTAATAACGATGTTAAAAAGCATAAATTCATAGATGTAAGACATAAAAAATGAGTGTTATAATGCCAAGAGGTGTGGAGCTGCTGATAGTGTGGCAAGATTACATACCAAGAAACTGTTGGCTACTATGTGATAGTGAAGTGTAAAACAACTTGTATGGTTTTCTTTTCTTGCTGCCTGACCCTTGATAAAGAAGGTTCAACAACAAAGGTCATTTAAATCAATTAGAGGTGAATGCAAAGCTGTTGGACTTGGAAAGGTTTGTGTACGTGCGGTAACTTAAATGTGTTTAGTTTGCTAATAATGGTTTGTAGCTATGTTAGTTTGGATTTGTAAAGTGACTTACATGTCATAATCACTGAGGATTTGCTCTCAGGCTTCCAAACCTTCAAATCACATGAAAGAAAGTCAGAATATTAAGTGCTGTGACTATTTTGGCATACAGGAAAAGCTCGCCATGACCCTGCCCTACTCTTAACTTAAATCAGTAACATTTCCCACTGTGCATTGTTTTTCAGGCAGGTCATCTGTCCTTCGAGGCACCTGTGGTGAAAGGAGCTAGAGTTTGATTGTCAGCCCTTGTTGTTTTTTATGGGTAGCTCATATACTGTCCCTGCTTCACTTGCTTTGTCTTTCTTCAGACAGTTTGAGGATATGCAAAAGGGCTGACTTAGCCGCTCAGTCCACCTGTGTTATCCCTGCATGACCTATCCAGGGCATTTCCCTGTCAAGGCTCTAGTCCCCCCCAAACCCCCCACCCCACCTTCCCGAGATATCCTGCATAAGGGCAAACAGGGTAGAAAGGAGAAGTTAGCAAATGAGGAGCGCCAAATCAAATTACAATGTTTTTTTGTGCTTAGAGCCCACTACATGCTCAGTTTTAACTGTACACAACAAAACACACAGCTAATCAATAGACAAGGTAAACTAACTTGTCCGTCTGGCCTCTCCACCTGTAGCAAATATACAGCCCCAAGCTATTCACACGTAACAAACCCAATAAAAGCAAATGAGCAGTGGACCATCCTTTCTATCATTGTGCTGTGTCTAACTTGGGTTGTTCTTTTGTTTATCTTTTCTATCTATCTAGATTAATCTAGATACATACACCTGACAGTAAATTAAAGTAATTACATATTTAAGTATGTGTTGTTAAAATGTAATATCTAAAATTGTATAATGTATGTCTTTAAATGTGAGTGAGACAATCAGAAGTGTAGCTGCATTTGAGTCTTTCAGATCAGGCGATGTTGTAATTCAGTTCAGTCCAAAGTCCCCACACTGCTTGTCACCCTGCCGCTTTGTGTCTGCATGATGATGTAATAGGTGCACCTGAGTGAAAAGGCCCAGCTCATGAGAGAAATAATTATTGAGTCTATCATCTATGCACAGTGGCGATTTAAACACATGGTCGTAACATACTGTCTGAGCACTAAGAGAGGGATTCACAGCCTGACATTAGGAAATCCCTGCAGACACAGAAACCGTATTACAGGCTCGTCATCCGTCTGTAGCGCTTATTTAAGTGCAGGTTGAAGTTAAAGGTGGATTGTGTGTTTGTATCACGCAGCACGGTTGTAGGATGCTGCTGAATGTTGCCCTTGGTGAGTCGTCGTCTCGTAATGACAACCTGCCCACGCTCCGCTGAGCTATTTTCCACAGTTTGTGTTTCTATCTTGCAATCAAGCGGCACGAGCTGGAGTGCAAGTCTGAACACGATGACCTGTGGTGTTTGCATTCAGAACTGTGTGTGAGCGCATCCATGTGCCAGCACCTCTTGGTATGTACGTCAGGTGGTGGTGTTGTGTGACGAGATGTGAACTGATGGAGAGCATCTTGTAAATCAGTGATCTCACACAGCAGATAGTTCCTCTGCATGCACAAACCTGGACTCTGGCACCAACAGTCTGAGTAGTCTGTGTATGCAAAGTGAAATTTAACTTTGTTTATCTGTTTAAAACAAGGCTGTTTTGTCTATGTAAATCCTGTCTGCTGCCACGCAATGCTGTCAGTGTGGTGGTCAACTTTTAGACTGTAGACTATTGAACAAATACATCAGTTGCTTCTATATATATTCTTGTCAGGACACTGAGGCCTCACTGGCCGGTTTATTTCAGATCTAACGTGGGGATGGTTAATGGTATTACTGAAGTGTAGTTTTCTCTAAATGTAATGGTAAAGTAAAGGTTTAGGAAATAATTTACAAGTGAAGAGTTGCAACGGGGGCAGTAATGAACGTTTCAAGATTCAAGACTTTATTGTCATTTGCACAACAATTACAATGTGGCTAATGGTGGCTGTGTTTGTATTTCAGGTCTTCAAATAGCTGCCAAAGATGGAAGGTGGTTCATTCAACCGGCGGTCCTGGGTGACGCAGTCCTTGCGCATCACTGCTAAGGAGCTGTCGCTGAGTGGCCGCGGGAAAAACAATGCCATTGCTGAACGCTTCTCCAAGTGAGTACCACCTCATTTTCAGTCATATTTGCTGTTGATTTACACGTGTAGAACTATCTGTAAAATGAAATGAACGCAAAACACGTTTCTGGATAATGCTATGTGCTTGGTCCATATCATTACCTCTTGTGTTTGATCACATTGCCAGTTCTATGCTTAAATTATGTCTCAGTTGCTTGGTAAAAAAAAAGTAGAAGCTCTACTTAGGACCACATGTTGTTGAATCTGTTTGTGCCTTTCATTTCTGCAGCCAGGAAACGAGGGATTACCCTTTTGACAAAGCTGAATGCAAACAAAACCTCTCAATATTTGATGACCCCCCTAAAAATGTAAAAATCCTAAATGAAAATAAATTGAAATCATTTATAGACAAGCTTCAGGCTCAGGAGAAATGAATAAAATATTAAACTAAAATAAAAAAATTAAATGAAGTTCTCAAACACCTTACAAGGTTCTTGAGGGACAAAAAGCCACACTTCTCAGAGGAGTGTATGTTTTTGTTTTGAGTCACCAGAGGTCAGTGTTGTTTCTGTCTCTCTCAGGTATCAGAGGGCTGCTGAGGAGTCCAGTGCTGAGAGGAAAAAAGTAAGTATCTCGGCGAAGCTTTCCTCACAGGATGCTACAGACATGTTATTTCAGTTTACAGATGTTTCTCGGGGTTGATGAAGTGGTAGCACACTGCTTAAATTGCCAATCGCAATCTTACATCCATCAGGCATCTTGTTTACAGCATTTTGAGAAGCCCCTCCTCTCAGACTACATGGTGAAATGAAGTGTGTGCGTGCACTGCATGTCTTGCTTCGTTTGCTCTGTAGCTGCTGCTGGTGCTAAACTAATTATTGCACATTGTGATGAGGAGTGTGTGCAAACACACACACACACACTGACAGACACACTTACACTCACCATGCCAACACACTGTCTGGGCCAAATGTCTTGTCTTGACTGACCTCTCATTGGCCACTTGTTGCGATGGGCAGGCTATCAAACCCATAATCCTACTACAGTTTAATCCCCTCGCAATGCTCTCTGTGGCTCCAACTATTCGTTAGCTGCTTTGTCAGTGTGAAAGACTGATAAACAAAGGAGGACTGAGATTAACTGAGTAACTGATCAGCTAATACCATGAGGAAATATAAGGTAATATTGCTGTGGATGTGCTGTATGAAATGTGTGTGTGTCAGCCAGCTGCTTCAAAGGTATGTTAGCTTCTATAGTCTTTGTTTAATGAGCTGGCCAGCAATGACAAGAGGGCTCTGTTGTTTCACTCCCTAGAGACATGATGTAAATGTGCTGTATGTGTATTGCAACTTTTCTGCGTTACTTCCTTGAATGCAGCATTTAAGGGACAGAGCTTTTTAAGGGGACATTCCTCAAGCCGCCAAGTTCAGGTTGCCAGGTTCATTCTTTATACTTCTTTACATTATTAAATGTGATTAATAAGTTCAAAGTTTGTAGTATTTTTTCTAGGCACCGATATTGGTGTGTGGATATGAGCTTATGTTACAGGGATACGGAAGTCTGGTCAACATGTTTGAGGATAAAACTCATGTCCTGATGTGTCCGAGGCAAGTTTGAATGAACAGCGTAAAAGACCATCTGTCTGTCTGTGTGTGTGTGTGTGTGTGTGTGTGTGTGTGGTTGGGAGGGGGTTGTTGGGGGAAGGGGGGAACTTTTCTTACATGCGATGAACTGATTAGTCCATTAGATAAATTACATAAATAAACATTAGAAATAAATGAAATAGACATTTTGATTGCAACTTGTCAATGTGAAGATTTGTTCTTTTTTACTGTGTGTGATGTAACTGAGGCCTGATTATTGTGCAGCTTTTGAATAATTTTTAAAGTAAATTACTAGTCAAAACATAACCAAGGGATTTATTGATATGTGGAAGACAAATATTAAATTCAGATTAATTCTAACATTTACTGCTGCAGAAGTCGGCGAGATCATTTTTAATCCTGCACGGTCCTCCTTTAACCATACAATCTGCAGAAGGGCTTTGACGCTCTCAAACTGGTTCTCGTGGCATCAGTCGGTGCAGCTGGTCACAGAACTTGTTGGAGCTGATAACTGTGCTCAGTCTTTAAGTCTGCAAGAGTGTGAGTCGGAGCAGACAAGGTCATCTATCGCCACATATTAAAGCTGGTTGGTACAACAGTCTGTATTTGCAGGATCCGGTCAGGACTATGTTTCATCTCCAGCTTATGCAGGATGTATAATTTTTAAACTTTTGTTACACAAATAAACTCCTCATTTTGGTCAGTTTTGTATTTAATAATAAAAAAAAATAGTACACATATCTATGACCCCCGAAATAAATAGCAAGCTTTTGGCTTTGTATTGTGTGATGTGTCACTTGTGACGCCGCCCTGATGGACTCTAGTCCAGTACTGACCTTCTGTCATCAGAGCTCGTTTTTTAGTGGAACAACCTCCCTTAGTGTGTGAGCTCTGAGTAGCGTTTAAGATTCTGTATAAAACTCCACACTCCGACTCATTCCTGCTCTCACGTGATGGTTTCCTTGAATGGCTTTTGTTTTGTTTAGTGTCCCATCTTGTGTTCCTATTTTTTTTTATTCTTTTGCCTTTTCTAAAACCGTTGTTTAGTCTGTCAAGATAAGCGCTACATAGACAGATTTCTTAATTACTATTTTCTCCAGGAATCATTCATTAGTGGAAAAAATGTCAGCGTTCGACACTGTGAAGAAAGAGTTAACTTTTCCCTGAATGTATCATTTCCTGCTCTGGTTTCCTGGGTATTCTGACTCTCTCTCTCTCTCTCTCTCTCTCTCTCATTCACTTTCCTGGTGTTAAAGGGGCTGTTACAAGCAGATTTTGTGTAGCGGCTAACATCTGGGAGAGCTCTGCCTCTCACTGTCTCTCAGCACACTGACCTGTAAAGAAGGACCATCCAAAGGACTCTCACTTTTCCTTGCTGCCTGGTTGTGTTTACAACTCGTTTTTGTCGCCACTCCAGCGCATTCACAGAGGTTTCTTCTTTTTTTTTCTGTCTCTGTCTCTTTGCTTAAAAATAGGAACAGTCTTGTCACTGTCCAGCTCTTTCGATTCACTCTGGACTTGTCTCACAAAGACAGTAATTGTTCGTCGTGGTTTTGTCCACTTTTGGGGGGTTCCTTCTGTGTCAGTCCTTTTTGTCTTTCTTTTTTCCTTTCTCTCATTTAATCTGTCTGTGTGTGCCGTTGTTCGTTGAATTTATCTATAGATGCACAACAGACATTTCATGAACTAATACACTAAGTTGGATAAGCGTTTTGGGGACTATTGATGTGTCTTTGTTCGCCATCTCTAAATTGAGTTTAAAATGAAAATTGTAGTGTGTTTTTTGAGGTACTGTGGTTTTCATGATATGACGATGTTTAAATATTTCCAACTGACCCGACTTCAGCTGGGACGCTCTCCTACAAAAGCTCACATTGTGTTTTAAGATTTATTAGTTCATTAGTTTACTTATATGACGGTGATTCATTCAAACGGTCACATCCTCTTTCTTCAACGTGTCATTCCCTTTTTTGCGATTAAGGAAGTTCCCAGAGGTCACACAGCAGCAGCAAGCCTCCTGTTGTTCTGTTTGCTGCTTGACATGTTTTGTTGACGTGAATGGCCAAGCGGTGAACAGAGCCCTTTCCTCTGTGTGCATTTGTTTTTTTGGGGTGGATTGGAGGAAGAAAGGTGAAGTTGTCGCATGGAAAGGAATGCAGAAGAAAAAAACATTTGCCTGCATGCTTAAGCCCTGCCAACTCCATCCTCAGCCAATCGTTGCCTTCAGCAGCCGCAGCAAAACATCTCTTTCCTGGATCAACTTTGAACAGCTGTTCACCTCATCTGTCAGTGGAGCCAAGCTCAGAGTCCAGCATTTCCTTTATCCCATCACACTGAATCTGGGTTTAAGCTGTGTGTCTAGTTAGTACTGTATATGCTTTGTTTCCAAGTGGAAATATTTTTACAACAAGACTGACACCAGCCAGAGAGGAACGGTGTTCGTACTGTTGCATTTTAAGATTGAAAGACACATATTTGATCTGCTCTCTGTCTGTTCTTCTCTTCTCTACAGTCCTCTGAGAACACGGCACCTTCCCTGCGGTCAGCCAACCTGAGCGCCCTGAAGAAGCGCTGGGAGAAGGCGGGGAGCATCGATCAGGACAAGCCTTCTTTCGTCCCACCTCCCAGCCAGTCCAGCTTTCGCCGAAGGCCCGCCTCCCTGTCCAGGCCCGCCACTATCGCTGAGTCCCAAAGTCACGCTTTAAAGAGCCCCGGCCCGCTGAACGCCCAGGGAGGTCAACTCACAGCCAGTCGCGCCCAGAAGCCCACAGAAGCTCCAGAAGCATCTAAAGGTGAGGAGAAGAGAGGGATGGACGGGGATGAGCTGACACGCAGCGAAAGACCCGTAAAGCTTGAAGAGCAAGTTCCAACCAGCCCCGTTGCTTCCTATGAAAAACCCAGAGTTCCACTGAACAACCTGAAGATGAAGTTTGAGAAGGGAGAGGACGCCATGGGCAAGGTAGTTACAGACGCATTCACTGTAGAAAAACACACTCACAATACACCCGAGGCACAATGTGATGAACGCCTCAGCAATCACTGACACCCCATCAACACACTATCAGTGACATCATCTAAGATCTCAGTTTGTGCATACACTCGGAATTGAGATCATATTTGTTTGCACGAATGCTTCATGACTTGAGTCTGTGCTGCAGCATGTTGAGCCTGACAGCAGTGCACACATCGACCACATTTCTCAAGCTTTATCTGTAACCACAGTGTTGATGGTTGATATGTACCGATGTCAGTCAAAAGGCAGTATGTTTGTCACATGTGGCTAACTTTGTGTTGCAAAACCTAAAGCTGCTTTTGTGACCACAATTAATTTGCATCTTTAAAGGAACTTCTTGACAACTAAGATCCTAGTTTCCAAGGTTCTGTGTCACACAATTATTGTGAAAAATAACTGATGGTAAACTAAACAGAACACAGTGTTTAGCAGTATTATCTCTACTGAGACATTAGTTTTAAAGGAGAGATAAGAAGCCACCTGTTACTGTACATAATGATAACCTTTCCACCTAGCAGCACAACCTAACTGTTAAGACAAGTCCCCTTTATTTGACCTTCTGTCTGTGCAGAAACACTCTGAGCATAGTTATGTTTTTTTCGTGTCTTTTCAAAGTCTTTTCAAATGTTTTCCTCCTGGTGTTCTCTTTTCCCCTCTTTATTTTCTGAAGTAGTCTCTGTCCACCTGGATTTCCTCCCCCGCCCATTTCTGTCTCCCTCCTCTTTTGCTCTCTGTTGGTGTCTCTCTCCCTCTGAGCCCCAGAACAACAAGCTCTCTGCTCTTCACCTTCCATAGCAGAGGAATGCAGGAACATTCCTGACCTAGGGCTGTTTCATTCTTCCCAAAATCACCTCTGAGGAGCAACTGTCTGTATCTCACTTTCAGCTGGCCACAGTTTGCGTACTGGATTTTTCAGCCGTGCTGGGCGTCACTCTTGTTTTTCCAGTTTTAATGTCACATTGTGCAGTTTGGTGTATGTGGAGCAGCATGATAAGCATGACTAATATTCATAATCAAGGAAAAGAAACACAACCCTGTACTCCACTTTCCATTTTAATTCCCTTGTACTCTTTCTATATTGTCACAGCTCCTCTGCTCTGCAAGTTATAGCCCTTTTAAAAATAGTAATCTTATGACTAACCCCATTACATCACCGCTAGGAAAGCAGAAGCGTAAAAGTTACAGGTAAGTGTTTGCAGACCAGGAGCAGCGTGACACACTCACTCTGTCGGTGAAGCTGGAATGCCTTCTTATACTTTAGGTTAATGTAGCTGTGCCCACAACGGGGACTCCACAGTTCGAGGGAAGCAGCCTGAAGAAATGAAGCGCTTTAATTGGCTAAAACTCTTTTCCACTCATGTGTGTACAGGATAACTGCTGAGAGAAACTGCCTGGTTTACTCATTAGTGTTGGTGACACGTGGGCATGCGCGCACACACGCACAACTCATTCTTTCAGTAAAGCGCAACGGAAAAGTTGTGCTCCTCTGGACTGCAGGTCAAAGGCATGTTGTTGGCTGTCCATGCAGATACCTGACATTTTTTTCTGTCTTTAGTGCGGTGTTGCTGAGATGGAACCTGTAGTTTAGTTTAGTGTTGAAGTATGTTCGGGGGAAGCCGTCTCAGTATACTGTGTCTAATTATCAGGAATAATTCTGGAAAGTCTGAAACACAAGTTAAATTTGAAAATCTGCTGTATGTTAATACAATGTAATGTAATGTTAATACTTTTATGAAAACACAACCACTTTACATTTTCTACCTGTTCTGCACCAAGGACACGTGTGGGATGTTTTTCACCAGTCCTGATGAATTGTGATATCCATGTGTCACACAGGCAGGGGTAGCAGGGCAGGCAGTGCCTCACATACAGGCTATGAAACTTGAAATTAAACCTGAATACCAGTAATCTCCGTCTCAGAAATAATATCAGACTCTCTCAACATTTACACGGAGTGACTGAGGCTAAAATAGTAGCCTGTTGTATTAAATCACACACAAACTGAACCACTTTCACAACAAGCTGCTTCAGTAAAAATATTTTGTGTGCATTGGACTGCACTGGAAAATTACAAGGACAAGAAGTACACAATACTGACATTTAAAAATATGTTTTCTATGTAGGTCCATGTGGCATCTTTATGAGAAGGGTCTGTGAGAATGTAAGATTTATAATAATGTTTGTTTGGCTTAAAGACAGGAAGGAAGTAAAGCTTCGTAGAACTGATAATGTTGCAGATAAAGAAATGCAATGACTGATAGATGCCATAAATTAAATTTAGGGAAGGATACAAAGTTTGATGCACGAGTTTATAGCATCAATTTGTTTGTTTGATTCCACCAATCATTTTTACTCTCACAGGGAGGCAGGACAACACTACGCAGTACTTCATCTGAGGACTTGGACCAACATGGCGGTAAAGACAAACGCATACACACAGCCCTCTGAATAAATAACTGTGTATATATCAGCAGAGATGATCCAGTTCACAGACTTTATTTAATGCAGAACAGTCAAAGCATTAAGTGTGATTGTTTCCTCTGCTGTAGGTCCGTCTGTGACTGACAGAGTGTTGGAGTCAACGTCCATGAAGGAGAAGATGGCCAAGTACCAGGCTGCTGTTTCTAAACAAGGCGCCGTTCGTTCTGTGAGTTCATGCAACAGGAGCTGATTTACGAACATGTTCAAGACATATAACTGTAAAATATGAATCTGAAATATGAAACTTTTTTATAGGAACTTTTTTGTGATGAAGTGTTAACACTGGATGTTTAATAAAGTTTTTCTACATTTTTTAAAGCCCTCTACCCATAAGTAAAGCAATTTAATTTTTTCACAGTTAAAAACCAAGGGGCATTTTTAAATCATAGAGTTCACATGTCAATTAAAACAATATATACTTAGATAACTATTTTTCTGTACTGTATACTGTTTAATGTAACATACATTTTAAATGGAAATGAAGAAATTCCAAAAATCCATAATTATCATGAATAAGTAAACAGATGTATTAGTGATCTCTGAAAAAAATCACAAAGGTGAATTTAATCAAGCACAAACTCAGCGATCACCACAGTAATCAGAGATTACTGAAGATTAGCCACATTAAAAAAACAAACAAACTATTGACTACTAAAAGCAGTCTGAAATAAGTCTTTTCTCATGCACCAGGTTTTAAAATAACTAATAAATAACTCCAAATCTGTTAACAAGTCAAAAATAAAGTTGACATATAGTAGTGACAGAAGCAGCATGTGTGATGGTGTGTTATGAGTCTTTATTTTCTAATCTACTCAAAAATATTACTTCAGTACTTTAATTTTTTCCTTCCTACCTACACCTGAAACCGGGCAAATACACAGTTCATTATTTAACAGCCAGTTTAAACAAGTGTTTGTTTTCTTCTTTCCTTTCTCAGGGTCTGAGCACAGAGGTACCTGCTCCAAAAACATCTGCACCAGTAAACCAGAAACAGACTCCTGCACCTGACTGCAATGGTGAGTGTCGGGGTTTGGTCTGAGGACATGATCCCATGTAAATGTTACTGATACATTATTACCAGTGAAATTGAACATTAACTACAATATTGATATACCCAAATAACTTTGGCGCGCAGAATGGAATACGATTTGCTTTGATTTCAGCTGTCTTCTGAAGCACAACTGAATGACAGTTTGTGTGTTTTGTGTTTCAGGGGAGAGCAGCGAACAACCCAAAGCATCCAGGGTGAGTCTCTCATCACAACAAGCAGGAGACATGCATGAATCATCGAAAGAAATTCAATTTCAGCCCTCGTTGATTATGGATATATGTAACTGTTATTTTGTGTATGTGTGTATGTGTTTGTGTATGTGCAGAAGTGCAGTTCTGCCCACCAGTGAGGGAGACGTGCATCGCCTGTCAAAAGACTGTGTACCCACTGGAGAGACTGGTGGATCTTCAGCATGTCTACCACAAGAGTTGCTTCCGCTGTGTTCACTGCAGCACAAAGCTCAGGTTAGTCGTTTCCTTAACTTTCTATTCTCATTTCTCATCACATCTTTTGATGTCTTTTGACCTCAATGGTCAACCAAGAATTGCAAACAAGGAAATTAAAATAATATCTTTGCTGCCCTCTATTTGCAGTCTTGGGAACTATGCTTCTCTGCATGGTAACGTCTACTGCAAGCCCCATTTCAGCCAGTTGTTTAAAGCCAAAGGCAACTATGATGAGGGATTTGGCCATCGGCCCCACAAGGAGCTTTGGGAGCCCAGAGCTGATGAAGACGAAGGTGAGGAAGCAGCGAAGCCAAAAGAACAAGAGGGACCAACAGCAGTGGCACGTCCTGCTGAGAGCATCTCAGAAAAGCAGCCGACCTTAGCCGAGGAAACGTCCCCGCAGGTTAAGGTTACGGACCTGACTGCCTTACTGGAGACACACGTGCAGTCACAATCAAGTTCTGGTGAGAAACTTCAGTCCACAGAGAAGTCAGCCGAGACGCGCAGGCTGAGGGTCGCCTGGCCTCCCCCAGCTGGTGAGGGCCATTCTGGGACTGCGCCACTTAGCCCAGTCACAGAGCAAGCAGCTTCAGGCCGACCCTGGAGAGCCAAGTGGCCCCCAGAGGAAGACGCTCCATCATCCTTCCAGAGCTCAGATCGGGCCGAACTGAAGAGCCTGAGGAGGAGCTCCTCTCTGAAGGAGCGCATTCGGCCTTTTACGGTCGCAGCAAAGCCCAGCCCCGCACCTAGTCTGGCACCCAGGGAACCTCGTCGCCCTCTCAAATCTCTGCTGGAGTGGAGAGCGTCGTTCGAGGAGAAAAACTCATCCGAAGAACCACCCAAGGAGAAAAAGCCAGAGCTACAGCAGGCGAAACAGCAGGAGAAGAAAGAGCAGGTGACACCTAAAACGCCAAGAGAAGATGCAGCAAGTGTAAGTGAGACCATATCGGAGAAGGAGGTGGAGACTCCGCCCAAGCGGCAGGAAGAAAGAGACGGACAAGCACAGAAAGGAGAGGTGGCAGCAGACAAGATGGTGGCAGAAGAGGGCTCTCTTAGAAGCATCTCCCCGGGTATCTCACCATCCCCATCTCCACCTCTACAGCCAAAACAGAACCGCGCCTCCCAGGACGTGGGCTTCTGGGAGGAGGACAAAGAGGGAAGCGATGCTGAGGAGCTGAGTGCAGAGGATATAATCAAGAAGAACCGCTGCTATGAGGAGGAGGAGGAGGAGGACTCATAGGCACATCTCACAGTCTTACCGTCAGATCCATCCAGCGAATAACAGATTTGTTTGTAGGTAGATCAAAAATATAGCTATGCCAGATTTTATAGTGGAGAGATGCACAAAGGTGTAATAGGTGTGTGTATGTGCATATAACTGCCTTTAATTGTTAACGTACGTTTTTTTTTTACATTTTGATTATATACCGTGAAAATATCTAATACAACTTTTATAAATACTCCTGATTATACTGGAAGGTGGGCCTCTGTTAAATTGAATCATTGCATCTCTGGGGCTTATCTCGATAATTCTATGCACCATCAGTGGCGTATTATTTGCAGGTGATTTGTCCAAAAACCATTATACTTCATGCAGTGCTTTAAGTGCATTTTAATGACAGGCAGATCCCTTTTGTGTCAAGCAAAACGGTCATTATGTGTATTTTTGCTGCATCTTAGAATGCTGAAAAGACCTAAATATCTTTACCAAAAAGCACATGTCTGTACTGTATTTTTAAGCTGTTGTTGGAGAATAAATGTCAGGGCATTTTATAATTCACATTTTTAAACATTGCCTCAATTTAAATTGTGAGTGAAAGAGAAAAAAGAGAACAGAACCCAAGTGAGAAAGCTCTGGATTAGGTTTTTAGCAAACCTTCAGGTCTTGTCTTCTCTCAGGGATGAAGACAGTGTCAGTGTCCAGCTGCCTTTGTACTATTATCTCCTCATGAGAATCAAAGCTTTTCTACTGTGCTGCTGTTAGAGGCATTAAAGTTACTGGAAAGTCCTCTTCTGTCAAAATACTGCATGAGCCTTTATCTTCTCCCAGCACCTGAATTCTCATAACTGAATATCTTTAAATCAGTACAATACAAATGAGTCAGTAAACCGTAATGTTACTATCCTGCAGGGGGCGCTCTGGTTTGGTTAATCATACATCTGCTTACATCTATGTGATAAATCTGCTCTTGAACTCTTCTAATCACCATTACCAAAATAAAATGAATGAAATAAAATATAATTAATTAAGGTTTCTACTGATAGCTGTACTTTCAACCTAACTGTACGACACACATCATCTCTACGGCTCTATGCCTCCTGGATTTTTTTCTAATGCGGTCCACTTTATAGGGTATGTAAAATGTATTTGAAAATGTCCTGTTGAATATATATTTGCACTGCGAAATATTTTTTAATAATTCGTATAATGATACATTGGGCGCTACAGTCTTAACTATTGTTGAAGCATAATTAAAATGTCTCATTAAGGAAATCCAGAGCCTGATTCACCAGCTGTTTGACTTACTGGCCCCTTGCTTGTTTTCTTTCTAGGGAAGCAACAACAATTTTAGATATCATGTACTGTGAGTTGAACTAAATGGGATCATCGTGGTCTATCTGTTTTAAAATTCACAAATGAATCAAATATTCTGTAACCACAGAGCTACAGGCTTTCTGATGACTGCACTTTCTCACAGGAGACTGTTGTTTTAAATGAACCCAGATTTCTTCTCTTGCAGACTTTAGTCAGAATATTGTCTTTGTTCTTTTTACGAGTTTCACTCATGTCAGCATTCATGTCCATCTGAGAAGAGACAGCCGTGATAACAGCTGAGCTGAACAAAAAGCTCATTCTGTTAACTGGATGGTGGATTTTATCTCCTTGACGTAATAAGATATTGCAACATTCATGCTCTCTATTGCAGGTATCATGATTTTTAGCCCTGTTTATCTAATGCAGCACTTCTTGTTGAGCTTTAAGTAGAACTCTTATTAGATTAAGGAAATGTTAACAAGAAATCTGCATTATCAAATTACCAAGGGTTTAAAGCCTAGAAAAACAACTAAATTTCATCATTTTAGCCAGGTGCTGCAAAACATAAGCTGATCTTTTTTTGCATCCGCAGTCAGCAGACAGTACTAACTGTTATTCGTATTAAACTTGACAATGTAAAAAAAGCAAAAGCAGGGTCATTGGTGCAGTGAATGTAAATATTGTTTATTTTAATTACATTATTTTTGGCATGTTTATCTGATTGCTTTTAAGTAAAAAGAAACGACTGAACGAGAGAGAAGTCAAGATGAAACAGAAACATTGACAACAGGATGTACACAAGGCCTGCACTGAGAGACTGAAAGATGCCCTGATCATGCTGAACTTCATGATTAATTACACAAAAGATAAAGAAGGGCTAAATATTGAAAGCGTGTGGCAGATGGCCAAAACAGCAGCAGAAGACCATCATTTGCTCTGCTGAAAAGTGGAAATAATGAAAAGTGGAAAACCAAAACATGAGTACGTCCCGTCTATAATACAGGCCGATATGACGATGTACAGGGTGTTTCCTCGCACACACTTAGCAGCACTCGAGCATCCCATGAACAGTCTTTAAAATCAGTGCATGGACGCAACTAATCCTCAGTCAAATGAATATCCCAGCAGGATCTGGAGTCCAACATGGATCCAGTAAGGTGTTTCTCCATCTTTCCTGTGACCTGCAGAGTCTACAGACACCTTTGGACGGAGCCAACGCCCAGGTCGAACATTTCCAATACCTACATGGATCCTTCCACCAGGGGTGTTTGTTTTAATAAAAAGGGACCAGACCAGACCTCACACAGGCACTTTGCTCATTAGGTCAAAATGTTGAAAAGCAGTGTGGTTGTAAATCCCACATACAACATGAATCAAGTTCTTATATCTGTTCATGTCAGATAAAAATAAAAAAAGTAAACAATAATATACAGTATTGCAGGTAAAAGTTAACCCCTCTAAAAGTTGCAATTGTCACCAGCGATTACCATCCTATTGATGCATTTTTATGAATAGCACAGAAGTCTGAAGAGAAATCGGTTTTGAAGTTTATGAACTGATACCAGAAGCAGCACGTTTATCTTTACGGTTTTGGTAAAAGTGAGGTGATGTGTGCAAAATTTGGTGTCACAAAAAAACAACAATCCTTTACTGTTTAACTATAATTTGACACAAGAGTATGCGGGGGCACACAGTCAAAAGTCTTGTCCTTTAAGAGTATTCTTTTCAAAAGGATTCATTGGGAGGTGTGACCAAAGAAAAAAAAAAACAAAAAAAACAACAAAAACAATTAAAATGCCTCACAGGTTCGGGGTGATCAATAGTTGACTTCAACATACAGCAAAATCACAAAAATATCCACAGAAAAGACACAGTATTTCATTCTGATGAAATAAACCTGAGAGCAGCAAATATCAGTTACAGTATGGCTTCATTTTCAACATTCAGAAAAAATATTCAAATGTTGAACTAGTAATAAACTAGTTTACCATGTTTAGTCCCCAGTTATTTCTGTCCTGATGGAGCTTTAATACACCAGAGAGTTGCTCCTCACGGTTTTCCCTTTTTGAGATGTTTGCTACCCATTTAATCCAAAAATACCTCACTATGCGGAAAAGTACATTCAACATCACAACTTTAAATGTGTCGTCTGTTTTTCTTTCCTCTTTTTCTGGAAAGTTGAGTTTGGGATTACTTTCTTAAATTTAAACACAGAGGTCGCTAATTTTCTTGCTTTGTTTGGAAGTGTGTAAGACAAAGCTGTAAGGTACGTGCTGGAAGTACATGTGTGTCATTACAGTTGGACACCAAATATGTTTGCACTGAAAAAAAAAAAAAAACACACATTCAAGGCATCAGTTGACTGTTGACTGTCACAGTCGGCCTGAAGACATTTTTAACGTCAGCACAATGTCAACAATTAGGTTAAAATATTACCTGATTTTAAAAGAAAAGTACAGCAGCTGTGTCATGAAAACCATAATTTGGAATTTTACTTGTAAAACTGCTTACTCCACACAACGATGGTCTGGATTTCATTTCAACAAACTATTATATGTAATTATCCCATACATTCCAAAGGCATGCGGCTTGCACAGTTGCCACAGATCATGCTGTAATGAGTCCGTGTAGGAACGAGTGGACGCTCATACAGAGAGCACCGACTTCGCTTCAGACAGTAAACTTGCTGTTCAATCACTGCTCTACTGCTCTCGCTCCCACCACTGAGTGTCAGTAACACACCATGAATGGGAGGAAGTACAGCAGAGCTCCGGTAAAAGAGCAGTGTGGCTGGGTAGCTGCTACATATCTGCTGACATACGGTATTGCTGATAAGAGGGTCCACTTTTTAGTCAGGGGTCTGCTATGATTGTACATTCATTACTCTAGTGAGACCCTTTTTTGGTATTTTATGTTATTTAATTTACTTTATTTGATGACGCTGTAAAAAAAGAAAAAAAAAAAAATAGTGTTTCACCTTTACAAACCCCTGTTAAACAAATCTCTGTAAAACCATTTAATTATAAAGCAATTCTTTTGAGGCACACATGTACTGTTAACATGCATAATTTTGATTGTCCTTAATAAACATTTTCTGACAGAGTGTTTGATCTTTCTTACAGCACGAGAGAGGCACGGTCGCCCCTCACACTGGAGCGACTTGTCAAGTAACATATTTGGAGCCTGTGGATGTTGGATGAGGTGTTACTTATTGTCCGAACGGCTCTGCTCAGCCACTGAGGGGGTGCAGGTCCACCCTGACCTTCTCCCCAGTGCTCATCATGCCGATCGTGGGGAACAAGCCTCCGACAGGTAAGGCCACTTCCCTCCGGCCCACCACCTTTCCGTTTCTGGTGAAGAACACCTGTTCAAGCATGAGGGAACAGCAAAGCGATGATGAGGATATTTGCATTTTGGTCCCTGGTTACATTTTCCTTGATTTTGACAGCATCTCACCATGACCTTCCTCCCCTCCAAATCTTCCCCCTCGTCCTCCTCATCTTCGTTGTTTGCGTACAAGTCATTCTGAACCTCGCTGGGCTTGGAAAACACCTCCAGGTCCCAGTCATCCGTGTCATCTGAGAGAACCCGAAGAAAGACAGAAAAACATAGGCAATTAGAGGTCACAGCAACAAACAACAAAACAACGTAAAAAGCTGCTCACCTCCGCCGTCAAGGTTGTAGTCGCGTGGGAACATGATCCCGCAGCCCATAATATCCCCTTCAAAGCAGCGTGGCCCGAACGGGTCCCCAACCCCGCTGCCCTGGAACAACTTTCCATCGTCTAAAAGAGAACGACAAGAGTGATTAGTTCTTCATGTCATATACGTGAGTGGAATACAACCCAGACACAACAGCTGTCAAAATAGTTGTTGGTGTTTGTTTGGTAAAAAAAAATTGCATCAATCCATTCACTTGTGAGCAGCTGATCCTGCTCAGCCAACACACACTGTGCAGACAGACAAACTCATTCCCACTCACTCCTACAGGCAATTTAGAGTTACCAGTTCACTTGACCTGCATGATTTGGACTGTGGGAGGAAACCAGAGCGACCAGAGGAAGCCCATGCAGACACGGGGGAGAATTTGTATCAAATAATAAGTTGGAGCTTATTTTAAGCTTACTGGGAACAATTTTCAGCTATGCAATATTCCAGCTGTTTCCTACAGTACTAGTTGAAGGCAAAGAAAATCAATCAATCATAAGTTTTTAAATATTTCTTTACTATTGACTGGCTATCAATAAAATATTCGGAGATCAGCACTGTACTACCATTGTCGGAAACAGGAATGACAGTTTGGTGCCATTACCAAAGTGACTGTTGGTGACAAGTCTGTACAAAACATGAGACTCTTTCATCTGAATGCAAATGTCCACAGACAGAAAACATCTTACACCATCGTGATCAGTCAAAACTCACCTGCATGATATGCTATGGACCCCCTGCTCCAACCTGGATGTCTGTTTTTGGGGTAATCCTGTGAAAACAACACAGAAAGAGAGATTCATTGGTAATGTCATCACTCATCACATCAGTCCGACTCGATAAAGAAGACTTAAATAGTCAGCACACACAGTTTCCCCTAATTTAGTTTGGGGTCGCACATCATAAAGATTTGACAAGTAGCCAAAAAAAAAAAAAAAAAAAAAAAGTTACTGTGTTTTTTATATAGATGGTTTGACAGACAAACCAAACCAGCATCAATGTGACAGCAGTTAAAATCACATCAAGATTACGATGACCTTCTGCACAGGGAGGGATTCTTCTATTGGATTTCCGGTAATAAAACTACTCTGACACTGACTTTACAGTGAAGTGCTTAAGCTAATTGTAGGAGGTTTAAGTAACCATATAAGCCCCCTGTAATCAGAGCACCGATGCGATGATGAGCACAGCAAAAGGTATGAAAACTAGGCATTGGGAGGAGAAAGCATGACAAGATAAGACTGAAGGAATACCGCAGAATTAAAGAGATCATTTGTAATGACGTGAGTAGAACAATAAAACTTTTCCCCGAAGCAACGAAAGAGAAAAAGGAATGCACCATCAACAATCGCTCCTTTATCAAAGATAAGCAACCATTAAGCGAATAGTAACTGTTCAGCATGCGTAACCCTGAGACAGAGAGACCTTAGTTTTGATTTTTTCCTTTCTTTCTTTGTTTTTTGCAGCGAGAGGTTGAGCTTCCCATCAGCACAGGCTGATGTGTCTTGCAGGAGGTGACGGGGGATGGAAGGAAAACCTCAGGAATGACCGTTTGATGGATTTATAATGCTTCACCAGAACCGCAGACACATGGAGAAAAACAATTCCTGGAAAACGATCAGCGAAATGACAGAGCTACATTCTCCACGCCGCCTGACCCAGGGGCACAACATGCCCACACACAGTAAAAGAGCAATGTCAAGGGTGAGAGCAACAGTGATCCGCCACCTTCCAGGCTGTGAGCGTCATCACAGCTGGCAAAACAGCAGTGCAATTAACAAGACCCATGCTCGAGCAATTAGCGTCCAATAAACGAGAACAACGAGCACTTCCCGTCCCGGCGGAGAGCACTGATCTCTGAGCCACACTTCATTTCGTATCAGTCATTTCAATGACACGATGACTGCAGCCTGAGCAATTATTACGCTGTTTTATTTGCATTAAAACAGAGCATGCGCCTGAGTTCATGATGATTTCACACAAAGCCAAAGCTAGTTGATTGTTCCTCTGTGGTGTAAACACTCATACAGACCCGCTGTATTTCCAAAATATGGATCATCGCTTGCTTGTCATCATTTCAAGATTAAAACCTTGCCTAATTTAGCCAAATTAATTAGGATTTTTAACCTTACATTGCTTAGCCTGAGGAATTCCTGCATACTTATAATTCTTTCACTTCTTCCTTCTTGTGTATGGTAACTGACTGAGCAAAAAAGAGGAAGTTCAGTACAGGAGAAACAGAAAGAGAACAGAACAATCTTTTTCATGAGTTTGTGCATTTGACTTCAGTATTCTAGTTAACGTGGTGGATCAGCATGTAAACGGAACAACCTGCTTTCTATGGAAAACCAGATGTGGGGGTGAAATGAGACAATATTTATTCTGTTGTTAGCTTTTCCTCTTTTGGTCATCCATCATTTAGACTGGAAACAGTGAGAGCAGTGGTGTGTACAAGGAAGAACGATGACGAGGTGTGTGAGAGAGAGGGGGGGGGGGCAAAGTTTCTTTACCGTCAGATAACAACAGAGTGTGTACAGTTAGTAACACGGCGTGCGCTCGTTACTGTAAAACGAAGGAAGCTCTCACCCTGCGAGCCAGCCCCAGGGCGATGTAACACTTCTCTCCAGCATCTGTGATCTCCAGTTCGTAGTAGTGGAAGCGCGTGTTGAGAGGCCGACGGGCCTGAGCCAGGCCCACGTCCACGATGCTCTTCCCTTTACCCACATACTCCAGCAGCTGTGGAAGACACACAGCTTTATGACTGAACACATCTCTTAATCATGTGCTTAGTACCTTACCATGAGATTACAATGTAGACCTCACTCATTTAAATCAGTGACATGCTGTAGCCTGTGGATTGAGATTATTTTTGCAAGTAATGTTCCCTATCAAACAAAATCCCATTATTTTATACCAAAAAAAAAAAAAAAAAAAAAAAAAAAAAAAAACACAACAGGTTAGAATAAGTAATTTCATTGCTTTAAACAAACAAATCTCAAATTTTATTTCTGGTCTGCTTTAGTTGGCTTAACTTAATGATTAAATACTTAATTTCAAGTGTATCTAAAGATGCACCAAATAATATTTTCATATTATCAATGTATTAAATGACTGTGTGCCTTTTAGCCTCTTTTAGCTCATGGCTTTGATTTTCCAGTCTGCAAACTATGCTCTTAATGAACCTTTTTACCTGCCCTGCACCAAACAAGACAAAGTTAGTGAGTAACTCTCTGGTAAACATGATGGAGCATCTCATAAAGAGGCAGATGTGTCTCAAGACAAAACGGAGCAAAAAGAAGGGTGAATATTGTTGTTTTAGGTTTGAAGGGTGACAAAAAAACACAACTCAAAATGAACAAATATTGATAATATTATAAAACATGTCACATCTTTGTAAGTTGCCAATATATCAGAAATCTGTATCAACATCACAGTATTCAGCTTTTTCTGCTCCCACTACATAACCATCAGTGAATGCAGCTTTAAAGCAAGATTACATGACTTGACAGAAAAAAAACACAATCTTTGTCTTAAAGACAGACAGAGCTGACATTACAGAGTCAGCAGGCCTTTCTACTTGTGTTGCTGTAGCTTCTGTTCAGAAAAAGTGACATGGGCTATCTTTAAGCTGCTATCTGTCCCATATATATGGAGCCAAAGTCCTGCCCTATTTCCACGTAGCTGTTCCACTAACCTCCATCATGCACAATCCACTAGTTTCACTGTGACTTTCTAAAACAGCTCAAACAGTGTTTTGGGGTTTAATGAGCAATAAAAATGACTTACTTTTTTAAAATATTATAAATTTATGAGAAAGCATGCTGTTCAAAGATCAAAACCTCATAATGTGAATGAAAGAAAAAATATAATGTATTGATCATTTGTGTGCATAATTAGTTCAACAAACAAATTTGATTTGAAATGATTTTGTGTCAACAAGGTTTGACTTAAAAACTCTTGAGCTGATCCCCTGACTGTACACTGCCTTTCATTGCTGCTGATAGCTTGTCTGATTTTGCTGGCTGCTGCTGTTGCTCCTTCTTCAGGTCGGCAGAGAGTTGAATAAGACGAGAGAGCATGATTTATTCACACATTATCCTATTAGCAATCTTAGCAATCTTACTTCTTAAAAAATAGGTTGCAACATCATGGAGTTCTTTTCTTTCCTGGAAAAATAGGGCAGGATTTGGATTCATCATTGCTGCGGCGTACTGTTTGGGTACTAAAAGCAAAGCAGCAGCAACAGAGATAACATAACTGTTTACTACATGCAGCAGAGGAAATCAACAACACTGACGCTGAATCCTCTCCGAGAGTGACCTCCATAAACATCACAAACACACACAGGACAAAGATACAACCATCTGAAGATAACTGCATCAGTGAAAACAAAACAATGTCAAACTCAATGAGTTACCAAAAAGATGGTTGCCTAGTTAAATAAAGTTTGAAATGTGTGCCACTGACACTTCTCCATCAATACTAACATGATGCCTGTTTTAAATAACTTTGTTCATCAGCATTTACAGGCTGATTCACTTGTGGAGAACTTGTGTTTTCCTAATACGCCTCCTTCTCTTCCTTTTTTTAACAGTAAGCAAGCACAACCTCAAGAGGTACACAGCTGCTCTGGTGTTGTAACTGCGACTGACTTCATGTGGATGAAAGTTGATAGTAAAATCACTGATTAATCTGTAAACAGTTCAGCGGGTTTCATTTATTTGTGCATCTTAATAAATATGAGTGTTTACCGCACCTGCATGTCATTGCAACATTTCAAACCTGTGTCTGATAAATGCCAAACATCAACAAAATTAAATGAAAACACTTGAAGTTACTGTTTGGACAAACTGAGAGAAACCGAAAATGGGGCTCAAAATAAGTAGAAGTCACAAACGTTGTAATTCAAAAACTTACATATCAATATCATATTAAATCGCGCTGCTCTATCCCACAGAAAAGACCCACTGGGGCTTTGTTACTGACATGTTTTTTTCTGTCCTGACAGCTTCCGTGTAGTGTTAAGACATGCACATGTGTAATTGATGAGTTGCAGGGAGATCAGACTGGGGTTTGTGGGCCCTGCATTCATACGGGACAGAGCCAAATTTGTAGAAAAAAAGGATAATTAAATGTGCGGGTGGCACACAGGTTACTTGCTCCTGCCTGAGGGCTACTCAGCTGCCATCCCCTCCCATCCTTTTCAATTCAGGTTTTGTTTGAATCAACGCCTGAGTCAGACACAAACACTGCACCCGTGCTGTCAGAGCGAGGGGTGGGGACCCGACAGAGAGATAGAGAGAGAGGAGGTCAGGGAGCACTTTAGAGAACATATTATTTATATTGGCTCTCTTTTTATTTGGTACTTAGCTAAAGCAAATATTTGCACCTGAATTTTCTGACTCCAAGACATAAAATCTAAAAGTTTGCACTTTGCCTTATTGATCTTAAATATGGGCTTTTCCGATTTTTGGGATCTGACACAGATCCACTAGGTCCACATAAGATCACTGATACTGTGTTTGCCAGAAGATTTGTTTTTGAAGTTCCTGTTGAGTTTAATCACTTCAACAATTTTGAATAAAGCCAACTGAGAAGACACAGACAGATATGGTAAATGTATATTTGTGTCTGGTCTAGAGGTTACATACATATGGCGCTTTTCCATTACACAGTTCTAGCACTACTCGACTCGACTCGACTCAGTTTCGGTCGTTTTCCATTACAATAGAGTACCACCTCAGCGTGGGTGGGGTCGTCCGTGGCAACGCGGCCAAAACTCCAGCGACGTCATTTGTTATGCGACACAAACACGAAACGACTACGGAGCAATGGAGGCCACCAGACAAAGAAATGTCTGCACCTCGTCGTTGCTCCGCGAGGTTGATTTCTGTGCAGCCATCTCTGATCGTATTGTGTTTGCTGTTATTGCGTTTTAAAAATGGTGCGGTTGATTGACTCTTATAAACGAGTCGCTCTCCCGACTCATTCTAGTGACGTCAGGCCCTGGCCAATCAGCGGCCTGCCGTCTGCCGACGTCACATTTTCGGCTCGACTCAGCTCACTTGGAACCCCGGCCGAGTAGGTACTAGAAAAGTACCTGGTACCAGGTACTAACACGTAATGGAAAAGCCTAAAAACCGAGTTGAGTCGAGCTGGTGAGTAGGTGCTAGTGGAAAAGGGCCAATACACAGCTAGGGTTAGGACTCTTCAGTACTCCAAAAAAAATCTGTTCACAGACTGACAATGGACCCTTATCCACAATGATCAACATTAATACAGAAGAACCAGGGATATATTCTTACTTGTCGAAACCTGGTACCTGAATTACCCACAATGCAACTCACAAATGTGTGTGTGTGTGTGTCTGTTGTGCTAGCAGCTGCTACAGTGATGTCTGAGCTTCAAGCCTCAGTCTCAAGCAGAGATGGGCTGTAAGCTGATGGTAGGCAATCATAACATAGCATGAGCCTCCAGGAGGGAGATAATCTGGCACATTTTTATGTTACCTTTAATGTCCCTGACTGGTAGACCTGCTCGCAGCAGAATTAGTACAACAGTAAACTGTATGTAAAAATTACCATTTTTTAATATTAAATTTTTTTTATCTATCTCCGCAACAGGACTTACCGTGCCTGTCACCTTGATGTCATGGAGACGGGCCCAGTCCTCTTCATGACTATCCACTATCATCTGTCCATCGTCCTCCTCCATCCCCCATTCAGCATTCAGATCCAGCAGCACCTCTTCCCCCAAAGAGTGCATTCCCACGGCAGGGTAGAGACCCTCAGGAGATGCTGGGATTTCCACACTGCCAACCTGAGCTCACATTCGGACACGGTGTTGTTTAGGGAAAAGCAGCTGGGACTATGAATGCATTCTGTCCAAAATATGTAGGTGTCTAAATATGATGGAGATGGAGCACTTACCTCCTTGCCATTCTTGGTAAAAAACACAGTTAACTGTCCATCATCAGCATCCAGGGATATCCCACAGCCAATTCTGTCACCTCTGCAGCATTTTGGACCAAACTGCTGCCCCACAGTATTGCCATTATACAGCCTGTGGAAACACAAGTAGGAGAGGTTGAATGGCCAATCGTTATTTTCAGATTGCAGAAGTTTACAAACTTTGGAAAATGCTTCTAGGAACAGACAATTATGGTAAAAATGGCACATAACAACTCATCTCCCAATAAGTCTGTTTAAATGCTAAAAAAAATAAATACAACTGTAATTTTTTATACAGGGTGTGTTTGTATTGAATTTTTGTTCAAATAATGGGCACCGTGCTGGTTTCAGGTTGCTATACCACAATATTCTTCAAATCCAGCTGGAGATCTCTGCTGCATCTCATTCCCGGTCTACTGTACAGAACTCTAACGAAAGCATACAAAGAGCATACAACAACTTTTTAAAAACAACAAATAAAAAAAAAAATTAACTTCCTTGAGCGAGCGATGCTTTTTTTTTTTTAAGGTAAAGTTTGACAATGCTGTATTGAACTGTTGCGTAATTAATCCTGGTGTATGCTGTATCACCACAGCTACATTAAAAGGGCCAGTCCGTCATAAACGTGTAGCTTCTATAAGGCTTGTCCCATTCCTTAAATGTTGAAATGACTGCACTCTCACACGTGAAACAAGTAGCTAAAAGCAGAAACAGTTTTTGAGAACCAAAGTTTCTTCAGTCAGGACTTTCCAAAATTCATCTTGAGTGAATTACTGGTTAACAGACACTGAAAGCACATTAAGACAGCTTCTCTTAACGGCCAGCTTGTACAGGAGGAATGATTACAGCAAGTAAAAACTGTTTCAATGTTCATGTGGGTACCTGGCTAATGTTTTAAGACAGATGGGAAAAAAATGACAACAGATGTTTGTGTGAAACCTACATTGAGTCGTACAACATTAACTTGTGTCAGAAGTACATCATTCTGCTTCATCTCCATGTCACGTGTCATCGAGAACATATTAAGTGTCCAGGATGTAAAAAGAGAAGCACCATTGTCACATACTTGCCGTCATCAGCATGAAAAGCCACAGAGTGTGGGAGCCAGCCTGGCTGATGGTCCAGCTTGTAGAACTGAGGCACTAAACCAACGGCAATCATCCCCCTCACTCCTGTATCGATGATGGTCACCTGCAAAGACCACAGGTTGAATTACTGCCGAATAGCAAGAGAAAAAAAAAAGAAAAAAAAAGATTACTTTGGGATGTAAAAACCTCACCATATCTACCTCATTTCAACTGGGTGACTGTAATTACAATCTACAAACAACCTGATATTTGTAGGCATGAGCACAGAAACAGTCAGTCAGTAGCTTTAGATATTAATGTTCCCTCTAAATAATGTAATGAGTCATTTTATTTCTCGTCTGACACATCTTAGGACGCCAACCTTGAATTTAAAAAGAGTGAGCGATGAACTACTCATTACACCACTGTGTGTGGGAGGGCTTTTTTATATTGTGAGAGCACAAGCAGAACAAACCTTGCTGAGGAAGAAGAAGACGAGGCGTAGAGGTGCAGTGAGGGTGAAGGGCACAGATGTCTTTTTTTCTAAATCAGATTCTTTTATTTCCTTTTGCCGCACATTGTCAGACACGAGCAGTTCAGCCACCAAGATTAACTTAATTAGATGTGCAGTGCTAGTGTGGTCTGGTCACAAATAAACAGGTTTTAATGTAAGTGGAGTATTCACACTTTGTGAAGTGATGCTTTGAGCTAAAGGCTAATGCTTGTAAGGTAACCTGCTCACGATGACAACACCACTGTGCTAATGATAGAGAACAACTGTTGTCAGGCACAAAAGTTAGAGGGATTCATCCTCTGGGGACCATGGATGTCAAGATGCCAGGAATCAATAAAGTAATCTATCTATCTTTATCTAAATCCAGTGGTTGTTGAGGTATTTCAACAAGATCAAAGAGGTGAAGCACAGTCTGCCTCCTAGTTAAGAGTTAGACAGATTTTATGGTAAGAAAAACCATACAAGGTGACATAAAAATTTCAAAATGCTCACTTGAGTGCTGCAGGTTTATTTGCCAGAAATGTTTCTGCTCCTTCAGGCTCCACCTCAGACATTTTCCCGGCCGTTACATTTTGCTTCTCGTCTCTCTGCCTCTTTGTTCGCTTCATGAAATGTCCAAAACAACCCAAAACTGTACAGAATCTCTTTGTACAACACTGAATGTTGTTTTAAAGTGAAAAGCATGAAGTACAGAGCTGGCCTTCACCATTGTTATCATAACTGAATACTGACCATATGACATCATCCCCAGGGAGCCCTACATGGACACACTGCAATCAGAGCACTGTTGGCAAATCCAGGGCAAGCAGAAGAGGAAACTTTTTAAGTTGTTTCCCATGACCTCAACACTGGTCTCCCGAGAGGGAGAAGTAATATGCCCCACTTTTTTTTTCTTGTGTCAGTGTAAAACATGAAGATGAACCCTGAAATCTACTATCAGCATCCACTTTACTATCCTGTGACAGCTCATATGCCCATTTACGCAAATGGCTTCCTCCATCCTCCTACGTGACTCCCACAAAGTGAGTCACAGTAATGAAGCACACGCAAGTATAAAGGCTGAGAAGGTTAGTTACTCTTTCACTACACGTCAGACCGGGGCAGGATGTGTGTGTTAGGCAAGTTAGAACAAGGTTTGATCGGAGGAACAGTCACTGTTTGGGGTGTTTGTGCACTCCAGTGTCTGGATTACCAAGAACACTGAAATAAACAAACCTGCAAATGATCTGTAAAGACCAGTGACTTATCTGGCTCTGTGAAACCAATTTGTCAGCACTGAGATTAGAAAGCCCCTTGAGTCAGAACACCCATCAAGTCAAAAACATGATTTACTGAAACTGTGTATGCAGCGGCTTGTTTGTTACAGTATATAGTACAGTGCTGACCCTTCCCACAAGCTGAGACTGTTTTACTGGCTAGTTGAGGCTGTTTAAGAGCCTGAATATGACTCAACTTCTGCCAACAGCTCCTTTTTGTACATTTTAGCTCCCTAACAGCAACTGAAACTTGCTACAAAAATTTTAGCAAGATATTATGAAAGGAACCATCAGGTGAATCTCCCAGGGTTACATTATCTTTAACATTATCTTTATTAGCTAGCTAGACACTGCTGATCAAAACTGCCTGCGGCGGTTGTAATTTTAGATAGCAAAATTCGCAGTTGTTAGCAAGAAAGAGAAAGCTTTTTGTCTGCTTCTGTCTAAAATCCAGGAAATTGCCAGAGAATTTCAAGTGAAAAATCAGCCTTTGTTATCACTGAAAAAAAAGCATGTATCCCACGCGAGAATGGAGGAACTTTACAGACATAGAAACAGTAAAGAAGAGGGGCAAGGCTTAAAACACTCTCAATCACAAAGGCAGGTGAGTCTGTTTGAATCTTAAGGAAAAAAAAAAACATATTTTCTAGTTTTTTTGTGCAAGGACTGATGCTTCATTGTTGAACCTGCTTGTGAATGTGGCGTTAATGATTTAGGCATATGTGACTTGAAGAATCAGCATCAGCTCAGGCACATTACTGTCCGCCTTGTCGAGTCACACAATGTAAAAAGAGCTGCCAAGTAACTCGACAAATCTATTTCCAAGATGAAAGATTTTTCTTTCTCAGACAAGCTTTGTTACCAGGAAGTGCTGTGATTTCTGTCTCATTATGGCACAACAAGATAGAAAGCAAGCAGTCAGACACAATCGCCTGCCAAGTCTCCTCTCATCAACACAGAAAAAAGGCTGCGCCCTGATTCCATAATAAATACTAACGCTATAAAGTGAACGCTATCATCGCAATCTAGTCAGGGTACAAGAAATAAATGTACTTTGTCACTTTCTACTTACTGGAGATGACACAAGATGTGGATCACAAATGTATCCAAGCTGACTCCTCAGTTAGAGGAAAACAAATGTCTTGTGATTGAAAACTGGTTGTTATGTCCAGGTCTGAGGAGCTCCTGCATTTCCACTGTGCACTGCACTGTGGGGCAGTATATAAACACCCTAATACACACAGATATTGACATATAGCATGCAACTCTGCAGCGATTAGTCGATTAATTGATTAGTTGACAACTACTTAATGAATCCAAAACAAGACATATGAGGAAGTCACGTTGGGCTTTGGGACGCTGATCAAGATTTTTCACCACATTCTGACATTTTCTGGACCAAACTAATCAATGAATCGAGGAAATGATCATCAGACGAATAAATAATTGTTAGTTCCAACCTTAATAATATGTATGGTATGTACAGCTTAATCCCTCTTAATTAATTTAGTCATTAATCTTGATTAATGCCCACAACCTTTTGGAATATAAAGACTTGTGTTAAAAACAAGTCTGAGCAATTGGGCTGTTTTACCACACATTCTTCTTTGGTTAAGACTTATGTTTGGTGAGTTAAAGGTCATAATTAGGAGAATCGAGAGCCATCAAAAATGTCTTGACCTGTCAAAGTTAGTGCAGTCAACAGAGTACAGCATGTAAGTGGTGAGAATGGCAGAAAACATGTTGGACTTAGGCTGATAATTACACTGGCAGTTAATCAACAATGAGGCTGCTTCCACCTGCGGTACATTTAAAAAAAAAAAAAAAACAGCTCATGTTGGAGTTCAGTTCGGGTTCACTTCTGAATATCACACTGAGACTCATGAGGAATCAAAGTCAGGTCTGTAAATAACAAGCAGGGCTGTAACATTTCCCCAACAAAAAGTGATTAATAGTACTATTTATAGTATAACAGTCATGGATTAAAAAGAAAATGATCAACTCTTACTTCATAATAGCGATTTCTTCTCGACAATGGCCTGGCTGCCACAAAACAGCCCACTTCATCTGAATTCCCATGATACCTGCAAAGAGATCCAAAGAGACAAACCAAATAAATGCAAGCAAAGTGGAGGATCGACTTAGCGGACAAACTCTCATCACTGTTACCTGAGTATGTCTCCGTCTCTCAGCATCCTTTTGAGCCGCTCACGGTATCGCACAGCTCGCACTTCACGAATTTCTCGAATTCGCCTCCTCCAATTCAGAAAACGATAATGAAGGTTTATGTCTTCCATGTCTGACAATCATTACAATCTAGGACATGGGGAAACAAATGGAAGAAAGATTACTGCTTCAGAGTAAAACAGGCCGACTGTTCTTATGTATTCATGTATTTGACTGAATATTCAAAAAGTATTCGATCAGTCAGTCATTACAGCAATAAAATCCTTTGGGGAAAACAGATACCTTTAAAAACAGAAAAGACAGTAACAGCACATGCCCTGCTTGAAAATAGCAACATCTTTGACCACAACATGATTACCGTTGTTGCCTGACAACAAGAAGGACCTGGCTTTGAACCTCAGGCCAAACCCTTCCTGCAAGGAGTTAGTGCGTTTGTGTTTTTCCATTTACGTTTAATCCCACATTCCAAAGACAAGCAAAGGCCTGGACAGTGACTGTACGCTGCCAGGAGGCGTGAACGAGAGTCCCCTATTCGTGTTAGTCCCGTGAGGGTCAGGTGTGTCCCTTGGGTGTCTTCCCCCTGAGGTGAACTGCGACTGACTCAAGTACAGACTGGCTCCTCTGTTAATGCCCGGGCATAAAGCGATGGGTTTCTGCCCTTTCTCTGCCAAAAACACTGCTAACCTAAAGGCCAACATTTGAACTCAATGCCTCACAAGTGTAGGGCACCAATTATTTTCATTTTTATTATTGAATGATTATTCTCTCAGTCACTCAATCGATAAAGAGAGGTGCTTGAAGTGTTGTTTTGCCAAAACAACACTTCAAAATCCGTATGACTTTAGTTAACTACAGAACAAGACAAAGAAAAACACCAAATCTGTGAACATGAAATAACTAAATCATATTTTTGCTAAATGAATTACTTCACTTTGAAATCTCTCATGCAAATCAACGAATCGACTCAGCTTTTCAGCTTTTCAGTACAGGAACATGTGACCCATCATGTTTTTTCCTCTTATGCCAGGTGATGTCATCAAAGCCAGGGTGAATCAGGTGAACGCACCTTTTTTCAAAACCGTTTTGAAAAAGTATTTTACTGTGTGGATTTCTTTTTTTTTGTTTTAACTTTCTCTGTGGGGATCACTAACACGTATTATTATTTTACAAACTAGTTTAGGGGTAAAATAGTTTCGTTATAAAGCCTGTAAATACTTTCTGTTCCTGTCGTCTACACGGCAGGAAATTATGAGCTAATATTTCTACATGGATGATAAAAACAAGCCAGACTGCGACTGAATAAGACAGTTGAGGATCTGACTGGTAACATGTAAACAAAGTAAACAACTATGCGACCTATCAGCTAATATTTGTTGTTGCGTGTACACTTCTCGGATTCACGTATTTACGAGCCTGTCGTGAACGCAGCAGCGCATTTCCCAAACTACAGTTGAAGACTCGGTTGGCCGGTAGCTGCTTTAGAGACACGTTACGGGTCCGGGAGGCTGATAATGAGCTACAGCCCAGCTTACCCACACATTATTCAAAGCATACCAGTCTCACGTTGGTTCCTTACTGTTTTAAAACTTGTAACG
Organism: Scortum barcoo; assembly: GCA_023238725.1. NCBI lineage: Eukaryota > Metazoa > Chordata > Actinopteri > Centrarchiformes > Terapontidae > Scortum > Scortum barcoo. The sequence goes on from CM041537.1 coordinate 18,687,443, forward strand.
CGTCGTCCTTCGGTTTTTCTTCCAGTTTTAAGGAGGTGAAGTCTGTCACTTTATGTCCAACCTGCGCCGCCGGAAGTCCCGCCCTCTCCACCAATCACAGCAGAGGAAAGAGGCAGAGAGGAAGTCTTTAACCTGTGAGGTGCTCTGTGTGTGTGTGTGTGTGTGTTTAAAAAAAATTCTTTGGTTCTCACAGTTGGTGTTTTACATGTGTTGTAGATGAGAAGTAAACACATTCTTAAATACACACACACACACACACATATATCAAGAATCTTTATTGTCATAATGTTTTCACATAAATGAAATTAAGATTGGTGACTTCCAGCTTTAAACATAAATATATGTAAAAATATGTAATATGTACATAAATATCTAAAGATTTAAAGTTGTAGCAGCAATGTACAATTGGGGGGGAGTGGGTCAGTTGTTAAAGTGTAGTCAGTGCATGACTCAAGTTCTCTATTGTTCATTTATGTGCCTGTGTGTGTGTGTGTGTGTGTGTGTGTGTGTGCGTGCGTGGGGGAGAAATGGATTCAACAGCTCTGGGGAAAAAACTGTTTTTCAGTCTGGTAGTTTTGTTTTTTATGTTTCTCTACCGTTTTCCAGAGGGAAGCGGTACGAACAGTCCATTGCCCGGGTGGGTGGGTCGGGTCGGCAGCTGGCAATACGTCTGGCCTTCTTCTGGATCCGGCCAGCGTATATAGAATCTAAGTCTGGAAGAGGACTTCCCACAATCCCCTGTGCTGCTTTTCACCACCCGGGCTAAGTCTTTTCGGTCTTGTGCAGTGCAGCTGCCATACCACACTGTTGCACTGAGGCAGAGGATGCTCTCTATTGTGGCCCTGTAGGAGCTGACGGGAGAGTCCAGCACGTTTCACGTTTCAGAGTCTTTGTTGAGCCTTCTTTACCAGGTGAGCTGTGTTCATGGACCAGGTCAGGTCAGATGTGATGTGGAACATGTTGTTGACACGCTCGACTGCTTCCCTGTGGATGAGGAGAGGAAGCGTGCTCTGTCCTCCTGGACCTCCTGTAGTCCACTATGACCTCCTTGGTCTTGCTGGTGTTCAGAACAAGGTTGTTGTTTGAGCACCACTTGAGTAAGGTGCTGGATCTCCTCTCTGTAGTGGGTTTCATCATTGTCCGACCCACTATGGTGGTGTCGTGTGCAAACTTTACGATCGGTGTTAGTGGAGTGGATGGCAGAACAGTCACTGGTGAAGAGAGTGAAGAGGGCTGGGCTGAGCATGCAGCCCTGTGGTGTGCCTGTGTTCAGGACCAGTATAGAGGATGTGTTGTCCCCGATTCTCACCACCTGAGGCCTGTTGGTGAGGAAGTCCCTGATCCAATGGCACAGCGATGAGGGCAGTCCCAGGTTGTGGAGCTTCAGTATCAGCTTGTCTGGGATCACTGTGTTGAAGGCTGAACTGAAGTCCACAAATAACATCCTCACAGTAGGTGTTAGGAAGCTGCAGATGGGTCAGGGCTGTGTGAAGTGCAATGGAGACTGCATCCTCTGTCGATCTGATTCTGCCCTGTATGCAAACTGATATTGATCCAGACCAGCAGGGATGATGTCTTTGATGTGCTTTAGGACGATCCTCTCAAAGCACTTCATGATGACCGGAGTTAGAGCGACAGGGCGGTAGTCATTCAGGCAGGTGACAGCAGATTTTTTAGGCACAGGCACAATGATGATGAGGTTTTGAAGGCTGACAGGAACTGTAGCAAGCTGCAGGGACAGGTTGAAAATGTCCAGAAAAACTCCTGCCAGTTGGTCTGCACACAATTTCAGAGTGTGACCAGACACCTTATCTGGTCCTTCAGCTTTCCTGATGTTGATTCTTTTCATGGAAGAGCTCACTTGGTGCAGCTGCAGGACTAGAGGCTGATGCAGTTCTTCCAGCCGGGGAAGGTGAACACTCTCTCTGCTGCCAGGTGTGTCAAAGCGAGGCGTAGAATGTGTTCAGGGTGTCGTCGGGGAGAGTGGAATCGTGGCTAACCCACTGATCACTGCTTATAGTCTGTTATTGTCTTGATGCCTCTCCACATACTAGTGTGGGTTGTTGTTTTCAAAATGCTCCTCAATGCGCTGTTTATACCTGCTTTTTGCTAACTTAATGCCTTTTTTCAGTTCTTTTCGGGCAATGCTATAGGCCAGCTTGTCACCTGACCTGTAGGCAGCGTCACAGGCTTTGAGTAGGGGCTTCACTGTGCTGTCCAGCCATGGTTTTTGATTTGAGGAAAACCTTGATGGTCTTTGTGGGTAGAACAGCATCAGTATAGAACTTTAGGTAGGACTTATATCCATCCAGATCTGTGCCCTCCTTGAACACTTCCCAGTCAGTGCACTCAAAGCAGTCCTGTAATGTTGAAGACACCTCCTCAGTCCATAACCTGTACAGTTCTGGTGGTTGGTCTTGTCCTGCAGATCAGAGGTTTATAGGCAGGGATCAGGTTCACAGAGATGTGGTCTGACATCATATCACATCAATGTTTTGTCCAGGACATGTAGTTTTTATTTTATACAAAAATCATAATGTTGTTGTTAAGTGTCCATCTGTCTTGTGTCTATACTTTAGAAGCAGTGAAACCAACTTTCCATCATATTTAATGGATTATTGTTTTACTTTTGGAAATTCAACACTCACAGAGTAGCTTAAGTGCTGCCTTTTAGATTTTATTTGCCAAAAGAATAAAAGCCATTCTAAAAATGAATATATCAACACTGGGTTAACTGATATTCTCTGGAGTACACAAAGGAAAAACACGATTTATGAAAATACATCAAAATACAGATATCTTTTCTTGCTAATGAACCCTTCTTTTCTCTGAGGCAGTGTTTGTGAAAAGCATAAAGAAAGACAGGAATTGTTTGGTATTTCACAAAAAATCTCTCTGTAAGTGACAGACTGTGGCCCTTTCATTGTGAGCATTACGTTACTAGTAGTATACAAGGGGTGGGCAATATGGAAAACATCTATCACAGTGTGAATGTATGCCATGATACTGATATAGATCATTATATGGGCTAATATGTTGTCTAGACAACATATTAAAAAACTATTACATAAAATAAATTTAAAAGAAGACAAAAAACAAATCAGGCTGCCCTGCAAAAAGCACTTTTACACACAAATGTAATTACTTATTTACGTGGTATTGTATTTTGTCATATTTCACCTATTTATTCTATGTTATCTCAAAGTGACTGGTGCTGTTAACAGGACTAGTGACTCTGTTGACTGCTGATCAACACATTACATCGTATCGTTGACCCTGTGTTAACCTGCACATGTCTAATAAACCTGAATCTAGTTGATCTAATCTAATCTATCTAATCATAGTTGTGCACAAAATGTTATGAGTTTGGTATCGCCCACAGAGGCCTAATAAATCTTAAGATATCAAGGGATAAATAGAAGGATTTGGTGGTATCATATTGTCTGACACCGACTGATACTCCTACCTCTCTACTTTTGCTTGATGTGTTTTTAAATCAAATCGTCTTTACTTCTACATATATGATATTTAATCATCATACTCTTTCCTTCCTGTAAAGTGGTCACGAGCTGGATATTAATACATCATTTCAGAGGACGGGCTGTCAGATTTTTTTTGAGATCGTGTCTTCTAATTTAATCTCTTTGTGACTCACAGACAGTGGAATTTGCAGGGTGGGACTTTTTGCTCGTGGCTATTAATGTCTTAGTCATCCAGCCTTGAGTGGCACTCCTTCAGCCTCTCAGTGTCGGCCGTTTCCTCTGAATCTTCAGCCCTGCAGTTACAGAGTCTGTAAACACGCTCTGTGGAGAACGTGTTTGTTTAGTGGTTGCTATTTAAAGAAGTCATAACAATGTCAAAAACAAGGATGGAAAAGGCTCGGAGTAACTAAATACTTTTACTCAAGTTTTTTTTTTTCACAGTGTTTGTATCATTGTGGATATTCAATCACTGCAGTAAGCTTATTTCTACTTTTTTTGTTCACGTTTTTAATCAGAGACATTAAATCAATTAAATCAGAGCACTTTGTTCAACTCACAATAATCAGCATAAACTGCACAGTACTGTAGTAACCCTAGTACAATAAATTATTATTATAGAGCCATTAATATTATTATTATTATACCTAATCATACTTTTTAAAGGTTCTGTAACAGAAATGTGCAAAGTAATTGCAGCTGCCAGATAAATATAGTGGAGTCAAAAGTATTTGCTTCTGAAATGTAGTGAATAAGTATAAATTATAACCACTGTAAAATCACAGTAATTACAGCACTTGAATAAATGTACTCCCCACTGCTGATGGCATTTTCATTTTATTTTATAGTTTTACGAGTTGGTCATTTGAGTTGTCAGCTAAAACTAATGCTGACTTATTATAATACACAAAATCTGATACATTCTGTCTCAACAGACTGCAAGATTTAAATAGGTGCTTCTTTATCATGATGAATGACCGCCATCTGAAAAACTTAAACGATGAATTTCTCGTCTGCTGGGCCATGATTGGCTGGTTACACGAAAGCATCACCCCTGTGAATAAATGACCCTCTCGATGGGGAAAAGGCAGAGCAATGGAGAAGCATGCATGGCAGCCACAGTTTTGATTTATGTCGGCGCAGAAAACACTGCTATCCTCCTGGAGATGACAGACAACAAATGGTATGAGCATGCGTGAGTGTGTATGTGTCAGAGTCGAGGGGGAACGGGGTGTGCTCGCCTGTGTGGAAATGAGAAGGAAAAACTAACATTCTCCATCACGTACCCTCCCATACCTTTCCCCACTGGTTTGGGCTCTTTAAAAGTTGCTGCCAGTGCTGTCTGTCAGCCTCATTATCACTTTGTCCTGGCGTGAGGGAATTACCATCCACCTTTCCACACAGGCAAACTGCAGTCGGTGGCTCTAACCTAAGATCAGCAGTCCTCACAGAAACCAACAAGTCAGTTGTAGGAAGCTGAGCTGTCACCATCTATCAGTGGACCGCTTCCAGTTCGAGATGCTTCTGTATCTAAACATCCTGGTGCTGCTCCTCCTGCAGCCGTCTCTGTCAAGCCCGGCACCACTGACCACGCCGTCCAGAGGATGTCCCACCTGTAGATCAAAGACCACGCTGACTCAGCCGCCTGCGGATTCAAACACCACTGCTCTGGCCGTTGGAGAGCCCTGCGGGGTCTACACTCTGAGCTGCGCCAACGGCCTACGCTGCGCGCCTGTAGAGGATGAGCCAAGGCCCCTCCGCGCTCTGCTGGAGGGCAGGGGGGTCTGCAGTAATGCCAGCAGCATCGGCCCGACTGAAAATACCCACACTTCAGGTAAGTTCACCCCCTGTGCCTGTGAATGGATGAAGTAGAGTCCTTTAGGCCAGGTGAGCTTCATGTATGGATTTTCAAGAGTAACACTCACCTTTTGCTTATTTCTCGGTTTTTGACAGGTTTACTTACTAAGATTTCACATTTGTCTAACTAATGAGCATTTATTCAATCCTGTAATGTGACCATGAGTCTGACAGAGAAACACACCTGTGTTTATACGCTTTTATACGAGTTTTTTTTTTCCATCAACCAACTGCTCAGTCAGGTCAGACAAGCTGCTATATAAAAACATCAGGATCGTGGGATTTAGTGAACAAATGGGGTATAAGAATGAGTTTTTTCAAGATGGATTTCACTATTCATCCACAAGTGTTATTAATATTATTAGTTCTACTAGGTGACTAAGAGTGAAGTACATTACAAAGCAATAAGAAAAACTAATCTAAAAGTGTTTTAAATAAAGGACAATAATTAGAGCCAATCTCACAATGAAATGAAATGAATGTTGTTGATTTAAACAGGTTTTCATGTAGTCATGTAGTGATCAATGCTTAAGGTTTTTGTCTTTTTCTGATCTTAGCCCCAGCACCCACTGAGGATCCTGATGAGAGGTAAAAATCCTTTTATCCGGTGCCCTTAATAATTCAGAGAAGCACGGCATGGATCACATGCACTCAGACTCGCGCTTACATGCATCTGTTGATCTCTTCTGACATCTTAAATCACTGCATAAGGCTCCATGTCGTAAGCTGCTAACAACACTCATCAAAGGTCTGGACGCCCATTTATTCAACGCACAACATGACATCTACATGCCCAACTGTGACAAACGTGGTTTCTTCAGAAAGAAGCAGGTGAGTTTGCAAACAACTGTAATCACATGACTTTCATGTAGACACCCGTTTGTATTTCCAGCTGTGAAAAAAAAAAATCTTCAAACATCTGTTTGTTCTGTTTGTGCAGTGTTGGTCGTCTCGAGGTAAGCAGCGTGGCAAGTGCTGGTGTGTGGTGGATCAGAACGGCATGCCAGTGTCCTCGGGCACGAAACAGAGGGGCCTGAGTTGTTAGAGCAGAGTGAAGCCCGGACTGAAGCTTCATGACCGATACCAGAAAAAAGATGAAGGAACACCGTACAGAGTCTAAAGGAGCTCAGCACAGTCTCACATTTCATTCTCCACCACACAAAGGCAGCTCTCCTCCAATGAGATGCTGCTGCCAAATCAGGTGTAACTTTGTCTCTTTGCGCCCTCTACTGAACATATCAGGACTTAATAACCAAGCATTCCTTTCACGTTTACTTACATTCGATCAAATTTATAACAGCAAGTGAGAATATCCGGCCCAGTCTCTCTCACAGAGTCGTCTCTGCAGTAACTCGTAGAAACTGCACCTGTAGTTTGCGCTGCACACATTCCAGTTGTTCATCTTTTACGTTTCAACATTTTTAAGTCCATTAATATTTCAAGTATCAAACAAAATTTCAGGAACACTATGATTTGGATCAATGTATTGTATTTATACGTATATTTTCAGTATTTTCTTAAACTTTAAAACCACTGTATTTCTATTACTGTAATTGCTGTACATAATCTCTACATGTAATCCTATTTATATCACATAATCTCTACATATGTAATCCTATTTATATCACTTTGATATTCTATTTATGTTAATATTGGTGGTAATTTGAATAAGTAATTTATCAGTGTTGCCCATAAGAGCAGAAACTTGAGGTATTATTTTTTAAAACCCGAATTTCTAATGCAGAATTATTATTATGATTTTCTTTTTTTTTTTTTTTTACATTGATCAAGATAATCTGGAAACAAAACATTTACTGCATTTTGCCATAGTGTCAATTAAAATCTTGTAATAAATATTGTCCTACAGAATTGCTGTTTTTGTTGAGACTACTTGTATTGGACTGTATTACATTGAAAGGTGTTTCTAATATTTAATATTAACTGTTCATTTGAAAAAACAGATCTCTGTTTTATTTATTTTCCTTAACGTAGATTTTGTGCATTTCGGGGAATATATCAATCAATCTGGTGTTGGTTTATTCATATTAAGAAAGTTGCTTATCTGTTTTTTGTTTTTTTGCAATGAGCTCATTATTTTGATTAATGAAGTTAAAGATATAGAGATATTATAAGGACATATTAACAGTATTGCAGGTCCTCCCACAGGGTGCCAAACATAAATCTGAGGGGTGATTAAGATGATTCAAGTGTTGAGAGACAGAAAATAAAAGCATATTTCTGTTTCACTACTTTTGTTTTTGTTTTTTGTTTGTTTGTGAAATGCTGGATACCTTCAGCTCTTCGGGTCTCAGTGACCCCTAAAAATGAAACAATATGAGAAAGAAAGTTGATTCATTTAGTTTAAAGTAACATTAAGGCCACAACCTGTGATGGAGGCAGACATGGCTTCAATGAATAAGTCACAAGTGAAGCAGGTTGGAAAACACTGACTTCAATGTGAAGTCCTCTGATACAAAAACACCACTGGCTACAGCTGCACAAAGGTTTCAAACATTACAAGACTGTATTGTATTATAAAGGCCTGTAAGAAAAGTGTTATTATCACTATTGTGTTACAGTCAGTAGGTGGAATGTGAGCACAAACTTTTTTACATAAGTAGTTTCCCTTCTTGCCACATTTCAGAGCTTGATTTTAATGTATCGCTAATCATTTTGTGGTTTGGACTGTAAGTCCAAACACTGTTAACGTGTCACGCTGGGCTCTCTTTTTACAAAGCAAACAATCTGTTAATGGTGAAAACAATCAATAGATTGATCCATAATGATCATTTCCACCAGTCCTGTACAAAACAGGTCAAAATCCACAAACCTACAACAGTAAAATCAGAGTGATAATCTCTTTGAGTACTTTCACTTTCTTTGCTTTTTCCTAGTTACATACTTTTACAAGTAGCTTTTTAAAAACTTGTGACAAAGTATCTTTATAGTGTGGAAACAGTACTTCTATTAAAAAAAAAAACTTCCTCCAGAACTGGTTACTTCATCTCAAATCACTCCCACATCACATGCATGATTATTCCTGCCTGTCGCTGCAGCTCTGCACCTGTTGCGCTGCATTGTTGTCGCACTGAGTCCACCTAAATCCACCCAAGTCTCCGGACCGGGGGAGGAGGAGGGGAGGGAAGGCAGGGCTGCTGGAGGTGTGTTAGAGGAGCTGACCGGCCGCAGGGACTCCACCACCAGTCGGACCTCCGGGCTGCTCTCCACTCACGGGACGCCCGCTCACACGCTCACACACGCCCGATGTCTTCTCCCGGCGCCGCCCCCAGCCCCCTGAGAGCACCCTGAGCACCCTGGCGCCCAAGAGGAAGACCAAGAAGAAACACTTCGTGCAGCAGAAGGTGGAGGTCTTCCGAGCCAGCGACCCGGTGCTGAGCGTGCTGATGTGGGGGGTCAATCACGCGTACGTACGTGTGTGTGTGTGTGTGTGTGATGCTTAATGAGTCCCAACGAGCCTTTCTATTGGCCCGTGCGCAGATGCAATGACCTGTTCATTAGTGTGTATTAAGGTGCCCGTGTTACCATGTGTGACATGCTGCTCCATTGATCCTGCGCACGACTTAATGACCTGAGCCAGGTGCCCGTACCTGTCATGCTGCTTCCTGAAGACTTCAAAGCCAGCACCAAGATCAAAGTCAACAACACCTCTTCAACAAGTACTGTGCTCCTGCTTCCTGTGATTTGCACAGATTTTTGTGGTTCATTTGCCTGCGTGCGCTTATCAGAAAAGGCAGACCCCCCCCCCTTTTTTTTTCAGAGAGCAACAACAATGGCTTTAAAACTGCCACAGCTGCAGCTATTGCCACCAACAATAAGAGAGAGAGCAGCCAAAAAAAAGATGATAGAAATAGTCATTTAGTGTGTCTGGATGATTATCTGCAGGGTGCAGTACTGTCGAGGCTTTATGGAAAAGGATCACACTGATAATAGAGATGGAAATGCAGCATCACCCCCCCCCACACACACACACACGTACACACAGTGAGTTGTTTTAGTGGTTGCGTAACAGCATAACATTAATAAGTTCCACACAAACAACACAGAGAATAGCAAAGTTGATGAATTCATCAGGAGACGCGTCAGTGTCAGTCAGATTAAAGTGTTTCGCAGCAGGGTGTTTTTAAGAGCTGACTGTCTATTAGAGCTGTGCTACACACTCTGCTCCCAGGTTCACTTTCTATACGGGTGGAGGAGACTAGAAAACTTGAGGGGCTTTCAATAATCAATAATCTTTAATCCATCCAGGAATCCAGGTCACGTAAAAGACTTATAAACAGAGGTGGGAAGAACAATAAAATATGTTTTTGTCACGTTGAAGTGCTGCCACCAACAAGTGTTTTCCACGTGATGTTGAAGGATGCTCAACAAGACCTCAGTCGAATAGTTTAAACGAGACCACCATGCTGCCATGCTGCCAATCATAAAAACAGGCAGGCTATAGGCTCTGCTATGCTGCCATTAAACACATGCACAATACCAAGAGACAGTTTGTGTTTGGTCATATCTCTGCATATATTGTATTTAAGGAGTATGTCAGTATAGAAGCAGCTGCACAAAACAGCAGGTATTTAATCCTCCTGTTATCCTTTGGCTCACGTGATTTGGACATGTTATATGAGGTTTTACCTTTGTGCTGTTTTTAAGAAGATATAGGGACACACTGTGTAGCTCTCGGTCAATACAGCTGCTGTGTGAGGACAGTAAATCAAGCCCCGTCCTTCTTATTTTATGTATTAAAACGTCTTTGTTCCCCAGGGAGAATCTTCCAGGACAGTTCAAATTCAAAGAGTACTGTCCGCAGGTGTTCAGAAACCTGCGAGAGCGCTTTGGAATAGAGGACCAAGATTACCAGGTATGATTATAAACTCCCCCGCACATTGGCATTTAATTATAGGAAGGAAAAAAATATGCGCGTTCGGTGAGGGGAGGTAACAAGATGTCTGTCTGAGAAACACAGAACATCCAAGCTTTTTTTCCTATATACACAACCAGACATGAATCTGAACAATTTGATCTCCTCCCTCCTACATTTGCATATCTTTGTGTGATATTTGCATTTGGCAGGTGGCAGACGGAGTCATCATCCGCTCTGCTGCTCAGTACACATTTGCTTAGCACGCAACTGTTGTATGTGAGGCTGTCTGCACTTTAAGGTGTGTGCTGGATAAAGTTTTATTCATGCACACATTAATGTGAATGATGTGAGACACGTCTTGAAACATCAGTGCACATCAGTGCAAAACGCAGCTTTTTTACGTTCTGGCCGACGCGTTGTTCAACTGATGTCCCATGGTGCCATCCTCTCTCTCGCCAACAGGTGTCTCTGGCCCGCAGTCCTCTGCTCAAAGACGAGGATGGGCAGAGCGTGGGGCTGCTGCTGACGTCGTACGACCGCACCTTGGTTGTAAAAGAAATCTCTAGTGAGGAGGTTGAGGAAATGCACAGCATCCTCTCTGAGTATCACCAGGTGAGGCCGGCGCGTGAGACATCCTTTCACTGTGAACAAAGCATGGGTTTAACCCCACATTTGAGCTGTTTTTAGTCAAAAATGAACATACATTCCATTTGTCACGCATTTTCCACTCGTTTTGTCCTTGTGCTTTTTGTAAGCTGGGAGGAACTGTGCTCTTTTTTAGTGATAATCCTGGTTGCTATGGCGATGGTTTTACAACATCAAAGCTGAAGGAGGAGTGTTTTGAATTTCAAAACAGAGTTTTTCTTCTACAGGTGATGATGATACATGAACAGAGCTCTTGTTTTCACATTTAAATTTGGGTTTATACAAATACCTAATATAAAGCCAAGTCACAGTGTCATGGCTGTGCTCGTCTCTGGAGAAATTTAAGAGCAGACTGATAGAAAAGCAGATGTAAGGGCAAGATGTACTCTCTAATGACAATTATCTAAAAAAGAGAATAACATTTATCTTTAGATGTTGGCAAAATAAACATGTCAGAGTATTGCATATGTATTATTGCATTTGTTTTGTCATAACATACCTTTAGTCACAGGAGATATTTAGGTGGAGATCAGTCACCTCACAATTTGATTTGATTATGATTAAGAGGGTCACAGTTCGTCTATTAAATGATTCTCGATGCATTCCGATACAATGCGACATGGTCTATTTTCCCCCATCGATACATGGACTTTACTTCATCGATGCAAAGAATCATTCAACAAAACATCGATGTGATGCATCGTAGTATTGATTATTTCCCCAACTCCCTAGTAGATACATTGACTGTTTAACTGTAACCAGGACAGTGTAACTGTAAACCAGGACAGTGTAACAGGACAGTGTAAACAGCATTTAAAATACCAGGGTCCTGAAACTGAAGCAGCTAAATGGAATTTAGAAATCAATTATTTTAATTCACACACCTCTTCTTATCATGCTGTGACAAGTCAAGAGTAAAAATGTATGAAGCAAGTTAATTCCTCATTCACGGTGAAGACTGAAGTGCGGTTGATAGATCCAGAAGAATATAGTGATCTGACCTTGAAGGGGCCCAGTGGAGCTTTTGTGTTACTCAGCATAACACATTGTTTGTTTCCTCAAGCTCTTACAAGTGGGTTGAAAGCATTTTCTTACACAAAAAAACAACATTAAAGCGGATTATTTTAAAGATTAAATCCATGTTAACTTGCTAGTGGTTATTCTCTTCTTTGCCTTTTCTGGCATGTTACCCCCACCTGTATTCACCTTTAATTTTATTCATTCATTGCCCATTCACCGCTGCTGTCTTCCAGCATATTGTCACTTGCCACGGAAACACGCTGCTGCCTCAGTTCCTGGCCATGTACAGGGTCACTGTGGAGAGCGAGGACGCCTACCTGCTGGTTATGAGGAACATGTTCAGCCACAGACTGCATGTGCACAGGAAGTACGACCTCAAGGTAAATGCTGCTGGATTCAGAGGCTGCGATCAGCACGCACAGCTTGCTTGACGTTAACGGGACTTTTAGCTGAGTTTCTTGAGTGTTATCGAGAAGCAAATGCTGTCACAGGAAATCACGACAAGAGGAGACGGCACATTAGGACATTTCAAGTCTTCTCTAAAAATTAGCGCAGATAAGAGTCATCAGCAGCAAGCAGATGGTTGGATTCGTGACCATCGTGTATCATGAATGAAGAGACTGACTTCCAGGGGCTTGTGATTGATAAAAATTAGCGCAGGATAAGAGTCATTGCTCTGTACAGTAATGTGTGAAGATGGTTTCTGTAGTATTTTGGCTCAGCAGTTACCTGTTAGTGACTGTGGGGGGTCTTTTCTTCCTTCAGAAGGGTCCCTGGTGTCTCGTGAAGCAAGTTTTAAAGAGAAGGTGAGAGCCAATGAAGGTAAAGGTTGTATGGCGAGACAGAGAGACAGTCAGCTGATATGGATACTGTTAGTCAAAGAGTAAAAAGTCATTTAATACTCACGTCAACCTATTGTTTTGATGTAACAGGAAGTCTCCACGTCCTTCTTGAAACTTTTTGATGTAACTCATTTAAAAGATGATTAATTAGATCCTGCAGTGGTGTCTGGGTATCCTTTGAGCTTAAATTGTATGGCCAATGGACCTGGTCAGGTATTTCATAAAACAATGAAAAAAGTGGGCACAGCTGCTGTATATGACTTTCTGCAAAAGGGGAAAAAACCTGAGAGATAAATCCATTATTTCTTACAGCACTATTGTTTTGATGTAACAGGACTCATTTAAAAGATGATTAATTAGATCCTGCAGTGGTTCTGGGTATCCTTTGAGCTTAAAGATGTGGACCTGGTCAGGTATTTCTGAAACCTGTAATGTAGCTCCTCCTCAGAAAAGGGGAAAAAACATCATAAATCCATTATTTCTTACAGCACTAAAATGAGCAGTTTTCATCAGGAGCAGTTTTCATCAGCTGAACTGATTGCTGTTTCCTCTGAAGACTAAAACGTGTTAATATGGGATGAAATTGGTGGAATGGCCCTTTAATAACCCTGTGAACCAGTTTGTTGCTTTTTATTCATGTATATAAAAGACAAAAATCAAGAAACTGAGCAAATTGACAGACAACTGTGAATCAAGTAAATGTGAATCAAGTAAATCAAGAGAAGTAATTTGATATTATAATGATTTGTTGTCTCCTAATGAGGACAGCTTAACAAGCTGGAATTGGCTGCAGCTGTGCCACCAGTCTGTGTGAAGGTGAAATGTGTGTGAAGCGGACGTATGCTCACGCTGCTGCATCTCCAACAACACAGCAGAGGAACGTACTCTGCAAAGTGTGTGAGTGAGAGCAGAGTGTGAAATCACAACTCCTATATTGTGCCTAATTGCTGTTGTTTGGGCGTTGTGACAAACACGATTTAAATTTTAGATTTATAGATACATTTTTAGGTTTTCAGAGATGTTTTTACAGCTTAACAAGCAAAAAATCACTCAGCAGTAGACTTTAAATAACATCAGAGGCCCTCTGGCTCAGAAACCGCTGGCTGAATGGATGGAGTTTAAAGAAGTGCAGAGTTGAATCCAACCATGGAAACCTTTGATCTTCCCAACTGTGTTGATTTGGAAAACAAAATCTGGGGAAATATTATTTGACTTTTGTTGTTTGGGCGTTGCCCACATTACACTGATTTATAGATACATTTTTAGGTTTTCAATGTTTTTACCAAAAAATCACTCAGCAGTAGACTTTAAATAACATCAGCTGGAAACCGCTGGCTGAATGTATTTAAAGAAGTAAGCCATGGAAACCTTTGATCTTCCCAACTGTGTTGATTTGAAAAAAAATCTGGGGAAATATTATTTGACTTTTGCGTCACTGGGAATAGGCTGGTTGTATTTTATGAAAAAATGCATTGTGACTTCAAGGCTACAGTACAGTTACGGCAGCTGAACTTCTGTCTGTATCTCCAGGTGAAGGAGCTGCCCACTTACAAAGACGTGGACTTCAGGAACAACATGCAAAAAGTTTATGTAAGCGATGAGGAGAAGGAGAAGATCATGGACAAGCTCAGCAGAGATATCGAGGTGAGAAACGGTGCTGAGGAAGGGTGCAGCCAGACATTTTCCCCCAACTAAATGTGCATTTCTTCCTGCTGTAGTTTCTGGTGCGTATGAGGATCATGGACTACAGCCTGCTGCTGGGCATCCATGACGTGGAGCGGGCTGAGAGGGAGGAGGAGGAGGAGATGGAGTCATCCTGTGAGGAGGAAGAGGAGGATGAAAATGGACTGGTTTCCGCTCCGGGCTCCACCTCACCTGAGGGCATCAGCGGCTACATGAACTCCTTCAAACCCATGGGTCCCGGGGAGTTCGACCCTTACGTGGATGTATACGCTATTCAGAGCGCTGTGGGTGAGTCTTGACAACTGAGACGTCTGCGCGGCGTGAAACACCTCAAACTCAGCTCGTGCTGGGCTGCGGCAGTTAAAATCATATGTGCAGGTCAATGTCGCTCACATAATGCTGTGATCTCCCATGCAGGCGCACCCAACAGGGAGGTGTATTTCATGGGCCTGATTGACGTGCTGACGCAGTACGACACCAAGAAGAAAGCTGCACACGCCGCCAAGGCTGTCAAACACGGGGTGAGAGATTAGTGTTCTTTAAAAGGGATTGTTAAGATATGCTGCCTTTAGATCTCTATCCTGCAAAGTGCACAACTGTGCTTTCCTTTTCCATTCAGTTATCTCTGATCGAATGTGTGTGTGTTTGTGTTTTGCAGGCAGGAGCTGAAATCTCAACAGTTCATCCAGAGCAGTACGCTAAACGTTTTAGAGAGTTCATCAGTAAGATCTTTGCCTAGTTAAAGGATGCAATCCAGGCCTCCTTCATCATTTAATACAGGAGGAGTCTCACTATCCAATACTTATGTCATCTCGAATCAACATAAAGACAGAGAAAATATTCTGTTCATTTCTGAATTATCTATATGGTTTTGGGGCATTTATCCTCTGTATCATTCTGTACTGGGAAACGGACTGTACGCTCATTTGTAATTTTTTTTTTTTAAGTCTTCTTGGTGACTTGTTCTTATTAATGTGTTTTCTTTTGTTGTCACTGCTTTGACTTTGAGTAGTACGGAGATACAGAGTGGCTAAAAAGAAATCACGTGAGCTGAGGCGATACAAGCAAACACCTCTGTATTTATGTATTCTCTGTATGAATGCATTCTTCCTAGTAACCACTGAGGGTGCAAAGATAATGAGAGAAAAAAACATGTCCACTGCTGTAATGTTTGTCTTTCCCTCAGTGGAGGTCCCACTCACTGCTGTACAGGACAAAGACTTACATTCTGCTCCGAGATATCAATTAAAGACTCCCTCTTTTTCACGCCAGTGGCAGCACTTAGCACGCAAGAGCATTATTTGAGCATACCTACAACCTCTCAATCAGGAACAATACAGTGTTCATTAACAACATTGTGTGATTCAAGCTGTCAAAACTGGTGCCTCATAGGAAGGATGTTGCCAAATGCAGATTTATAATAAACAGCACAAGCATAACAATGTGAATCAGTATCATCATCTATTAAAACCTATTTTCACGAAGAGCCAACAAATAATATAGCTGAGCTGACTGGTAATTTCATCAGATTGCTGTAGGCCTGGAAACAGTTTCATTTTGTTTTCCTTGTTAGCAAATAAATGCATGTTTGCCATTATCTATAAATAGGAATCAAATCAGCAGATAAATTTGTTTTCCTTGTTAAATGCGAATAGCAGATCTAATTTTGTTCGGGTTTTATGCGAATAGTCTAATTTTGTTCGGGTTTTAAACTCAGAAACTGAGAGATTATTACTTGCACATCTCCAGTTGTGCTGAAGGGCTCCTCTCAACTCAGTGTTCAGTATTTATTGCTACATAGCGGTGCACTGCTGCGCTGGCTTCAGGGGATGCTGCACACAAGCTTGCATCATCTGAAAGGCACCATGGCTCACTAATTATTAAACTGTAGGTGGATCAAAGAGCTTTTATGTCACATGTTTCAGCTTGGATACAGCCTCACGCTGCGAATCGCTTCTTTTACCTTTGAATGATGCGATTTAACAGCATGTCGGAATGTACTGTCCACCGAAGTGTCGGAGGAGTGACAAAGGTCGGATTGGTGTAATAACAAGCTAGTGAAAGCCAAATGTGATTCATCTGGCATCCCAGATCTAACTGGGCATGAATGTTCCTTATTTAGAAATTTTACCCTCTGGGTGGTAAAGCATGAATCCTTTTGTCCTTATTTAGTCCCTCTCCTCTGTCCCAGTCCTCCTGGCACACATTCCCGAATCTCCTTCTGAGATTATCATGAGGATTTGACTTTTAATAGCTGAGTGGACAAACAGGCAGAGGAGGGACACAAAGACAGGGAGAAACAATCTTGGGAGGAGAAGTCTAAAATAAGAGCAAAAATGCCTTTTATTAGTTCTCATTAGATTGTGTGAAACTCATTAGATTGTGTGAAACTACTGTCAGGGATTAAATAACTGTCAACAGCCATGCTTTGATTAGAGATAACTGAGCAACAGCCATGCTTTGTTTTTTTTGTGCAGCCTAGACTAACATAAGTTATTAATCTCTGAGTTACACATTTATTGATTTACTTTTATCGTCATGTTTTGTATTTAAAATACATCTTCAAGAGGCAGGGACTGGTCAGAACTGCACAAGCCAGATGTTGAGATGTTGATGGCAAATACAAGAGACCACAGGAGAAGGATGTGATGGCTCATACGTCAGGTTGTTTGTAAAGTTTCTTTAAATTCCATACATACCTGATGAGATTCATGATAAATCTGTCAAAAGACATTCATAAATGTGTCAGTTTTAGTGAATGGATGTCTGTAGTCAACTGAAGACACAAATGAAACTGCTGTCAGCCAAATTTTAGTGAATGGATGTCTGTACTGAACATGAAAAAAAAGAAACACCCCAAAAATACTAAGCTGATATTTCTCTTTCATGTGCTCACTGTATAACAAATGGGTCTGGAGCCAATTACTGTAAAGTTCTGCTCATTTCAAACCAGTGATTTACTAAATTTGGTTGTAATAAAACAATAAAATCAAGAAAACATCAGTCATATTTTCTCACACAAACTTAGTGAAGGATTTCTGAACTGCTGGTGCAACCCAGTCCAGCCAGGTAGGTTGATTTAAACATTTTCTTTCAACTAATCTCTACATACAAAAGAAGTTTTAGTTCACTGATGCATAAAACTCTCACTCGGTAAACACTTCAGTTTGAACTTACTAACACACCAAATTCCCTTTGTAGGAACATTTTTGTTGCTGTTGATGACATTTTCTCTATTTTCTGATTATATTTTCTTTCCTTTTGGTGCTTTGAGTGCTATCAACACAACCTAGAGCCTCCTGCCTGGAAAAATAGGCAACATGATGGGTCAAAAGAAATAGTAGCGTTGTTGTGTTGTTGGCTATATATGCCTGATTTTTTAGCTATTTCAGTGTCTTTCCTGATGACCAACATCTTTACATCTCATTTATTCCCACATCGGCACTGATTCTTAATTTCCCTCATAGTTATTGTGTTGTATTGTCACTTGTGTTTGCCCAGAAAAAAAAAAATTACTTCACTATTTTGAAGCCATGAAACTGAAACCATCTCAGAAATGGTATTAAGGTATAAAAAAATGAGCCCATGACTCTGACCTAGAAAGAAGTAGGTCAAAGCCAGTAGGGGCCTTTAACAAGAACTGGTTTGATCCAGAAGATCTCGTGTTCAAATGCTAGCCGAGTGTTAAGTCACGGCTGCTGGCTCCACCTGTCAAGAGAACAGCTCTCAGCTCGGTTTGAAGTGCCAGCCTACCAGCCTATATGCATATGTGATGCTTCGGTGCTGCATGAAGTCTCCCTCACCCTCATTAAACAGCTGCTGTTAATCACCTTTTGAGACAAGGTCTGCTGTGAGCCCCACCGCAGGAAAACACACACCACTCTGAACACCACAGCTTGGGCAGTAGCCTTAGTGTATTGATAATGAATGCTCTATGAATCATTGCATGAGTAAAAAAATACAAATGGAGAGAGAGATGCTTACATCACAGACATGTACACTCAGCGGCGTCTTCAGATCAACACAAAAATACATACAGTACTGCAGGAGGGCTGTTTTTTCTGCCTTTTTTAAGATATTAAATCGGGCAACATTCCTCTATTTCATATTCAGTCACTTACAAATATAATCATATGAAGGCCCAGTGTCATAGATGAGAACCTTTTTCCAAGTTTCAATCTATTAAATCATACTATTTAATTAGTCACAGCAGGAATAATATTAGTTAAGTAAAAAATAAAACACCCTGACAGTCCACCAAAATCTGGAAAACACAGATTAGTGTTTGAAATAATGAGCTCAAACCATGTTTTTTTTCTATACATTCAATCAAAATCAAGGCATTTCACTTGTTCATTTACACGTCTAGTATGACACTTGCCTTGATGATGAGCTGCTGCTGGAGTCATAATGCGCACATCATGTACAGTCTTTATGTCACACACAGTGATACAAACATAACATAGAAATCTCAGTCTCAGGAGTTAATCGGGTGGTTATTAAAGTAAAACCAAACCAAGACGCTGCACAGGAAATCTCTGAACAGCTATGAGTAACCCTTTGAGTTTTTATACACAGAACCGACTGTACAAATCATACAATAACAATCTCGAAAAATGAAGCACTTTTTAAATTTTTAGAATTATAATATTTTATCAATGCATTTCTATACAGTTATTTTTGATAATCTTTAAAACATCCTCTCCTTTTTTCAGTAAAGGTTTTCTTTTTCATATTTTTTTTCCAGCTCACACAACATTATTATTATCATTATTATTATTATTAGAAGCACTAAACGATCGGCTGTGTTGAACATCACACAGGACGCGCGCTCTGGATTTAAAACTGAAATTGGCTGTCAATAAAGTTAATGCGGATGCGTTTAAAGGTCTGTTTCAGAGACAGGTTTGAAAACGGAGAAGTCCAACGAGGAAATCATCAACTTATTGCAGTTCTTCACTTTTGGGCTCTAGATGCTCAGATGAGCCTTTTGAGGCCGAAGGCAAATTTCCATTCTTAATTGAGTGGAGAATAAAGTTGAATATCGACTGCATGATGAAATATGAGTCATACCAGATGGTACACAGTGCAATACATTCCTATTAATCTTTAATGTCACCTTCTTTTATCTTACCCACTGTAGAAAGTGTAATCAGGAAAATTTCTCATTTTGTTTTGGTTAAATCATTCCAGCAGGCTGACTGTGTTCCAGTGTGGTTACCAGTGTGTGTTTTCATCACTGACAAACACGCAGACAACCTGTGTTAAAACCTCAAGGAGGGCAACATCTGGAAACATTAGTCCTGCCTGGCCTGTGTGAGGACACAGGACAGCATGAGGCAAAGCGACAAGCTCACACACGCGCACACACACACACACGCTCTTTACCACATCACATTTCGACTTTACAACACTGCTCTTCTCGAGGTGCTGTAACTCAAGCTGGTGTTGCCGCTCTTGTGGGAGATCTTGAGCGTCGTGGCGACCGTCAGGCTCGGCGTCATGGCAACAGGAAAGCTAGACGTGGCGGCCGTCGCAAAGCCGACCGTCGCTGGTTCATTTGGGCATCCGTACTGGAGCAGGATGTCGACACACTCCTGGCTGCCAGCGCTGCGAGCCAGAGCCAGCGCCGTCTGCCCCTGATGGTCCCTGTACCTGACGTCACAGCCATACTGAGGGGAATTCAGAAAAGGAGAGGGAAAGATTTAAATTATGTGAGTTATCAAGAGTTTATATCGTGTGGAATAAAAAGCAACTTAGACCTGACAGTTCTGTCCTCAATAATCCCAACAAGGTGTGACTCAGTGAGCTTCAGTGCCTTTCACACATATAGATCACCCTTGAGGGCTTTGCTGAGTCATCAGTCCTACTGCTTTTTGGTTTTTGCTGAGGGAATCACTTAGAGGTTCTTAAAGGGGAACATTTGTTATTTTGCCAATTTTGCATAACTCAACATGACAGTTTTCAACATAAAAAGGCGAGCTTGCTATGCATTGCCCTGCTACGAGTCAGACAATCCACACAAACGTCTTTAATGAGCCCTATAAGAGAGCGGAAGGGAGACGCACCCAAACAAGGAGCTGCGTCATCACCACGTCTCCCTGCTGACAGGCGGCGTGCAGGGCAGAGCCAGGCAGACGCAGCGCCATGAGCGACCTGGAGGAGAGCGCCAGGCTGAGGGGGGCGTTGATGTCCTCCTTCGTGCAGTGGGCCAAGAGGAGCAGCAGCTTGGGGAGGTTGTGCTCCATCACTGCCAAGAGAAGACGGCCGGATAGCGTGATGTCTGGGCCCTCGCCAGGAGTGGGAGGAGGCAGCGGCGCCACAAACAGCTTTTGCTCATACTTGGCCCTGATCCATGACTCCCGCTCCTCACTGAACAAGCAGAGAGAAATGATGAGGAGATGATTAAAACTCTGTCAAAACAACATTTACAGCTTTCCTGTCTCTCTCCTGCTCAAGAACGACAACGACTTCTGTGTGATGAATCCCACAAAGAGCACTTCTGATCATCATTTCCACTGTTTACCTGAAGCAGTGCTGTCTCTTTTTTTATGGCTGTGTCTACCGTGTGTTTACCGTGTAGCATCTGGCGCTGGTTTACAGTGGCCCAGTGTGCGCGCCTCCCATATACTGTTGACCATGTGGTTGCCGATGGCACTGAGGACTAGCGTGAGCTCCGGTGGCAGATCGTCAAGGTCCAGTGAGCGGACGCGTGACAGGTGGG
This sequence comes from Scortum barcoo, assembly GCA_023238725.1. Classification (NCBI taxonomy): domain Eukaryota; kingdom Metazoa; phylum Chordata; class Actinopteri; order Centrarchiformes; family Terapontidae; genus Scortum; species Scortum barcoo. Next base: position 18,708,569 of record CM041537.1, read on the forward strand.
TCCCCAAGTTTCTGTGGATCCCTGAACACTCGATGCATATGAGAGCGCCCAAATTCAGGCTGGCCCAGGTTGGATCTGGGAGAGAAAGGATGGACACACACACGCACACAGACACACAGTTTAATTCACTGTGCACCTTTTAAATATGCCACTTTGGCCAAGTCATGCCACAAGAGTGTCTGAAGTTGGTGTGAAATCCCATTTGGACACGTTTTAAGACAGGGCTGTTAAATCCGTAGCCAGTGTGCCAAACAGTATATTCCCATGAAACTCATGCCCTTTAAAGTATTTAAATGTTAGAGAAACATTCAGCACTTGATCTGTTTCTCTTTGGTTTGGTGATATCTAAGACACTGCTTTTAATTACAGGAGATATTAATGACATTCTGCTGACCCTATTACTAAAAACTTTGTTTTTGTTTTGCTCTGCAGCACATGGCTCCTGCATTGGACTGACATTGAACACATCAAAATGTTTGTACATCCCTCCCTAATTGGTTTGTTTGCCTTGCAGCTGACATTGGAGCATTTTTATTGGCAGGTATTTTTTCACAGAAGTAAATTAAAGGTATTTCAGGGCCCAAACAAACAATTCAATAAAAAAAAGTTTAAGATTAATGACTGTTATCGCTGTTCTAAGTGAATAACTCCTCAAAAAAGTTTCTTCAACTTGCCTTTAAAATGTCAACAATTACACAATATGAAAAAGTGATTGAAAAAAAAACATGAAAAAACAAAAAAGCATATTTTTACTCTGCATATAATAAATATGTTAAAAATTCAGGAAACACAAAAAAGATTCTTTGGTTTCTAAAAGTGATGGTACATGTCTGTCACAGTGTTTACTGCATATACAATAAACAGGAGCTACTGTAGATAGTTATTCTTTTTTCTCATTTGTCTTTCAGCAGTATGACCTTGCTTATTTTACAACAGCTCATAAAACAATTTATAAAAAGCAACTGCATCTTAAAATACAGTGTCTATATAGTCCAAAGATAGTAGCTGGGATGCTTCTTTAGGATTTATGTTTCGGAACTTTCTGAATGACGGTTCAATGGTCACACCCATTTTCCAGTAATTTCCAATGCCTGAGCTTAAAGTGATCCACCAAGGATTTTCTCCACATTCTTCACAGCTTCTTGCACCACCTAAAAAGGTTAGGTTCTTATTCTTACGTCAAGATCATCTTGAAAAAATGAGCAAAGAATGAAAAGTGAGTGGCTGTGTGAGTGGATGACACATGAACCACGTACAAGTTTGAAATGAGACGAGGTGGTTAACGTACCAAAACCAGACACAGACAGGGACATGTACAAGAAGGAGAAAAGATATTGATATGTGTCACTAACTTGGAGCATCGCAGTCAACACAGAAGTTGTTGCCCCTCGCGTTGCGGATCGCCAGCAGAGCCACTGCTTCGCTCTGGCTGTTCTTACGAGCCTGTGGAAAAAGCACAGTATGTGTTTAACATGAGAGCAGCCCCAGCAAACTGACCCTCTGTGATGTCAGCCCTGCTGGCTGCCCTCATTACCAAAAACAATTATTATAATTTACAAATCTCAAAATGAAAAGGCAGTGGTTGAATGCTATAATCATTGTTATGACCATTTACACACTGTAAAATGATTGGTTTTGGCCTCCAAGGACGCACAATTCTCATAGCACTAATAAAGAAATGCATTGTGAGATTAAAGCAATCACCCAGAATCATTACATTAGTGCAATTACCATTTTTGGAGATGATTGACTTATTCCACACCAGGACGTACATTCAAGAACAGCAACCACTGCAGCCCATTAGTGGACGCGATTGTTAGTGTGGCACATACAGTGGGTGGGTTTTGGTAATGGCCAATCTAATTAGCTGCCCTCATCCTTTTTAAAAGCCGCAGCACTAACAGTTCGCTAATGGGTTGAAGTCCAGGCCAGCTTCTCCTGAGAGAAAACTGTTCTTATCCAAGGTGCAGTATACACAGCACACAAATATGATTATACAGCCCTCCAAATCTACTTCCAAGGGCAGATAATGTCACTTTTAAATATGAATTTACATTTCACGTCCTTTAATAAATATAGTACAATAAATGTTATATTGTGTGTGTGTGTCTCTGTCAACATAAGCCTTGGGAAGTTTTGTAGCCTTGAATAGGGGTTGGTCTGAGCAGATGGAAACACAGGTGTAATTTCATGCCAATATAGGTACAACTATTACACCACACCACCTGATCCACATAGACACAACCTCAGGTGTAGCACTCTGCCCTCCACCATGAAAGCAGGTAGATTTGGAACCACACGATGCTAATAAAGGCCCCAGCTTGCTCTGTGGCCCCATGAAAATAGAGCCTGTAATGTTTTCCAATTATGCGTATTTGAGTATTCTTACAGACGTGGAGAAATAAATGCATGGAAAATACAAATGCAGTATTTTATTAAGTACAAATTAATAAGCTGAATTTGATTCAACTGCATCTTCTAAGTGCAAAATGTCTTTTCAAATTTCACCCAAATATTTCATGTGAACTGTAAAAAATATATTAGACAGGAAAAACAGAATGTATTATGAAGATCACTACTGATCCGAAGTTTTTTTTGTTAGCATAATTCCTTCTGAAATAAAATACACAAAGGATGACGGAAAGAACGAGTGATACAAAAAAAAGCATAGAAAAAAATGTCTTATAAAATACGAGCAATTCAAAACTACAAGTCCAAACTCATTAAGTGAAATCACGGAGGCAAAGGATGACTTTTGGGTACAGGTACAGACATGTGGAGGTGTGATGATGGTGAATATTTTACTTTTATGATTTAGCCAAACAACAGTTATACACATGAGTAACTGGGGGTTACACGCCCAGTTTGGGCATAACTTATAAAGTTAATTCATGTTTAAAAGTTTAAAATAAATGAATTCTCATAGTAAAACAGAGAATTGTATGCATTCTCTAGAGAGGGTGCCTGTTGTTCCTTCTTGCCTTGTTTTTGCTGCTCTCACACAGCTGCAGGCTGGCCAGGATCTGGCTCTCAATAGCTTGGACCCAGGAGTCCCTCTCCTCCACACTCTGGGCTTCAAAGTGCCACGTCTGGCCGGTGCTCGACACGATGAGGAAGTCAAAGTTATCTTCGTCTGACACAGAAAAACATCGACACAAAACAAATGAAAGATTTTTCATCAGATATTAAATTGCCCATTTAGAAGGTCAAACCAGTCATGCAAGTGTAGGAATTTTGTCAATACTTAGTGAACATTTTGAAATAAAAACACTTTTAGCTCACATGCATCAGTGCAGTTAAACATCCACGTCTGACATGGCATGAGCAAGTTTCATGTTAGTGAATGGTTGAATTACAACTAAAACTTTAACATACATGCAAAAACCTACATACAAACATGTAGGTAAAATAGTGCAGATGTGTCACTGGTACAGTCACAATTTATCCATTCTGCAGCAAAAGCCTGACAAGATGAAATGTCCTTCAGGAAAGCACAAGAACAGCAGCACAAGCAGGCAGACAGACATGAGCAGAGGGTCAGACAGAGTTTGAAAGATGTGATGGGACAGAGCAGCATTACCTGTCTTGCTTACGTTTCTTAAGCTACCAAAGCTTTTAAGTTTCCACATTTTGCGCTTGGCTGCATCAGAAGACAGAAAATGTCACAGAAAAGCCAAAATGATCAGAGCTTTTATTGGTGCTTTTATTGATGGGGGCTTGCTAATGCTGTATATGAAAACACATATGGAGTTCTTAAAATTTACCGTCTGCTTGGCCAAGGGTCGCGTCTCCTTTCTGATTCATGCTCTTCTTTCTGCGATGCTTCTTCCTGTCTGTCACTGGGGAGGAAGAGGAGCCCACGTCTTTGGTTGAGGAGGAGCTGGACACACCCTCAACTGCAGAGTCTGGCAACAAGATCGCACAAAATTAAAAGTATTTGAAGCTGTTTTCAAGCAAGACATAATGCACGAATGAGGGTCCTTTCGCTCACCAACACTTTGAGCGTGGTTAAAGAGTGTGGAGGGGCATCGCTGCACGCCTCTGTTACTCCTCAGAAAGAGCGCACCGCCAAGCCCTTCCATTTCCTCCACTTGCAGGAGGCTGCTGGCGCTTACAGGGACTAAAGTGATGATAGCAAACATGCACTTAATAACAGAGATAAATAAAAACAAACAGCTTCTGAAAGTTAACATACACAGGGCTTATTCGGTATGAGCATGAGAGGAAATAAAATATACCCAGTATGACTTCAGAAGAAGTTTTACACACACTCTCGTGAAACTTGTAAAATCCCTTATGATGCTCTTTTGTTCTTGTGCAACGATTTTGCATTCCCTTGCAATTATCTTTTCCTTTCTGGTAAAGAGGCTTGACCCCTCTTCACAAAAAAAGTGTTCAAATCGAAGGAATTGTGCATTACAGTAGTTCTGACGCCTGCTTTTTCCCAACTCCACCTTTTTATCTTATCTTTTTTCTTTTTTTTTCATCATAACTACTCATTCCTACTCAGGGTCATGAGGTTTTATTCCCAGAAAGAACATGACCAGATGTATAAAATATCTTCAGATTTAGCCAATGCATTGCTATTTTTTAGAGAAATTTATTCCTCTGATTGTTGAGTATGCTTTATGCTTACGCACATACTTAAGTAAACGAGTGGGTCTCACTTTGAATACTTTCTTTGAGGCACCCCAAAAAACATTATAAAAAGTTCTCCTTCTACCTGGGCTCACACCTTCAGGTCCCGGCACATCTTTGACCCGCCCATTGAGACCGACTGGAACGCCGCAGGCAGGTACAGCACGAGGCGGTCGCTTTCCTGGCACCTTCACTGTCACTCGCAGCAAGTCCATCTCTTTCCCGGGGGCATTCAGCATGTAGTCCTGCCAAGCCAAACATCGGCCATTACCATCAACCACTGGCCGTCAGCAGTGAATTCAGCAGCGTAATGCTTCGGAGCAACGTGTGAACACACTGACTCACATTGACACTGGAGTGATAGGACAGTATGCCATCGTTGGACAGCGTGACATACTTCTTCTTCCATTCTTTGTTGAGAGAGTTCCCACTGCGCTTCAGCAAGATTCCCTGGTGGAAGTGACAAAACTGAACGGTGAAAATGTATTGCAAATGTCCTGTTTGCTCATCTCACACATTTCGGCAGTATAATGACTCCTGGCTGCCAAAAACACCCACTTATCTATTCATCGGACCAATATGGAAGATCACAACACTTCATCATTCCGCATGATGAGACTGCCTTCGCACATTTGATTTCAGGCGACTGCTGGTGCGATGTCCTCTGCAGAGGGTCATTAGGTACATCATATTTGTTTCTGCATCAAGTGCAAATCTGTGTCCTACCTGTTTGATGGGAATGGAGCGTCCACTGCCCAGATCACCCTTACAGTCTGCACTCCTTCTGTTTGAGTCACTGCCTCTCCGGCCCTAGACAATGGAGAGAAGCAATAACTGCATCAGAAGCCAGGATGAGCTAATTGACTAAAAAATATGATTTAAAACTCTTGAGGTATGAAAGGTTTTCTTATGAATTGTATTTCATTACAAAGCCATGCATTTGGAAATGTGAATGTGACTTTCTGCTGACTGCAGAGGGCTCATAAGTGTATATCTACAGTGATTAGTTTGATATCAGTTCCATTCAATTATACATTAAAGCTGCACTGATCAATACATCTATATTAACAATGTTCTTGTGAACCTCAACACGTTTCATAGGCAAATCCCAAATTAGATTATGGTGATTTCTAAGTTATAAATGACTTTTCAAGTAAGCTTTTTGGCATTTTTGTTAGGGAAATGGCTGTTTCATGCATGGTTTGGTTTTCAAACATCAAACATCAAACATCGACGGGGATGCAATTATCTACAGACTCTGCAGGGTGACAAGTAACCTCTTTTATCACTCCAGAACAAAACATGAACCGTGTTTGAGGCGGCAGCCTGACATAACTTGTCATCTTTCTTTTTTCTTCACACGCCTTTTCTCAACTAAAAATAATGTGCGTTGTGTTATGATTTGAGAAATAAAAGTCATTCTATAACAGTGCAGCCAAATCCATATGATGGTGCATCAATCTACCGGTGTGATGTTGACACTAGTTATTCCTCCTGTTCCCCTCTATGGGCCCTGTGAGAACTGTGTTCACTATGAGCTAAAAGGTATGACAAAGTTTTGTATATTCAGGCCAAACAGCATGCCCAAATAATCTAAAACACAAAAATTTCATCTTGTGACTACAGTACTACTCAGCGTGGTCTTCCACTGAATCTTTCTTTGTTTTTAAGAGCATTGAATCTTGACAATTGTTCCCTTTTCCATGAGTTTTTAAACATGGGAACCTGATAAAATGTGAGTTAAACGTAACAGAAGAAAGGGAAGAAAGAAAATGGAAAAGAGATGTAAAAATAAAAGGCTTGACAAGTATGTACCGCAAATCGGGTGGTGCGTCTCCGGGTGGCACTGCGGACTGACCCAGGCGTGGCACTTTCCTGTTTTTCCCCTCTCAGTGTCTTGCCGATCTCTTTATGACTGATCACAGGAGTGGAGGGTAGAGATGAGGAGTAATCACTGCTCTGACCACCATTACTGGCCTACAGAGAGGAAGCAGCCGGAGCGGGGATGGGTGGATTTGGTGATAATTGAGCAGAAAAAGGGAGATAATTGAGTTTGTTACAAGAGCATGCCTGCAGCCTTTAGAAATAGCCCATTAAATACAATACACTCTGTAAGTAAAGGCAGACATAATTATACAGTGTTACTTTTTACCATTTTTCAGACAATGTGGAACAGATGGTGCTTAGTTTTACCTGTCCTGGAAAGACACCAGACACCGGGGTGGAGCCTCCAGAGTGGCTGGGAGAGTTCGGGAGAGATTTACAGGAAGCCAGTAAAGCAGCTTGCTTCTTGGCTGTCATGATCTTCTGAGCAGCTGTGGAACAACAAAAAAGCCCCCAAAACATTAGCCCTAAAAAGAAAAGGCACATGACCTTCATATTTCTGCATGTTCTCCAGCAGATACCTCAATAGTCTGGTCTGGCTTCAGAAGGGACACGTACCATCAGTGAAGACTCTGTTAACGTTGAGGCCGTACGTCGCGCAGGTTTCATAGTAAGTGCAGCGCCGCACATCTGAGCAGAGCTGCCGGGCCCTGGCATCGTCTATTACTCTGGGGTTGGTGCTGCTGATCTTGTCTAGAAAAAGCACAAATGCAACAAAAGTCCACCCCTGCAAACAGCCGAATTGAAGCACCTTCTGCGCGCGAGCATCTTACCCTGAGTGCCGACTACGATGAAAGGTATCTCAGAAATAGGACGGTGGATCGCGAGCTGGTGGTAGATTTTGTAAACTTCCTGAAAGCTGGCCTCATTCTCCAAGCTGAAGACCAAGATAACTGCATCCACCCAACTTGCAAGCTGAGGAGAAAGGAGGAGGAGACGAGCAGCACTTAAAATACACAAGAGCAGGCTTATAGTAAGGAATAAATTAACTTCAATTCATCGTCTGCTTTTACTGAGGTCAGCAAGTTTCCAACTCACCTGAGCACCTGGGAGTTCAGTCTCTTCTCTGATTATCATCAGATGGCTCTGTCCATCAACCAGGACGTCCTTTATGTACTGGCGCCCTGCAAAGACACAGTAAGAATATTGCCCTTTTTATATTTTGACTTATTATAGCAGAGAGAGCATTAATAACACGCCCTGGCCCTGGATCATCTAAATGGAATGCAGCAGTTTATCAGAGGTAGATGGAGTCTATTTATATTGTCAGTTATGTGCTGACAATGTCACAGAGAAACACACATAAAAGGTTGTAGATGAGGACAATCGAAACCGACCTTCAGCGTTCTCAAGCTGCAGGTAACTTCCTGTCAAGTGTCTGTGGACCAGAGCTGACTTCCCACTGCACAGACCTCCGAAAACACCCTGCAGAGCACGAACAGACAGTGAGAGAGAAAGAGAGAGAATGCACCTAATTCCACTCACTGGTGTGTGTGTAAAAGCTCCGCACGTCCTAACGCTTACCAGGTGAAGCTCTTGTACAGGCTGGCTCATGGTCCATTCTTGACTGCTGGTGCATGGAGCTGAAGAAAATAAAAATAGGTGGAGAGGAGGTTCATTGGTGAAAAGTTATAAATAAGCTCAGTCCTATAATGATTTGATGTATTATAGTTTATATACTATAGTATATTAAACAGACTATAAATAAGTTTGGAGCTGCTGGAAGCTCACATTTTTGTTTTCCCCTGCTTTCAGTCTAAGCTGAGCTGAAAAAACTCCTCACATCCATTTCTGTACTGGAAACACAGAGATGAAATTATCATTGACCCTCTCATCAGACTGTGAGCAAGACAGAAAACTATTTTAAAAAAATGTCAGACTGCTTTAAGACGTGTGTCATACAGGGGACTGCAAAGGTAAAAATAGGAAACAAAGAAAAAAAATCCACCTACCACTACTCCAAAACTGTCCTAATTCACATGTTGAGTGTTGCCAGCGTGCAAACTAGTCACCATAACATCCATGAGTCACTTGGGTTTTGCAACTTAAATACTTCTGGTCCCTTACAACAGCTAACTACTGTAGGCTAACCATGCCCCCTGTTTCCAGAACTGTTTCTGTAAACGAACAGAGAAGATGGACTTCTTGTCAAACTCTGGCCAATTTAAAAAGCAAACCTATGAACGGCTGGCCAGGTTTGGCGTGACTGCCTGCCCCAAGAGTCATGGCGTTAAAGCTTCTCCGTCTGGGTGCAGAGAGGCTGCAGCTCCCAGACAGTGAGCATCCAGAAAATTCAATCAACTGCACAAATGTGCAAGTCTACATGAGTTAGTGAGCATGCCAGACATCTTTAGTTAACCCTAACATTGTTAGACAGGCCACATTTGTTGCCTTTTATTATGGTTACCCTACAAAAAAACCCACCTAACAAGTCATTTATCCTTTTATTCAGCCTTGAAAACATATTAATATTTTAAAAAGACAGCCAGCTGTAGTGAGATAATTTATCTTGTCTCCAGTACAGTTTCCTTCATTTCATGAATTTTACAGAACTTAGTGTCAGCTGAAACAAGACAGAATATACCACCTGCTGGTCTTTGGAAACAAGACCGCGGGGGCTGATTCAAGAGGAAATGGAGCAGATTGTCATCATAGGAGTCAAATAACTTAAAAATGTTCATATAGAACCTTTGCAGGTTTTATCAAAAAAGGCTTTCACTTATTTATTGTCTATTATTAAGTGAGCCAGAGTCTGTATCATTACTTCATTTTGACTATGATTTTTAAGATATTCTATACAAAAAAGAGAAGAGTGAAAGTTTTTAGTCTCAAGGGCTAAATCTGGGACCAACTGTTTGTTGTTCAGATGGATGTTTTTATACTGAATTATCAATAGTGGGATTTTGGTTACTTTAATGAGCAACTTCATTTTGTACCAGACAAAAAGCAAATGGCTCTTTTGGAAATGATCGAAGATAACTGCTGTCAAGTGACTCATCTAGTTACAGAGCATCGTTTTAGGCTGAGGCAGACATCAGCGTCTCCAGAGATGAACAAACTCATTCCTCTGTCAGCTCTTTATACACTTTAAACTGCCTCTGAATTTTGCTCCTTTGAATCACTTAACTAGGAAATAAAACAACAAAAGTGTAATGTGCCTGATGCAGATGAACTCCCCGTGAAAACCAAATACACCTCATTTCATCACGAGGATGATCTATTGCCATTTATTGAACGATGCAAAACTTAAACAGACCTGTGTTTGTGTTGGTTTGCTGGCTTTGGTTTAGTGATAAGAAAATCCACTTGGCAGTGACAATACGATGACTGAGTGTTAATATTAAAAAGCTACATTATGTTCCAAGTGTCATGATGATAAATAGTTGTGAGGTTGTGGGCAAATATATCTACTTCATTGCCTAACTGTGATCATAATGATCCCCCGCCTGTGTGTGTTTATTGTGTGGCAGTTGCTTTTAATGCCTTACTGGACTTGGCGCTAATATACTAAAATAAGACTTTGTAAAAAGGCCAAATTAAGATAAGAAAAATGCGTAACGGTAGTATGGACAGCAAGATTAGTTACATTTGTTCCATTTTTTGAAGTTACAGCAAGTGTAAATTTATTCTTATCCTTAGTTTTATTACTCTGTAGCTCACCCTCTAATTTAATTCTGAGGTCATGGATATATTTCTGCTCTGCACTCTGCAGAAAATATCAATCACAGGTCACTTACTCTCTCATATTCAGCCATAAAGGTTTTCTGCAAAGAAATAACGATTCAGCCACTACATTATATTAAAATACCTCTACTAGTTTCAGGGTGTATCTTGAAACAGGGTGGAATAAGACAGTCCAATAGCACATTTTTTCTTTCATGAAATTATTTACAAAACGTTTTCACTATTGACAGTTGGACATTAAAAGACTTGCTGTGGATCTTTGTGGTGAGGTTGCACTAAACACTCCGGTGTCAGTGCATTAGCCCTAACCTCAGTAGAATTACAGCAAAGGTGCCTGTACCAGTGGACATAAATAAATAAATAAATAAATAAAACACACACACACACACACAGCCATAAAGGACACCACACACATCTGCAGATATGAGGCTGAGCAGAGAAAGACAAATGACTGCCGGCACCCAAACACACACACAGAGACACAAACATATACACAGCTCTGGATAACACTGTGAAAGTGCTTACAGATGTAAATCAATGTGGAAATCATCATCACCAGAGACAGCAGCACAGATACTGTTCACACACACACACACACACACAGCTGTTGGGGTCACGTTGTGTTCGGGCGGCTCTCTGGAGGCACAGATTCTAACTTTAAACCCCCTCATCCCCATCTTTGGGCAATCCCCACGCCCCCACACTCCCCTCCATCAACAGCGTCACACCACAGACCAAATAGCATCTCTCACGGCTTGCTGTTGCCATGGCAACTCCATTTTCCAGAAGCCTCCAGCCCGGGTTCTCTATACAATAAATGGTCTCTCATGGATACAGCGACGTGTGTGAGAGGCACAGAGAAACGATGTCCACCTGTGCACATATGATGCTGGAAACACAGCAGAGGCGTGCGCCGCTCACATTTTGACAACACTGGCCAATATTTTCTATCAAACTCGATCAATACTGCGGTGAAATTACAGGTTCAACATGGCATGACGTTTACTGCACTACTTACAAACACTTAAACACAATATAGCGCCGTCGAATGAATAGGCTCCATTTGAAGGCTGATTAACTCCATGCACAGATCAGGAAGTGGCAGGTTCCTGCTCTCCTCACTCCTCCGATGAACACAGCTCTGTGTATGCCCAACCTTAATTATTCATGTCCCACTTACTACTGACAAATTATTCAGAGCTTACTCCGATACCACACTCTCTGTCAAAGATAATTTTCTTCAGAATATAAATGTAAAGATTAAGGATTGATGAAGATGCATCATTTGCTTTATTTTAAATAGAGAAGTCTGAATATTGCATGTGGTGTTTTCTTAGTTTTTGACAAGACTGAACCATTTTTCATTTGTTTCAGTGTCAGGATTTCAAGAATTCCACACTACAGAGATCAAAAGAGGAAGGGCATTAGTACAAAGGCACATCATAGCATTTTAACCATTTGAACTATTAAAATGGACAGAGAGAACAATCTGTACTAAATTTTAAAATGTTATCTGCAACATTAATAAAGGTAAAATCAGATTTGTGGATGGTTTTAGTTCAGTTGTATATTTGTCATATTTCCATTTCTGCATCCGTTTTCATTCACGGCTAAATAAAATTACATTCACTTTCTCTAACAGAGCTTCAGGAGGCCTGAAGGACCTTTAGAAATAGACCCAGCTTCTGTCAAGGGGGATGATTCACTTGACATTTAGATACATTCTCATTGTAAATCAATACAGGTTGATCAATATACGGCTGCAACAATTCTCATTGTGATTTAATCTGCTGATTCCAGTTATCGATTGTTTGTTCAAACAGTAGTTCCAAAATCACAAATACTGAAAGATTTGGGTCTCTTTTCTCTAAAAAAAAAACACATAATTGGATAAATCAATAAACCACATTGTTTGTACTGATTGATCCTGCCAATCAACAGATGGTTTCAACTATAAATCACCAATGAATCAGTTATGATTTACTCATTTGTGCCATGATGGAGTGAGATCTTAATAGCATGAATGCCACATTAGTGCTCTTTAAACAACTTATCCTTTAATAACAAACATCTCAGATGTCATTTTGTTTTGAAAGTTTGCTCCGTTGTTCTCTTCTGCAGCTCCCATGGAAGATTTGGATAAAAGGAGCTCCTCATTATCAGATATGGCTGTCAAAATATTTTCACCAGGATGTTATTATAGCAAGCGGTTGTGTAGCTCTGAGAATTAGTTTCAGAAGACATGAAAGGTTGCATGGACCTGATCTCAGACAGGCTTTCAGTCACATCATCAGCTGGTTGGTCCTCAGCTGGAGTTTAAACCTGCCTCTCATTACTTATCTCAAACACTGATGCTGTTCACCCATACAGCTTTAAATTAACATGTAATGTCATGTTCGCAAAAAGAGTAGAATTTACAGCAATTATGTAAAATTATATAATTATGTATGTATAAGATTATGTAAAAAAAGGCATTTTAAGTAAATTCGTGAATTTGATGGGTATTAGAACATTACTGAGTGGGAGCACATATTTTGGTTTAGGTCCACACAACTCCAGAGAGGGCACTGTTAGTGACAATAACTGTGTGATCCTGTGTAATCACATTAAACAAAGCTGGTCTTTTCAGTCCCCTAATTTCAGCCCAAGTGAGCGCTGATGGCTGAAAACTGAAGCAACAGATGTGACAGTGTTTTTCCCCACCATCACCTAATTCTCAGGGAACAACAGTTTTCCATCTCTGCCACAGAGCTAAAAAAAATCAATAACCAGAGTATAAATTTATGAACAGAAATGGGGGGATAAAATATAAAGTCTAACATTACTGTAAATTAGAACAGAAAAAGCCAGATTGTGTGTGCAGATGCATGAGGTGGCCTTACCTTCCTCCTCACTGGAGCCCCTCTCCACAGCTGGATAGAGGGGCGGCAGGGCGTTGACACTGGGCGGTGCGGCTGTACTTTTGGTGAAGATGCCGCTAATGAACTTGAGCATCTTTCGGTCACGTGGAGGAGCTCGCTGGATGGTTCCCCCCTGGCCCTCCTTCCCCTTCTTCAGGTCCTCAGAAAGGGAATGTAGGTCGCTGTTGTCCAGGGTACGACTTGTACCTTTTCTCTGAGGCCTGGACACGTCGGTGGCGGGAGGTGCAGGGAAGGAAACAGAAACCGTCTTGAACCTCTCCCCCTGAGGGCTGTCCCTGCTCATTATGCCTGAAAACCCTCCGCTGACAGGGGCTCCAGGGCGAATGAGCGTGCCCCGGCCATCGCTGTCTGCCCAGGATGCTCTGTAAGGCCCCAGAGTTGTAGCTGCCACTAAGGGGGACTGCTCCCCAATGCGGTTATCCCTTCGATCCAAAGTCTTGGCAGAGTGATACAGGCCTGTGTTGGCCTCTCTGAGTTCCCTCCAGCACGCAGAGTTGCCTCCTGTGTGGGACCTCATCAGGACCTCAGGTCGCTGGCTGACCTGCGGCGGGACGGAAAAAGGAAGGCTGCAACGTGAGCGGCTGCTCAGGTCTGCTCCGTTTTCACCTTTCAGGAACAGCATGGGGGGCTCTCTGTAGAGCTCCGTCTTGGGGCGCAGGGCTTCTGAGCGAGGCCCCTCCCTGCGCACAGGTCCCTCAGAGGTAGGTCCTCCATACACTTTGACCATCTGCCTGGCAGGTGGATGTACCAAAGGGGCTTCTTTGCTTTTACCAGCTGACACAATGTCTTTTTGGTGTCCATGAGCTTCCCTCCTCTCAGGCTTCCCACGGTACTCCACAGGGCTGCCATACTTGACCGGCACCTGCTCCACTTCTTCCTCCACCTGCGTGCTTTCTTTTTCCACCACTTGTGTACATACAGGTGCTTCCTCCTTTTCAGGGGCATTGCTCACCTCCTTTTCCTCCTCTTCATCCTCCTCCTCTTCCTCCTCCTCTTCCTTCTTAGGGCTCCCTTCCCCCTCTGGAATAGCCTCCCTCTGGCTCCCTGCTACATCCTCTGGCACAGGCTCAACCTTCACCAGAGTGAGGGAAATGAGGTAGGTGGTGCGTCTCTGTGGGTTGCCTGCCTTGCTCATCGGGACAGCAGACTTCAGCACAGTGGCACCTGCTCTGTGACCTAGCCAGACCCGCACACCTCAGTCATGGCAACCCGGAGGGGACTGAAGCAGGGGAGAGAGAAAATCTGAGATCAAACACCTGATTAGACCTTGTGTAGCTGATATCAGGCCCGTGTAGTTGACAGTGATGCGACTTTCCTTTCAGTCAGTGGGAAAAAAAAAAGAAAAGAGGAGGAATGCTTCGAATTGCAAATTTCCAGAATATATTTAAAAGGCTGACCCAGTGGTGAAACAAGTCTAGACTGTTTTTTTTAATGCCTCCATTAATCCTCCTCAATGCACACCGCTACTATTGGTCTCTACCACTGATTCATTCATAATCCTCCCCTCTCTTCGCTTTGCTCTCCCTCCTAAACTAATTTATCCTGCACAAATCTGACATGCAGACACACAGATAGAGATCAGGAGACATTTCTTTTTCTCACTGTGTTGATGTCTTCAGCCTGGAATTATGCAACAGCCAATACATTAGGCTGATCCATTTCTTGACAAGGGCTAAAATGAATACTGGCTGAATAATGCCACCTTAATACAGTATGTGTCCTGGCTTCTGCTCAGATCATACCTTCATATGTTTTTTTCTCCCCATGCACATTTGATTTGATGAAGAATTTATCTCGCCATCAGATTACCATTCATAACAAATGGCACATCTGACAAGGCTGAGGGGTTTAAAAAAAAAAAAAAAGAAAAAAAAAAAAAAATCTCCAGCTGATGATGAGTCCAAAAGAGAAAGAAAGAAAAACAGGTGAAAGAGAACACAGGGTGCAAAAACATCAAAATGGAAATCATTCACTTGTCACGAAGCGTCTGGCAGCTGGAGCCTCCGTTCGACAATGTCATGCATAAAATAGTGCATGCATGGTGTGAGGGTCACTGGGAGCTGCTGGGAAAAAAGAACATCTGTTGTTATGTCTCCAGAAGGTTTTTTTTTTTCTTAAAAAAAAAAAAAAGAGATGATGAAGTGGCCATTTGGATTTATGCAGCCGGAGCGATGCTTCCTTGTGCCCGTGTCCCTCCTCTGGAGAGCGGCTCCTCTCCTTCACCGCATCCTCTCCTCCGAGTGCCTCATCCAATTAGCAAGTCAATAAAATGTGTCTGTGAGGCAGAGGAAGCCCACCAGCTCACCACAGCCCCTCCTCCTTTTTTCCTCCTCCTCTCCTCGCTGCCACGGAGCCTTGCAGCCCAGCCGCCCCCCCCAACCCCGCCGTTAGCCCTGCGTTAGCCTGCCGCACAGCCCGCTCCAGGCACACAGGATGGGGATGAGAGGCTCGCAGTGAGGAGGAGGAGGAGGAGGTGGTGGTGGTCCTTGCACACGTTCATCAGATTCTTATCTGCGCCGACACAACAAAAGAGGCAGGAGGGAGAGAGAGAGAGAAAGAAGGAAAAAAAAAACAATCAAAAAAAAAAAACTCAGCTCTGCTCCTGCCAATGCATCTGCTCCGTCTCCAGCTCCATCCCCTCTCCTCTTCCAAAGCAATACATGGACAGCTCCTTCCCCCCCCCCCTCTCTCTCTCCCTGTCTGTCCCCTCCGAGAGACAAATTGAAGAGGAGGAGGAGGAGGAGGGGGAAAAATCTGGATGTCTATGGATCATCGTAATATGGGGGCATGAAATAGAAAGAGAATGAGAGATGCAGCGTGTCGTTAAATCACAGAGAGGGGACAGTGATGAGCCCAGTTTGGGGGTTTGCAGGTGATGATGCAGGACAGAAGGAGAATGTGGAAGAGAGGGGAGGAAAAATATTCGTTTTTATGGAGATGAAACAAACAAACAAAAAAAAAACAGCTCTTAAAAATGTTTCTCTTCTCACTACAGATCAGGTGGGCACTTCTCCTCCCTCTCTCCTCGTCTCCTCATCCTTCACCTGTCTAGAAAATGAGTCAAGAAATCTACTTAATTGCCATTTTTGTTGTCACCCTTACAGCTAAACTCGACTCCCCTGATCCTGTATGAATGACGTGAATATTTGGAGCAATCAAAGCAGAGCAATTACAACCAAACACGATTAAACCGTAAACCTCAGAGGGGGTGGAGGTGTGTGTGTGTGTGTGTGTGTGTGGGGGGGGGGCTCTAAGCAAAAATAGAAGTTGTTATAAATCACTTTGAAATATGGATAAAGATTGTGCACATGAATATTTTATTTTATTTTATTTTTTCCTTTCAGCTCACGAACATTGACAAATAACATTTTAGGTGTGTAGGTTTGCGGCTCAGCAGGGTGAAGATGCCTTGTGCAACACAGATTTTTTTTTCCTCAATTTACATCAGTTATCATTTTGTTGAATTGTGTTTCTTATTTTGATGAAATAGTGCCAGTGAATTGAGTCTGTTTTGGTGGAAGGAATAATATGTTCAACAGCTGGAGCTGGAGTTTCACTAAAGTTAAGTGCTGCCGAGTGGATCATCAACTGTTTGACTTTTTGGGTTATTTATGTCTTCGCTTTCTTGCTGAGAGTTAGAGGAGAAGATTGATGCTATTTTATAGCAGCTTGATCCAGCAGCCAGTTAGCTCAGTTTAACATAATGACTGGAAGGGGGGAAACATCGACCTTCGAGCTCACAGAAACAATTAGTCATTTTTGCATTTTTTTTTACCTTTTGTTCAAATGAAATGACTGAGATATAGCATGTTAATTAGCTTTAAAAGTTCTGGTATTGTTCTTTAACCTTTAGAAAAGTTTCCCCTTGTTTCCACAGTCTTTATGCTGCACTATGCTAAGTTATACTGTGAATGGATGTTTAACCATTTCTGGCCATTAAATGTTTAAAATTTAACATGACACTCATCACAGTTTGTTTTCAATTCTTCAGTGACAAATTTGAAAATCATTACAACAGGATCTTGAGCAGGGGGAGTACCACTCATAAACTGAAGGTGCACTTTATATTTTCTGTGATTTCGGAGGGATTCTGAGAAATTGTGATATTTGAGAGAATAACATGTCATAAACATAAATCCTCAGTGACAAACTCAGAGATGTGGGCATTTAACAGGAGGGAAAATATTGACAAAGATATGCCATTATAAATTTGCATTGTACTGTTAACAAAGAATATTTGGCACTAAAATTCAGGATATCTCAGGTAAGTCTATTTTTAACATCTGTCTCTTATAAGTTGCCCAACTGTTTGGTCCCCCCCTCTTTGAGACACAACAGCAAATCAAAACAAATGTGCAAAAAAAACAAAAAAGAAAACATTGCTGAGTTAAACAGCCACATTCATTTGTTTATTTGGTCAAAATTAGACAAAAGAAACAGTGTGTCGAGGCTAATTGGTCTTTTAAAAGTCATGTTAGTATTTAACATAGCTCATTGTATCTTTCACAATCAAATAACAGTTCATTTCAGTTTTCCTAAAATCACATTTACTATTTCACATGGACCACACCATCTGTATTATAATAATACACAAATGAAGTCTGACTGTGATTAAAACTGTTTTTATTCTTTAATAGTTACAGTGCTGGTTGATTTCAGAAAAAATGTTAAAACATGAAATTGAGTCCAACCCTTCAGTCCTCCATTAAAAGACACATTTTTTTTTCACTTTATGAGAATATTTAAGGGCAATACCAGTATTTTTGTCATGTGTGTCTTTCTTGTGCGTTTTTTTTCCCCTCTTCTGCTACTTCAGACTATTCTTTCTTTTCCTTGTGATTTTCATGCACCTCCCCGACGTGGGATGATTTTGTTCCTTTTCTCTGATAAACACTAACACAAATACAGTAAGGTCGCTAACGACTGGCTGCTCTAACCCTGAGCTATCACTCCTGTCAGACTTTGTTCAGCCTGAATCAGGAAGAAATGACATCTCAGCTTCCTTCTGTCTTCACACTGTAACAATAGTAACAAGAGCAACATTTCAGAGGAGATGACAGACGTTTCTGTACATCAGTCCCTGTTGACAAGAGCGATACAGAAATCAGACATCAAAAACACTGGTACTGTCCTTGAAGACATGACATGTGAACATCATTAATTGTGACATTTACATGTTGGAAAGCATGCCAGTGATCCTTTAGTTCACTCCTCTTCTTTTTTTTTATTCCATTTCTCAGGCCTTAATCCTTTTTTGATGCAGGAGTGACAAATAATATCCCAAAGCATAACCCAGACGTCGTGAAAGGCAATGCACTGAATGAAATCGAAATCCTTTATGGTTTGGCCAGGTCTGAACTTAGACACCGTTACCTCTCGCTGTATGTTTCACTGCATCATTTCAGCTTTTTGTCTGAGTCAATGTCTCCTCGTCCTGGAAATATGGATGTTCTAGAGCATTCAGGGCAGATATCCGTTTAAAGGGGTCGAAGGTCAGCATTTTCTGTGGAAGAAAGAATAGCAGGATATTAGAGCTGCGTCATCATCAAATTTCAGGTCTTAAAGGAACAGTCCACCATTTGGAGAATTACTCTTCTTCATTTTATCGCTGTGAGTTTGATGAGTAGGCTTGTACCTCTCTCATGTCTGCACATTTAATAACAAAGCTAGAGCCAGCAGCATGTTAGCTTAGCATAAAGACTGGAAACAGGGGGAATCAGTTAGCCTGGTTCTGTCCAAAGTCAACAAAATCAGCCTACCAGCACCTCTAGAGTGCTTTAACTAACACATTACACCTCTGTTTAATCAGTTTAATTAAAAAAAAATACTATATACTCTACCAAAAATGCTATTTTTGGCCAGGGAAAGGAGGCACGGAAATTATTTAAAATGTTGAACTGTTCCTATTACAGATACAAAGGAAACAAGAAATACAGCTCAGTAGAAAGTAAGCAAAATGCAAAATGAATAAAATAATAATATAACCCATTAGCTTGCTTTGGTCAAAAGGATATAGACATGGATACACAGGTTTAAATAAATTCTGGCTTAAAATCACTTCTCTTCTCTTATATCTCTTATTCAACCTATATTGTGGAATTCATATAGAGAGTAAGAAATAAAATATATGGGCTACTTTAGAAGCTACTGTTAACTCACTGGTTCAGTCCCACAATAGTGACATTTTATTTCTTTGTCAGATCAGTTGGTAACCTAAATACCAAGCATACTAAATGCTAAGTTTTATTTTTATTTTTACAAGCTCTGTAAACTACACTGCAGAAATAACACTTTTCTTTAAAACAGATCTTTCATTAAGTCCTGCTCTCTCCCTCCAGTTTAACCAGCTGGGTAAGTCACATTAGTCACAAGAACCTCTAATATTGCAGCAGTGAAATTCTTGTGGTTTGTGTTTAACATCAGCAGACTATGAGTGAGGAAAAATCTCCTGGAGGTTACTGATCTTCTAATGTCAGGATGGACCAGCTCTTTCATTTCTTAGTTCATGGTAAAGTCTTACCAGCAATAGTTGCGCCCCCTGCTCATTTATCTCTGGAACAAAGTCAGTGACTGGGCGAGGTAAGAGAGGGGGGAAGTTTTTCCTGGATAGTGTCACATCAGTCGGCCACTCTTCCTCTGGTGGCAAGCCAATAACACTGAAAAGACGCAGAAATACAATATGAATAATCATGAATCCATCTCTCTTAGCCAGGTAAACGTTGTGGAAACTTTTTTGTTACTCACTCGAGGATCTTCCCAAGTTGGTCCACTTCTGATTCTCCGCAGAACAAAGGTCTAACGGACAGAAAATTTGTACCAAAGTTAAAAGTTTGAAGCAGATGTTGTGTCTTTGCTGCTCCTGTTTGTGCAGGAGGGCAAACAGTGACATGATGCCCTTCACACGCAGATTAGCAACTTGGCATGCAGGGGAGGCTAAATGACTCTGTTTGTAGAAAGTTCACAACATCTCACCCTGATCAAATTGTTAATTATTCCTATTAGTACAAGCTATAACATTATGCCACTGTACCTCTGCTCCATCAGCATTTCATTATATCATCATTACACAAACTGCTCCCAAGGCAATTATTTTGAGGCACGAATCTCTTCCCCCAAGTTGACTGCCATTTTCATGCAATGTATCATTTTTACCACTAGATGGAGCTACTGTGTGTGTAACTGCACTAGATCTCAGCTGATCTAGGAAAACTCCACAGTCTGCTTGCAAAGTATGAATCAGTCAGCTTAAATTCACAGAGTACTGACTGCTTCTTGCATGTCAGTGAGCTGTCAGTAGATTTGTATCAGCTGCCTATACAGAGTATAATGAGTATACGGTGTCAGTAACATTCACTTCACATTCATTTTTGCTTGTCTGGAATAAATGTACTTCCCTCTTGATTGGAACAGGGGCAAGGCTGAGAGAAAATATTTGTATGTGTGGTAACATAACGTGGCAAAGCCTGGCTTAAGCATGATTGACTTTTTTACAGTCTCATTCAGGCAACTCCATGCACTTACTTAAGGCTACAGAGATCTGATCTTGGTTAAATTGACAACATCAGCACTAACTTGAAACACAAGACTTTTGTCAACATTTAACCAAACCCACAATCTTTTAATAACCAAGCGATTTGTTGACTAAACAACAAATAAGAAGTTCAACATGAGCCAGGGTCATGTGCACTATGTTTTATGTGCAGTATGCCACTTTATTTTCTTCCAAAGCATGGCTGAGTTGTGTGTGGACAAACCTGTTTCAAACTTTATGCATACTCTGAGTTAGCCAGAGGAGAAACTAGAAGTCACTTTGTAAGCACCAATCTCCACTTTGCAAAAGTACCTTCAGGACATGATGTCAAATCTCTGCTACTTAACTTAATGAACCAGCAAAATCTAATGCACTGCTTCTTTGCCTAGGGCCCCTCTTCACACCAAATTACATCAAACATCTGTTCGTGTTACCCTTTTTGAGAGAAAATCAATTTTTTTAAAACCAGGATTTCAGCACCGATACATACATGCACATGCATAGTACTATACTATACATACTGTATCTGTGTCAAATTATAAACCAATGATCATAATGATCACCATATATATTTATAACAAGTCTTTTTTGATCTGAACTCTATTCTGCTGACTCACTTGCGTCTGAACATTTCAGCAAAGATACAGCCGGTGCTCCAGATGTCCACAGGTGTGGCGTAACTGGACTGCAGCAGAACCTCAGGAGGTCGATACCACAGTGTCACCACCTGGCAGACACAAACATGGAGGTCATCAACAGCGGTAAGACCAAATCATTTAAACGCAAGAAAATGAAAACAAAACCCAGTAACCAATTAAAAAACTTATTGTAGACATACAGTGGCACAGTATGTAGGAAATGAGCTTTAAAAACGATTTTCCTTTTGCATGTTTTAGCTTGTTAACAACAATACCCTGTTTCTGCTGACCGTTCCAAAACTCACAACACATTTTGAATTCTTCCCTTCATTTTACTACAGTATGGATATTCAGTTATAAGCTGTACTTTGTCACAATACTTTGTACTACCTGTTAAATATTAGCAAGTTAGCACTGTCATCAGGATCCTCTAGCATTGGCTTTATACATCACTTTCATGTTATGCTGTCAAGTAATTTAACTCAGAGGACAAATGGTAAACTACCATGAACATTCACAATGTTTGGCAGCAGACAGTCACATGTTAGACACTGAATGCACCGTCAAGAACATGTTTAATGCAACTTGAGATGAAAAAAAAAAATAGTATGATTAGGAATGTCAGTCAGTTCTAGCAGGAGGTGGATTCATTTTGAATTGAAATGTATAGAAACTAGCAGCTGCCTGAATGCTTAAAGCCATAAATAGAAATGATGGTGGGCTTTAGAAAATGGTGTAGGCTGTGCACATCACAATGAACTATGATCTAGGTGAGTTCCTACCACCGGAGTGAGGGCCATGTGGCAGCTGTAGATCCTGGCCAGTCCGAAGTCAGCCAGCTTCACCTGGCCCTGGCTGGTTACCAGAATATTCTCTGGTTTCAGGTCTCGGTGCATCACGCGGTTCGAGTGAAGGAATGCAAGTCCACACAGCAGCTGCCTCATCAGGTCCTGCAAAAACACACAGGCATATTTCAACTAAGACTAATAATTTCAACATGCTTTAAAAAGACCCTAAATAACAAAAAACTACTCCATCCTCTCCAAACCTTTTTCTTCCTGCTAACCTATTTGACATTATGCAGTTAAGTTTAGATATAGTTTCAATTAGTTCTCACTTTAATGTGGCCAGGGGATAATCCTGCAGCTGGGGCTCTCTCCAGGTACGTCTTGAGGTCTTGGTCCACATGTTCAAACACCAGCGTGACTTTAGTCTCCTGGTCTGACCTCTGGGTGGCACATACATCCATGAGCCTGTCATGTGCAATAAAAACAGTCACTTCTGTGTGAGGTGGTTTACAGCGAAATACAGAAAACACTAGCTGAAGACACTGATGACGGTCTTACCTGACCACATTGGGGTGGTCAAACTGCTCCAACCTTCTCAGCAGAGCCACCTCTCTGACTGTGGAGATTGGGAGCCCATTTTGGTCCGTCTGGACACGGACGCTCTTCAGAGCCACAAACTGGCCGCTCTCTGTATCTCGGGCCTTATAAACCGTCCCGTAAGCGCCTCCTCCGATCTCTGCCACTGGCTCATACTGGATACTGGTGGCGTGGGCCATCGCCAAGATCAAACAGACTGAGAGATAAAATATGATACTCAAATCAGAAATCAGGCGCCAGAGATATAATTACAATGATGACACTATGAAAGCTAATAATGTACAGTATATACTGTAGTTTACACTGCTTTTTTAAAATAAAATAAAGACTCTACAGACTTCTTTGCAGCAAACATGGCCTCTAAATACATAAATAAAGTCCCCTCCTCACTACCTTTCTTCTTGAGTTTCACTGACCAAAACAACCCTTCATACCAGTGCACACACTCTGAATAAGTATAGAAAGTGTAGTTGCAACCAAAAATCAGCCATGCCATTAAAAACATTTTAACTGATGAAGATACAATCAAAAACAGGGAATGGCAAAACACACATGGTATGCTTTTGACCTGATGGTGACACTTAAGGAAAAAGAACATCAAAGTCATCAAGAATCATCCTCCACGGATCACTGATGCCTGAACAAACTACATTCAGTAGCTGTTGAGATGTTTAATCCTGGACCAAACAAACCAATTCACAGACTGATTGCCATCTCTAAAGCCATAAATGTTACAGTGAATAAAAACTCAAATGATTAAAAAAAAAATCTGACAGTATTAAATCAGTGGAAATAACTCTCCATGAATTCTACAAACTAGGCAAGGAATAAACTCCTCCATATTTTTGGCAGTGAGAAGCTGGTGGATATTCAGCAGTAAAGACAGAACTGTCCTCAGGCTAAGAATAACACATTGCAGAAGCTGAAACTCAGTGCCTTTTTCCTCCAAAATCCAAAATTAACAGATGCTCCTCAACAGCTCTTGTGCATCAATATCAGTTTGTGGACAAGAACAAGATCTATTTGCAGTCACACTGCCAGCAGCCTGTTTCAGAAACAACTAGTATGTGTCTAATTTCACCTGCAATTTCACCTTTTATTTGTTTAATCTGATTCGAGCTTTTGCATCTAAATGACTTAGTTTGATAGCAAACACTCGTCATTCCAGCCGTTCTCCAGTGACCCCTCGGCAGCAGGTTGCTTCGACACGAGGAGGAGTGCAGCCGTGTGGAGGAGAGCTTTGTTCTTTCTTACTAAAGAAATATGAATAAAATCCTCCATAGCAGACAGTGCAATTTGATACTGCATCAATACATATCACAATTTAATAAACTGTTCTTAAAATGTGACTGAGAAACAGATTATAGATCATATAATATCTGAATGGAAACATCTAATCCAGCGAGTTCAATATACAAAAAAGGTAATTAAACTATAGTGACCTCAGAATAAATACTACAACAGTTTATCTAACAGTAAACAAATCTGTACTGTCTCATGGTATGGATCATCACTGCCCAACTTGACCATCAATTTTAATTAAAAACTAATACAATGTGTTAAAAATTTCCTCTCAGAGGGTCAATAAAGTTCATCTTATTATTCAAGGAAGTGAACTTTCAATAGAAACTGGCTGCTATAAACACAACCAAATCACAAGAAAAACCACATTCAAATGTAAGCAGACACCATTAAACCTTTTTTAGTCACTCTGTGGCAACAGAACAAGCGAAAACACAACACTGACACATTATCACGGTATGCTACAGCAAACATGCATGACCACAGAGTAACTTCAGCATTCATTTGGAGTCATGTTTCTGCTTTTCACCCAACAAATACAAGTCCATAATTCACTCACCCCATTTTGCCAGCTCCCGAGGGAAACATCTGACTCTTTAGCTGCTAAATACTTTGTCTGACTGCTGATTGGTGCTGAGCAAAAGCGTTACAGTCAGTCTTGCTTCCTGATACGGCTGGAAATAACTGATAAGAGCGAAGAGAATCAAAACAGTAAAGTTATGGGCTGTAAAGCCAAAACAATGAGCTAAAAGATGCTAAAATGCTCTGAAGAGCTGAGGGTGCCTGCAGTGTAGAGTAATAATTCTCTGTGGATTCTTCACTGACAGTGCCCCCGGTGTTAATTTTAAAAACACTGCACCTTTAACATCATATAGAGGTGATGCCCACATGTTTCACCTTTTTCTTTGATAATAAATAGCTCTTCTCAGTTCAACCATTCTGGCAGCAGGAGTCAACTATGCTTGGAGCTAAATGCACATCTCATGGCGACTCCTATCAGAGTGAAGCCTCACAAGAGCTCTCCAGGTACTTTATGTGCAAGGTGAAGCTGAAATGTGTGACGTATTTTTAGTCGTATCCAAAGATGAATCTTTTTTCAATGCTCTC
Source organism: Scortum barcoo (assembly GCA_023238725.1). Lineage (NCBI taxonomy): Eukaryota > Metazoa > Chordata > Actinopteri > Centrarchiformes > Terapontidae > Scortum > Scortum barcoo. The sequence goes on from CM041537.1 coordinate 18,733,659, forward strand.
CTACAGCTGGCAAATGTTTCACAATCCACGAGGACAAAGTGCCTGACCTCCTGAGAGAAGTCAAATGACTCATTGAATGGGATGCCATTTTAAAGCAAATACACTTAACGCAGGACTCTGCCAGCACAGGAAACACCTTCAGCCACTCAATCCAAACAGCTTTTTTGTCCCGTTGCTTCTAACATTCCTCCGGCCTCCCCACCAGCTCCCTCCATCCCACCTCCTGCCAAGCAGCCGGCACACACTATCAGAGAGAGCATCATCCCACTGCTTCCTCTCCTTTGTTCAAGTCTCAGCCTTGACTCTGTCAAAGCAGTTTGGTACACTGGATGAGAGGCATCCTGCTCTCCACACTCTCTCTGTCTCCATTTTCAGTATCCCCCCTTCCACTTACTCAACAAACCTTCCAAAAACCTGCCATACACTGTTTGTGCTTTTCACTGTGCTCAGTTTTATAACTTTGATATTTAAGGAAAGCTCAAACTTCCACCTATGTGAAATAATATTGCAGCTCTAACAGGAAGTGGACTTTTTCGAACAATTTTAGTAGCTATTTATCTAATAGCTACCATTTAGCATTACCTACCAATTTCCATAACTGAATATACTGGGGTGTCATGATGAGTATGTGAAGCCTGTCCACAGTTTATGATTTATGAGTGTATCTTAAATTTAGATGCAAATATCTTTGACTAGCCAACTAACACTCCACTCACAGGCGTACGTAACTAGAGCTGAAACCATTAGTCGATTAACTGATCAGTCGACAGATCAATGAAGCTGGATATTTGACTAATCATTTCAGTCACTTTTCAAACCATAATGTCAAACGTTACAGCATGAAAAATGCGAGGATCTGACACTTTTTTTTCATACATGATAATAAAATGAATATCTTTGGGTTTTGAACTGCTGGATAAAATACAAAATTTGAATTCATCACATTGGACACTGGGATAATTCTCCTCCAGCTAGAGGAGAGCTAAAGTCACATTGGTCACATTAATATGAATAATAGTATCAATAAAACACTAACCTGTCAATAAAAAAAAGTTTCAGTGCTGTGTTGTATCAGACTCTGTATAAACTATACTCACAATGGACTTAGGGCAGACAGTGTGAAAGAGATGGAGTGAGGCTGGAGCTAAAATAGCCTCTGCAGAGGAGAGCGAGAAAAGTACAGCAACAAAAGAGCAGAAACACAATCCACTGAAAGCCAAAAACTTCAACAAGGAACTGAGTGTCTCCTGTTGGATATCACACTCTTCGTTTTAATCTTCGTTTAACTCTAATTCTCCAAATGGCTGTCAATCTTTCTGTTGACAGCAGGAGACAGCTGGTCTGGACTGTAACTTTGTTAACATGGCTGCTTCGTGAGAAAAATGCAGAGCCACTGCAGAATGCAGCCAAACACAGGGTTAATAATAGTATTAACTTCTTTGGAGTAAATACTGGGCTTAATGACTCGATTACATACTGGTAAGAGCGAACACATTAACTGAAGTAGGGATTAAACAAATTGCAGCGAGAGAGTGTAAAAATGTACATGTGCTGCCAAACCACAATTACTGATGTGGTCGAAATAAACTCTAGCTAATAAGAGGAAGACACATTGCATTATTCACATTGAACACACCACATTTCCTGATCTTATGCAAAGAAAGTTGAGTCAGAGTGTCTGCGGACAAGAATCTGCCTGCATTCTTGCGAAGTGCAAGAAGTACAAATGTACTGTATTCAGGTCAGAACTGAGCTGTAAAATAAACTGCAAACAAATAAAGTCATTTCATTCAGCAACACAGAGAAACATAAAAACACACCAAGGGAAACATTTGAATGTAACACTGTTGCAGGTTTTTGTTTCCTGTGTGACGCTTCAGTAAAAACCTCTCATTTAGTTTAATTCATAAACATTTGTGGCTGATTATAAAACCTAACATAACAACAAAAATTAAACTGAAATGAACTTTTAAAAAACATTGCAAATTTTTGGACACACAGCTTTCACTCATTTTCTAAATACAACTAGAGACAACCAATGAACTGTTAGCTAACTGCTGTAGTTAACAATAAAAACAATATATGTCTGCGTAATAAGCTTTTGTTAAGTTCATTGGCTGATACTGAAAAAACTAAACTAAACTAAGGTCTCACATTATTTGATTATTTGATTATTTGATACGAGTATTTATACTTTATACATCAGTTTTATTTTTGTATTATGAACAAATAAATTTAGTTTATGATTTAAATGAATAATCATAATACACTGTATTTATGTAGAAGAAAATGTGGCACAACTGAATTACATTTTTTGAACAACAAATCACTATAAATGAAGCACATAATCTGACTAAGATAAGCAACTAAAAGCTGAAATAAACTGTGATCTAGTGGTTGCATGTAAACACAACACGTTATCCAAACAAGCATTAACAGAACAGACCTTAATACTACTTTTAGAATAGGATCAATAACTAATAATAATGCTTTCTTTAAGTCATTCCAAAAAAAAGTTTCCGTGGTGACATTATAGTGTTTGATTTTACTAATTAGCTCTAGTAACCTTCCCAGAACTTGTTGGTATGATGCTGCTATAAATGAAATGCATTTAAATGCTTATTTAGTATAATAAAAAGCTCCGACAGTTATGACATAGTAGTCATATAGATTATTCACAGACTGGGTGCCATATAAAAGTGATTAAGCTGATTTTAAGTGTTAATCATCCACCGCTCACTGCAAGCGTGCAACTTTCCCTCTGTAGGCAAAACTGTGTGGCAACGTCTGTGGGAGGCAGCACAACCACGAAGTCTGAGAAATACAGAAGAGGCTGGTGAAAAGGGCGAATCAACAGGCCAAATGTCACAGTGTAAAAATGTCATTTTTTTCCCCTAATAGAGCTAAAAAACAACTGAGGCTGGACTTTTATAGTTTGACACGAGGGTAAAGGTATTTCAGCAGATTCTTAAACAGGGTCATTAGAATAATTATGACAAAGTTATGTGTGAAGAAGCACATTTTAGAGATAAAACATAAACTTTGCGTATAAACTCTCTGGATGAGCAATATAACATGCTGAAAGTGCCAATAACATGTCTGTCTGTGTTTTCTGGAGTTTATCTGCAGTGTCCCCATTCAGTTTCACACAGGAGGGGAAGAAAACAACTATCTGATCTTAAATTAAAGTGAACATTACAGAACCGGGCCTTAGTCAGTCTTCATGTCAAACCCTCCTACAGGAAGTGGTGGGACTATTCATGACTTGTCACCCTAAAAACATCTCCTCCGTTTTCTTTTTCAGAAACAAAACAAGGGGGCAGATTTGAGCTCACAACACCTGGAAGTCTCAACGAAGCCAGCAGGCCGTGAGACCCGGATATCGATCACCGGCACGGCCAGTCAGTGCTGCTGATCAGACGGACGAAAGCCCCGCACTTCATTCATTTATCTCCCTGATCGAGTCAAACGCGTCCGGACACGGAGGGCCGGTGGGCGGAGGCAGAGAGGAGCAGGCCGGGGCGGCCGGAGAGCTCTCCGTCCCGACACGTGGTGTTCCTCCATGGCGCTCCTTTGTTAATCAAACTGGCCTCAAACAAACAAACAAACAAACAACAAAGTGGAGCAACAACAGAGCACGCGCACCCCCTCTCCATTTCTCTCCCCTCACCTACACGAGCTCTGACGTGGCGGAGGAAAAGCAGCACAACAACAAAAAAAAAAAAAGTAGAGCGCAGGAGACGGATCAGGGCCACAACACACACACTTCCACATCTGTGCCACATTACACACAAAAGCCCGCTGACAAAGTGTCACACACGCAGATCTCAGTGAGCTCCTCAGCCCGCTTACTTCAGCTGTCGTCCCTCTGTGCGGCAGGTAGACACCACTTTAGCGTTACGAGCACTCAGACATGATCAGCAGCCTGCCACGTAGAAACAAGTCCAGCAGCAGATCCAGCAGGTCCGGGGGCTGCAGGGGGGGGGAACTCCAGCTTTCACAGCCCCGGCACAGGATCCGATGTGGGGAGGCCAAGAGATCTGAGCCTCCACTGTTTCTTTTTTTCTTTTTCCACCCAGCCTGCACTCTTTTTCTCGCTTCCTGTTGCTTCTAGCAACTCTTGGAAGAGGCGGAGCTAAGAAATGTTGATGTGCGGAGACCACTGACAGTGATCGTGCACCTCAGTACTGTTTAATGTGTTTTATGTGTGTGAGGAGAGAGGGGTGATGTCAGGCTCGTGTGTATATCAGACACACTCATTGTTTGTAAGGTTCAATTGGTTTATTTATTTAAGTAACACTATGCAAAATGCACAGTATCTTAAAGGGGTGATAAAAAATAAATAAATAGTGTGGTGAGATTGATGGTGAGATTATAAAACAAACTATCTCTGCCTCTATCTCACCAAAGAAAGAAATGAAAGAATAACAAATGTGTCAATAAAAATATTAGCAACAAATACATAAGAAAATAGAAAATACTTTACCCGAGTATGTCTGTTTTATGCTACTTAATACTTCTACTCCACCACATTTTGGAAGCCAATATTGTAGTTTTAACTCCACCACATTTTATTTTAGAGATTCAGATTATTGATGCAAAATATAAATCAACTAATAAATTGATACATTTTATGAATCAAACTATCCTGCAGTTTATATAGTCACTAATGATCATCCAGTATTATAATATACAGTGCTCAGCATAAATGAGTACACCCACTTTGAAAAGTGAGATTTTAATCAATATCTCAATAAACACAAGAACAATTTCCAAAATTTTGACAAAACTGAGTTTTATAGAACATTTGTTTAACTCATAACATGACTGTAAGGTTAATAATATAACTTAAATTACAAAATCTTTCAAAAATCAGTTTTACTCAAATTAGGTGATGCAAAAATACACCCCACAACAAAATCTACTACATCTAGTATTTTGTATGACCTCCATGATTTTTAAGGACAGCACCAAGTCTGGTTGGCAAGTTGGTGACATATTGCATGTATGTATCTTTTTCCATTCTTCAAGAACAACCTCTTTTAGAGCCTGGATGCTGGATGGAGAGTGACTCTCAACTCGTCTCTTCAGAATTCCCCATGGGTGTTCAGTTGGGTTCAGATCAGGAGACATGCTTGGCCACTGAATCACTTTGACCCTGTTCTTCTTCAGAAATGCAACAGTGGCCTTAGATGTGTGTTTTGGATCATTGTCATGTTAGGAAAAGTGCACAACGACCAAGGGCACAGAGTGATGGTAGCATCTTCTCTTTCAATACAGAGCAGTACATCTGTGAATTCGTGATACTATCAATGGAACCGACACCAGCAGCACTCATGCAGCCCAGCATAAGGACACTGCCACCACCCTGTTTCACTGTAGGCACTATGCATTTTTCTTTGTACTCCTCACCTTTGCGATGCCATACAGTTTTGAAGCCATCAGTTCCAAAAACATTTATCTTGGTCTCATCACTCCAGAGTATAGAGTCCCAGTAGGTCTTCATCTTTTTCAGCCTGGGCCCTGGCAAATCCTAGACGGGTTCCTTTGTGCATGGGCTTTAGGAGAGGCTTCCTTCATGGATGACACCCATGCATGCCATTCCTCTGCAGTGTGCGCCGTATTGTGTCACCCCGGTTTGGCTTTCTATTTCTTTAGCTAACTGCAGAGAACTTGCATGGTGATTTTCTTTAACTCTTCTCCTCAGAAGACGCTCCTGTCGAGGTGTTAACTTCTGTGGACGGCCTGGACGTCTCTGTGAGATGGTTGCAGTTCCATCTTTGTTAAAGTTTTTTATCACTTTTGCTACAGTATTCTGACTGATTAGTAAAGATTTGCTGATCTTCTTGTAGCCTTCACCTTTCTTGTGTAAAGAAATTATTTTCTTTCTCAGGTCTTGCAAATTAACAAATCTTGTTTGCAAACAATGGCCCAGATTTGTGGGAGTATTTTGTAGTATAGTATCCCATAGAAAATGTTGATTCTGAAAGGAAACTAAAGGTTTTCTGACTAAATCTGTTGGGGTGTACTCATTTATGCTGAGCACTGTATATTACTCTTAAAGTGTTAGTACTCTTAAGTATATTTTGATGCTACTACTGTACTGTTATTTATGTGAAATTTTAAATGCATGATTTATACATGTATACTGTGGCATTGCTGCTTTTACTAGATTTCACTAATGACGTGGAAAAGCTTTCGGTCACTCATGATGAATAGAAGAAGAAACTTGTTCAGCCCAAGTTGTGCTTTCTTGAATATGAAAGATTATAACAACACAAATCTGATACCAGAGAGAAAAGATTGTGTACATGGACATAGTTCATGACAGAAACTTAAGAGCACATTACACGCGCTCCGTCCAACGTCACAGGAGGAAGCAAAACAACGTGGGTAACTCTCGGTCAATGGTGAGTCTCATTCATTATCGTCACGGGAGTCTGGAACATCTTCAAGGGCACCCATCTTATCTTTACCTTCGGACACACAGGGACTCCTCAAATAAATTATGCCAAGTGTGAGGGACTCTGAGGTCTCTCCATGTCATTGCACAAATTAGACATTCCTTCATATCCATAAATTTCTACAGTACTTCTACAGTACTTCTTGCAGCACTGCAGCCTCTGTACAACTGCTGGGAGAGAGAAGGACACAATATCCAAGCATGTTTTAAATATGTGGAGTTGTTGGCAAAAATGTTTATTTGTGTTGTGACAGTTAAGTAAAAACTGCAGGAACATGTATTTCCATGTGTGACAGATTTATTAAAAAAACTTTCACCATCATCATTAGTTTAAAACTGTATCATGTCATTAACCCTCAAGTCATCATATTGTTACGGCTGTGGGTGTAAGAGTGCAAACGAACAAAAACCAAGATGATTGTAATCCAGGAAAACAAAAAATAGTAAAAGAAAGGAAATTTGAGAAAATGTGTCTCGAACAGACAATGCTCTGTATATACATCAAGAGAAATATGTGTACTTGATTTCATATTTTCCAATGCATTCATATGATTTGATGCATTATATATCTACATACAGTACATTTGTTATTATATCTAATAATAATCAATGTTTGGAGACTTTATTAACTTCATAACTTTATTTCAAAACAGATATTAAACCTGAAATAATAATATAAAAAATGGAATAAAGTATAAAGAAAACAAATGAGGACCCTCCTCTCCTTCATTTTCTTTGATCCCATGTATCTCACATCTGTCTATTCTTGGATTAGACTTGGAAAAGCCTGGCAGACTTTATTGGATATCTGGGACATGATGCAATAAGAAATCAAACAATATCATGAAGCTACACAGTGTATTCAGATTATAAAAAAATCACTGATCTTTCATTATTAAATCAGTTATTGAAATAAAAACATTCATCAATACAGTGGCTTCTCTGACAGATAGTGACTTACATCCATCCATCCATCCATCCATCCATCTCTTCCTCCGCTTATCCGGGACCGGGTCGCATGGAGGCAGCAGTCTGAGCAGAGATGCCCAGACTTCCCTCACCCCAGACACTTCCTCCAGCTCTTCCAGGGGGGACTCCGAGGCGTTCCCAGGCCAGCTGAGAGACATAGTCTCTCCAGCGTGTCCTGGGTCTTCCCCGAGGCCTCCTCCCGGTGGGACATGCCTGGAACACCTCCCTAGGGAGGCGTCCAGGGGGCATCCGAAACAGATGCCCCAGCCACCTCAGCTTCTCTCAATGCAAAGGAGCAGCGGCTCTACTCTGAGCTCCTCCTGAGTGACTGAGCTTCTCACCCTGTCTCTAAGGGAGCGCCCAGCCACCCTGCGGAGGAAACTCATTTCAGGCCGCTTGTATCCGCGATCTTGTCCTTTCAGTCATTACCCAAAGTTCATGACCATAGGTGAGAGTGGGAGCGTAGATTGACTGGTAAATCGAGAGCTTCACCTTTCGACTTAGCTCCTTCTTCACCACTGACGGTCCAGTACACTGACCGCATAACTGCGGAGGCTGCACCAATCTGCCTGTCAATCTCACGCTCCATCTTTCCCTCACTCGTGAACAAGATCCCGAGATACTTGAACTCCTCCACTTGAGGCAGGACCTCTCCACCCACCCGGAGAGGGCACGCCACCCTTTTCTGGTCGAGAACCATGGCCTCAAACTCAGCTGCAATAAGCTGAGAAGTGTGATCCCCCTGTAGTTGGAACACACTCTCCGGTCCCCCTTTTTGAAAAGAGGGACCACCACCCCGGTTTGCCAGTCCAGAGGTTGTAAGTGTTTACTGGTCATCAGAGTTTAACACTGGTTACTACTAATAATGTGCATAAGAGTGCACCTTAAATTCAATTATTCAGTGTCATAGTGTTGACTTTTGTTCTTTTATGGGCATCCATTAGTTACAAACCCACTGCACAATGTCTGCCTGCTTTAAAAACAGCATATGACAGCCAAAAAACCTGAAGGGAGGACTTGTGGTTGTCTCTAAATAAAAATCCTTGTTGGTCACTTACAGTTTATGTGCTCTGGTGTCCTGTGCAGTTGATCCATTTGCTGCCTCTCAGTGCTTTTGCAGTTCTCCTCCCAGCCGCTGCTCCTGCGTCTGTGTTGCCACTGCATGCCGGAGGGGAAGGAAATAGACGCTGCCAGTATCCACACTTGTGGCCCGAAATGGGGATGTAGCACTCTGGCAGGCAGGCTGTCTCAGTGGCGGGGACAAAAACAAGCCATCGCGTCTCTAAAAGTGTTACACTGCTGAGGAAACACTCACAGAATCACTTCTGCTTACTTCCTTTATGGGCTTTTTTTCACAGCAGACATTTTGCAGAGAGACACAAGTGTTACTAACACTGACTCTGTTTTATTTGAGTGTCCCACTGGCAGCATGCACAGAACAAGGAGCCTGAAACTGAAGCAGCTAAATGGAATCCAGCCTTCATTAATGTTTTCATTCACACCTGTTCTATTCCTGCTTCGATATATAAAAATATCTGCTGTGAAAAAGATTCATTGTGGTCTCAATATTTGCATTTTTGTTTCTATAATTAAGTTTTCTGAGTGATAGTATTAAAAAGAAAAACAGAGAATATATGTTAATAGGTATACCAACAATAATGAGATTTACATTTAACCACCACAAAACATGAGATCAGTGACCAGTGCTAGTTTTTTGACTATAAAGTGAAAACCTCTCTGCTGCTCACTGTCACAGCCGCCTGACCTGCATTTCTGCTTTTTATTCCTTTCACGGAGCGGAGGAGGTTCTACATTTTGACTCATTTCTGATATCGTTCATCTATTTATGATCATTACTGTTTGTTTTTACAATGTTGTGTTTGCCTCCTCTTTAAACTGATGATATCTTCATGCGACTGCGATGCATCAGCTCACTCAGGACATAAAAATGCCTCTGGCTCTGTAATGATGCTCACTAAAGTCCGCTGATAGCCTCGGACTCTCCTTCATCCCTCAGATGATGACACGCCGCTCGCTGCGCAGCCCTGTTCTGTGATCAGTATTCATACTCAGCTGTGATAACTATCGTTGGCCCAAACTTTCCAATCTGTATTATCTTTGCTGCTGGCTTCAACCTATTATCGGTCTGTAAGTGATATCTCTCCCCCAGCGGTGGAATGAAACTCATTTACTCAAGTACTGTACTTAAGTGCAAACTTGAGGTACTTTATTTGAGCCTGTTCTCTTTGTGCCACTCTCTACTTTTGCATCACTACATTTCAGAGGGAAATGTTGTACTTATCGCATCGCCACTATTTATTTGACAGCTTAGGTTTCTGGAGAAAAGAATCAAATCAAACATCAAACTTAGACGTCAACTGTTAATTTCCTGGAGAAGGCAATTGCTCCACTCATTTAACACGGGAATGATTACCCAGTATTACCAGGAATCCTCCTGCGATTCTGGAGGGGAAAAAGGCTTTCAGGTCCTCAAGGATTTGAGTTTAGATGAAAGATGGGTTTGCTAAATCAGAAATAAAGGAAAGAAGCTTGCTGTAAATGTGCCCTCTAATCCACAGCACACCTCCGGCACATGACAGCTCCCCATCACTTTCAACAAAAAGACTCTCTGCCCCGCTGGCTGCAGATGTGTACTGAGGGAGAGGTTAAAAGAACATGTGTGGGGCAGAGAGAGTGCCTCTTAAACACATTTTCAGATATTCAGCTGATGGTGTTTTATTTTATTTCATTTTGAGATCATGTTTATTTCCTAATGCTCATATTTTTAGCCAAGTTTAATTCAGCAAACAGCCACAATATGTCTCTTTGTGGAGGTGGTACAGGCAGCCTGTTTATCTAATAATAGAAATCCTCCTCTGAACCAGTTATGTGACACATGTGGTGCAATTCTGTGAATGGTGGATGTGCTCAATCTAATGTGTGTACAGACTGCACCCACCACCATGACCACCTAGTGTCCCGACGCCCAGAGAGGCTTTTTGTTCTGCCTATTATGGTCTTATGACACCATGCATGAGATGGTGAATCACACACACACACACACACACACACAGGGTTTCTTACAATAACTGTTTTTCTTCCCTCCATCAGCCGATGAAGATCAGCACGTGGCCTCCACGTCACATGGGTATCAGCACCTTGGACAGCAGCTCATCTCTCCTGCAGCTGCAGGAAGGGAGAGCGTCTTCAAACATCTGGAACCGCACGCATGAGCAAGTTTTTTTCTTTTGGCGGCTGACGCGCCTGGACATCATTTAGTTTGAAGAGATTTACCGGAGAACACATCACCGCATCCTGCCGTGAGAGGTGGCATTTTATTGCCCCACGGATTCACGGAGGGTTTCATTTTGGTGATGCTGAGGATGAGGGTGATGATGCTGCTGGTGGTGGTGGTGTGCGGTTGTCTTTAACAAATCCGGAAGGGACAGTCTCGGTCTGCTGTCGGCTCAGTGCGCGTTTGTGCAGGAATCCTCATCCATCGCCCCCCCACCAACACCACCACCACCACCTGCTCTTCCTGGTTTGTGGCGCAGAGATGGTCGAGGAGGAAGCGGGGAAGTGGCGCTGTGTGACGGATTTTGTTGTTCCTCGCCGGATTGCTCCTCTTTTATCCGCCTCACGGGCGCATCGCAGCCGGATTGTAACTTTGTAAGCGGGTCGTCGGACTTGCTGTAGGTGGGGGGAGGAGAGGAGAGGAGAGGAGAGGAAGGGCTGGAGGAGAGGAGGTGTGGGACGAAACCCTGCTGGATGTACCAGTCAAAAATAAGGAATAAAAAATACAGCCACAGCGAAGAAGAAGAAGAAGAAGAAGAAGAAGAAGAAGAGAGAAGGAGGAAACTGGTGACTGATGGACGCCACTGTGAGACAACAAAGGATGCACGCGTGTTGTCACCTCGTGTGATTTCACCTCCGCTGCAGGGAAACGAGAAACTCGGAATATAAATCGGCTTTAACTTAGTTGGTAATAAGCTTTAATATCATCCCCACTTCTGCTGGAGAGGAACAGACACCAACATCTCGCTGCAGACCCCGGGCAGCTGATTAAAAACAGCTCGGGATAATAATAATAATAATAATAATAATAATATAAACCAACCGGGCTGGACATGAGAGGATGCTGCTGGACCTCCTCGCACCTTTAATGCTGGACCCTCGCAGTTCGTGGCTCTCAGCCTCCATTGAATCCGGATAGAATAACGCCTCTATCCATGAAAAAATAATCCTTCCCTATTGGCTGGATTGCGGTGCACATGCTATAACAACAGGATATGCAAAGGGCTATGGGCTCATTGAAGAGCCTATCATGTTCCCCGCATGCTTTTTTGACCGCGATCTGTGTTTTATTTAGTGGGATGTGAGCTCTGTGAATCCAACCGGTTCAGATACCGTAATCATAATAATAATGAATAATAATAATAATAATAATAATAATAATAATAATGATAATGGAGCTGCCACAGTCGAGCTGAGGGCTGTTTTCTTCCACTGAGCAGTTGTTCCTGTGTAGTAAAGCTGCTGAAGAATGTTCAAGTATCGGATCCGGATGTTTTTCAGTGAACTCAAAGTGCTGCTACTGATGCGCTCTGGATCTGGATCGAGCAGGAGGACTGACACAGGCACAGACCCGGACACTCAGACCAGGATGCGCGGGCTCGCCATAGGAGGCTGTGGCTGGCCGCCGCTCAGCTGCACTCACCGGGACGACGAGGAGGAGTACTACGGCTCTGACCCCCGGCCACGCAGCCTGGCTTTTGAGGACGGTGAGGGAGCCAAAACCCGGGGAGCAGGCCTGGAAGCCGCTTCTCTCCCGAGTCTGTCAGAGAGCGGGACGCGATCGCCGCAGTGCCGGATCTGCTTCCAGGGGCCGGAGAAGGTATGGCTGAATAACACAGGTGTCACTCACAGGGATGATGCTGAGGGGTCAGCCTGCTGCAACAAGGGGGTCAGACCCTGGTGAGATTGATGCCCGTGTGTCTGCGGGCTCCAGGAGGCTCCTGGGGACCTGGAGCCTGCAGACCCCTCAGCTGCACAGGTGCATGCTGGTTCATGGGGCCCCAGACCACATGGTGGCTCACCTGAAGGGAGTCTGATCAAGTAGGTCAGGAGGCCACGGCCATTAGTCTGCCTCTGTTTGAGCTCAAGGGACCAAACACGTGCCTGAAATTAAAAAGTGAAATATGTGAAGGTGAAAATTGATTCATTTAGACAGAGCAGGCAACTCTCACCAAGATTTCAAGAATTTGTCACTACACAACAATTTACATCAGCAATTGTTGGTAATGGAACTCTTAAATCTTGGGCTCCCCAAATTTGATAAAGTGTTTACTCATATCTGTACTATATTTGTACATGATTTCAACTTCTAAGTGTTTAGTTCCAATCTTTTTAGAGTTTTTGACATTAAAAGAAAGTGAAACTGGAGGACATGAAAGGGACAGATTTTTAAAAGAACTGAAGCAGCAGAGGCTGACATATCCTGACTTTAAGCCCTCTAGCGTGGGTTGGGATCCAGAAACGCTGAATCCTTCATTTCCCGTGAAGCAGCTCAATTGTAACACTCTCCCTGCTGCTTCTCAGTATCCACATCTTTGTCCATCTCAGTTTATAGTGCTGATGTTACATTATATATATAGTCTCCAAGCTCAAAGTAAGATAACCCTGATTACATCACTATGACATCATCTGGGTCATTTGCGCACATTTGATGAAGCTCCTCCAAACCCACAACATAACATAATTCAGCTGTAACAAGTAGACTGCCTTATTTTCATGTGTAAAACCAGTGGAATGCCCCTTTAAACTGTTAAGTGCAAACAAATTCAGTCTTATAAAGTTGTGATTTGCCATTATACATCAGTACTAAAATGTTTATCTGTAAGTGTGCTTCAAGTCTGCTCAAGTAAAAATCCAGAATGACTGGGAGTAAAAAAGGAACCAATCTATCAACAGTGATCTGAAAATAGCAGACGAAGGGCATCAGGTAAGAATAGTCTTTGTGTTTACCATGTGAAGCAGTGAAGTCCTCGGCTTGCAGTAATAGATTCAGCATCTGATGCACAAAATTAGGCCTTTTTTAAAAAAAAAAAACAAAGAGAAGCAATGAAGAAATGATTCCTCGACATAAAAGACATTTATGCTCATTATTTTTCCATGGGATTTGACTGAGGGAGGCAGTACAAGTTCAATAACTTGCTGAGGGACTCATCAGGAAGATCCATTAATGCTGGACTCAAACCTTTCATCGCTCCTTCAGACTACAGAAAGGTCACACAAAGTGCAGATTAAATATCTTTTGCTCGTGTGAAAGAGAACAGGGGGTGTGGAAGCACAGAAAGTGAACGCTTCTCAAACACTTACGTCGCTCTCATCTAAGACGAGCACGTCAAATCTCGTGGATGAAATCAACCTTGAGAGAGAGAGACAGACTTTACTTGAGGCCTCAGAAAGTTTTTGTTTCCCCTCCAGATATCCGACTAATTAAAGGTGGTGCACATCACCTAAAGTCAGACAGAAAATAAAGTGAGATGTGCAAGAGCGTTGTCAGTCCGAGGGCCTCAGGGAGTCTCGCACTGACAACAAAAACCTGCACCAGATGTCCTGTGATTTCTTTTGAGGGCTCCAGGAAAGTGACATGAGGGAAGAAAACTGTATCCAGATGAAGGCGATAAGCAGCAGATATTAAAAACTATCAAAACAATTAGACCGTATAATCTCACTTTATTACATTTTTAGTCTGGTTTTGAACATTCGAAGCTCAGTATATAAAGGCATGTGTGTGCTTTCATGCAGCAGTGGTTTGACAATATCAGCCACTGACATTTACCTTTCAGTTCAGTACATAATATAATGCTTTAAACTCGCTTTTATACTCCAATTAACCACAGTTATGGCTTGCATTGCATCAAGTTGATCATCGCTTCATTTGGGGCCAGAGCAAGAACTCTCTCTCATTTGTTTGTCAAACTCTTCATAGAGTTTTTGGCCACAGCTGTAAGACAGAAGATGGAGTGACAACAAAATGTAAGATGGTCCCGAAAGGAGAAGTTTCAGATTCAGGATCCACACGGGTGGACACAGTTTAAAACTGTGAGGTTAAATGATGAATGATGGACATTCATGAATGGAAGAGACATTCTTTTGCTCATAAAATCAATTTATGATGAAGAGCACAATTGTATGAGAAAGTTACTTTTAGAGTTTTGTAATATAATTGACTAAATTAAATGTACTATGAAACAGAGGAAAAAAGTGCAGCTTTTTGTTGAACAATGAACTGAAAAGAGCTGTAAAAATAGCAGCCAACTGGCAATGAAAGTGAACATTGAGTGCAGCTTTCATCTCACCGCCTCAGCTTCTGTTGCTAACCAGAGACATGAACCAGGAAAGAAAACACTGACTGGACCTCTGGAGAGTTTGACTGTAACAAAACCAGACCCAAATGAAGATTTTACAGTCACCATCATAAACAGCAGATTTAGCTACTGCTCTCTCAGTGACAGAATTAAGGGTTACAGGAAAGCTGCTGATAGTGCAGGTGATAAAAAGCATTGACAAAAACATTTGTGAGCATACCCATCTATCACAATTAGCAGTTTGTCACTGCTATTTAATAGACATCATTTACTGTCACTTTAAAAAGTTTAACAGAAGAATATAATCAACAGTAGAGATAAGAAGAGAATAATATTACATTCAACTATGTCCTAAATATGTAACTGAGAAAATGCAAGCTACAGTCTAAGTACATTCATCTCTCATATTTTGTCACCAGTCCCAGTGCTAAGCTCCTTTAAAAAAAACACTTGTTCAAACCCAATTAACTTTTTGGAGTACTATGTTCTGTTCTCAGTCTGTCTTCACTTAGCCCTAATTATGTCGTCCTTTCTACTGTAAGTGTATTGTTCTGTTTGCATAGACACAATATAGTTTCATATGATTATATCTGTTGGTGCTTGCTCCAAGCTGTTATCTATGTTATAATCTGTTATAATCTCTCACCAGCTTCATGACGGAAACACCAAATACAACACCCTCGAACAATGTTGTGCCTGCAGCAGATCTGACAGTAACACTGTCAGAGCCGGGGATTCCCAAGTCGAGCTATTCATGATAGAGATCTTTATCTTTTATTTTCCACTGTCGTCTTCACCAAATCAGATCTCGTAACAGGCAGATTCAATAAGAGTTCTGACATACCGCCCTGCCTCTGTGGATGAGTCCCATGCAGCTGCTTGTTGTGTTCTGCAGGGGGAGCTGTTGAGCCCCTGTCGCTGTGACGGCTCCGTGCGCTGCACCCACCAGTCCTGCCTTATCCGCTGGATCAGTGAGAGGGGCTCCTGGAGCTGTGAGCTCTGCTACTTCAAGTACCAGGTCCTGGCAATCAGCACCACAAACCCACTGCAGGTACCTTAAGCCTCCATCTTTAATGCCCATCATCACAACATCATCACAGGGGTATTAGCATTTTAAGGTGCTTTATTAATAGAACCATCAGACTGCCAGGCTGTACAGGCATGCACACACTTCACATGGCCAGATGTCAATGAGTGGTGGTCACAGTAATCACATTAACGACCACTGGTCATAAGGTGAACATGCATTGAAGGCCATGCAGCGTTCACGTTACTGCCACCACAGACAGGGGCATTGTGGACCAATTTTGTCAACATGTGCTGATTCCTAACAAGAATCTCATTAGCTTCACATCACAGTTGGCAGATAAAAAGCAAGTAGACAGTCTCCGTTTCTACAGAGCTATTTATACTGGGTTATTTTTTGTGGACAAATGGAGAAGAAAAAAGCGATGAGAACTTATCGGAAGATGCCAAGAGCAAATGAGACGTTTCAAAGAGTTGGCACAGGTTTCAACCAAAGTGTGCGTGGCACATGGACAGTAGACAAACAGACAGCATCACCGAATGATTTCATCCTCTGAATGCTGGAACAGAGACGTTATCAGATGAGATGCTTGTTCCTTCACTCGCTTGCTAGACAATCCCTGAGTCAACCTTATGAATAGAATATATTTGGAGAACTGATGTGATATGTATTAGTGAAATTCATTTACTCTAATTTACTTGATTATTGATTGTTTGTTTGTGTAAAAGCCCGAACACCAGAGGCTGAGTGAGGCCCTGCAGGGACTTCACTAAAGTAGTTTGAACTATTTGTTTCACATAAGTATATAAGTCATACGCAATCTTAACATACAGCATGAAATAAGGAACAGCATCAAACTCCACACCGCCAGAGCTGACAGCACTCTGAAGAGAAAAAAATTACTGCATATAAAATGAACCTTGGTGATAAAGCTGGTGAAGTTTCAGTACGTTTGATCATCTTCACATTAAGCCTTGCAGTGGGGGTGACAGCATCACTTGATTTGGACAGGGAATCAACAGAAAATTCTTGATGTCTTTCTTTGTAAGTGGAACTTACTAATTACTAATTGTGCTTCATGGTATATTTGTCTCTGCTTGATTCATGTGAAGCCATTGAAAATCCATTGACAGTCCTCTCAAACCAGTGACAGAATGCATCACTTGTTAGATTTAGACCCAAAATAAAAATTAAAGATTCCTCTACAGATAAGGAAGGTAATGAGAGGCGTATGGGTTCTTATATATATATTGTATATATAACCAAAACACTGTCAATCCCTGTGAAGCATGCTGATTTGCTGTTCGCTTTTATTTCGAGTTACAAAGATTTTGTCAGAAACTGAGACAAACCCTGCCCCAGAACAATATCAGCTATAACCAGGAAGCATTTCACAATGTTCACCTTACTGGCAGAGATTCAGTCGATTTTTGTGCTGCACTCTGTCTCTTCTAGTGGCAGGCCATTTCTCTGACTGTGATCGAGAAGGTGCAGATAGCGGCCATTATCCTGGGCTCTTTGTTCCTCATCGCCAGTATCTCCTGGCTGGTGTGGTCCTCCCTCAGCCCTTCAGCCAAATGGCAGCGGCAGGACCTTCTCTTCCAGATCTGCTACGGCATGTACGGCTTCATGGACATAGTTTGCATAGGTAAGAAACAGATGCTGAGGCTGCCGTGTTGTGTTACTTTCACAGGTGGTGGTTATGAATGTTAACTAATTCATTGAGTCTGACTGATGTGTTTGCCAAATTTGACAATAACCCTGTTTACCAATAATTTCCCATAAAGAACAATGTAATTTGTTGCTATCATGAATATATAGTCATATATAGTACTTTCTGTCCACTATGGCATACTTTTCTTTATTAATTCAAATTTATTGCTATCTCTATTATTTTAGTCAGCTAAGGATGTGAAAAGATAGACAATTTGTCTACAAGCGTACAATTAAATAGGAAGAATTGCATTTCCAATCATAAATGATTAATGAATTAATATTTTTTATACTTAAACAGAGCTGGTTCATTCAAGGAAAATCTGGTCTCTCCTTTAATTAGTAGCAAATTACACCGTTTTTCCAGGAAACTACCCAGGAAACATTAGAAAATTAAAGACCCCTAAATTAAGCTTTTCCAATTTGGCTTTTAATTAACACGTCTTTTACTCATAGCGGCTCTGAGATGCTGCACTTAGGCACAGCAGTGCATTGAGCTTAATGCTAAAATCAGCATGCTAATGTGCTCACAATGACAATGTTAGCATACTGATTAAGTTGGTATATATTTTTACAGTGTATATGTTTACAGTACATTCTACCATGTTCACCGTGCAAGCACGCTAAGATTTGCTACAGTATTTAGCATTAACACACAGGCTGCTGAGGCCAAAGATAATGTCATTAGTGCTGCAGAAATTTGGTCATAAACCAAAGTGTTTGAGAGAGGGACATTTAGTCCTGATGATAGCACAAAAATCAGTTGATAAACAAGGTCTGTGGGATTTATCCTCTGAAAACTATGAATGTCTGAATACAACTTCATGGCAATGGATCTGATGATAGCTGAGTTGTTTCTGGAACAAAGTGGTGACGGACAGATCGACACTACCTTCAACAGAGCTGTGCAGCTAGATTGGTTAAAAATACCTTGTTAATCTTACTAGCTATCTTTAATATGATCTCCTACTTTTGATTTCTTAGGCCTCTATATATAATTGTACATTCACACTACATACAGTCATTTGGTCAATGTTCCCATTTGGGTATTTATTTATTCTTATAGCATTTGTATTGCCAGAGTGTATTTGTTCTTTTTTGTCTTGAGAAAAGATTTTCATCGACATGTGTTTCTCACCAAACATCACTCCAAAAGAGCCACAAACAAGCCGAGTATATTTAATCCTTTTATTTTTGAGAACATATAGTTCTTATTAACTATGGACCTACTGTACCTTTCTCACTTCCTGAACAAACAACATTTTGTAACCCTGTTTCCTGCCCCCGACATCCCTGACCCTTTGTCCTTTATGCCCAGGCCTTATAATCCATGAAGGGTCGTCTGTTTACCGGATCTTTAAGCGCTGGCAGGCGGTGAACCAGCAGTGGAAAGTGCTGAATTATGAGAAAGCGAAGGACTTAGGTGACCCCATCAGTTCCAGCAGTAAAGGCGCCAGTCGTGTTGAGAGGAACTCTTCTCACACTCCCACGGACAGCGGGAGGAGGACAGGCCGACATGTCAGGACTATTCTCAACCACCATTGTGGCTACACTATTTTGCACATCCTCAGCCAGTTAAGACCCAACAACCTGCGCAGTGCCAACCAAGAGGTGGTCATGAGAGTGACCACGGTATGAGGCTGGCTCATTCGGGCAAAAAGTGTTCCGGTGTTTAAGGAGATCAAAGTGTTGCTTGGGATTTAATTTTTAAAAATCCTAATCTGCCACATTAACACTGCCTTCAACTTCTAGTCTCATATTTTGCAGATTCTCCCTGAGCCCAGGGAGGACAATGAGAAATATTTCTCTGATTTGTGCAAAGTGAGGAAATTGCAGTGTTACTTTGAGTCTTTAAAGACAAAGACTGTGAAAACATGACAAATAAGAAAACATTTATACATTTTGAAAAACAAAAGGCTTTGATTGTTAAAGCTGACGAACCATTTTTTACCACCAATGTTATACAGTGTCAACGTATTGTTATTTTGCTTCAAATGAATAAATGTAATTAAGTTTTATTTGGATTTGACTAATAGAGAGTTTGGATACTAAAAATGATTGCGCTCCTGCTCACATCAGCACTGTAACAATGCCCCTCCCCCCTAATTTATTCAACATATTCCTGGGGGTCCGGCCACGATAAAACTTTGAGACATGACACAGTTGCTTAAACTATACCCTTAAAGTACTATTCATGTTTCGTAATAAAGACTTTGTTGCTCTCAAAGGAAAACTTTATGTTTTGTTTTGTCTCGTTTTTAGAGAACAAGACGAATGTCTAACAAATGTGACTCAAAACTCTCTTGATTAATGCTGATTGGACGTTTCCTGTTGGGATAATACAAATCTCACACATCAATTACATGAATCTGATGATGTACAAATATAAATTTTAAAAAAAGATCTCACCTGTGAAAATGCTCTATGCTACCCAGATGTCATTATGAGTATACTGAACTCCACATCACTGCCTATTAATATGTCTCAGTTCACATTATGAAATGCCAACATGAATATTGTTGCAGTTTTCTGCATTGCAGTTTAAATCTACACTCAGGCTGACTTTACTCAGCTCATTTAAATACAAGCATGCCATTTTAACATGACTCATGTGTTCATTGTCACACAGGATTAATAATAAAGGTATTAGTCACGGCTGCACTTCATGTTAAACATGTGACACCTGAAAATGGTTTCAGCATTGTTAATACAGTTATTAAGTGAAGGGTTTGACAAATGGTCGAGACAAAGAAGGAAATTTTGTTCATCACAAACAATATTAGCCTTGGTACATTTTTCAGATATAAACATGAATGTTTTTCTTCTGATGCTCTTTATTTTGTCTGATGATGGGATTTAGTTTTCTTTGAACAAGTTATTTACCGTGTTGAAGCCCAAACCAGCATCCAGTCAGATTCTTTGTAGGCAAAATCAAATAACACAAATCCCGAAATCAAACACCCAAAGAACTGTCTCACATGTCTTTCCCCTCTGCCTCTCTTCACCGCCAACTATCAAATAAAGAGAGCCTGACTGAAAATCATCCACATCCTGTTAGTCCACAGTATATTTACAAAACTGTATTTTAGAAATGTCTAAATCTCATAACTAAGATCAAAGAGAGACAAAGAGATGCAGCTCAGTTTACAGCAGATGGTCATCTGTGCATCGATGGACATAAACAAATCCTTCATGAAGCATTTCACCGGGAGGGAACGATAATGTGTCACCACCTTCCTGACAGAGTGAACTGAGAGTGATATTAGAGTTGACTCTGCAGTCACCCAGAGGGATCTGCAGCACCTCCATTTAATTGGACAACACAGTGAAAATGATCACCGGCTGTGAGGCTGTTTGGACACAAAAAGACAGGATGTTTCAACCTGCAGAGAGCAAAAACAAACTTGACTGTAGCTTTGAGGTTTTGCCGGTGAAGTGTACTCGATCCACTGGGGATATGTCTGACATTTTCAGGACGAGAGCAGATAGGGAGAGAGAGAAAGTGTTAAAAGCCCTTTCCTTATCTTTTGCTATATTCCCTCTAACTCTGTACTCTTTATGTTTCAAGTGTGTTCAAACTGCAGTTTCTATTGGAAAATACTGCATTTTATTTTATCCACAGAAAAAAAGTAAAAGTAGAACTTCTGGGTTGCCAGACTTTCTCATTACACATTAAATAATAAAACATAACTCAAATACTACTACTAGTATAAAATACTAAAATACTACTAATGTGTACTTTAACTTAAAGCATACAAATACTACAGTTTACAAAGAGAATTGCAAAGCGCACGTATTTATATATTAAACCACTGTACTAAACTACACATTTGAGCTATTTGTATTTTATTTTAGTATCTCCATTGTACTGTATGCTGTACTTCTGCTCATTAAAGAAGCAAATTATGATCAGTCTCCACCAGGCCTATATTTATCTGAAGGAGATAGTTTTACTGTACAAATTCAGATTCTACATACTAAACTTTTCACTTAAACTTTGCACCATGTCAGTTAAACTACCCCACAGGATATTAAGCAGTTAAAAATAGCACCATCTTGATCATATACAGTACAGCAACACTTCCCAGAAGGAGCTGTAAGATGATTACGAGTGTAAAGAACAAGAAAAAAATCAATTCTGCTTCTCAAAATGTGGTTTAATTGAAAGACTATTCTCTTATTCTGCCTTTTTCCCTTGCAAAATATAATATAATGTTACTTCCTGAGGTCTCAGCTACAACTCAAATTAAACAATCTAAGAGTCGAAATTTCCAGTTGACAAGATTACAACTGTGATCACAGTAGATGTGACTTTGTCTTTGTGTATTAGAAATAACAAAGACAGAAACATTTATACTGACACGATAAGGAGATCACTCTTACTTTTAATCATTCAAGAACATCCTTTATATACTTGTAATGGTGTAAATTAACATTGTGGTATTGTTACTAACGACATGTTGTAAGGACAGTGGTGGAAAGTAACTAAGTACATTTACTAATACTGTAATTATAGGTCTGAGATACTTTATTAGTATTACTACTCTTCCTCTACTCTACTGTTTTTTTTAACATTTACATTTAGTACATGCAGTATATACTTATAATCGCTATGTAGATTTAGATCATGAATACAAAATATGATCAACAAATCAATTCTGATATATTTTATGGATAAATATTTTACTGATCCACCTTTTCCAGCTGCAACAATAAAGGATTGAAAAGGCATCAATAATTATGATTCAGTATTATAACATACATTTTTTTAAAATGAGCCGTTCTGCATACTTTCACTTTTTTACTTTAAGCATATTTTTACTGAACTTTTGCTCAAGTAAAATTATTTCAACGCTGCAGTGTCGCTACTTCTGCAACAGTCAAACATCTCAGCACTGCATTTTCCTCCTCCCCGACCCAACCTGGCAACCACACCGGCTGCTCTCACAGGACGCCTGTTGATGACGCGTGAAGGACGCGACTCATCACCGTTGGTAAACTAACTTCAGGGCAGCGTGATAAGAGGGGACGAGCTGCTGCAGATATCTGCGTTTCTTCAATAATCACACATTGAACTCGGTCAGGAGACAACATGAACGCGTCGATGCCGCAGAAGCGTTTCTACAGGCAGAGAGCTCATTCAAACCCGATGGCTCACCACACCTTTGATTAGTGAGTCCACGTGTGTGACTGTAACTGCTGCTAGTTTGATGTTCACATCTTCATTCATGAATGCTCTTCACATGAGCAGTCCCAGCTGGGCATTTATAGAGGTAGAAGATGAAAGTAGAGTCAGCTGCTCAGTAAAGCCTGCTGCTGTGTAACTGTAGAGGATAAAGGCTCATGTTTTCACTCTTCAGCTGGTCACAGTGATGAAAACATTTATAAACTCAGCATATGTGTGTGTCTGTTCCATAACCCCCCCCCCCCCCGCCCTCTCTTTCCTCCCCAGTCCTGTGTGTCCTGAGGAGATGGACTGGTCCGAGCTGTATCCAGAGATCTTCGCCGGCACCCCCTCAGAGAAGGAGCCCCCCCAAGTTGAGTTTGCAGACATTGGATGTGGATACGGGGGGCTTTTAGGTAGTAATGTTACTGATCTGACCCTCACAGCTCACGTCATTGTCCCAAGTTGACCTCATGTCTCTGTGTGTCTCAGTGGAGTTATCTCCACTTTTCCCAGACAAGCTCATCCTGGGCCTGGAGATCCGAGTCAAAGTGTCCGATTATGTTCAAGATCGTATCCAGTCGCTGCGGGCTTCTCAGCCAGGAAACTACCAGAACATCGCCTGCCTTCGCAGCAATGCGATGAAGTACCTCCCCAACTTCTTCTGTAAAGGACAGGTATGTTTGCACCTGCTACTGTGATGGCTGAACAGATGGGACTGTCCCTCCAGGAAGTTTTGTCCACCTGACAGTACATCCAGAAACAGATCCTGGCAGAACGCTTTTTTTTTTTTAACTAAAGGTATATTTGTGGAAATGTTGTATTAAAAGAAAAGAAATCATTCACCAAATATATTTAAATTTCACTAACAATATACACCACTGTGCTTGTTTGTTCTGCCCCTCGCCACCACAGGACTACACAAATATTTCTGGCTCCTCACTGATGCTCTCTGTACCTACAGTTTAATTGCAGTGCAATAATGTAGGCCTGCATCAGAGGTGAGCGGTTATACTGTCTAGTTACCGTCCAGCCAGTGAGGATGGAGAAGTCTCGTGAATACAGACCAGCACACAGTCTGGATTTGACTATATAGCTGACTTTACTGTGAGGATTGTCGGAATCTGGAGTTAGATATTTTGTCTGCGGTATAACGATAAACATCAAACTTTCCTGAAAACCTGCTATTAGTGCTAAAATGTAGTAAAATGACTCCACACTATGATTGCCTTGGATTTAATCAAACTGAACTGTATACTGCAGCTTTGATGAACTAACATACACTAAAATCTCCACACTGTCTTAAAGTTTAAGACAGTTGACTGGAAATAAAAATAAAATTGTTTTAAACTTAACATTTTTATTCATGTTCGCAATCTGTTTTGGGTGTTAATAGTTCAGCCAAAGCTGAACCAAAAAAATGCTGCACTCTGACTTGTATTCACCTTGCAGATCGTTATAGCATCACAACGGCATTGGCTCGAGTAACACTGGCCTCTCACCAGCCACCGCGCACCATCTCTGCGTGAGCACTGACAAGTATTTTGCAGCAGGGAGTTTGTCTTTCTGCCCATAAACTAGCTTCCCTTTCAGTCACTCTACAAGCTTATGTTAGCAAAGATCTTGTCTCTCTCTGTCTCTGTTTCTCAAAATAAAGCTGCTAATAAAGGCAGGAGAGCCATGCTGTGTTCACGGTACCTGCTGAAAATAGCGATAATCAAAATAATGACTAATAAAAATAATATAATGATGAAGTATTCATGTCGAGATACAGCTGGAGGTAATTTTTTTGTAAACTGGTTGAACCGACCCTTTATGCGCTTACAATAAGTAAGAATAATGTATATGTGACGTTAATAGAAGCTAGATTTGAGGTCATCCACAAAAGGCCGGCAGTTCTATAAAAACCCATCCAGCATTGCCTGTAATAACCTCAAATTAAAGCTGATGGCCTGTCCTGGCACTGCCAAGGTAATAAGAATACTCAGCCCAAACGTTTCTGACAAAAAATAATTACGTTCCTCATGTTTAACATATGGACTGAATTAATTTATACGGCTTGCTCAATAAATCTAGGATTTCACAACAATGGGGTCATTGACTGACACGCAAGGCATCGCATCAGCTGAGCATAGAGCAGTGCAAGACGCCATTTATCCGTTCCAATTAGTTGTGGTAATCTATGACTTGTTGAAACTCGCATTAGATTACACAGTGGGCTTAGTGTACCAGGGTTAATTTAGGTGCCCTGGATGAAAAAAAAGTTTTACCTCAAATGCCCCCGAGCGACTTTAAACTAGGAAATAAACAGAGGAGGTAATTCGCTGTAACACTGACACATTTATGGGATATATGGGTATTTTATGTAAAAACACATACATTGATTATATATTTTTTTGTTTTTAATATGCCGTTTTGGGTCATTTTAAATGACATGACTATTTGTATAGCCTGAGTTTCGGCTGCTTGCCAAGCTGAGATTGGAAGTGTTTGAGAGGAAGTCCACATGGAGGTTTGGCTTGGTTTTGTATTAATTTACCTCGGACAAACTTTTTTTTTTCTCAGTTGTAGCTCGCCGCAGAAGTAGTCGTCTTCCTCGCTTGTCACTAGAACGCTCCCCTGATGTTTCAAAGCAGAGAAATAAATGACCACCCAGAGTAGAGCTGAAAAAAACCCTAGTGCCAATCCCTCTCACATGCATGAGGTGTTTCAAGTGTTGAAACAGCACATTCTAAAGACCTGAAACACTTTTCTTTTTTTTCTGCTTCTTAGTATGTTTTGCAACCCAAAAATAATTCAGTGTTATGGTTTTTCCATCTTCCATCAGCACTGAAGCAGCCCCTGAGGCGGCAGCAGTCCCCAGTGATTATCCCCACATCTTTCTGTCTGTAGCTGACATTATTTATTTTAACTAATAAAAAGTTACTGGAATATTTTTTTTAATGTATCAGCCACACTACTATCAATGGAGCCTTCAACTTGTGCACTTGTCAAAAACAGAGACATCGGGGGATCTTTATGGAAAAAAAATAAAGTCAAGGAGGGAAATTCCAGTTTTGCAACCTGCGGCACTTAAAAACCAACCACAAAATGTAATGGGGGCCACATTTAAGTGATGACATTCATACATTTTAGAACCATAGTGTCAAAGTAGATAAAAAATAGAAAGTTTAATTTTGATCTTATATGTGGAAATGACACTAAGTACTGATGACAGATAAAAATAAATATTTTGGTAGTCTGTTTTATTCATTTATTTATTTTTTTGTCTTTCAGCTCAGTAAGATGTTCTTCCTCTTTCCTGATCCTCACTTTAAGAAGACCAAGCACAAATGGAGGATCATTAGTTCCACCTTGTTGGCAGAGTACGCCTACACACTGAGAATCGGGGTATGTACAGTATATGAGAAATACTTGTATATACTGAAACAATCAGTTGATAAACAGAAATTTGGCATTAGTTTGGTTGATTGTTTAGGCTATTTATCTGGTAATAACTCACAGCATTCATTGGTTTCAGCTCCTAAATACAAGGGTATATACAGATGGGTGACAAATGAAAGGTAAAAACCAACGTGAAGTTTCTTAGTATGGAGTCAATAGATTGGTCCATCTTCTAGTACTTTCAAACATCCCTGCACTCCACACGTAGCTGCAAGCCTGTTCATTCCCACTGAAGACAGAGGTGAATAAAAAGAGGTCACAAATGCTTTGTTTGATTTTTACTTCTTAATATATATTCTACAAACAGTTGGGAACTGTAGTTTTTAGAAAATGTTACTCAGAAGGCAGCAGTTCATCATAATGAAGGAACATTTCAAACACACTATATGTTCTGGACAATGATGTAGCTCTGTGTCACAGAGGAATATGATGTTTTCAGGCTTTGGGATTTGTTGGCAATAAAAAACATGCTTTATAATACCGTAGTTTCAGAGAGGCTTTTAAACATACACCACTGACACTTTTGCAACTATACCAACCAAGACGCTGAAGGAGACAGAGACTCTGAGTTGCACAACAGACTGCTGCTCTCCTCATCTTTTTATCAATCGATTGTGATGTGCAGAAATCCATGAATTCACTGGAATCAGATTGAGCAACCGGTGTGGCCTGCAGTTGGTTGACGTTTGCACATGCACGCCCGCACACACGCCTTCTTTTGCCTGCCAGAGCTGGCAGAGCAACAGTGGAACACTCAAACAAGGCGTGAGCGCCGATGGAGGTAGTTGGAAACAAAGGAAGGCTTGTGTTGACTTGTGTTGAACTTTGGCTTTATGTATGCATGTGTGTGTACGAGCACGTGAGCTCTACAAGGGCCTTCAGCATTGGCACGCAGCCATAACTGTGCCGCTGGGCGTGGAGGCTGTCAATCAAATGCTCATTTATAGAAGCACTTTCATACTAAAATTAAACCAAGTCTCTTAATAGTGGATATCAGAGCAAACTGGTGTGATGAACGTGAGTGTGTGCATGCAACAGGCACACAGTCTCACATCCTCATCCTGCCTTCTCTGAAACGAAACCCATGGAAATCTGTGCCATTGCTGAGTTTTCTAAGAAATCCTTGTTCTACTAATGTTATCTGTCCAGCCTCCAAAGTAAACTACAGTGACACAGGTGATTAACCTCTGTGTTGTCTGTAGGTTATTTTTATCTTTTCAGCTGGGACCGTTGCTCTTCAGAGGTGATGAAACCAGTCGACTCTGAAGCTGTTATGTTTGACGATGTTGATTTTTTTTTTTTTTTTTTAAAGAGTCCAGCAACTTGCGAAGCTTTGTTAACTTTCTCAGAACTGTGTTAATAACCTCCCTGTGTTTGTCTGGTCATGTCAGGGCTTGGTGTACACCATGACAGATGTGGAGGAAGTGCATCTCTGGATGGTGAAGCACTTCACTGAACATCCACTGTTTGCACGTGTCTCTGATGAAGAACTGGTACGTGGACGTGCAGGTTTTTTGTCCCCCTGTTTGCAGGTCGTGACAACAACATTTGTTGTCCATCTATTGAAGAAAACAGGACAAACTCAAGATCTGAAATTCTTTTTAAAGTCTGCATGCCGTTTGCTTAGCTTGTGCTGCATTCAGGCAATGTGTGAAAAAATGGGAAGAACAGAAAACCCTTATTATATATTATATATG
Organism: Scortum barcoo; assembly: GCA_023238725.1. NCBI lineage: Eukaryota > Metazoa > Chordata > Actinopteri > Centrarchiformes > Terapontidae > Scortum > Scortum barcoo. Next base: position 18,761,509 of record CM041537.1, read on the forward strand.
TTATTCATGTTTACATTAATGACAGATGAGTATTCAGTGTATTAAGTATAGTTTATTCACAGGTAACATATTTTAAATACAATAATAAATATGGTGATGATGAGAATAAAATCACATATTAATGTTCAGCTGAGTTTATAAAAAACTAACTGTTCAATCTCACTTTGACAGGTCAGTGACATCATTGTAAGTCGTTTGGGGACTTGTACAGAGGAAGGAAAGAAAGTGCAGAGGAACGGAGGGAAAAATTTCCTCGCAGTTTTCCGGAGGATTGAGGATCCAAACTGAGACCAAACATTTTGGACACGCAGTGAATTGAGATAATTACGCGGTCAACTGTACCTGGAGGATGATGCTGCTCTGCGGAGCTGGAAGCTGTGACTTCTTCTCCAACAGATGAACAGTTTTTCTGGTATTAATGGACAAACACTTAAATAATTTCCCGATCGAGGATTTTGTATTTTAGTGTTTTTTTGTTCTATTTTTTAAAATCATTTATGTGTTTCATTCCTTGACACACAGAAGACAGCACACCGGGAAGTAAATCATAAAAGGATCTCTATTCAGATTAGACTTGAGGAGTGTTTTGCTTTTTTTAAATGAATTTTTAATGATGATGTTCAGTTTCTTTTGTCAAACTACAAAGTGTTGTTTTGGATTCCCTGTAGAGCTATAAATTCTTTAAGTAAAAGAAAAAGTCTGTGTTGGGTTTGGTTCTTCGATAGACTTTATGTTGTGTTTTGAAAAACTTCAGAATTAGGTGCACTTGGGGAAACAAAAAAAAATAAGAAGGCTCCTCAGTCCTTGTCCTTCAACTTCATTTGAAGAGGATTTCAGGTTTTATTGAGCACAGGTATCCTTTTTTTAATCCTGCTTCATGAGGCAGAGCCTTGGTGTTTTGCATTCATTTGCAAACCTTTTGAAATGTCTAAAATGTCTATCCGATGTTGTAATGTTGCTGGCTTTGTGGTGGTAATTTGCAATATTCGTGACTAAATCTGAAGTGGATTAGAACAAAGAGAAGTTTGCCAACTATCTACATCTGTCTTATTTGCAATGGGTCATTGTCTTTGCTAAAAATAAACATGCATGCTGCAGCACGTTCTGTAAGAAGTGCAACAGTGCTCATATTCAAGTGAATGGCAGTCACATTTAAACGAACTTGTTTAATTAAAACCTATACAACTTCACTTATTTTAAACCACAAATTGTGTTGCCTACATTTAATTTATTTTCCAAAAAAGAAAGATCCATTATACTACCTTCATCTGCTAGACGTGTCTGCTGGGGATCTTTGTGAAGTCCAAATAAAGGAGTCTGCAGCAACAACAGTGGCTTTCTGTGCTCACTTTATGATTTTAGTTGTATATTACATGTCAGTATTTCTGTCAGGGGTTTAGAAACGGGACGGTGCAGGTTTGAAGCCCTTTTGCTGCTGCAGGGGGTGGTGATTAGGAACAGGACGACACATGCCTCAATGATAGATACCCAGACACTGGAAAACTTTAGACGAGTGCATAGAGTAATTGAAGCACTCATAAACTAAAAGTCATACTCTTAATATTAGAAAGCATTTTGCTTTTGTTATCCTTTGTCTAGTCTATTGGCATTCTTGTGTTATTTGATCATAACTGACAGCCTATTTTTCCTTTTTCAAAATCATAACACAGAGTCCTCTTTATTTAACTTTATTAGTAGCATATAAAATGTGGATTGCTTCTCATATTCAGAGAAAACGGATCTTGAAACAGTGGATACACAGTAGGCTCACAGTTTAGTTTTCCCGTCTCTCAATATTCTTAGGTATGCAGTACAATATGTACGTATTTACCAGGTGTTTGTGGGCTAAAGTTCATCTGTGAGTGTATGGTGAACATGTAAAATGCATGCCCACTCTCATACAGCAGTATTTGCTCAGACCCTTGACACTGAACGTTTCTGCTCTGAGCCAAAAGGGGCTAAACCAGCTTTTGATAGAACAGTTAAAACGTTTAATAACGAATCATTCTTCCTCTCTGTGGCCACCTGTACACATGAAAAGTCACAAATCCACAGGTTATAATTTATTCCGAAATAAATAGGATTTCCTGCTCTTGGGTAGCTCAACAAACTATCAAGGCCATGAGGAGGAGAAAGAAATTGACATGGAGATGAGTGTTTCCTGTAAGCAGCCTTGTATTTGCTTCATGGCACATTATCAAGCTCAGTGTCACATATATTTTCTTTTTTTGTCAGAGGGATTGTAATATTGTTCATTATACAGAAGGAAAGAGATTAAAATCTCTTCCATTTAATATTTAAATGCTCCTTTTAATTCAAACAAAATGTAGCCACCAGATGTGGCTGAAAGCTTCAAGCTTCAAAAACATCTTAGACTAAGAATTATTTCCCAGGTCAAGAATGAAGCTTTAATCTCACATCTCTGACTCATTTCCTCAAGTCTACATGTGCTTTCATGAATCCAGGAACTGTTCACATACGTTTTCGTGGTGTTAAAGTGTTAACTGGTCTAGTCCAGCAAATCTGCGATGTTGTCGAGAAGCCGCTGTTCTGTTATCACTTATTATTGCCATCTGGCAACAAAGTACATCTCTTAACATTTTAGTACCATCAGGTCATCAAACGAGAGTTTAATTAAATGCACAGCAGGGGAATCAAAGAAAGAGAAACATAATGATTAGCATTTGACAATTCTAGTAAAGCAATGTGCTTCATACACAAAGAATTCATTGCATCTGGACGTCTTATTGAGGTCAAAGGTTAATCCCCCTCTGAACGTGTTTTCCGAGGCAGCTGTCCACTGGTATGAATTATAACACACAGGAATGTGTTAAAACTTTCATTATTGATTTCTCTGTCGCCTCTCTCCTCTGTCATCAATGTAAACCAAGTGTAACAGATTGGGCTTCAAGCTGCACTCGTTCCCATCAGTACACAGTTAAAGCAACATCATTTGACATTTTGAGATGTTTGCTTTCTTAATAAAAATTGGGTGAGATGATCCATTTTACTCTTTTGTCTGGATGATAACATACAAAGCTGCGGCCTTTTGTGCTAGCTAAGCTTAGCACAAAAGGTGGAAACCACGCAAAACACCTCACAAGGGAGGTGACATAATATGCATACCAGCTGTAGTATCACATTTTTGGGCTACATTATACTACAGTCTCTTTTAAAGGCCGAAATATACTAGGCCACATTATTCTAATATGTATGAAACTGTCTTAATCCTTGATGACTGATATTCTAACGAAAGGCACCAGAGCATCTGTAGGTTTAACAGAGATGATGCCTTGGTAACTGTAATGTGGTGATGTTTGTGACAAAGGGTCACAACCTTAGGGACAAATGCTGTAATGTGAAGATGCTTACCCAGGAGAGCCATGACAGTCATGAAGACAAATTACTTTTCTTAAAAAAGCCATCAGCAGGGCAGCTGACACCATTAGATACTACACACCTAAACCATATATGGAAAGAATAGGAGTCTTAAGCATCCCAAGAAGGCGGACAGGTGACCCCCTGGGGTAATCAGAACCACATGGAGAGCTGCCTTGTCTAGGCATCAGGCAGAAAAAGGTGACTCTAGAAACCATTAAAAACACTCAAAGTAAGGTAAAAGAAAGAAAGTGGCATGGCTAAGTGTGTTTTATGCCCTTACACGCCCACAAATTGCATTATAAAAGATGATGTTTGGTTAGTAAAAACTCAGTTGCTCTGCAGGACAGCTCGGGCTTGGTATTCCTTGTTTGAAGAATAAAGCTCTCTGGACTCAACTTTACTGGACTCCGGTGCCTATTTGACTCTGCAAATTTCTCTGAAGAAGCTTTGAAAACTTAGAAAACTTGAAGAAGAAAAACTTAGAATTAGAGAGTAAAGGTGTTGAGGCTTAGACAGGACCAGACCTGGTCTCCGACTGGCCCTTGACTGGGTCTGGGCCTGAAAATCCACATACCAGCAGCCTGCAGTTTTATGGTGTAGTTACTAAATTCATTGTCAGGAGAAAAGGAGTTATACATGACCACACTGTAAAAACACAACTTGTTGTTTTCACACCTAACTTTTCGTACTGATTAAAAAACAAGATTTAATATGTCCATTTATGAGCTTTGCGTTTCTGGAGGGCTGATTTTGTTACCCCGGGACAGAGCCAGGCTAGCTGATCCCACCTGTTTTCAGTCTTTGTGCTAAGCTAAGCTAACTGGCTGCTGGCCGTAGCCTTGCATTCGCCGCACTAATATGAAAGTAGCATAAATTTTCTTATCTGTCTCTCAACAAGAAAGCAGATAAGTGAAGTTTGCAAAATGTTGAATTGTTGAATTGAACTTTTCAAAGTCTTTTAATGCTGCCAGCCTCCAACAGAAGCTGACAAGAGGATCTTTGGATGTGCTCGCTCATTGTTTCCAGTTAAACTCATCGTTTATCGTGAAGGTCTCTGATCCTCCTTTCTACATTTCATCACACATTGTCACATCACACAATGTTTCCTCCTTTTTGCCAAGTCACTGGCACTCAGCTCTGCCTCTCATTTTTCTTCCTGACACTCAGGTTAAGGCGTGCATCTGTGCTGCCTGGTTAACAGCTGGATGTCTGCCCGCCACCTCAAGCTCGGCTTGACCTAACTGAGCCACCGTCAGCTCTTCACACAGCGTGAACAACCTGCCGTCTTGCAGGCGAGCATCAAATCCTTCCTCACTCGGGACTCTCTGTTCTGGACTAATAAGAATCCTCCACTGACCTAAGTTTCCAACCTAATCTTTTCAGGCCCTTCAGCTCAACAAAGAAAAATTGTTCTCTTTGTCTCCAACTTCTCCCAATTGTCCCAAGTTCACCCCCGTGCTGCATGGCTGCCTGTGACTGCTCATTACCCAAGTAAAAAAAAAAAGGGAAAAAAAAGTCACATAGTGGTTGAGCTCGTGCTCCTATCCAATCGTTTGGTCAGAACCTGTCGGCTCCCCTCAGACTGAAATCACTTTCCTACTTTAGTCTGGACCAAAAGAGTTACACTGCTATTCTGTCTTTTTGTTGCAAACTCATCCCATCACTATTTTCACCCATATTAACATATTTAGTTTTCCACAGTCTTCTCCTCTACCTTTCATGTTTGCCTCTGTAAAAATAAAAATGTCATGGAAAATATAATATTTAGTTTTCTTGTATTGGCCTTGTGCTTGTCTTTCAATTCAAAGAGTGACATCCAGTGTCAGTGTGTGACACTGGGTTGCATTCATTGGACATTGAAAAAAAAAAAATCTGTGAATAATTCTGGCAGCGCACCAAGGCCAAGTCATTCCCTCCAGCCGACACCTGCTTAAGGCACTTGTCCCCTGTGATAGCGATGAGTAGAGACGCTTTAATTAAGCTTTACTTTATGATGAGATGACATAACAAGACACTAACTGCCTAACTTACAAGCACTACAGAGCTCCCTCTCATGTGCACAGTGACAGAGGGATATTTATAGCTGCATTGGTTTGTGACATATCAATTTTTGACTGAATCCTTCCCAAATCTGATTCAGTGTTGTTGTGTAGTAATTTCTAACTATTGCAGTGGTTTTCTTTTCCGAATTCATTCACCATTCACTATCTACACCCCTATCTGCGAATGAATCAAAACATGTTCAGGAATTGTATCTTGTGTGCATGCAATGGCATTTCTAGGACTAGATGTAGTAAAACGTGGGCTCTAACTATTTCTTTCTCTCTATGACCACTTTAGGCCTCCGTACATAATTCTGCACAGTAAAGGTGAAATATCCAGTGTAAGTAACAACAACAAGGATGCAGTTATTTGTGACAATACCATCCCATATGATGACTGTTTCTATAAGATCAAATATCATATCAGCCAGTTTGCATTTAGTGAAAAAAAATCTGTGGAACATCAAAACTAAAACATTCAACGGCTTAAGTGTGAATGATGATACAGAAACAATACAATGATCTTTTGTGCAAGTCCCCTTTGTCCCACCAGCACCTGTGAGTGATAAATATGTGATCTGTCCACACTTCTCAAAGTCAGATTTGCTGCTGATGGACACGAGTAATTATGTTGAAGTGGAGAGCAGCTGCAGCTCTCTAACTGTTCACACCTGCTGCTCGTGACATCATGACGGCTTCATTATCTAAGTCTTACATCAAGGCTTACATCAGATGCCCGAAATATGACACTGTGCCAAGCGATCACCTGTCACGTCTAGTCTGCTGCATGCTGGCTATAGTTTAGGCTTTGTCTGCACTTCGTCCTTTTGATAAGTGTCTCAGTTTGTAGGGCTGTGTGTCTGAAAGAGATACAATCTCCCCTACAACTCTAGATGGATCTCCTTGACTTTTTTCTGCCCATGGTTTCTTATATTTTTGTTTTTGCCATGTGACCAGCACGGTAGGTTGCTGGTGCTGTTTGGTTTGTCCATCCTTTCAGTGTGGGATTTCTGCAGAACTGATTGCACATTTCAATGATGGCTATTAAATCTCCGCAGTGATTTTGTGTCAAAGGAGCAGTTCATTTTGGGAAACACTTATCCACTCTCTTGACAAGAGATAGAAGAGAAGAGATGATGCCACTCTCTTGCCTGTACACTGAAAATGTAGTTGGAGTGAGTAGCTGGTCGGTTTATGCCAGCATCCTCTTTCAAGGATTAAGGTTATTCCTAGAGATTTTGTTTACTTTTTCTGCCTAATTTTGTTGAAAATAACCGTTGTGTAAAATATATAGAAAAGTAGTTTTTAATTAGAGCATCCACTGATTCGTCCAAAATGCAATACATCTCTCTGTAGCTTTCACTTTCTGTCTAGTTAGATACATGATCTTGAATGCTGCTGTTAAAAATGCAATGTAAGTGCTAAGCCCCTGAGAAAAACACGCTTCAGAGGAAACAAATCCAAAGCTACGTGGGAAGAATAATTAAGAAAAACCAGTAGAGAGGAAGAATGTAATCAGGGTTTTATAACAGTATTAAGGTCGACTAGTTCTATACGATCCAGTGGGAGTACATCTGTGAAATGTTAACAAGACATAGTCTTATACAGTGTAAATGTGCAATATTTCTAAATGATTGGACAGACTGTGGAGGACAACAGATGCGATGTGACGATTTAATCAAACTTCCAACAAAACCCTGATTCACACTTTTATCACGTTTGTTGGTTTTCTGCCAGACCTCCTGATGTATCTTTGTGAATACAAGCAGGCAGGAGTGTTAATTATAGGTTCTAATGAGAAATAATCAAAGATAATTGAATTTTTAGTGTAATTGTTTATTATTATATACAGTAGGTCTGCGCCTGTTGCATATATCCCAGCAACAAGACTGTTCATAATCTATCACATGTATGCTGTCACTGTTTGGGACATCATATAAAAGCAGAGTGAAAAGGTCTTTCTCACATGACAGAGCACATCTGGTGTCCAGGTGTGCTCTTAATCTAACATGCCCTTTTTATAAATCTACCTATTTTATATTCATGACATGAAAGTGTTTTTTTTTTTTAAATCTGCACAGTCTTAATGAATTACCACATGTACGGCAATAAAAATCATTATTCAGTAATTTTATTGCTCCATTTTTATTCCTCATTACCACATCCTCATATCCTGTGCGCTCACAAGCAGCTGTTGGGCATTTGGCGAATGTTGTCGACTCTTCAGTTTAGTGCAACATTTTGTGTCTGGGCACGCCTAAAGAATCATCAACACATCCTGGTTATTAAGTCCTGAATAGTGAACATTTTTCAAACCCAATAAACAGCAACCGAAGATATTAATTAAACAAAGGGGAACGTTGTGCATGTATGAATATGAATAGTAGAGGACTCTGACCTGATCTCTCCTAACAGAGAAAGACTCAGTCAATGAAACAGCGGTTACTTTTTGAGTACTTAATTTAGTTAGGATTCCCAAGTGTGCTAATGCTGCCCCAGAGGATGTTTCTTGTCAGGGAAAGCTCAATTAACTCAACACTCATGTTTGTGTTAAGGAGGTAAATAAACACCAGAGTAGGATTACAAGTTGCTCTAAGCTGCCCACCAAGCCGAGTCAGTTCACATTAAACAGACATATTTAGCTAAAGGTAATGTGCATGCAGCTGAAATAGTTAACTTAAGGTAATGAACACATTTGGTTCAGCTTCTTCCACTCCAACTAGTAACTGGGGTGGGTGTGTGTGTGTGTGGGGGGGGTGCTCAGAGTAGACCCCATCACCATAAATACACCATCCTCTCCAACCTGCTGAGTGAGGGAAGGGAACAGTTAACACAACAGCCAGACATGTACTCACTTATTAATCTACACCTCTGGGCACATACACACTGTTCTGATACCACCCAGACAGGCAGACTGCAGCCATGAACTTTAACACACTAGTCTGGGAGTACAGCAGCCTCCCTTTTGGGCACTGGGCCAATACAGTAAGGGGGAATACTGGGTACCTCTCATGCTATCCCTGCTGCGCTCTATAGCATGATCTACAACTAGGCCACATCAGTTTGCGCCGCGTGACAGCACAAAGAAGCCTTTCTTTCACAGGATTTCTTATTATGTTTTTCATTATCAATATTAATCCCCTGACACTGAGGCAAGCACAGATTAATTACAAATGTCTGGTTTCGGAGAGAGTTTAATTTGTGCCAGCTTCTTGTGTGGTCTTGAGTTACCTGCCTGCCAAATAAAGAAACTGAAGATGAACATATGGACCTAGACTACTGAGATATGTGACTCTTTCTTAGAAAAACCAAGAAGATCAAGGTTAAGGGAAATGCATTTTTACACATTTAAGATCATTACATCCTATAGCCCACGTGCAATCCTGCACAGACAGATGTATAAAAAAAATCTAACAATCCTACACCCCCCAACACACAAAAAAAATCTTTGGTTACATTTGTTTGCAGTGTGTTGTGTAAGACTCATCAATTCACTGGTGACCTTGTTTAAAAGTTGTTTATATGTAAATTTCAGAGGTCACTATTTATCTTTCACCATTGATGATAACTCTCCATCTTCCACTCAGGAAGTCTCATGTCTCTGTCTCGTGTATGGACATTTTTTGACGGATCTTTGATCCACATTGCACTTTCATCCTCACAACTCATCACGATTTGTTTTGTATCTTCTGACTCAGAAATCTGAATCACATGCTCGGGTTAAGTACTGTGAATCATGAGGTCATGTAGGAGATCACTGCTGTGGTGCTTAAAAATGGTCTTCCTGTATTACGCTTTCTTCCCCCCTCGCAGGCTTCATTCATTACAACCGAGCCTCTTTCAAGTGTTTTCTTAGATACTTTGACTTTAGTGTTTCTGATTATCACCATGCAACCTAATCTGAATTTGTTATGTCACAGTCTTACAGCTGCTTTTTTTTTTTACCTCAGGCACGCTTTGCTCGTATATTCAGTTTTCCTGCACCCTCTGTGTGTTAAAATAAATGATAAGAACACGTGCAAGCGGCTGCAGATAGATCATGACCACTGTGAGTACGACTTAGAGTGTTACTCCACATCAGGAAGTCTGTGTCAGTCTATACAGAAAAAAAAGCACAGAAGCACATCACTGGGTTCTTCTTTTTTTCATCATTTCCATTCATTAGACTTAACTTTGCCTCACGACATTTTGATTTCATCACATCCAGTCTGCTCATCATGCTCAGGAGATTGAATCTTCCTCCGGCCCCCAGGAAAAGAAATCATGCTCATTTAAGAAATTGAAGACCATGTCCCCAAAATGCAGGGTCTAAATGTTCTGCACTACATCCCATAACACCAACTAGTCCAAAGTGACCCTTTAACCCAGCACCAGATATGATGTTACAGTGGGAAGAGCTTCTGCAGAATAAACTGCTCTACACACTTTTTGACTGAGTAAAACTTTCATGAATGTATCAGGACATCACACCTGTGCAGGCCTGTAGGACTGTAGTAAATCTACTTCATGAATTATATGCTGGTCCACTGTTATGAGTCGACTAAAGAATGTCTTTTTTTATTATGCTGCTGGGCTCATTTTCAGGTGCCAACTCATATTTTTTCATTTTACTCCAGGCTGCACACATTCACAAATGCACCTATAGGACTGTAGCATTTGGCTGTGGTATTGTTATAAGTGGTTATTGTAGTCATAACTTTAAAATGGTTGAACCCTGGTATTGGGGTGGTTAGGTAGCTTAAAGGATAATTATTAATCTTATATTTCAGAGGGATCACTCACTCAAATGTCATATGTCAAAACCATAAAACCAACAGGAATGTCTGAGTCAGGGTTTATGCTTCTTGGCACTAAACACAGAGTCGACACATCTTAAAATATACTTTCAATTACATATGAGGTGGGGGGGGGGGTTGTTATCACAAGCTGACTTTGTTAAATACCTTGGGAAAAAAAAGAGACCAAGTCAAGTCAGCGTCAAGAAAAACTTGTTACCTAACAGTCGCTGTCAATTTTGGATTGGGCTTATCTTGTCTATGATAATAATACTTATGTAACTTCCCTTTAAATGGTATTTACAACAATTGATGTGGATTTATTTTTAAATTTCACTTTCACGCCCATCAATTAAATGCATTATGATAATTTTGTTTTTTGTTTTTTTTTTGTTTTTTTATTTTTTTATTTTCAGTTTAATTTTTTTTTATACACGGTAATGTATGTCTCAAGGAAGGCTTTTTCTTTTAAGGCTCCCTTTGATTGGAAAAACTCTTTACACAGTAAATTCTTTACAATTACAAAATACTAGTAATTTTCTGATTCAAGTTGCTCTTGCTTCTAATATTTACTTTGAGAGTTATAAGTCATGTCCTAACAATGATTTTGTTGTATTTATTTTCATGTTTTGTTAACTCCGTACTATTTTGCCAGTAGTTGTGTGTATGGTTTTATTTTGTTGAGTTGTCAGGAGGAACAAGATGATGCCTCTCGAGGCGTTTATCCTGTAAACATGAGATATGTTTAAATGCACCATGATGGATGAGTCAAATGTAAATTCAATGCAGTGATTAAACTCATTCTGTGCTCTGCCATCAGGCCTCATTATTTTAGAGCTCAGGCTGCCACTCAGTCCTCCATGTTTCTCTGAAACTGGCTGGTTTCTAGTTAGAGCATTCGAAATACTGGAGTAAATGTCAGAGCAGATTCAGAGTACAGCCCCGGGCTTGTCCGCACACATGGTGCTTTGGACAAATTCCAGTTAAATGAAATCAGGTCAGGATTTTCTCTCTCGCTTAGAAACCTACCAAGTCAGCAAAAGAGCTGGTCATCGCAGGGTAAACAAAGGTCTAACCAAGACACTCCATCCCCTCCTGTGTCTGCATTTTAGCATGAAAAAATGTCCCCGTCTGTGTTGATGCACGTGGCCTATCAGCCCGTCCTTGTTTAGTCTGAGCCTGCCTGTGATGCTTTGTGAGATTGGCCAAATTGCAAATTGTGCCACTTTCTTGGTCATTGATTTGGGCGGTTTGTTTGCGCTTGGGGTTTCAGCTGGCCTACATACTTGGGGATCTATAGCCTAGCAACATTGGCCTTGAGGTGAAGTGATCTTTTAAGCACACATTTCCACAAGTGCGTGATTTCCCCAAACAGTCAGCTGCGCTATCAGAGAGCAAAGTGCTGAGCAGAGGTGGGGGGAGATAAGCCTGAGCGATCGTGTATTATTTATCCAGCACCTCCACGTGTGCCATCCCTGGGATGGTCTCAGCTCGGGCCTCTGATTGGACACACCTTCCTCCCCGGCTCCGCCTCACGCCTTCGCGGCCCCCCATCCGCGGCGGGCAGGGGGGCGGGGCCTGCGCGGCACTTGCGCCCACGATTGGTCCCGGGAAAAGGCATTTTCACAGCTTTATCTCCGCGGGTTCGAGGAGCAGGTCGGGCCTTATAAATAGAGCCGGCGGTCCGGGGGTGCGGACGAAAATGATCCGCGCCCGGCCACCGCTCCATGATCTCAGTGAGAAGGATGCTGCAGCAAGCTCTCAGAGTATCCGGCCGGAGCGCCTTCCCCCTGGTCAAGTGGATGGAGAGGTGGGCGGAGGGCGCCTCTGCCGGGCCGGAGGGGGCCAAGGCGGCCAGGACCCTGGACCACATGCCCGGACCGTCGGTGGCCAACTTCGCCTGGGACCTGTTCGCTTAGACGGGGGCTGTCACGGCTGCACGAGTTACAGGTAAGATGATGGCAGGGGGGGGTTAAGTTAAGAGGAGCGTGAACGCTTGTAAAAAGGAAATAATGAACATAAATATGTGCAATACTTCTTAAAAACAAATACATACAGTATAGGCTGCAGAGGACTAAGTGATAAAAAGTATCGATGAGCTGCAGATGACCGAGTCCAATACTACTGAGTGATTTCAGAGAGGTGACTGTAGGGAAAATTTGATAGTGGAGGTGAGGATAAGAAGGGCTCAATAACTTTATTGTGAGTGTGTTGGATTACTGTTAAATGCCTTAAGTGTTCTCTCTAGACATTTAGAAATAATCATCATGTATGATAATAATAATTGATTATAATCGAATAATTAATTGTCTTATTTGGTTATTGGTTACAAAAAAACACATTCAGGCTCTCCTTCTACTTTAATTAAAACATGTAAAATGTTTAAATATCCAAATAACTGTTCAAATTGTCATTCAGAAGTAATAAGATGGAGGTCTTCTTTCTGTCTGCTCATTTGAAATATTTTGAATATATCTACAAATGTCTATTTTTGCTCATCTACTGCGCAGTAGGTCAGTTCAGCATCTTGGTTTAGCCTTCAGTTTTCAGCATGTAGAGAGAAAGATTTGCCTGATCACGCTGTGCCTAACAACTCATGTGTCCTCAATAAAAATAATCATTAGTGGGTTACGAAAGCCTGCTGGCATCTTCCTCTCTCTCCACTGGGCCTCAAAGCGAAGGAGGGTGCGCCCAGAGGTGATGTCAGTCATCTCGATGCCTGCAGGGTTTTTGACGAGGTCACTCTCATGTCTCTCTTGTGTCCCAGCTGGAAGGAGTGCGGCGGTACGGGCCCATGTGGAAGGCAAGCTTTGGCCCCATCCTCACGGTTCACGTGGCTGATCCGACGCTAATTGAGCAGGTACTGAGGCAGGAGGGCCTGCACCCCATGCGCTCTGACCTCTCCTCCTGGAAGGACTACAGGAAGCTCAGAGGACACCACTATGGACTCCTGACGTCGTGAGTATCTCTCATTCAGACTTTTCCGCTTCTTTGTTGTCCTCCCTCTCATTACAAGCCCCCAAATCACAATACAGTGTCATAGCACATGTACACTTGAATGATCTGTAGTTTCTTCTTAACTGTTATGCTTGATTTACACTAATATGAACCTCATAGTTTGACATATTGAGAGAACTGAACTGAGAACTGAGGAATGAAACAAAAACAAAACAAACCAAAAACAAAAACAAAGATGAGACAGCTTTTCTCTACTCTTTATTCACTTTATTGATATGAAGCCTTAATGATGAAGGTATATCCTTCAAAGTGGGGGCAGGTGAACCACAACTATAAGTGACATGTAAACCTTTGGGGACTTTAAATTATTTATTAGTGTCTGGTGTCAAGTTCTTTGCTGATTCTGAGGGAAGGAAAGTGGACAGACCTCTGAGTTGTTGTCAGTACAGTTGACTTGTGTGTGCAGATGTTGTCCTAACAGGTATTTTTACTTCGTGTGTGTTCCCAGTGAAGGGGAGGAGTGGCAGTCGGTGAGAAGCCTCCTGGGGAAGCACATGCTGCGACCGAAGGCAGTGGAAGCTTACGATAAAACCCTCAACAGCGTGGTCGGCGACCTCATTGCCAAGCTTCACCTTCGCAGATGTTCCCAAGGCCTCATCACGGACATCGCCAGCGAGTTCTACCGTTTCGGCCTGGAGGGTAAGGTGTCCCGCACGAGTGTCAGCATCATGCATCACTACAGGGTATATATCGCACCGTGTAAACACTGATAATCAGGGCCGGCCACATGGAGCAAGAGCATGTGATAACATACCTGAAATTACCTTAACCCAAATAATTTAAAAAATTCCATCAGTGATCAACAACAAATAATCTTTAGCTCACCTTAGCAGTGGTGGAAAAAGTATTCAGACCCTAAAACAGCAATTCTGCAAACAAAAATACTCGTTTACAAGTAACCGTCCTGCATTTAGATTTATTACCAGGTGAGTCCACTTGAAACATCAAAAGTAAAAGTTTCTGTTATGTTGTTACTGTGTATTTACTGTGTTTATTTAATTTACATATTTCGTAGTAGTAAAGTAGTCATAAGTAAATTTAATACCTGCAACTGTCAGATACATGGAATGCAGTAAAAATGACATTTCCTAAAATTTCATGGTTTAGAAATATATATAGTAAAAGGTACAGTACTTGAATAAATGCATTTTGTTAATTTCCACCACCACTTTTTTCCACAGACACCTCCCTGTTTGGTTTTCCTTCTGAGATTTAATAAATTGTTTTTTCAGCTATTTGCATTCAAAAACTTTTTGCATAAATCTAACTAGAGATACAAGCAAGCATTTTTCCTCCTGAAATTGGCCAAATACCAGCTCATATTAACCACTGACTACTAAATACATATGCACTTTTACAACCAAACTCATTTTACAGATCTCCTCTAAAAGCAAATGAATTGTGGATACGCACATCGGAGTGAAAAATTGAATTTGTTTTCTGCCTCAGGCTCCTTTGCTGAGCAAGCTCCATCCATTAATTTCCCTCTCCTGCATTTTCCCAGACTAAACACAGTTTCAATCCAGTGACTGTGTCGTCACACGCACGGCTCACAAACATTAACTCTCCTGTCGTCAGAATGATTGTATTGTTGAGTGGAGACTGGGCTGGGGTTTGTGGACTGTGACATATAGCCACAGACAGAACTCTAAATCTTGCCAAAGGAGAACGACTGTCTAATGATCTGTTATGTAATGTTATAAACTGCTACCAGCCAATAAGTAAACAATGTTATAGTGGTATTCACTGAACGACATTTTGCATGTAAGCTGTTTCCAGTCATCTATTGTGGGATATAACAATTGTGATGTTATCAGATCCTCTCTGCTACGTTTCTGTTGCTTAATTCAACCATGATGTTATTTCAGCACTCTGCTATCATTATGGAGCTGCTGACAACTTGAAAAATGAACTTTTAAAAAGCCACAAGTTACAGCACATTTCTGTCAGCCCTCGTGCTTGTCTTTCTCACCTCCTCATTTACCTTTTTTTTCCCTTTCTTTTCTTTTTTTTTGTTTAACAGGAATTTCCTCAGTGTTGTTTGAATCCCGAATTGGCTGCCTGGATGAGGTCGTCCCTGAAGAGACAGAGCGTTTCATCCAGTCCATCAACACCATGTTTGTCATGACGCTTCTTACCATGGCCATGCCAAGCTGGCTGCACCAGCTGTTCCCTAAACCCTGGAACATCTTCTGTCAGTGCTGGGACTACATGTTTGACTTCGGTAGGCAGTTTCTCCCACTGATACACATTGAAGTTTGGTGTCGGTGTGGGAACTGGTGGCCAAATGTGTGCCCACATGGAAATCGGATGGTGATGTAAAAATACGTTTAAAACTGAGAAAATAGGAAAGTAGTAATGAAAAAACATACTAGAATGAAATTCAGCAGAATCTACGTGATAGTTTGAGGAAATTTACAAGCTGGAGGTGCACCACACAAGCGACCACAACCACAACTAGAACAACTAGAACATGTTTTGGAACATGTTGCATGTCTTTCCATGCTTCCTGTAATTATTCTTCTTCCGTCCTCCTTGCCGGTCCGCACTCAGTTATCGTCCCGCTCACTCTCTCACAGCACGTTAAGACTTATCCAGATCTGAGACATCAAGATTGAACATCACGCTGGTGCAAACTGAATCAGGAAGCCAGAGATTTAAGTTCTTAACCCTCACGCACCACAAAATCATCTGAAACTGAAGTCTCGATCAGTCGTAATCATTAAATTGTGGTTATAATCAGATGTCAAGTTTGTGAGAAAGTCTAGTTTATAATTTATTTATTGCTGGGAAATGAATGCATTGCTTTTTGGATCTTTTACATACTGTATCCTCACTGACATAATGGCCTCTAATCTCTGTGCCTCCAGCCAAAGGTCACATTGACCAGCGTCTGACGGCTGAAGCTGAGAAGGTTGCCCGTGGAGAGAAGGTGGAGGGCCGTTATCTCACCTACTTCCTGTCGCAGACCGGGCTCCCCATGAAGACGGTCTACAGCAACGTCACAGAGCTGCTCCTCGCGGGAGTCGACACAGTAAGAGCGATCACTCCGCCCCCCGCTGTTGCTGTACTCTGCCGTCAATCCTGCGGGTTTGTTGACTTCCCGTGTGCCCCCTTTTCAGATCTCCAGCACGATGTCCTGGTCGTTGTACGAGCTGTCCCGTCACCCTGAGGTGCAGGCCTCGCTCCGGGACGAGGTGCTGAGTGTGCTGGGGGGGCGAAGCATGCCGGTGGCAGCAGATGTGGCCCGCATGCCTCTCCTGAAGGCCACAGTCAAAGAAGTGCTGAGGTACAACTCAACTGGTTTCAATTCATTTTCCGGAAGACATCTAGTTTTCCGCCCCCTAGTTCAATTAAATGACTGAACTTTGTTCTCCAGGTTGTACCCTGTTATTCCTGCCAACGCAAGAGTCATCACAGAGAGGGACATCCAGGTTGGAGGCTACCTCATCCCGAAAAACGTGAGTGTGTTGAGGGAATTTTAAAATCATTCAAACCCTGTGATGACTGCTGAGATTCAGAGCTGTCTCGTGCCACATGGTCACACTAGAAAGAGCCTTTGTACTGAGTTGAATCTGAATCTAATACACACATACACGTATCTGACAGTGAAATCTTTTCCACACAGACTTTGATCACCCTGTGCCACTTCGCAACATCCCGGGATCCAGCAGTGTTTCCAAATCCGGATGAATTCCAGCCCCATCGATGGCTGAAAAGGGATCAGACTTACCACCCGTATGCCTCCGTGCCCTTTGGGGTGGGAAAGCGCAGCTGCATAGGTCGGCGTATCGCTGAGCTGGAGCTCTACCTTGCTCTTGCCAGGGTGAGTTGGCTGGGCCTTTTTAAGACTTTGGTAAAGAAAAAACGTTTGTGATATGATGCAGGAAGACTTATTTGAGATGACTGACTAGCTTTTAAAGTATCTGGAGCCAAACCTGGTCTTAAACCAGGCTAAGTCAATAGATTCAGTGGACAAAAGAAGAAAAGCACACAAGTAGAAAACAACCTCTTTGCAGACTAACGATGCTCGTCAGCTCATTAGATGGTAAACTGATGTTGCAATGCACCGTATCACTGCGTCTGTGAGTCAGTAGTAATTTGATGTTTAACTGTCTTTTGAAAATCAATGCAGTATCAGAACAGAACATGTACACAGATTATTTGAATTATGTAACAAGTAATTCAGGATATGTATGATTAAATACAGTTTGTCAGTAAGTGCAGTGTTTCCAACAAATCCTCTTGATGCATTTTTTCTTGGCATAATGTAAGCAACTAATTGAAGGGGGTTTAATCCATTGAGCAAATCCAGCTTCTAATGAATTGATTTGATTACTTAATCCTGGGATTTCAGTCACTACCCAACAGTTAGTGCATGATGAGTACTTGATTCGTTTTTGTTCCACTTGCCCTGTAGTAAATCTGTGCTTTCTGTTTCTGGTCTGATTAGATCCTCATGGAGTTCGACGTGAAGCCGGACCCAGAAGGGATTTCCGTGAAGCCCATGACACGGACGCTTCTAGTCCCTGAAAATGTCATTAACCTCCAGTTTATTGAACGATGACCCACTCTCCTGAGCCTGGCCTTTTTACGAGAATGTGAGTTTCTCCGCAGTCCGCACCAGCTGGCGGAGATATCACAAGAACCGTGGGCCTGTTGCACGCAGCTGATCCTCGACCTTTGACACATTGAATGCCAAAGCCCTCTGTACCTGTAACCTAGTGTGTGGAGGCTGACGTGCAGACGGGTAAATGAATGAAGGATGAGCAGCGACAGCTCATCGCCGAGGCTTTCTCCCGGGAGCGACGTAACTCCAATTTTAATACTGTGTTTTGTTTTGGTTTTTTTAAATAAAATCACCATCAAGCACTTATTTGCACGTAGGCCAAGAGCAAGCCGGTGATCTTCAACAGACAATCTTCAGACATTTGTCTTTAAAGTGAGTCAAACTATGTTGCATTTCACGGTTCGTGCAACATGTCCCAGTTTGAATCTGGTAACACTGCCTTAAATCTGATTATGAACTGTGATCTTCTGCACTCTCAACTGAACACAGAGGCATCAGCAATTTCCTGTATGTTACGGTAATGCAAATATTTCATTTCAAGAGCGTTTCTGTATATGTTATTGCAGTAGACTGAGACACATTGTGTTATAAAATATCAAAGAGAATTAAGAGTCTCAGACTGGCACATGGACACACTGTGTCTCATATCTCTTCCTGATATTGAACTACTGTGAGAGTTTTGTGTAGCTATGATAAAAGTGTATTCTATAAGGTGCTTATGGTGAAAATCTTTAAGTGACGGGTTCCTTAAAAAAAAAGGCAGCTTTTGAATTATTCCTGTGTAGGAATGTAGGAATGCATGGTGCCACTGTCCCAAACGTAGACTCTGTAAATTTCTTGTCCAAATGTAAATGTTTGCCACAAGTCAACAATGCAGCACAATGCATGTTTATCAGTCCTTAATTTTTTTTAAATGTAAACCCACTATGAGTGATATACCACCATTTTGTAAATGTAATAAGCTTCAGTATCTGAACCCTGTATTTATTCTAATTTAACACATTTTGAAACTGTTACTGTAAATACCATTAAAGGATTTCAAGTTGGACTTCTGACTGTTTTTTGGTTTTAATAGGCCAAACCTTTAAAAAACAATTAAATCATGTTGATGTGCCACCCACTTTATCTTGTTCAGAAAAATAATCCCCTCTGTCACCATCAGATGCATCAGACTTGGTACACCTGATCAGCTGCATGTCTAATTGTTGTTAGTTTTATGCTAGTGAACAACCACACGCAGGCATCAATTTCTAGGAACTACAATGCTGAGTATCAAAGTTCCTGTGTGACATGACCATGTGGACTGTGCACAGCGAGCTGTGCTGCAGCAGCTGTAGGTCAATCATTTGGGTCACATCGCTCAACTGCCCTGCACATCACGGCTACCTGAAACAGTGAGGTTTGAAGATCCACCTCAAAACAAAAATCATGTCATTTAACTTTAATCCTTTAAGGTCCTCAATCACACTGGTGTGATCAAATGATGACAGCCGTTCCAGTACAGTATGTCAAAGTGAAAAAAATAATTGGTCAGGTCATATAGGTAATGTTGTGCTGAAAAAAAGTTACCAAACATTGGCATGATACACATTTTTAAAGGCAGAATCAAAAGTAATCAAACAGTCTAAATAGCTTATGACTCCTGAGGGTTAAAAGTTCAAATTGTGACATCCGGAAACCCTAATCCTTTTATATAATCTATTTATGGGCTCCTGACATTGTGGGCTTGAAGCATTTATTGTATCATTCACACTCATGACTATTAGATGTACACGTTATTAGATTATTGATACAGAAAGACTGTAAGGACCATGTAAGATCAATATTTGACTGGAGAAATGCACCATGGGAGAAATACCACAAGAGTGGAGAGAAATGCTGCTTCTGTTGCCCCAGACTGGGTAAATGCCCTGCACAGGCATTAGAAATATACCAGAGAACTACACAGGAGAGGTTTCAGATTCCTGCTGGGAAAAAGAAAACAATAAGCCGAGGCCGGTCTTCTACAGTAAGCGGTAGAATTCAATAAACCACAATATAAAGACCAAACCTTAAAGACAGAACAATATTGTTTCTGCTGCCCCCAAGTTCTTTTATGAAGCTGCAGGTGGTTCTTGGATTATTGAAAAGAAAAGAGCATGAGTGGATTTAAATCAATAAACTTTAAAGTGATGGATTAACAAATTGTATTGATATTTACACATATAAGGGTGTATTTAAAAGCATTTCAAGGGTGGTGTTTATAGTAGTGATAGCATCTTTAAGGAAGGAAATGATCATCCCAACTCAATTAATCTCATCTCAACTTCATTCATGTGGCACAATTCATACAACCATGCAGGCCAAAGTGCTTCAAATACACATACACAAATATAATTTTTGAAGACTAAAAATTCAAATTAAACAATTAAATGTTAAAAATACATAAAAGTGACACAATGGATAAAAATAATGTGAAAGTCAATTATTGAGACTTAAGGTAACAAATGACAAGTCACCTCGTAAAGGCCAGGCTGAAAAAAAATGTCTCCTCAGAGGTGGACACCTTCAGATCAGGCCACAGAGACTGAATCCTCATGAGTTTTTATTCAAATCCTTGAGATGACAGGGAGCCCAGCTGCAGAGGATCTGAGTGTCTGACAGAGAGAGAGAGTGCCAGACCGTTCAGTGACTGACAAATTAGTAAAGTAAAATAATCTTCATAATCAAAGACTTCAAAATTGATGTTATATGTAGTGTATTATAGGTTCTCTCTGTCTAATCTTCATCACTATTGTGATAATATCAAATGTGCCAAACACTGCAATGTTTTTTGTAGCCAACAGTGGGACGTGTGAAAACTGTAACAGCAATAAAACAATTAACTACAAAAATAAGAATAATCTCATAATAATCTTAAAAAAGGGGGGTAGCTTCAAATATTTTTCAAACACTGTGGGTATATTTCGAGTAAGTCACTGATGTAGATGTAAAATAAAAAAAATATATGTAATGCTTATAAACATGATCCAGGTCTGCAGGCGGCGGTGACGAGCCCTAAAGCTGTTTGTTAACTGCGGTAAAAAAAAACACAGAGGAAGACTTGGAAGCTAATGCTAATGCTATCAGGCAACCAAGATACATGTAGCCAGTTAGCCATGTAGCTAACCAACGAGCTGTTTATAAAAGGCACAGATAGACCACACAGACTCCAATCGACTGGCCAGATACCACAGAGAAGGAACATATCGAGGAAAGGTGAGTCAGAAGACAGCGTAGATAGTTTCATTAGCTCTGTAGTGAGCTAACGGTGGCTGGCGTGAGGACGCTGTGGTAGCTGGGTAAGCTAATGCTAGGTGGCTAACACTGACTGGCGAACTAGCATTATTTCGATCAAATTATTCCAGTTAACCAAACAGACTACGGTGTCATATTGTCAGGAAAAACTATCCTGCTCACTACAGCTGCTAATTTGAACACGAAGGCAGGAAGAGCTACTCTGTAGCTCACACTGCATGTAAACAAAGAACAAATAGGTTAGCTACTGTAAACAACACTCAGCTCTATGAAAACTAACGAACAAACACACTTTGAGGTCACACTTTGGATACAGCCTTGTGAGGTCTGATCCGTCTGTCTGTGTTTAAACTGTGACGTTTCCAAATTAGCTAACCCTAATATGTTGTCATTCAGTGCTGATAAGATGTTTACTATCATTGATTTATCATTAATGGTTATATTCAGCTGACTTCCTAATTTAATAACCAGTTACGACCCAACAAGAACTTCCTCTCAGATTGAGATGCTCCTGAAGTAAACCAACTTCCCGTTCACCTCGTAATTAACTTATCTTTGCAGCCAGTTTGTAAACATATTCATTTAGTATTGTATTATAATAACAATCTGGGTTAGGTTCAAGTTTGTGATGTCTGGTGAGAGATGTCAACATTGTTTCTTAATGTGTCTCGTGTTGTGACTGATCAGATGCAGGCAGGCGACCCTGTGGTTGGTGCAGCGATGGCAGGAGCCGGTGCTCAGAGTCGGTCAGAGGACGAAGAGTCGCACGGAATAAAAGATGTGAAGAGGACAGCAACACAGGCGTTTGGCAGTGGTGTCCCCAAACGCAGAAGCTCCTCCAGGTTTGAGTTATCCTCTTTTATATGGCATTATTCCAACAATATACTAGAATAGTTACTGCATTTTCTTAATGTTAAAAGGAAATGCTGATTTGTAGCATTCAATGTTTTGTGTTGAATCATTTCTGTGTACATTTCTCAGGTCAATTAAGAGAAAGAAGTTTGATGATGAGCTGGTGGAGAGCAGTCTCGTGAAGTCATCCAGCAGAGTCAAAGGTCCTCCTGTCATAGAGCCGGTCCGCTGTTCAGGGAGTGAACCGTCATCTAGTGAGAAAAAAAAGGTACAGAAGCCCTCTTTGTATCCACAGATTCTTGGGGGATCTCATGTATGGCAATGATGATGAGCCAACAAAGGTTTGATGGATATTTTTTGTGGCTTTGTGTGACTCTCAGGTGGCGAAATCAGGGACCACTCTCACACCGCCTCTCACCATGGTAGTAAACCCTGCACCCATCACTAAAAGGGTCAAGAAAAGCAAGCAGCCTCTACATATCACTAAAGACTTGGGACGATGGAAACCCACTGACGACCTGCTACTTATAAACGCAGTGTTGCAGGTGAGTTAGAAAAACGTTTAAATCATTGTCCAATAGGATTGATCATGTTTCTGCCTGTCTTTGTCACTTTATGATCTAATGAGTTTGTATTTGTCTTTAGACCACAGACCTAACTTCTGTTCATTTGGGGGTCAAGTTCAGCTGTCGTTTCACACTGAGGGAAATTAAAGAGAGGTGGTACGCTCTCCTCTACGATCCTGTCATCTCAAAGTAAGAGACAGCAGCTTTCATTTCCCCTTCAAGTTCCTGTATTAGTTACCCATTTCAAAGGTAATGAAAAGGTTTGGGGTTTTTAACATTCTCTGTATTCTCCCTGTTTAGGCTGGCATGGCAGGCCATGCGTCAACTTCACCCAGAAGCCATTGCGGCAATCCAAAGTAAAGCTCTCTTCAGTCAGGCTGAGGAGGCGCTGCTGGCTAAGATAGGTTCAGTAAGTGAAACTGTTACTTTTCACTTGTAGTAAAATAAACATAAAATATCAAATGCTCTAACTAGCTCAAATGCATTAATGGTTGGAAGTTCAATACAGTTTTAAGCATTTGTGTTTATTCAGCTCTTAGCATATAACATGCTTTTTACATTTGACTTTGTTTTTGTATGTGTGTCATTGAGCAGACTAGTCAGCCCAAACTAGATGTGTTCCAGGAGCTTCTGAGCAAACACCCCGGTATCTTTCACCCATCTCGCACTCCAAAGAGCCTGCTGGTGCACTGGCAGCTGCTAAAGCAGTACTACCTACTGGATGATCAGAGTGGTAAGTTGAGCTACATATTTATATTATTTTAACTTAATTTAGTAGTTCTCATTTACATCTCAAATCGTGCATATTGGTTATTCTCTAAGCAAATGAGAAATTTCTATTTTGGTATAACATGCCTAATGTTATGTGAATTGCCAATATACCTGCCCTGACCAGCTCTTATTTTATGTATTGTTTTATTTTATTTATTTTATTATTTGTCACTTCTTTAATTTTATAAGTTATTTAGAACATTATTCATCACCTTTGAGAATTGACTATGCCTCTCTTTAAATGATAAATAACGGTAAAAACACACCCCCTCTAGACATCAACAATAGCTAAGTGAAGTCCCACTGGATGAATATATTTAATCAATATTAGTATTGGAAATGCTGTTTGTTGAATATATAATAAGGTAAAGGTTAAAGTTAAAAATAATAATAATAAACGGATGAGTGTAGCAGTTCTGTATTCACTTGTCTTGTCGATTTTGATTGTGTGTTGCAGTTCAGCCTCTCCCTAAAGGTGACCAGGTCCTCAACTTTTCTGATGCCGAGCAGATGGTCGATGACGTTAAGTTAAAGTGAGACAATCTTTCATTTCACTGTATTTGTCATGTTTTTGTTGCTAATAAGAAAAATGTTTTCCATCTAAGTATCGAATGTCCATTAATTCTCAATGGTGATTACTTTTCCCGTTTCTTTTCACTCAGGGAGAGCAGAGATGAAGTGTTGGAACATGGTAAGACACTGCCCTGAAATTAAATTGTCCTATTGGATTTAATTTCTCTGTATAAGATGGATGTAATTCTTAGAGCGTCTTGATGTTGTTTATATAAACTTCCTCACCCCCAGCTTATCTTTGTTGTCCCTTTCAGAGCTGATGATTTCCGATCGCCACCAGAAAAGGGAGATCAGACAGCTGGAGCAGGAGTTGCCTCGCTGGCAGGTCCTCGTGGACAGTATCACAGGTATGTAAAACCTTCACTCACCAAACACAAGAAGGTGGCTTTTATAGGTATATTTGTTTTGAGGAATCCGTTTTGGTGGAACTCGTGTTCATGTGTGTTGGTTCATCAGGGATGAGCATGCCCGACTTTGACAACCAGACACTGGCGGCGCTACGAGGTAGAATGGTACGCTACCTCATGAGATCGCGAGAGGTAAGATTTCAGCCAGAAATAGTTGTTGTGTCTGTGAGAAGAAAATTGAAGGAAACGTTGAGAGGAAGGTCTTATCAGTGAAGATTATTTTCACTATGATGCTAAGGATCATTTTTATTTATGTTCACACAGATTACGTTGGGCAGGGCGACCAAGGACAAACCCATAGATGTAGATCTGTCACTAGAGGGACCTGCCTGGAAAATATCAAGAAAACAAGGTGAATAAACTCATAAATTGTCAGGCTGTAACGTGAAATGCAAAACCATGTTTTAAAGCATTTTCTATTTGATACTTGGAGCAGCAGAAACGGACCATGCAACATGAAACAGAAACCAGTGAAACATTCCCACAATTTGACCATTCAAACAATTTTACTAGAAGAATATATTTGAAGTGTTTATCATTTTGAGATATTTACCTGGTGCTTACATCTGCTGTATTTTTGATAATTAATTTTCACTCACCTCATTTGTATTTGGTCAAAAATGTGTGCTTTGAGTCATCCTGGCTTGTGTAAAGAAAGTGTGAATATTGTCACTGAAATGCAAAATATAGCATGTGCCCCTGCAGGAACATTTTTAATAACTCAGGAAGTCTATTTGTATTTTCGATCAGAGGGATCTGGGTCTAGTTTTTCTTGCTGTACTTCCTGCCCCCTTCTCTGGGTGTTGTTATCTCAAGGAACTCTGGTCGGGCCAGAAATATATTTATTCTGCTTTTTAAATTTAATCTTTTCTAATTTCAATTTTAAAATAAATGCTGCTGCTTTGGTCTCAACCAGTTATTAAGAGTTTCACAACCAGACAGAAGCACAATACAAGTTTTTATGATATTGCTGAAAATAACTCTACCACCAATTATCTGTCAATCATCTTGGTGTGTTTATTTAACTTAATGGTTATCACCTTCATCAACATCCACAGGAATTATTAAACTGAAGAATAATGGAGACTTCTTCATCGCTAATGAGGGCAGGCGACCCATCTACATCGACGGCAGACCGGTGCTGTCGGGCAACAAGTGGAAACTCAACAACAACTCAGTGGTGGAGGTGCGTGGAGGAAGTCAGCCAAGTTGTTTGCGATTCAAATGTGGTGGTACTGAGTGTGACCTAACGTACTGTGTCTGTCTCTTCAGATTGCAGGTCTTCGCTTTGTGTTTCTAATTAACCTGGAACTCATCTCACTAATTAAAGCTGAAGCAGCCAAGATGACGCAGCAGTGAACGTCATCTACGAGGCAGAGGAGTGAACATACAGACGAATGGGTCCAGTCAATCCAACAGTGGTTAACAACTGTTCTCATGTAGCACACGAGTGCTACCACGAGTCAGTGACAGCGGCCATGTCAAGCTGAAATGTGAATTATAAACTGCAGCTAAATCGTGGAGCAAGGTAGACACAGGTTTTGCTTGTTGTTTGGACATTTTCCATGTTGTAATGTAGACACTCTCATGGTAGAGCCTTGTTTTTCCAATTTTTCAGAATATTGTATTTAAATTCTGTAGTAAAGCTTTTTCAAAATATTAAACTTGTATACACAAAGTTCTGAAGTACTCTTTATACTCTTTAGAGTCCAGTCTGTTGTTGAAACATGAAGTTTCACGTGTTAACATAAAACTGTATTGTGAGGAACAACACATCCACTGAACAATCTGCACTCATGGAGAAAAGGACCCGAGGTATTGTTCATCTTGTTATCTGTGGCCCACATCTTTCATGGTATAGCTTTGATATGAAAGTCTTTCTTTTCTGTGAAATATTATTCCAGATATTCCAGATTTTCTTTTACTACACTCTTTGATCTGTCAGAAAAAATAAGCACACAGAAATAATATACCTCAGACTCTTGAAGTGCTGATGTAAAAGACCACTTTATTGACCACAGAGCACCAGTGTTACTACCTTCTTTTAAAATAAGCAGGTTTCTCACCTCTTGGATGACTCGTATTTTGTAACATGAACCAGAGGTGCATTAAGCGAATTCTGAAGCATTCATGTTTCCTGTTATCAGTTAAATCAGTTAAAGGCTCTTTTATCGTACATGCTGTAAAATCTAGTTAACATTGGTGCTTCTGCTGAATGGTATTTTGAAAAAAATTATAAGATTGTAAAATTGTTAGATTGTAAAAGATTTCACTAAACGAGGTCACATTGTTATAAAGATGGGCATTTGGTTATTACGGGAGGAAACAAGCATTTATGACTATCATATCTATTTCTGATTTTTTTATATGGTCTTCACTGAAGCAAATTACACTAGGTTGGAAAGTTCATGACTTAAGGATTGGGCAGAACTTATTATTTGAGGGAAATCTTTATATTCCTACTAAAAAAAATAGATTTCTACAGCACCATGACCAGAGTGCCTAAGAGAAACCAAAGTAAGGAAAAGATAAAAAATATTTTAATACATTTTTAATATTTAAATCAAAGAGCAGCAACAATAGTTTAAAGATGAACTATTTGATGTGTGTACACATTGCCAGCAGGTAGTGCTAGAGTGTCCAGTAGTGACCAATAAGGTACTCAAGGTTTTATTGTGCACACATGTTTGCATATGTTAGCAATAGAAGCAAATACTCAACATAGTCTGCACAATGCTTCTTTCTCTTGGTTCAATGCATTATTCTGATAATCTTTTGTCATTCTCCTTGTCTGGTTGAAATACTGATTACCTATCTCAGTTGTTTACACTTTTATTTGATTAAGAAACTACATGTAAATGCACAAATTCCACAACCTACACTTGGGTATAGCATAATTCAGAAACAAATGGTATTAAACTTAGTTTCCACCCAAGATTAACTCCACAACAAAAGATTCTTCCTGACATTTACAACAAGAGTATCATTATGACTGTTATAGCTCTAATACATTTAGAGATTGCACACAACCACATACCTTTGCTCAAATATTTATTTAAGGTGTGTAGTAAGTCTGACATCAGTCTGACTTTTGGCTTTCTTTATGCGTGAAAGTGTTGGAGAGTTCGGCCTCTTACCTGTGAGCTTATATTGTTTTGTCTGTAAATTGTTTCTATCATCAACAGGATGTTCTGGTCCACTCACAAAGTCTACTTCACTGACATGGAGGTGTCAGAGAGCAGTGAGGACTTTTGAATACAGAAGCACTCACAGAAATAATCAGGAAAATGGACAAAATCATGTTATCTAAATGTATCATTACTACAATACAACACCTGATACATTTTACGGTTAAGAATGGTAGCGGAGTGTGTAGAAAATACCAGGTTGTCGGAAATATTGTCATCAAAGCACAGACAGTGTAGTCCAGTAAACCTGTGGTCGTCATAGAAACGTATTTCCAGCTCAGTAAGAGCCTCAGGTCATGTTTTGACTGGACTCCTCAAACACTGGCAAAGTTTAAACAGGAGAAACAGACAACCCTCAGCCACACTTTACACAACAGCGGTCAGATCCAGACATGCACTTCTTCCACTATTCTATTCTGCTTCTCAAATATATCCCATTTCTGCTGCCATTTTCTGGCTCTTTGGTAGCAAATGCCTGAAAACTGCAACATTGGAAGAGAAAGAACTGAAGTGAAGAGCTGAAGGTGCTGCTGCCTTAGCGGGAAAACATGTTTAGTCCAAAGGTTTCATTCGCAGTGTTCCCATGAATTTCTTGTGAGTTTTCCTGGTCTTTGATATGTTGGTGTGAAAGCTGGAGTGTGAAATATCTCTAAGGTGTGTCAATACTGTCTGCATCTCTTCCGCCTCAACAGCACTTACGTCTCAGTTAAAGATCAAAATAAATATCAATAAATCAGCAGAGGGTTCCTTTTCAAAACAGAAATAGCACATTTCCTCAAAAATAAATAAAAAAATAAAAATAAAAAACATTACCAAGATAACCAGGAACTACTTGAACTATAGCTAGAGGTGGTGATATGAGGGTGGATTTGTTTCACAAAAAAAAAACTGCAGCAAAGGAGGCAAATACTGAGCAAAAAAAAAAAATGTAGCCTGAAACAAAAGATTGGAACTCATCTGGAAAGAGAAAACAAATGAACATGGTGATGGCTGGAGAGGTGATGGGTTTATGGGAAATGTGGTATATAGATAGTAGAAATAGAAAGTGTTTATAAGTCAATTGTCTCAACCATGGGCTTATTCTTTATGTATTTTACAAAAACTGTATTTATATCTATAAAGTTAATTATGATTGTGTACAATTGAAACAGTTCAAAGGCCTCTTGCTATGTGCACTAATGTCACATCATTTCATTGTATTTTCTGCTGCTGATTTGATGTTTCAGTGTTAAACACTTTTTCCATTTTACACACATCTCCAGTGCAATTGCGATATTTCCACACACCTATCTGCGTTATGATCCTGCAATTGACTGGAACAATAAAAACCTGATAACGACTTCCTCATTGACTCATGCTAAGAAGGGATGCACTCCAATAACAGCGCTGAGGTTATCCCTTGATTTCAACAAATAAAATAAATTCATAAGTGTATTTTGATATGTATATTTTATAATCAGGCTGTTGTCTGGTTTGAGATGTCTCAGATCATTCCTGTGTATGGATCATGCTCAGCCCAGATGACTGGGCCTCTGTATTTAATACACTTTAATATTTCCTCTTCTGCTGACAGTGTTGTTTTTTCTTCAAACCTTCAGTGACACCCTTTTGATGCATTTATGGTCTGCTCGGAATTGTATTTTCAAGATGGGGCAGAGAGCTTTAAGGTGTAAAGACTTATGTATAAAACCTGATACCAATTTCAAATATGCCATCATTTATTAAGGATGTGTAAGATGTAACGAACAGTTTTACTAATGGAATTTAGTCATTCATAATTTCATCATGAGCGATTAATAAGAACACATTTTGTGTTGCCATGCAAGTTGTGAAAAAATGCCACTGGCCAGTTTTTCTTCTTTATGTTTGGTAACGATGCATTAGACAGATACATATCTATACATCTATATAATATCTTAACAAAAAAATAATAATCAGGTAATAAATGGATTTCCAGATACACTGCCGCCCTTTTCTTGAGTATAATCACTCGAATTAGTGAATTGGGGATGTTTCACAACCTGGCAACCCAAATATTGTTCTCAATGGCCTCTCAGTTTAGCTTTATTAAACGATTTAATATGTTTAATAAAGCAACTTAAGTGCTCCCAGAACCTCCTGTGTTGCTTGCTTTAAATAGTTTTTCAGTATCCAGTGTTCATCTATAAATCCATCAGTTCTTCCTCTGAGAAAGCACAATAAGAGGCACAATAAATCCAAACTGTTGTTTGCAAAGTGTTTAACCTGATCAGATGCTTCGTCACACAGCAGCCTCGCCTGTCCTGCACGGAGGCTTCAGGCTGCCACATGTGGAGGCAGACACTGAGAAACTCGGAGTTTCCCTGAACGTCCCCCGGTCTGTGGGGAAACGTCGTTATTTGTTTCAGCTGCACGTCGGCGGAATACCTGAGCACGAGCCCGAGCCAACACGAGTGAGTTTATTTGTTTATTTGTTTGTTTGTTTATTTGTTTGTTCGTTCGTTCGTTCGTTCGTTTTTTAACCTCACACAAAGAAACGTGATGCTAACATGAGCCTGTCCTCTGTTTGTGCACATTTGTGAATGTGTGTCGGAACCGGCTGTCAGTCGCTAACTGGACTGTTAGCTAAGTTAGCCGTGATGATGAAGGTGATGAAGATGATGAAGGTGATGAGGCTTTCACTGTACTGTCAGATTAAATGTTGTTCATTTAACACCACATTTCGACTTTAAGGCATCCAGTGATGATTGAAGGTGATGATCTCCAAAGTGTTGACCGTGCCTCTGCCTGTTTAGCTATCATGAAGTCTGACAGAGAAGAAAATGACTTATTTTTAGGAATTGATATCCCCTCGCGAGCCTTTCAGCTGATTTATCAATAATTTCATTGATCGCATCATACAAAGCTACACCTGGGGCTCACTGCTAACTCTAGGATATAATGTGTGTGTGTGTGTGTGTGTGTGTGTGTGTGTGTGTGTGTGTGTTGCAGAGGTTGACCAAGTACCGTCAATGGAAATCTTTAGGCCAACAGTGTGAACAAACACAAGGAAAGAGTTGTTTATTTTCTTAAATTTGGTCAGAAATACCTCCAACATTAACGTGTGTGTGTGTTAGAGGAGAAACAGACAGTAAGCCTGCAGTTTGTTGAGCCTGTATCTCTACATTATATCATGTTATAAAAGTCACGTAGTAAGAAAAGGGTAATAGTAGAAAATAGCAGTACTGTACTGCAGCGTAAGAAGGAAAGTTAGTCCACAAGCTGCAATGTGGACATCTTAAGTTTATAAGCCTTCTGAATGAATGAAAATGATCAAGTTAGATGTGACAGTATGATTGTTAAAAAAAAGTAGAAATTCAAATGAAATAGCTTTATGTTTTATATTTTTAATTTTAATTTTTATTTGATTGAAATGTAGTTTTTATGCACACATCCTCTTTGACTGACTTGTTTTTTTGTCTCATGTGTGTTACAGTTCACTCCAATTATGGTATTTACATATTTAAAAGCCTCAGATGTAAACTAACTATGCAGTTCACCTTTTGCTGCGACTTTTTGGTTAACAGGTAATTATTAACAGGTAATTGTTTTAATTCAGCTCTGGTAATGTAGCTCCATAGCTTTGCATTCATTTATTATTTATTCATTTATTTATTTATTTATTCATTTATTTTCCATTGTTTTATTATGTTATAGATCAGTGTTTCCCCTACCATTATATTAGACACCCCCCCCCAAAAACCTGTAAACCTAGGGGAAACACTGTAGATGTATTGAGTCTATAAAAATAAACAGTAGTCAATAATTGTTTGATCCTCTGACCTCTGGGAGTTTAAGTAGCACTCAACTAGCTGCTGCCTATGCGAAGGGCAGCTGAAGATAACTCAGAGCAATCTTAATGACCGCCGTTGACAGAGATAAGACAGGTGTAATTAATTGATAAACCCGAGCTCCCTCACACGCTATCTCTCGCTTTATGTGTGACCACCAAGTGTCTCTTTTTTTTCCCACTACACAAAGTTTACAACATGGTGATGATCTTTCTTGTCCAAGGAAACTTTGTGCTTCTACTTCAGGGCAGACATTTAAGTTAACAATGAGATTGGTATAGTTTAGTCGTTCATTTACTCGTTCGCAGGCTTTCCTCATAAAGCAGCCCAACCCAAAGATGTTTTCTAAAGTTTCAAGTTGTTTCTTTGATTCAGGCTAAAGCCATTACTGAGTCATATCTTTACTTCTTATTGTCAAAATGTCGCAGTAGAAGACAGAGTTCTCGTTAATTACCATTTAAATGATCATATGTTCTTGTATGCTGCCAGTGACAGCCTGCGTTGACTATATACATAAAACATTTCTGTGGTCAGAGAGGAGTGAAGCCTCTCCTCTCTGCTCACTCCCCCTGAGCTGATTGGCCCTATTTGAAGGATTAAGTAATTTCTGGTTGGTTAGTTCAGGAGGAGTTGAAAGGGTTTAAAGGTTCAGTTGGTCATCTTTACAGAAACACATGCTGGCTGTAAAAAGAGAGAGCGGTTTTTGTGAGAAGAAAAAAATATATATATTAGACAGTAAATAGCTTAAAAAAACGACAACATGCACACAACAGCATGTTGAGTCTTAACACATTGCTCACAACAGCCTGCACTCACACTGCACATTTAACACACCCAGAATTAAAATTAACTCTCATCCAGGGTTTATATGTGAAACACTGTTGAAGTGTTAAATGAACACTTTTGAATGAGTCAACATGATGCATACATAGTACATACTCTTTCAGTGTAAAATATTAACACCACGATGGATAACAAGAACAGTACATCTGGGTTCAAAGGTCATAGATCAGAGACACTCACAGAGTAACTGGTCAGCACTGCACCAGTGATCAGGGAACAAAATGAGTCTGTACCCTGAAACGTTTGGACATCAAAGGGCTGCCCGTGACTTACGAGGCGTAACAGGAGAAACAGGATGCATCTGGTTAGCGACATGAAAAGGATGAAAAATTCTCATCAATATCATCTTCATTTCTGATACCAAAAAATAGACTATTTCTCAGAGGGATGCAAACAATCTCACTGATCACCGACATCTTGAGAACACGATAAGAGCTGTGTGATATTCACCTACCCTACCATGGTCTTTACCTCAAGTAGCAACATTTATTTCACTTGACTTTTCAATTTGAAGATGCTCTGAAATCATATTGCCATTTTCACCATTAATCATCAGACTCAATACCTTTGGCCATCAGCAATTCCTTCTGGTTTTTTTCTGCAAGATCCGCTTCATCAGCCAAACAGATCAGGACAACACGGAATTAGTCACATGTAACATATACTTCTAACAAGGAGAATTATGAATTATTGTCTATCAAATGCCAAGTTTAATTGGGGAAAAAAAGAATTCTGTAATAATACGCTGATGATAT
The DNA here is from genome assembly GCA_023238725.1 of Scortum barcoo. Taxonomy (NCBI): domain Eukaryota; kingdom Metazoa; phylum Chordata; class Actinopteri; order Centrarchiformes; family Terapontidae; genus Scortum; species Scortum barcoo. The sequence continues at coordinate 18,794,335 of CM041537.1, forward strand.
TATGTTTTTTCATTAATACAGAGTTCACGCTGTCAGAACCAACAGCAGGGCCTCAACACTACAGAACTCTACAGTGGCGTAACACTAGTTAGTTTAACTTCTTATGCCTCTTTATACGCTAACTCAGTGTTCATTTTAATCACATTACTATGGCTTATTGTCATGAGCACATGAAGCTGCTAAAGGCTTTAACCTTTCTTTTACCTGCAGTAATCTGATGGGAAAACAAACATTAGTCACAAGACAAATTCTTTTAAATGGGTTGTGTTGGGAAAGTTGGGTTTGTCTGCTGTAGGCCAGTGGCTCCAAACCTGGTAGGTCAGGATCCTCAATAAATTTAAAGTTTAGGAAGCGTTTTAAAGATAAGTGTTGCTTTCATGTTTCCACTGTTATTCATTCACAGTCCTCTTGGTGAATTTAAAAAAAAGTAAACCACTTTGAACTCTGCAGGTTGTATTTTGGTTTCTGTGTCATGTTTCAAATTGGAGGAGCTTTGACTTTGCAAGATGTTGTGTGTTGTTTTTCATTGTGAAACTACATTTCTTCCCAGAACAAAGGTGCAATGCTGCTGCTACTGCGACGCTGCCACAGCCTGACTCGATTTGGCCCTCTCAGCACTCACAGGTACTGTCACATGTTTTATACCGGATATTTACAGGGCTCGCTACTGACAGAGTAGTACATTTTGTCCAGCCTGAGCTCCACCCAGTCAAAGGGCTCAGGTTCATGACAGATTTTAAAACAGACAACTCAAGCTGTGTTTCATTAATGGGATTTCTCAAAAACTTATCTTGACTGGTGCTGTCATTTTTGTCTTTTATATCAGACATTTCTAATGCACCAGAAATGTATAGTTACTTTTAAACAGGCAGGTTCACTTGAGATCCAATGAGCTCACTTTGATGTGTCTGAAAGTGACATTTAGATTTCTGTCATTTCACAGGCATCAAGTGGCTCCTGCCGTGGCATCGTGTGCAGCCCGTCTCTGGAGCAGCAGTGCGGACCAGAGATCGTACCAGCGTGCTCATGGCCCCAGCTGGAGACATGCGCTGGCAGGACTGCTGGCTGGTACGGGGGCTGTGCTGGCTTACGGCCTCCACCACCACAAGGTTAGGAGGAGATGAGCTCTGTAAAGACAGGCAATACTTAATTTGTTGTGTTGTGTCAAGGCTAAATTATATAAATCAAACATGTCTTTTAAAAGTTGTCCATTTAATAGCATTACATTTAGGAAGAGAAACTTTGCAGCGTCCCCTCTCAGTCACACCCTTTTTTGATGGTGTTTTTTTTTTACGGCGTTTACAGTGAGACCGGAGCAGATTATGATATCTGTTCACAAAAACTAGAGAGTACAAGTTTTTAGACTGTTGTGAAAAATACATTTTGTCTGTACTGGAAATAAAGAGAATTGATCCGACCAGAGTGTCTTTTATATTTTAATGTATTCTTGCAAGAAGGTGAGCTGTCAGACAACCGAGTGCATGCTCAGCTGGATGAGGACTCACAAGTGATAACAGAAAAAGTCACAGATATTTATAGTGGGATACAATCAAGGGAAAGGTTGGGTGTGTGTGTGTGTAAGGTCTTGTCAACCCTTCTAGTAGATAGTTTCAGGGTTACATTGTCTTTGTGCGTAAAAGGAGTCTGGCAGGAAGATAATTAATCAGGTCATTGTAGTTAAGATTTAAAACCAGTTGGAGCCAAGCCTGTGATAGCGTGTTTTCTGTAGTGTGATGACCGCTATCAGTCAGAGGTATCTCTTTTACAGCAGGTCAGAAGTGTACTGTCGGTCAGCGAGGAAGGCGACGTGCCGCTGGCTTATGAGATGAATGGTGAGGATCTCCCTGCGGATCACGGCTACCCTGTCTGCGTGGTGGTCCCGGGCATGAGTATAAAGCCAATTTATAAAGAAAACATAGACATAACTTTTAGACTTAAACTTTAACTATGGAGTTTGTTGCACCTAAAGACGATGGACAGAATAATTTCTTAAACACCATAATGAGGGTAGACATGATTTTCATCCACCTTGAACATTGGAAATTAAATTTATAGATCCATTGAGCTCTCACATGTACAAGAAAACATCAATCACCAATCCAGGCAGCATTACAGCTTCCCTAAGTGTGAATAATTAACACAGTACAGTGCAAAGTGTCGGTTTCAAGACTTTTTAGATACCTTTACTGTAGTAGTAATAGTAGCAGTAGTAGTACAACAACACAGTAGTAGTGTAATACAGTAGTAGTTTACTGTGTCTGTCCTCCACAAGTAATGGAAAAATTCAAAGAATGTTAAAAAATCATTAACAGCTCAGGAACATGTTGCTGCTGCTCAACAAACAAGAGCCGTCTGGTTGACCAACATGTGTTTGTTTGCACAATTAAGACCTCACACAGTGTTTGGTGTGGCAGCAAGGGCCAGTGAAAAAGCCTGAACATTTAGCTTCAATTTAAACGTTATTTTTCAGTGTTAAACTTTTCTGTTTGACAGCAACAGGCCTGCATTAAACATGTAAGGCAATATCCAGATCTGCACTCTGGCATTGTTCATACACAGCTGTGCCACCAAGAAGCAGAGCTATGCTTGGACTTATGATCCTCACGGTTAACATTGTTTATATTTTGGATTTTGAATATCTGTTTAATGCTATTTTTATACATTCACATTTAGAAATAGTTTACTGTATATTTACACACGTTGTATTTGCAGTCTTTTACACTTTGTCTTGAAACTGCTGCACAACATATTCTTTCATGATAAAGTTTTAAGTTATCTTATTAATGAGTGGGCCTACCAACTAAAAATTACAAACAACAAATTTATTTTTACAATACATTATTTCATTTTGAACATATACATATACACATAACACTCATATTTGAAAGTATTCCTATAAAGTTTCCATGATCGATGTTGTATTAATCCCTTGTGACTTCACATTTTTCTTTCTTTTAATATCATTATGTCCAAAAGACTGTTAATGCAGAGAATAGGCAAGGTATTTATAATGTATACACATGAGGATTAATTCACATTGCCATCGCTCTTCAGCCAGTTTACCACCGCAAGACTTGGTTATTGGCAAGTTGTGTTTAGTAAGGTTTGTTATTGACAAATAATTACATTTACCATGTGATCAGAGAAGAATTCAAATTTCCTTTTGTCACAGGTGTATTAACTAAAATATGTTTTTTCAACATCCTCTTTATACATATTTCCCTTTCAATGTCTTTTTTGATGGATCCCTAAGCTGATTTTTCCTCTTTTCCCTCCGGCACAGGCGGAGCAGGTAGACGCCATCAGAGTGCAGACCATAGAGAAGCCCTCAGCTCTCCCCATCTTCACCCAGGAAGAGGTCATCAGTCATCGCTCCCTGGAAGATGGAGTGTGGGTTACTTACAAAGGTGGCGTCTATGACATCACAGAGTTTGTGGCAGTGCACCCTGGTGGAGATAAAATCTTATTAGCAGCAGGTGGAGACCTTGAACCCTTTTGGGCGCTTTACGCTGTCCACAATCAGGAACATGTGCTGGAAATCCTCTCAGAATATAAGGTGGGCTAACTCTTGGTACCTGTTGCTTCACAAGAGCTTCACTTTTGGTTTGGCTAAAATCTTTGTGTTTAAACCAGATTGCAATGTAGCACAATGTGTGTCCCACAGTGTGTTAATAGGTACATTTCTGTTGCTAATGTGTCCTCCCGACACAGGAAAAAAAAATTACTATAAAACCAGTGAAATTTAGGTAGAATATTAACAATGGAGTACCTTACAGTTCCATCAAACAGATCCTTCACTATAGAGCTGAGACAAGAATTGGCTGCAAGCACCAAACACTGCAGCCAGTGTTTGTAATTTTTTGTGTAGAAAGCTCAAATAGCTTTGCTGCTGAAACACTGCAGACCTGAAGTCCAAAGGTCAGCCATCACTGACTTACATTTGAAATTTAACAGTGCAACATACTCAGTGTATAAAATTCAGCTTCGCAAAGTATAAAACCTCCAAACATTTAGGATTAAGAGGGGGAAAAAGGTCAACTGTAGAGTTATTGTCTGTTCTGTCTGCTGTAAACATCATTCACAGTTTGTTTCAGGTACAGCTTTGTTTTGTGTGCACTGCGTCATATTTATTGCCACTGACCTAGTTTTATCAGTGTCTCCATGATCCAAGATCTCAGACATCATCTGATAAAACCTAAAGGTGAAGCTGTAAAAAAAAAAAATCTATAACATATAATGAACCATAATTTCACTTTCCGTTCTTTAAAATTGCTTGCAGTGTAGTTCAATCACAAAACACATACAATATGCTTCTATTTATTATAAAGATCCATTAAAAATGTTTGCTGCATCTTTGATAAAGAGAACAGAGATGAATGTGAGTCTGTGGCAGCTGAGGGTGTCACTTGGATTTATGCTTATATGAACATCTTATACATGAACATATGAGAAGGTCTACTGTGTGCTGTATACTAAGGAAAAATTGACAGCTGTAGTCTAAATACTGGCACTCCCTCAAGTGGTCATCGAGAAAAATGCTGTGCTGAGTTTTTTATGTGGAGGTTTTTTTTTTTGTAAACAAACAAATTCTTTAAATGCATTTGATTTGCATTTTATGCCATTTGAGATAAACAGAAATAGTTGAGTTGAAAATACGTGATATACTACGGCACTGGGTGTCTTCCATGTGAAATAATAAAACATTTGTGTCTGGTTGATACAAGGTTGGTGAGCTGAGTGCAGAGGACCTGAAGAAGCAGCAGACTGTTGTGTCATCTGACCCCTACTCGTCTGACCCGAAGCGTCACCCCATCCTGCGTGTCAACAGCCTCAAGCCTTTCAATGCCGAGCCGCCTCCTGAAATCCTCTCTGACAACTACATCACCCCATCCGCCATCTTCTTCAAAAGAAACCACCTACCAGTTCCTCAGGTGGACCCGGCTTCGTATCAGCTGCACGTGGAGGGGCTTCCTGGAGGAGTACTGACTCTGTCTTTAGAAGAGCTGAAGACTCGGTTCCCCAAGCACACCATCACCGCCACGCTTCAGTGTGCCGGGAACCGCCGCTCTGAGATGAACGAGGTCAAGCAGGTGAAAGGACTGAACTGGGGAATCGCAGCCATCAGTAACGCTACCTGGGGTGGTGCAAAGCTCAGGGATGTGCTGCTTGCAGCTGGTTACGGGCCGGATGTGGCCAAGTGGGCTCGCCATGTTCAGTTTGAAGGCCTGGACAAAGACGTAACTGGGACTACTTACGGCGCCTCCATCCCTCTAAATAAGGCGGTCAGCGAGGAAGGCGACGTGCTGCTGGCTTATGAGATGAATAGTGAGGATCTCCCTGCGGATCACGGCTACCCTGTCCGCGTGGTGGTCCCGGGCACGGTGGGCGCACGCAATGTTAAATGGCTGGGGAAGATCTCAGTGAGTGCCGAGGAGAGCAGCAGCCACTGGCAGCAGAACGACTACAAGGGCTTCTCCCCCGGGACGGACTGGGACACAGTGGACTTCAAGTCTGCTCCGGCCATCCAGGAGCTGCCCATTCAGTCCGCCATCACCACGCCGGCGGACGGTGCCATGATCGACCGTAGTGCTGAAGAGCTGACGGTGAAAGGTTACGCGTGGAGCGGCGGGGGCAGAGAGGTGGTACGTGTGGATGTCTCTCTGGATGGAGGGAAGACGTGGCAGGTGGCCCAGCTGACGAGCAACGGGAAGGGACAGGAGCCCGAACCCTCTCCCCTGCCAGGACGTGCCTGGGCCTGGAAGCTGTGGGAGGTGAGTGCCCCCCTTCCTCCCGATGACCAGGAGCTGGAGATAGTCTGCAAGGCGGTCGACAACAGTTACAACATGCAGCCGGACACAGTTCCTCCCATCTGGAACCTGAGAGGTGTGCTGAGTAACGCCTGGCACAGAGTGAAGGTGAAGATCAGAGAGGATGAGTGCAAGGAATAGATGTTTGGATTTTGAATGCTCAACAGACCACTGAGTCATCAGAGCGGACTTTGTTTTAACTCTGTTACTCAGCAGGAAAAGTAGTAGAGGGCATAGCACAATATTTTAATATTATCTTATTATTAAAATATTAAAAACTAAAATAGGAGGATTTTAAAGATTTTTAAGTATTTATGCAATTATGTTGCTTGGGAGATTTTCAGAGCTGCATACCTAGGAAAAAGCTAAAGCTAAAGGCTGCAAATGACCAAAACGTCAGTTTTTTTAGAGTGATGATTCACTTACACTTTGATCTTAAGTGAAGATTTGATTCTTTTAATTTTTTGAGTCTTTGTGATTTGTAGAAAAGAAAACATTTATTTTTATAGTCAGTTCTCAATGCTGAAGACGTGTATATACAAAGGATTGAGTTACTTGTGATTAACAAGCATCATAGATAAGATAGATAGATAATTGAAACATAGATAAGTATAATTTTTTGTATTACTTTAAATGAAGGGTACTGGGGTTGGTTGAGTGTCTTTGAGAACAACTGAGACTAGAATCAGTCTTGAGTGATTGTTTATCTACAGCTAAAGTTTTGGTGCTTGATAACTTTCGTCAGTGAAAGGATAATAAAGTAATTTTTTTATGGGACAAGTTTGAGCTGCTTTAAGGAAAATGAGCAGGAGCACCCGTTATTGGCTCAGATCATCAGTGCTTGTCTTCAGTCTGCAAATCAGAGGTGAAGTGACCCTTTGTCTGTCCCCAGCTATGTCAAAGTTGGTATGAAGTACCAAACCTCACCGTGGAGTCTCTAGCTAAAGTTAGTCGTGTTTATGCCGCAACACTGCAGCACACTGCAGATGTCTGGGCGCTTCTCAACCACACTTTTGACCCAGTGTGACCCAGGCGTCTCTGTGCTCCAGCATATATGTGAGAGAGGAGGATTTAGGATTTAGAGGAAGATGCTAAGATTTGATTCCTAACATGGAGAGAGGAGCGGTAGTGAATGTTTGTTAACCTCAATGTCTGTAAGCGCACAGTTTCTCTAAAAGAAATCCTGCTTGTCAGGGTTGTGGAAATGTTCATCATATCAGTGGTAATTCATAGGAGTCACGTTGACAGTTGAACCTGTCAAAGCTGCTGAATTCCTGTTGTGCAAAGCAGCCCTGTCATTAGCACAGGGATATACAAGGTTTTATGTAAAATGTACGTTACTGTTAAAGATGATGAATAAAGAACTTTTACACTGACACACTTCCTCTGATTCTGTTGATTCTTCCATTAGCCCTTAGTGGAATAAATTACTGTAGGCAGTTGTTAAAAATAACATTACTGTGTATTACCCAGTGTTGTGTTTTAAATGTTTACTTCTCACTGTCATTAAATATGTTGAATTGATAATCAGGACTACAGATTCTCACGCTTGGTCAAACTACAGTTTTTACATTACATACAGAGACAAATTTGATCAGATTATTTTTCTTCAGTTTTCATTTTACTTAGCTAATTTTAGGAAAAACTTTAAAGCTCCTTTACGTTGAGCATGTCTAAATCATATCTATATCCTTATTTTCAATTGTTTTTTTCTTTTTTCTTTCACTGTTTCACTCTTGAAACAGATGGGTATGCACACACTGACTTCATTATTTTTATGTCCATGTGGAAGCTTTTACAGTATGAACCATTTTCACTGCAGAAGTGTTGTTTCTAGCTCCACATTAACTTACAGTGTGCATAGCTGTGATAAGGTTCATCATTCTTTTCCCATTGTAGTCTCGCATGTAAGCTGGAGCTGCTCCCGAAATTTTACATTTTTCATTATTTTAAACTTTACAAGTGCTTGTTTGCTTGTTTGCACAGGAAATATTTTAAATCCTCACAGTATAAATTGTGTAACTTGAAAGGTTATTCACATTGGTGATACATTTTGTTCTTTTGAAAGCTGAAGTTGGTTCTGTTCAGATTCAGCAGCTGTCAAGCATCCAGGTATTTGTTGAGGACACCTCAAACTATTTAATGTAAGATTTTTCAAAATATTTGACTAATTCTGGAGCAATCGTTCAGCAAAAAGTTACAGCTCAATGTTTCGGTTCAAAATGTGTAATTAACCGTTACACGTCGTAATGGTAATATTTGTTTTTGACTTTTTCAACAAAGTTTCATTCAAATTGTAAAACTTGTTTGAAGGTTTCTAGATATATTCCCCAGCTGCTTTCACTTTATGACTCCTAAATGTGGTAACAGAGGAAACAGGATATGGACTGACGCAGACAGCTTCCTGAAAAAAGAAAGCTGACAGGAAGGTGAACAAGAAGAAAAAAGGGAGGACAAGCTGACTTAAAAGATGAGTTGTCAGGTCAGGACAGTGATTTGAGATACAACAGAATGCTACAGAAACTATCAAATATATGGCCTTATCTGCAGGAATGTGAGTTGGATCCTGGAAGCCGCATTCATTTCTGTGATTTATTAATGAACATATAATCTGAGTCATAAAAGAGAGAAAGAAAAGAAAAGAAAAAGAAAAAATAAAATAAATTCAGATATATTCTTGAGGAGACTGACCCAGCGGGGGGGTTGTTTGGCAATTGTGTTTGTTATAATTTCTGATTCTGATGCATCCCTGAGTCATAAATGACTAGACCTGCGGGGAAGAAATTTGCGTTGTACAAATGCGGAAAATACATTCATATGGTTCTGCTTTTTGACCCCAGGATGTGAGACTTGATGAATTGCGTTGGTTTCAGACCCTTGATGCTGCTATGAGTATGTGTGAAGTGGAGCAAAGCCAAACGGGAGCAAATAAGTGTCAAATAATTTAAGTGGAAGTTGAGACCTTATAAGAATAATTTCAGGGAAATATTAGTGCTCAACCATTTGGACCAAACCTTCTTTGCTTGCCTTGCTTGGATCAAACATAAATATTATAACGCTGCTGTGTGATGTTTTGGATACATATCTTTTTTTTTAAGATGTAAAAAAAAAAGAAAAAGAAAACAGTCTCACCCAAAATAGCCTATACTGGACTCCCACCTCTTTTTGTTCCTTCTTTCTGTTCCTTTTTATTATCTGCGACAATAACTCATTGCATTTATTTATAAAGCTGACTTTCATTCCTCTGTAGGTCAACAAAAACAGAGACTTGTGTCACGTCGGTGGTAAATGCAAACCAGCACACTAAACTTGGTTTCATTTCTGTGTGCGGTCACTTGTCATGGAGTGAGGAATTTGCAGCATGGTCAAATATATCTATTAGAGGACCTTCTGGAAATAATCAAAGGAATATACATGAAAAGGCCTTACCTGATTGTCTGTATGAGTAACTTGTAGCTTAATTCTGATTTGCAAAATGAATGCTATGGCTTAATAACACCTACTGCAGTTAGGGATTGGTCAACAGTCCATCAGACACTGCAGAGACAAACCTTTAGTCTCAGCATGTTGCCTCAGGTTTAAGTCTGTCAGTACCTCTGAGGCTGTACATTGTCATCCATCCACTGCGTGTTCACATCTTGAGACCAGCTGTGTTGTGTGTTAATGCAGCCTTGACATTTTCCATACAAACAGTCTGCCGTGGTCCTATGTACCAAATGTTGTAAAGATACATACAAATATCCCAATATAGATTAATTTTACAGGACAGTACCAACCTTCTGCTATCCACAACAAAAAAATGATACATTTGGTGGGTTTTTAGATTTTAGTTTAAACTTAACAGACATAATTTGCTTCTGTTGTCTTTGATTCCGTATCTTAAAACAAAAGCCGTTACAATACACACACACCCAAACATATAATTAGATATTCATAATTATTTTATATAAACCTGTAGCTTGTATACTACAGCTTTAGTCTTTCATGGGGAACTACAGTAGCTTTCTTGTTGAAAACTGATGATGATGAGTGTCACATAAGTGAGAGTGAGATTATTATTATGTGTGTTCATGTCAGTCAGTCAGTTTTACAAACCGGTACATTTTGTTTGCATTTAAAACATGTATTGATTCAGCTCTCATTTGTTTAACACAACCTGAACATATTTTCAACATGTAACAGCACACCAAATCCATTGACAGATTAATTTGTGTTGTAAACATAAATATTTGTCTCGGAAGAGATAGGTGTGGGGGTGACAGGAATGTGGAGATGGAGGGCAAGGCACCTTCTGTGGTTTAGGCTCATGTTTGAAGTGTGATATGTAGGTTAAGCAGCACTGTGTTACCATCAGAGAATCAACTTAAAGGCTTTGACCCCGAGGGATAATATGGGGAAGCTTTAGTTTAAAACTTTAGTTTTAACTTTTGTTCAGAAAGTAGGACAGTAGTATATAAATTGAGTGTGCAGACCACTGGTGGAGCCCCACATCCTCTCTGAACAGCTGTACAGTTTGGCTTGAGGTCATCCGGCTGCTCTTGTAATCCTCATTCTTCAGAGGTGGATCATCGTAGCCACAGGGCTGACTCATGCGCCGGGCTGAGATAAAAACTGCTGGAGCGCTCAGAGAACAAACAGAGTCTGCTGCAGACCGCCGCAGAGCACTTCTTAGAAACCCTTGATGAAAAGCTGAACATGGACTACGCAGGGCTTCTGCTGCTGCTGCTCAACCTGAGTGGAGCATTTTGTGCAGTGGTGGAGTGGACCGAATTGAATGAAGCAAAGGTGAGATGATAGTTTGCTTTGTTATAAGTTTAAACCTACTTTCACTAGATGCTTTTTGACAGCAAGTGTATTCTACTGTAAATCCAGACATGCTAAATAAGTTCAGCTACTGTCTGCCTCTGCATTCACAGGCTTATTTGAGACAGTTTGGCTACCTGAATGAACTCGCTGATCCACAGGACCCTCATTACCTGGAGCAGATCATAGAAGCTCTCAGGTACAACAGACAGGAATCTGCTGACAAAGTTAATGCCATACCACTTTTCAGATTTGTATGAGGTTCTGCTGGAACGATACAGTGGAGGAGGATTGGGCAGCTCTCCTTGTGTTTTCAAATCAGTTTGCAGACGTTTGTTTTGTTTCCAGGGTTTTCCAGGGGGTGAATGATCTGCCACCTACTGGAGAGTTGGATGAAGCTACGCTGGACGTGATGAGACAGCCCCGCTGTGGAATGGAGGACCCCTTCAACAAGAAATATCACAAGTACAGAGTGATGGGTGAGTCAGGGGAGACTCTTGATTTTCTCTCTCTCTCTCTTTGCAGAGCTTTGAAACTGGTTATAGATCTGTTAGCTTCTTAAACAGCACAGGTCAACTGCACTGTCCACATGCTGTGAGAACAATAATAAATGTGTGTTTAGTGGAATGTTGAAACAAATTGGCAACCAATATGTGTATTTGAGACATTTTACACTTTTAAAAGATTGGAGAAATGGATCTTTAACTGATGTTTTAAGGATCTTTAAAGGCAGCAACTTTCATCACCTCAGTTTTAGCACCTATTAGTGAGACTGCTGAAGTGCTAGTAGAAATACTTGTAAAGAAATAAAAGCACTTGTTCAACTTAATCTAAAGTAGCAGTATTAAGTACCTTATTTAAAGTGTACTTAAAGTACTTTACAATAATCAAATATGAGACTTATAGTGGGGTGGACAGTTTTGCTGTGGTGAAAAAAAAAGGATTCTTCTCTTACAGGTCGCTGGAGAAAGAAGAGTCTGACTTACCGCATCTACAACTACACGCCTGACATGAAGCGGACAGATGTCAAGACGGCCATCCGCTCTGCCTTCAAGTACTGGAGTGATGTGACTGCGTTGACCTTCAGGGAAGTCCTCTATGGCAGAGCAGACATAAAGATCTCCTTCCATAAGAAAGACGGCTACTGCTCTGTCCCATTTGACGGCCGTGGTTAGTTTTATATATCTTTTAGTTTAATATACTCTTTGACAGTGAAACACAAACTAATGCTGGGCCTGCTGTCCCCTGAGGACATTTATAGCTTAGATTTTAGTTGTTGTCTGGTGTATTATATTTAAACATCGGTCAGTCAGTTTTACAAATGGGTGAATTTTGTTTGCATTTGAAACATGGATTGAAAACCTGTTTATCTGTACCGCCCGCAGGTCATGTACTGGCCCACGCTGAGTCACCTGAATCTGGTATTGTCCATTTTGATGAGGACGAGTTCTGGACTGAGGGGACATATTATGGGACTAATCTACGCATTGTAGCTGCCCATGAAATCGGCCACGCCCTCGGCCTGGGTCACTCTCAGTTCAGAAGCGCTCTGATGGCTCCAGTCTACTCTGGTTACCGTGCCAACTTCAGGCTGCATTCGGACGATGTTGCAGGCATCCAGGCGCTGTATGGTGAGTGCATGAAGGAGGCCCACAGGACTGGATCAGAGCTGTCAGTTTGGTACTGATGATGAATTTGCATAAATCAGTACCAGTGACCCCACCTGACACTTCCTGTGGTATTTTCATGCTTCATACGTTTGACCTGCAGTTACAAGAACAGATGTATTATGAACCTCCTAATGAGGCAGTAGTCTTTTTGTCTGTGAAGAGAGTGGTTAGAGAAATAATACTACACTGACACTAGTGACTATTCAAACTCTTCCTGTCTAGCATAAAAAAAACATTAAATGACATTTAAATGTATAAATGTCAAAATAAGGAAAGTAAGCAATCGTCCTGATATCTGAAACTTCTCTGTTTTACAGGCAAACGTACCGCCAGCACTTTATCCAGTACAACAACCCCAGACACTCTGTTTCCCACAGAAAGCAGCCATGGTCCTGAGAGCATCCCTGACCCTTGCACTGCCCCTCTGGATGCCATTATGTTGGGTGAGTGAGAGGTTAGATGTTGTTAAGAGAGATCACAGGAGAAGCCACACCTCCGTTAGACCACAACACCCTGGATTCACAGGGGATAGACACAATATTATAAACTGACTTTTACTAAAGTCAGTTTATTTGTTTCAGGGGAACTGTCTGAATTTTCTTTTTACAATGACTTCAATTTCATTTTCAGGACAGGTTTGCATTATTTTGTCCACCTCCTGTATGTCTTTATGTGTCTGTTTAAGTTTATTGTTATTTTCTTCAATGAACATCAAACATTTATCAATATTTTCTATCTGACATACAGGACTTTCTTAATCCAACAGCAGGACCACAAAATGTGTTATATGTGTGTTTATTCAGGTCCATGGAGGAAAACCTTCGCTTTCAGTGGTGATTACGTGTGGACGATCTCTGATCTGGGACACAACAAACCAATAAAGATTGACAGGCTGTGGGGGGGACTCCCTGGAAACCTGAATGCTGCTGTGCACTCACAAAGAACCAACAAGACGTACTTTTTTAAAGGTACAGTTTTCCAGTGCTTGTGTAATGCAGATACCTTTTGCTATCGCTAACCCAGCTGTGAGTCCAGAACTAAATGTATTTAATGTTTGTGGTCTCAGGCAAAAACGTGTGGAGGTATACCCGTTTCGTGCTGGACTATGGCTACCCCAAAGAGGTCAAACGGATCCCTCCTAACATCGATGCGGCCTTGTACCTGGAGAAGAACAAGAAGCTGGTCTTTATCAAGGTAGTCATGATTAAAACGCAAGGAGCAGCAGCATTTTAAGACGTAGCTGTCCATGTTTAATGTTCTTCCCGCAGATATTCTCAGTTTTCATCTTTCTTTGTGTAGGGTTCAGAGCACTGGCAGTTTGATGAGCTGAAGTACACCGACTTAAGTCTCTACCCCAAACCGCTCTCCATGCTCTTCACCGGAGTGCCTTCCAGTCCGGACGCGGCCTTCACCTGGACCAACGGCAAGATCTTCTTCTTCAAGGGGGACGAGTACTGGCGCGTAAATGAGCTGCTGAGAATGGACAAAGGCTACCCACTGAGCAAGAAGGAGCGCTGGATGCGATGCTAGAGGTCGACCATCAGGGGGCAGCAGGTACCCAGAGGTCTACCGAAAGGGGTGCTGGTTCCACTCCAGGGGCATTGACAATCAGGCAACCTCAACAACAGTGACAGACTGTGATTTGAAATCTACCACTTTAAAAAAAAAAAGGGAAAAACATGGTGTGATTTTATTTCACTGGATCTGATTTCAACAAAGCTACTCCTGCCCTCTGAAGCAGGCTGACCTTTGTGAGGCTCAGTTTCTCGAGTACAAACGTGTGTTTTTGTGACTGCGAGAATTATGTAAGCTTTTGTATGATCTCAGGGAGAAATCAAGGGAGGCCTTCTGTTCTTCTCTCCAACATATGTGTCGGATTATGCGCCTTAATACTTTCAGTAAGATGTAATACGACGATGGGAGTGTGCACTTCTCTGTTCTGACGTTTTGTTCGACCAGTCATCTCAAAAAGTATGTTCTGTGCTCTTAAGTGCTACTAAACACATCCATTGTCTCATGAATCACACTGGTCTGTGAGCGATCACGTCAGAGAGATGTATGTCCTGATTTCTCTGTGAAAATGTAACATTTTCTACAATTAAACAAGCTGTAAAATTGCTGTCTGCATTTCTCTGTCGCCTAACAAGTGTCTCAACGTGTCCACAAAAAGACTTAAAAAATATAAATAAATAAATTTAATGTTCACTATTATGAAAGGCCAGTCTGTCCCGCACTGTTGTCTGCAGGAATTGCCATGGCAACCCCAACCGGTCTGAGTAGGAAATCCTCCCCATGACCTCTTTCTTGCCCATGAAAAATCTGATGAGTAATGCTGCCAGTGTTGCTAAGAGCCCAAACAGACAAACAGCTCAATTTATCTGACTCAATGGACGAATACCATCTGTTTTCGTATCAAACACATTTATTCATCTTTGACATTTCTATCAACAGGTATGTACAGACTCAGGTAACAAGTTGTCCCTGTAAATTGTAAAACAACAAAATGGATAAAATCATAAAATAAAAATCTACAAATTAAGAACAAACATGCTTTTGTTTTTTTTGTCCTTTTTTATTCCAACACTACCATGTACTTGGTCATTATATAAATTAAATTATAAAAACTTTACTCCACAAGCATTCACAACAATTCTTCACTTACTGTGGTCTGCCAGGAGCTACACTGAAAAAACACACACAAAAAAAGGTCACAGAATTAAGTGTACTGCTGGAGAGGGTCCTACTAAAAGCTCAGGTAAAGAGCTTAACTAATAATAACTCACTTCACTTTGTCATACTCCATGTATCCAACTACATGTTGTATTTTACTCTCTCATTACACTCCCGTCTATAAAAAACAAACAAAAACAAAAAAACAAAAAAACACAAAGTGAAAGTAATTTAATGATACTTTCACAAATCCTGCAACCACACAGTTAGACAGTTAGACAAGAAATAACACAACACTTCATGGCAATGACTAACTTTAAGGACAGTACATTTAATATCAAACAAATGGCTTTGTCATGTTCACTACCAAAACAGAAACATATCCATTTATTTTGAGGCTCGTTTTTGCTGTTTATGTATTTAATACACGATGAGAGGAAATGGAGGACCTTACTCTGTTAGTATTAAGTGTTTCGCGGAGAAACACAGTGGTTGCAGTGGTTATAGCTTGACACTTTTTACTTCTCCCTAAAAAAGCAGTATTCCCTTTCACAGCCGTGACTGACACATCGATGGGAATCCATTCAAGGGCAGAATAAACCAGCAGCTGAGGGGAACACTTTATTGGCCCTACACTACATTAGGAAGACACAGTTGGAGAACCAGAGAACGCTGAGGAGTCCCTTCTTATCTCTTGTTCTGCTCAGACTCTGACGACCGGGGTCGTAGCTGTGAGGGGCGCCGTGGACCCGGTCTCGTAGTCCAAGTCGATCATGGTGTGGTTGGCGGTGCCCAGACTGCTAAGGGAAGTGCCTGTGCCCATCTGTCTGTCCCGCAGACTTTGCAGGTAGCTCTGACAAGAAAAACACAAGGTGAGATGAGCGAGGTGCACAAGCATGACAGCATCAACGTGACAAGACTGTTATGGCATCAGTATCTACAGCACACGCCATGTTGGGTGACACTGACCGGTGCCAGTAGATCCCCAGCGTAACGTTTCACTGGGGTGGGTTTACGGCGGTACGTGCCTTCCTGCCCACCTGCCTGCTGTCGCTTCTTAGCGTCCTTCTCTCGAATCCGCATCAGCTGGACCCTCTTCTGTCTCCGACTGATAACAACTACAAGGAGATTCAAAGGCAGCTTTTAAACATCATTTCATAATTAAAAAAATAATGTAACTCTGGACAGACCGTGAGACACAGCAGTGAGAGAAGTGAAGTGTGTTTGTAAAATTCTAACCTAAAACATCTATTGCTGACTGCTATGGGTCACATTTTGGACCTGAAACATTAAAGTAAAACTTCTTCACTTTTACTCACCAATGTATAAATAACAGATATCCATAAAAAAATTCTTCAATTTCAGATAGCTTGAAAAAGTATCTTTAACTATGTTTAACTATGTGAACTAATTAAATTCAGAAGAGCATCATTTTAGCCTTTTATTTGTACACTTGGATGTTACGTCATCCCTACAACAGACCTGAAAGTGTCACCATATCTCCTCCTTACCGTCAGTGTGCGAGAAGCTGTTATCCGTCAGTTTCCATTGGACCAGTACTCCTATGAGACTGAGCGTGGGCCAGATGCCCAGAATTACCCAGCTGTACCAGCAGAGAGGTGGCCCAGGTGTGAGGCGCAAGCATTCGTACACGTGCGTGGCCAAAGCCAGCATCTCCACAAAGTAATCGGCGCACACAGTCATGATGGCGGCCCCAAACACAGCCGTGGAAAGCATGGTGAAGAGCTTCTGCCACTGCAGTGTCAGCACAGCAAACAGCATGCCCGCCCCCAGGAGGGAGCCCAGTGGGACCCACACTGTGGTCGGGGTGTAGAACTGATGGGTGACCAGAAGGGCGGCGAGAGCCAGGAGGAGGCCCAGCAGCAGGCCGGTCATGAAGAGGCCGACACTTCGGACCAGCATGGTGACCAGGCCACACAGCAAGCCTATGCCGAGGCCGATGCCCGCGCTGGCCTCCACACTCAGCTGCGTGTCCAGCACATGCTCCTTGTGGCACAGCAAGAAGATGATGACGGAGCCAAACATCAGCCCAGACAGGAACATGACGGCCTTGAAACAGCGGTAACCTGGAGGAGAGATGGACAGGAGAGAGACAGAACGTTCTATTTTTAACAAGAAACAGATGATACATACTAAAAACTGCCTGCAGGGACTCAGTTACATCAAGTGAAAGCACAACTTTATCCAGCTTGATCTGACATATCTAAAGGCTTCACTGTTTCAAGCGACAAAGTCTGAGCTCGCTCAGTCTCAGGGTCTGTGAACTCACCAAAGAAGCAGTAGATGATGCCGAACAGGCAACACATGGAGCAGATGACGGCCGGGATGACATCATACTTCCTCTCTATCTCCAAGCTGCAGGCGTCGACCTCGGCTGTGCCTGCCCCGGCCCCTTCAGAGCTCAGCCCTGTGGGATCTGCCATGCTAGTGGAAAGTGCGAGGCTGCAGTGCGGGACAAAGGTAGAACTTCTGGTGGTGTTATCTCAAGTCCATCTGAGCGGGTTTGGAGACTGCAAGACAAAATAGGAAGGGAAATAAGTATATGCCTTGAAGTAAGAATATGTGTGTGACTGATTCTCAAATAAAATGTCTTGATCCTCATCATCACAGAAAACTCAAATAATCCAGGGGTAAAGGTGAAGTGTGAAATCTTCAGGTCAACTGCGACTTCGTCCGAGTGGCTCTGTATGTGCAGCTGTCACAAACTCAACACACACAGCTATGCAACTCGGCACAATCCCTGGTGTCCGGCAGACGCACAAGCAGCTCATTCATTCCCAATAATTCATGTGTCAAGACCCCTGTGAGCTGTGCTCATTAGGGTCATGAACTCATGAGCAGTTGATCATATGAGAAGAGTAATTGACTTTACTTTATGAGTTTTTAACACAATTAAAATGATCTAGTTTTTACTGTCCTTTTAGAATGACACCGTCAGAAATGTTATCTGTTTCTAATTAATTTCATTGGTTAATTAACACCGGTTTCATTCGAAATGAGCTATCTCTAGGTTCCACTTTTATTTGAGAAAATTGTCCAAACTGTGATTTTAACCCTCCCTGGCTCCTTTGCTGAAAAGATACAGACATATGCTTAATTATAACTTTGATAACTACTAGTGGACACAGTATGTCTGTTAAAAGTTACTGCAGATACTACTGTCTTCTAAAAACCATGTATCTCCAGAATGGTGACGATTCAGAAGCTAAGGACAACAGGCCTGTTTTCAGCTCTGTGGCAATGCATTTAACACATTTTAAAATGGTTTATTATGTAGAAAAAAACATAGGAAAAAAGGAAAATATGACATAAACAAGTACATATCTAAATGTGAAATGGCATGAAGCCCGCTTTTTGTCTCTTTTTTATTTATTTATACTTAAAACACTTTTCTAGTAGTTTAAATTTCACCTCCACTACTTTATAATTTCTGGGACACGCACAGACTACAGCTCTTGAAAAAGTACATACGATATTTCAGCTGGCAGGCCTGTAGAGTGCCACAGAGGGCTGCATTGGGGCTAAAGGCTTATGGGTGGACTGCTCTCTCTGAGGCTGCTGGCAGGCCTTCTGTATGATCTCACCACAGCTGAGATCCAATTACAGCGAACTCACGTTTGAGACAAACAGTTGGGAACAGACAGCCCTGCCTTTATTCTTTGCTCGTTGCCAGATATCCCTCTTTCTGCCTCCGTTTATCCTCCTCCACCTGGAACTCTCTCCACCTTTCAATCGTTTTTCTCTGAAACTTGCCTTACTTTTTTCTCAGACACAAGGCTGTGTAATTTGTATGTCCTGCCATTGAATGACTTGACATGGAAAAAATGAGAGCCCATTGGAAGGTTTTCCTTTCTTCTTTAGTCACTCGCAGTTCTTTGGTACCTATTTGTCTCTCTCTCTCTCTCTCTGCTTTCCATCAGTGTCAACTGCAGTGTCTCATTTTTTCGCTGTGAGACAGGACACACAATGTAAGAAAAATATGTCGAACACGTGGCCAGTCTGGAGACTAACCTTTGGTGTTACATTATGAAGTGTATTAAAGCTCTGAGAATATGTAAACAGCTGAAATTGAGATCATATGCACTTAAATTATGTACTAATTTGATGTGGATGAAGTCATGTGGATATGTGCAGTGTGTAAATCTAATAACATTATTACATATTAAGGATGAACTAACTATGCAAAACTGCAAACTATCCTGATATCAGTTAAGGTAAAGTTGGACAAAAATGCCTAATGTCAGGGGACTTTTTTATTGACTATAACAAGACAAAAACTAGGCAGAACAGAATTAAACAGACCCAAAATAAAATCCAACTTTTCTGACAAAGTGAGTGCTGCAAGAGAGATCTCTGTATACAACCCAGACTATAATCTTCATAACAACACCTGCCAACTTAAAATGAAGAACTAAACTCACACAAAAAGCTCAGTGGTTAGCTCTGTTGCCTGAAAGCAAGAATATGAGGTCAGGTTTGCTGTGTGGATTTCTTATAATTTCTCCATATCTGTAAGGGTTACTTCCAAAGAAACTAGATGGATTAGCTTCCCAAGTTCCATGTGACATCGAAGAGGATAAGAGGTTAGAAAATGGAGTGGCAGACACAGAAACCTCATTGTTTTGGGCTTTTGTTTGGCTCTTTGGTCTCATTACTGTGATCTGTCGCTGAATGTTGGTGTTGATTCAGTCGTATAAGAGAGAGAAGTTGTTTTTTTTTTTTAAATATTACAATTAAAAATTGTTAAAATTGTCGTGTATACTTTCAAAAAGAGATTTGCAGCATGTTTTAAAAATGAACCAGCAAAGTTCAGTTTACTTCTGACTGTAAGTACAAGTTAAACTTGATATCGTTGATTGCCGTTTGTTTTTCCCCACAGCATTTTGCTCCACTCTGCCTTTTTCCAACATAACAAGTGTTGTATCTTCATTCAATTATTGATTTGAAATTGTTATTGATATTTGGCAGTGCACCTAGTTAAAAGAAAGGAATTGATTATATTAGCACATAAGACGTTGCTATTTAAATTGCACTTGTGATTTGCACTTAATGCCAATAGGTGGCACTGTTTGCACCGCCTTTGTGGCGGAGAACGCTGTTTTCTACCTGTATTCTCTGTTTCAGCGAAGAAGTAAAGAAGTAAAGAGTAAAGAGTAAAGAAGAGAGACTGAACGACCGTTTCCGTACATTTTATTTCCGAAGTTGCAGTTAAATCGTACCAACAAGAATGCCACATGAGACGACCTCACTGGTTTGGATATGAAACACCTGCACCAGCCAGCTCCCTGTCATTTTTAGACCTTTCTGGGACTGACTGCTCTAAAGCCTTTTCCTCAATTTACCATCATGGTCACATTTTGCAGTTTAAGAGTTGTTGGCCTTTTATTTTCATGTGAGAAGCAGATACTTTGCATGTTAATGGCTATATAATGATGATCAACGATATTTACAACATTTAAAAAGCACTCACTGAAGTTTTTAACTTCATGAAACAGTCTTAAAGCCTCTATAAGACCTACATGAGCAAACAAGACCGTAAGCAAGACAGGATATTTCCATTAGATTATAATAGTTATTCTTAATGTCTGCCACCAGCTCAGTCCAACGGTGCTGGAGTTTGCTCTGGCTGAATTCAAGCTGCTTCAGCTGCTTACTTAAAATCTGTCTCCAGAGCTGCCACATGCTCTCCTGTAGGCGACGTACCCTCATTGAAGTGGAGGGAACATGTAACCTAACATTAGATGAAACACTACCGCCTCTGTCCACAGGGACCACCAAAATCAACATACAATCAAAAAGTTTGACTAAAAGGTCTATTTCAAGCTCATCTTATTTGTCTGTAGACAAAAAGACAAAAAAGAGTTTGTCTTGTATTTAACACACAGCACATGAAATCTGAACACAGCTTTGTAGAAAATATTGTGGGTAGACAAAATGGTGACACATCACACTTATTAGCTTATTCTTACTGTAATTACTGTAACTGGACGTTGATGACTTCCTCTGTCGCCTCTAGCCGCCCAGGCCTTTGAGCAAATTTCTTATTGAATTTTGTGAAGTCATGAGAATTAGTCATCAGTGATAAAAGAAAGTCCAGTGTCCTCTTCCCTGGCATAAATCATATTACATTAGTTTACTGTGAAACTTTATATTCCAGTTGGTAAAACAACATTATCCTGGTTTACCAGTAACACTAGCACCACAAGTGTGAACCATTTCAACACCACTTTAACAGTAATTTACCGAACATCTCACGCACACTTCCATACACTCCCACGTCTGTGTGCCCGCCTCATGTTATCCCTCCGTGTGTCACAATGGTGTCCTATGTCTAGCAGGCTTGGAAGTCCTTGCTGCTGTGGGAGAATGGAGCCATTATGGGGTGAAACAAAGACTTGGAGGCCCATGCTGTGACCTCTAGTGGCTCTCAGAGGAAACCGTGCGGGCGAAAAAGGAGACCACAGAAAGATGGCTGAGAGCACCAAGGAGACTGGTAGATCCCAAGTGTTTGCTTTAAGATGGGTGCCAAGTATTTGCCTTCAGAGGGGCTGGTGAGTGATGGAGGGAGTGGGTCCTAACTAGAAACAGAACTATCTGTCATGATGACTGAAATCTCTGGAGGCCTCCCCCCAAAACCTCCCAATGCTTCCTCGCTGAATTTTCTACAAGCTAAAGTCGCCTGGCAACTGACTCAATACAAGTCGACAAGACCGAGAGTCCACAGCTCAGGGACGATGTACTTAGCCTCAGCCAGATGCTAACATCGTAATGGTCGTGGTGCCCCTTAGAGTGCTAAATGTAACTCATTACTACTAAACACAAAGTAAAGCTGAAGCTGATGGGCATGTTGATGGTTTTCATGTTTTTGGTCATAAAGCAAAGTAAAAAAGTCGTTCACTGAAGAACAAAAAATGTCAACGTCAGGACAATGCTAATAAAAAGTCAGAGAATCAATCAGTCATCCTACAGTCAGTAGGATGATAAATGTCTGTACAAACTTTATGGAAAGCCACTGAATAGTTGTTGAGGTATTTCAGACCAGAGTGGTGCATTTAATCTCCATTAAACATTCCAGTTTGAACATTTGAGGCTTGAAAAGTGTCAAACCTCTTTACTCGTACTTGAATGGTGAGAGGGAAATAATAAAAAAGCTCACATAATGGCCTCCAGAAGTATCACTTACATTTACTTAAGAGGCAATAGGTAGGAGTGGTGCGTTAATACACACAATATGCATCAGCTGCAGATGAGCTATTGGAATATTACATTGTGCTTGAAACAAAAACCTTCCCCAGAGTATACTCCCCCTGTACAAACACTGCGGGGGTCTGAGCAGAGCAGATCTGAGTGCTCAGCTGCCGCGGAGCAGACTGCAAGTTCCCCACATAGCTAATCTGGGTGTGTTTAATGAAGGGGTGGGCGTATGTGCGATCTCAGCCAAGGATTCTGCAAGTGCTCCTCCGACTTGACGGCCGGGGCCAGCTGAGACGTTGAGAACCTGCAGCGCTGTGACTTGGCTGTCCGACAGCTTCGACTTGGAAGACTCTACCAAGAATGTGGGATGCACCGAGGTCTGCGCTCTGCAGTTGCAGCCATAAATTAAACCAGCTTCGGCTGAATACCCCAACCAGCTGAAAGACTGATGGAGCCCAGACAACAGGCACCATGGGAATACAGCTAACTGTCACAGAGGGGGTTATTAAAATGGATGCCACGTAGTGCTGAGTATAAAACTGGATAAACATGGATATATTAATGCTCATCATCACAGCAACATCTGCTTTCACTCTGGATCACGTTGAGCGACTCATCGTATCAGGCCACTATTGAGCTTCCTGTCTCTCCAAAGCAGGAAGCTCAGGGCCAGATGAGGAAGTGGAACATCAGGTTTCAGCAGGAACTGACCCTTGTGTTTGTGAGACGCAAGACAGGAGCAAAAAAAAAAAAAAAAAAAAAGCTGGGTCATCAACAGTAAGAGATCGCTTCATCTCAGTGATACCGTTGCCTTGGATTCTGCCAGCGTGGACTCTTAGGCTCAAAATTAGGCTCATCAGTACAAACAGACTCGACGGAAACAACAGGAAAAGGCCTCCTCGCAACGTGATGAAAATAAGCTTGTAATCTGTCTGGCACGCAGGCTAATCTACATACAACGCTTGCTATTGTGTCTCACTGGTAGCAGTGACTTGCACAATGTACAAAGCATCACATGACAGTACGTTTTTTTGTCATTTTTATTAATTTACTGTGGGTCTGAGCTCCATGCAGCTAAATCATGATTGTGCAAAAATGTACACAGTAATGCAGATTTTTTAGCAACAAGTCGATACCTGTACGTGCCGCAAATCTCCGTGGTCACATTTACCATCACATTCCTGTCTTTTGAACATGAGAGGGCTATAATCCCTGTTCAGACCTTTTCTTCTTAATCCAGATTTATCCGTCCCCTCTCACACTTGCTCACATCTGAGAAATCTAAAAGCACAGACACAAATAAACATAACAATTAATATAGCAATACAACTAGAGAACTGCAATGAACATCTGGTATCTCAATTCGAGCCTTATGCTATGAGCACAGTACAAACTATGTGATAGGTGGGATACTTTTCCACGCACGATACATGTGAACACGTGTCTCTGACCAACTCTGCATGTGGCTTGAGTGACTGCAGTGCATGCTCATTGCATTGTGGGTGCATTCACAACTGTACTCACTGCTGTTCACTTCTTATTACATCACTAAACTGACATTTTAGGGTGTGACATGGTCTTTCCCCAGTCATCAGCTGCTTAACCCAAAGCCATCTGGGTCAGATATTTACCAATACACAGGTTTTAACACAACTCTCTAACAAGATACAACACGAAAACGCCCACTGTGTGAAATGGATCTCTCTTGAACTGAAGATTCTGAAGGGGAAAAAAAAGCTTTACTTTAGTCCTCCTATTTGTGACCACAGAGTCTCCAAAAATGTGAATTTTATGCAAAACTATTTGTCTCCCAACGCTGACTCAATTCACCCAACCAATGTAATTTTGCACACAGCACAGTGCAGCTTTTAGGTCTTGGTCACTACCCAGAGTTATAAAAACACGCATCATTTTGAAATATTCGGTTAGCAACATTATGTCAGTCACAGTCTCACTGGCAGTGGTGGGATTTTAATTCTGTCAAAACGTTTGCCCTCTGGCCACGGACCCCAATAAGAGTCACTTATAGCAATATTTTATTGGCAGTATCTAATTTCTCTTCCCCTCATAATCTCTCAATCTCATGCCTGCCTGCCTTTAGTCAAAACAATAGAGGCCTTTCAACTTAAGACTGCAGAGAGCTACTTAAAGAGAGGCATGAAATAAGATCAGAAACACAACGAGGAGCCTCTTGAAGAGAGTCACATGTCGACAGCGCGTGCGTGTATATTCAGACATCAGAAATACACATGGTCATTAACGTGTTAAAATCCATGGCGAGGACTAATGCGACTCAGTGAGCTGTGCAGGCTGGGGATCCAGCGGCAGAGGAAGGAGCGTGCAGCATGTGCAGCAAGGAGGGGCAGCTCCACAACGCTCTATTAGGGTTTGTGGTGGAGAGCAGCATTTAGTAGGCGGTGCGGTAGAGCCTGATGTCCATATGTTGGCGAGAACATGACAGTACAGCCCTGTGTATGAGATAATGTATGCCGCTGATGAACACGAGGTTGGCGTAGGGGACCTAAAATGTAACCACCCATCGTGCAGGCATGTCCTTGGATGAGACGCCAACGCCCGACCACTTCCAGGAGGCACTCTGACCTCCGTATGAAGTGGAGCTGAGGAAACTTAGCTCTTGGAGCTCACTAGGAAGCGTATGTTTTCATTTGATTTCACTGGGAGTTGATGTACAAGACAGAGAGTTGCTTAGGCAGGCCGCCAAAGTAAAATCAAATAGGCCCCCTGATTGAATTGTGATAAAGTGTGGATAGGTTTGCTGTAGTGGCAGGACGGGAGTCAGGACACAGCAGTGGCTCAGACCTCCGTGCAGCGCCTCTATATATGTCTGCAGCGCTTCCACTGCAGCTCTGTCATTTAGAGCAGCCATTTAACCCTCTTTGTCAAATTCCAGTCAACAATAATTGCACCTCCTACGGCGATCTCACAGGCCTAAAATATCATGCGCGTCCTTCAGTTTCCATGACCATAACCGATGTTTAAAGTGCTATAAGTAGCCTATGGATGGATGTTTGGAAATGACTGGTATCAGTTTTTATGTGGTTTCAGTGTGACAATGGGGTTTTCTCTTGCAAACAGGAGTCTCCAGATCCCTCCATAACTGAGTCTGATGCAAAGTCGGGTTCACTCCTCCGCCATATCAGTTCTGTTTTTAGTTAGGCTTATTCATTTAAAAAGTGAACTCAAGACAGGATCAACTAAAAACAGCTTTGGTGGGTAAAACATCAATTCAAATGGACTTCTGGGTTTTGTCCCCTTGCTTTAAAAGTATTCCTCCAGGTATGTTACAGGAACTCGTTCACTCGTGATACACTTTACTAGAAGAGGAGAAGGTCACAGGTACAGAGCACATACTGCTCTCTCTCTGTTTGTCTTCGAGGTACTCTGTGGCCGAGGACCCAAATATATCTCTGATATGTTAATACCCCATGAACCCCTACGAACTCTCAGGTCATCAGGGTTGCATCTACTTACAGTTCGTAGGGTTGAAACTAAACACGGTGAAGCAGCGTTGAGCTTCAGTGCCACATCTGCCTGGAGCAAACTTCCAGATGAGCTTTGATATGCTCCAACCCCCACTTTTAAATCCCACCTTACTTTTCCACTGCATATGAATCTTAGTCTTGTTGCTTGCCATAGCTAATTTCAATCTAACTGATTTGTTAGTT
Organism: Scortum barcoo; assembly: GCA_023238725.1. Lineage (NCBI taxonomy): Eukaryota > Metazoa > Chordata > Actinopteri > Centrarchiformes > Terapontidae > Scortum > Scortum barcoo. Next base: position 18,820,186 of record CM041537.1, read on the forward strand.
TGTTTGTTTTTATTCTGAGTGCTTTAGATCGTTTCTTCCATTGCCCGTTTGTTCTACTGCTTTTAATCTATGTGCCTTTGCTTGCTGTGTTTATTGTTGTTTTTTGCCTATGACCTCTGTAAAGCACTTCAGGTTGCCTTTGGGTATGAAATATGCTACATAAATGGATTTCCCTTGCCTCGCCTCTTCTTCATAATGACGAACTTAAGAGCCCTTCCTTGTTGTGAAGGTTAAGTCCATGTGCAGCGCATATGCAGGACCATGTGGCCCGACATGAGCTGGAGAGCTAACCTGGCAACTTTGAGGTCTTCTGATGTAAACTCACTGAAACAATCATCCCTCAGCAGCGTCAGTGCGAGACTGTATTTTCATTTGTGAAGGCTTCAGTCTTAAATAATGCGTAAATGTCCCGACACAGAACAACAAAAGACTCTCATGAAGTTCATCTTTTTCACAGACACACAGCTGAAAGAAAAACAAGAAATTCCTTTTGTTTGTTTTGTTACTTTACAATGCCGCCATCTCATACAAGTTGGGGCTGTAGATATAGACAACGCCAGCCAACCAGCGCCTTAATTAGAAGAATATATACCTTTGCCTATGGCCTTGTTGTTCTGAGGAGGGAAAAAAAGGCTGCTTGTGTTTAAAGAAGAAAGCGGTTTCAAACACAGTAATTACCCAAACTTCAAATTAAAGCTTGTCCTCATAAAATGGGAATTCCTCCTCTGCTGTGTTGGTCAGCCGCTGTGACTGTGCAACACACTCTCACACACTCTCGCTCCCCAACAAAACCCCTCTGAAAGATGCTCGCAGGGTTTTAAATAAAGTTTGGCTTCCAGTACTTTGAGTCTGTTTCACTTCGTTATGTGTGTAAAGAATAGAGAACCCAGCGCGGTGTGGTGTCTGCGTACTCTAATAACAAAGACAAAGCAAACAAATGAGACCCTGGCGTCCGTGCTAATTAAAAGGTGCAGTTGTGAAACAACATGTGCTGTCTAACTTTCATCAAACCCTGCTCTTCATTCTGCTTCCCCCCCTCCCCAAAGCAGGGTAGGGCTTCCTCTCTGCTTTTTCAAAAAAAAAAAAAAAAAAAGGGGCAAAACCATCTGGTGCAGGCTGACAGAGTAGGTCAAATAGATTGGGGGGTAGGGGTTGCACTGAGCTGAGGGGATGTAACTACAGACTGCACTCCCCAGTAAAGACAGGACCTGTAGGCTGTCATCACACGACCCAAAAAGCCAAGAGGTGCTCCCATCCCAGATCACCCGGCAGAACCGCAGGGCTCTTTGCACGCTACGTGGGGCCGTAAAGAGACATTTCCATATAGTGAAGCTCATGTAAAGACGCTCAGTGTGTTCAGTCAACCTGTTGAGTTTACACAGCATATAAGTGGATTTCAATTAAACAAATCACACCATTGTGATTTTTTTTTTTTTTTTTTTTTTACAAGAGCAGGAGGCTACTTAACCATCTTCCACTTGCACAAGTTAATACAGCTGAAGTACTAATTGAAGAGGGGGGGCTCTGGTGTAAATGTTTGGTTCAGTGCACACCATTAAAGCCTTTATTATCCTGCATCATTATGTCTCAAAAGTTGCACTGCAGTGTGCCTCCAGTGTGAAGCTCAGTGAGCAGTGGAGCAGCCATGGAGGCAGCCGGGCTTGCTACGTGTTACTACAAACATTTCCAGCTGCTGAGTTTTTCTCCGATCAGAGGCCGAATCAGCAATAATCGATCATGATCGGTTGTGAAGTGTGCAGCCATCGTTTGAACTGACTAAATTCAAACAGGATGTCAAACAAACAGACAGACAGACAAACAAACTCCTGATGGTTCAACGCTGGGATTAAACTCGTGGTGTGCTCAGAAATGCTGTTTATGTTGGTGAAAGTGGTGTTAAAGACTTACCGATGAGCCTGGCTGTTGAGGTGAACTTCTCCCTGACAATCGGCCCTGTCAAACAGGAAAACACCCCACCATTCACACACACAAAGCGGCGGCAGGGTACCAAGGAAAACCGGTTTTCTCCCAACTTTTCCCTGAGCTCTTTCTTTTTTTTCCTTTTCAAACTCACAGGCCGAACTAAAGCGACAACAACGGCATCGTTTCTCCCCCCTTGTTGCCTCATGCAAATGTTTAAAACAAAACAGGCTGAGGCGGAGCGCGGCGGTGTGGAGGGTTGGAGAGCGGACGAGTTTCCGCTCTCTGCCCGGAGAGGCGCACTCTGTCCGGGGACGCTGCCTCTCAACTGACCGCTCAAGTTCCCAAAAAAAAAAAAAAGAAACACTTCCACCTCTCTGGAAAATCTTAACACACGCCTCCCCTCTCTTCTCTCTCCTCTTCCCTCCTCTCGAGTGAAAAAAGGGGGGCTTAAAAAACAAAAGGAGTTTTTTTCCCTCCCTGTCTCCATCCAGCGTCGGTTGGTCCGTTGGAGGAGGAGGGGGGGGGCAGAGGGGGGCAGCTGGAGGTACCTGAGCTCCTCCAGAAACTTTAAATTAACAAGGGCTTACTTTGAATTATTAGGTTAGCACATGGGATGAATAATAATGAGCTGACAGCATGCCAAACGCGCAGAGAGCAGATGCTGAAATAAATGACTTTATCCTTCAGAGGGTAATGATGGTGGACTATAGACCGTATGTGGTGGACGCATTTGAAGCATTATCTACTGGACCAACTTGCTGCAGTGCCACTTTCTCATAAGACACCTTTTATAAAAGGTTTTATACGTTGTAATTCCTAATTATTCTTTATAAGAGGTCATTTTGGGTTGCCAGGTTGTGTCTGGCTGGTATTTAGCCCTGGATGAGGCCAAAGCTTTGGACACTGTTGTCTCTGTGGCTCTTTAGTTTACCAGGCAAACCATTCAAAAAGGTCTTTATGACCTATGACCTATGAAAGGTGCTGTGGAGTTACTGAGTCCCCAAGTCAAGTTATTAAAACGTACAGACAAAGAGTGAATTATTACAATAAACTAACTTTGTATTGCAAGTGCGATCCACTCAGTATCAGTACTGCTCTCTAGGGAGTCGTAGTGCACATATTTAAAACAAACTATTAAAACTCATCATTATTGAAGTATTAACATTTGCAGTGGCAGTTTTACTAACTCTGACTGTTGCCTCATTAGAAAGTTTTACTCTTCTTAAACATACTAATCATTTATTAACATATAAAACTGCAGACTGGATGACACTCATTGTCCTCTAATGATGACTGGACTATTGATGAGGGACAACTCCAAAGCTGTCCTATTTAATCATTAATAAATTATTTGCAAATTTAAACCTCTTTTTGAAGTGTGCCGTTATAGAAAGTGCTACAGACATGATTGTCTCCACTCGGCCTGTAATGAGCTCCATGTGTTTAGACAGTGACCAATGTGAAGGCAGACAAGTTGTATATATTTCAGGTTTAGTCATTCTCTCCTCCTTTTGGTATTCATACGTTTACACACTGAAGAGGTTTGGGAATTTGTGGCGTCTAGAGAGCAACAACTGGTGACAAAGGCCCCTGTGGATTGTGTTGGTACATGCAGAGGGAATGAGCTACAGCTGTGGGCCCTCAGACTGTAGGAGCACTTTATTTTCACCGCAGGGTCTGCCGGAGGAGCAGGCGGTTGTGTGACAGGGTTTTATTTATTTATAGCCACGACCATAGACTGCATGGTCACTGCAGTGACAGCTCAACAACTACACCCACAGGTGTTTGTTGTTTACCATCTCCAGGGTTTTAGCAGTCCATATTTATACACAGAGCTGCTCAGTCAGATTTGACTCAACAGATCCTGAAAATTACACATTATTACTGGGACATGACTTTTAAATTCCAGTTTCCCAGTAACATGATCATTTATTGGCACATTATTCTGAGTAACGCTTTTTGCTGCATTTCCAGGAGGAAGACAAATGTTTGGCTATACATTTTTGATTTAGTGCAAGTGAATAATTGAGCCATTCTTGTGCTCGTCCTAGTGAAGAAAAGAAAAATGACGTTCTCTCCTCTCCAGCGAACCTCTTCACCTCTGGGAAGTCTGAGCTAAGTTAAGGGCAATGTGTCTCTTGTTGTGTTGCGACATGAGGCTCAGTTACAGTATAACCCAAACTAGTCCTGTGGAAAAGAAATGATGTGACAAACATGTCGGGTTTTTTTCCATCCCCCTCAAACTGAACAGACAGGTATATCTCTGTGAGAATTTACCTAAGCACTGTAATGTGCCCTAAAGTGGCCTACAGTGGGAGGATCAGGCCTTCTAAAGTATAGCCTCTATTCCTAGATTTCTGAGGTTTAGATATACTTGAAATTTCTTAACTTACACGTTTCTACAAAACACATACTTTCAATGTGTAATATATTCGAATTGTCAAAACCTAAACACGTAATTGCTGAGGAGATTGAGTCAACTCAAAACACTGGCGGGTGATTTCTGTCACTTTCTGTAGCTTTTAAACGACAAGTCAGGTCTTCATTTTCACAAACAAGCTCTGGTTTGTATTTACTGAAAGTCTGAAAGATTTACTGACTGTATAACGCATCTGTTACTAACATTTACGCAATACAGCCCCCAGGCGTTTGCTTTTATGTTCTGGTTACAAAACAATGAGTCATCCTTTAATATACAGACTGTCAGCCATGTTTAGGTTGATGCATGCATTCACACGAGGCCTTTCTGTGTAGCAGGGGAGGCGATACGTGTTTAACCTGTTGCCTTCATGCACCCACTGTTGTGCTCACATGCTTAACTCACAGCAGTATCTGTGCAGTGTCAGGTCTGCCTCTTGCTCTGTGGGACGGGGGCAGAGCAGATGCTGCGACAGGAAGTTACTAACGTGGTCCAGATGTAAGGACAAGAGACCACCTCCGACACAGCTGCAAAACATGGATGACTACAGGCGGTGACTGTAGACACACAGGATACAGGGCCCCCGTGTCGAAGAAAGCTCAGTCAAGACGTTTGTTGCAGAAGTGTAAGCGGACTCAGATTTTGATTAGGCAGTTTTCCTTGAGCTTGTCCTCATTTGCAGCTGAGGAACAATACTAAATCTTTTTTTCAAAAACTCAATTTTAAAATGGGCATGTGTAATATATTAAGTTCAAATGCAAGTCTACATATTCAAATAACTCTTTAAACTAATTCACAAAAATAATAGTTCAGCATTTATGTGCCCTCTAGTGTTTAAAATGATGCAGTGCAAAAAGGGGACAAAGCTACAGCTGCCAGATAACCACTATTTTGACAACGGTGCTTCTTTATTATTAATAAGTAAGCGTGAATTTTTCTGTGACATTCAAAGAAAACACTGGAAATTACAAAAAAGTACAGAAGTATTTAAACAGATGCAAGTTTATCAAAAACAATGAGAGAATTCAACAACAGCTTTCAGAACACAGATGAAACTATTGAGTCATAAAGTCTAAACTAAAGAGTCCTGTGATGCAAAAACAGCGATATACAATGTCCATGCTGAGAATCTTGAGAGAAAAAGGACAAATATAATAGAAGACAGGCAGAACTTTAACTTTAACATAACTACATAGAGGCACAAATCAATTTCTCACCCAAGAGATGACAGAATAAAATTGCTTAATAGGACCTATGTTTCCACAGGGGCAGGTCTAAGGGCCTGTTTCTTTGGGTTTTTGGTGTTTCCATTATCAGACCCTCCGCTGTCTGGACTGCAGACCTCCTGAGGGCCACAATCACTTTTTATGTCTCCCCTGTCTGCAGTTTTTACAGTCCATTAAAGGAGGTCCCTAATCCTCATCTTCCTCTTCATCAATTAAGACCATCTTCCGTCGACGCTTCACAGGCGCAGAGATATCCTCCCTGTCTGAATCTGCATCACCGTTGGTTTCCATGTCCACTGCAGTGGTGGAATTTTCCTCTGTAAAGACAGCGGCGTGAGCAATGTGTGAGCCATTGTAATGCAGTTCAGTTGTGATTAAACACCACTCCCTCTGGCTGTGTGCCCAGTTAGATATTATCAAACTAACACATGAAAACATTAATTTGATCTCCAACAGTAAAATACCTTTCTTCTCCTCATCATCATCATCTTCCAACACTCTGCTTCTGCTTCTTTTTGTTGACGTCTTCTCCTGGGACCTGATGTGTGCAGGAACAGATTGAGAATGAAGAGTGTTTAGAAGTAAAAATAGACATTCCTCTGCTGTCGTTTGGCTTAACGGATTAACAAAAACAAAGGGCAGCTCCTTACCTTTCAGTTGTGCTGCTTGTATCCTCGACGGGACTGAAATCTGACAGGAATTGAAAACAATGACTTATTGTTGAATAATGTGAACAAAGACATCTTTAATCCCTGACTCATCTTTGATTAACAGTAAATGTAAGCAAACAGGTTTAACTGACTTAAAAGTACATCATAAATGTTTCAGTAACAACTAAAAAGGGAAGGTGTCTTGCTGGTTTTAGTCAGTCTTGCTGAGGCTTCCTGTCTCGCTCCTAAAGAAAATGAACTATTTTTTTAACATAGAGGAATCTCATTATTGCATGTGATATTCACTCCTTTTCACTTGTTTTGTACCTGCATGCTCGGAGGAGAGGTGTTTCCTCTTGCGTGAGAGCAGCAGAGCTCTCAGAGCCTGAGCTCTCTGTTCCCCTGAGACCTCCTCTTCCTCCTCCTCCTCCTCCTCCTGAGATTCTCTGGTTGGACTCTTGGAGCCGTCCTGCTCCTGGTCTCCTTTAGGTTCTTCCTCTGCTGTACTAAGAGCTGCAGCTGCACTCCGGAGCTGGGCTGCACTGATCTTTGCTGGGATCCTCCAAAAGGTTTCCTGGTTACAGAACAGTGTAAAATAACTCCAGTTAATGTCTCAGCTGTCAAGTATTTTACCACCAGTTGTGTAATCCATTATTAAGAAATCAAACTAGTCTCACATGAAAGCACAAAGAACAGATTAAACTACTATGCAATAATAATAAGGTGAAAAGACTCAGAAGTAAAATATGACACAAAAATACACACCTGTTCATTTGCAGGGGCTCGTATTCCCAGTTTGCGCAACAGCTTTCGGAAGTTCTTGTTCTCCATGGCTTCTTCATTTTCCTCCGTCAGAGGAACTAGGGGCACAGCCTGGGACAGACCTGAAGAATGGACCACAACTATATTATTAGCAGCACTAAATATGAAACCTTTTTTCCACACATACTGTAACTTTCCTGAGAGTTAAAGTCACTTTCAACAGAGTAAAAAGAACATTTTTGATCACTGTGTTTGTTTTTGTTTGACAGTTACCATCTTCTTCCCGGTCCCCTGCTGTTCTGTTTAGACAGTTTTGTAGCCACAACATGGGTCCAGACATGCCTGTTATCAAGAAACCATAGAGAGTACATCAGGGCAGAATATTTTATTCTTGCAGTTTCAACAATATGTCTTTTCAAACAAGGATTTAACAGACACAATTAATCTTGATTTCTTTGAAGTTGTTTACCAAAAAGAGACTAAAAATGGCATTTAATCCATAAATGTATTTAGTATTATCATGTTAAGTATGCCACATTTCACCATCTGCCTCCACCAGACTACAGAAAGCACAGAGCACAGGGGGCAGTCTGTCTTTGTCTCACCTTCCAGTTGTAGAGCGGACACCATGGCGCCTACGTCAGCCCTCCTCTCCACTGTGGAGTGCAGGCTATGGCTCCTCCTTCCACCATTTAGTGAGTTTTCCCTGTTTTGCTCCTCATCTTCCTCACTCTCTTCAGATTCAACCTCATCCTCTCCCTCATCTTCATCATCTCTGTCCACAGGTTCATCTGGGAAACCTTGGGTTAGTCCTTCTAGGAACTCTTCTTCAGTCTGTGGCAGACAAAGAGTAACTTTTAATGTAGAACATCTCTCAAACTATAAATTAGCTATTTTTGATGACATGGACATATTTTTGTATCAGATGGATAATTGTCTGCATTTTCCTGTTATTAATTTGATCCATATATAAAAAGATCAAAATAAAAAAAAAGTAAGTGAACTTTACCATTCCCTTTCCAGAGCTCTTCCCTCGAGCACCACGACTCCTCTTCTTATAAAGTTCTCGTCTCTCAGACACCAAGCCCATACTGAGCAGCTTGTCCACCACACGTGCACGGGACCGCTTGGCTGTGATCTTCTTCAGGATGTTACCCAGAACATCTGGGAAAATACAGATTTATCACTCAAGAGAGTCATCACAAAAACCACACTGGTGAAACCCTGCCTCATTTTCCTCAATATGGTGTCAAGTACCATCAGAGTCTTTGAACTCCTCAAAGAGCATCTCCAGCTCCTGCTCCTGCTCCTCAGTCCAAAGGACAATCCGGGTACCTTTCCTTTTGTAAAAAGAAACCAACATATATATTATAATACATTCCTCACTGTAGCATTTTCTCATTCTGTCTGCAGTACATACTTCTGTTTCTTCAGATCTTTAGCACTGCCCACCAGACCCATATGTACCAACTGCGTCACCACCTGGCGCCGAGTGCGAGTGTTGTTGCTGAGTAATGGCAGCAGAGTCTCCACTATATCAGGCACTAAACACAAGAATCAGTCAATGACAGCATCCTGACCTGTGTTCGTCGTGCACAACTGTGACTTATAATTAATAATACAACAAACAAAAAGAAAGAAGACCTTCAGAATGACGGTGCTCCTCGTAGAGGTTACGTAACTCCTCTTCCTCCTCTTCAGTCCATGTTGGTTTCTTTTCCACACTAACATATTTGAGAAAAGGAGATGCTATATTTCAAACTGCAGAAGCCAATACTTTCTGTAATAAATGTAAATACCATGTTTTACAAAAGACAATTTTACACAGGTACTTTTTTTCCCTGTAACTTGGCTTTACTTGTTAGCTTATTTAGACCAATACTAAACACATAGAGCACCAACCTGTCCTTGCTGTAGCCTTCGGTCATCTCCCGTACAGCCCCCACATTTTTCCAGAAGAGCAGTTCAACATATGCTTTGTTGTTTTGTGCTGCCAGTTTAAAGAAATGGTTCAGCAAAAACTTGGCTAAGGTCACCAGCTCCTGTGAAGGAGAGAATAAAAGGTAAGTTCTCGTGTCTGATCTACAATTGATCTTATATCACTGAAAGATTGCTCAACAACACAGAGGAACGTTTTTCCTCGTGTCATTGCTGTACCTGGTAAGCAGCTGCGGCAGGGTCGCTCAGGATCTTATTGAAAATGTTGAAGACTGACAGCTGGAAAAGCAGGGCGTCCATTTTGAGGTCGACAGCCAGGCGGTGCAGCATTCGAGCGATGCAGTGGTTTGTATGAGGAGAATTTTTTGAATACGATTTTAATAAGAGGAGGTATGGACGCACGATACTGGGGCTGGCAAACCTGTGAGGGGTTAAGAGAAAGGGAACAAGCCTCATTGACAAGGTCAAAAAGTACGATCTGGTATGCAGTGGCATGTCATAACTGTTTTCCTCACCTCTTGATAAAGTCTAGAAAGTTGAACTCTTTTTCAGAAACCTGGACAGACTCCAGCTCTTCTTCCTCCAACTCTGCTGCATCATCCTCATCCTCTACTGCAGGCTCAGGAGGAGATGACCCTGAAAGTAAAAGACAAGGTTTGAATGCTGCATAGATGCTGTGATACAAAGGGTCAGGTAAATAATACAATAACACTAACAATGCAAAACCTTACTTGGCAGGTTGGCATTCAGGATCTGCTTGAGGAGCTCGAGTTCCTCTTCAGGTTCCACATCAGCTGAGCCGAACACATCTCCCTCTGGCCACACCTCCCTGATTACAACAATAAGGGGGTAAACATTTAAACACTTGTAAATGTACGAGTCTGAGGGATTGGAGGTGTGTTGAATCACGCTGACCTGGCAGCACGCAGGAGCCCCAGCGCTTCTGGTCCCATTCGAACCAGCAGAGCATCCTGGACCCGCACCATGGCCTCAGTTCGCTGCTCCTCCAGTGGAATTTCAGATGTGGCATCAAATGGCACAATGCTTTCAGTTAAAGACTCTGACAGCTGCACACAGAAATCACAGAGGAGGGATTTAGTGTTGGTTAGAGAGCATCCTTATTGTGCAACTTCAGAAAAACTCTTTAAACCCAAATGTTGTTGCACAGACAGCACAGCGCAGAGGTCGAGTGGCACATTGACCTGAAACTCTGAGGCCCTCAGCTCGTCCTCCACAATCTTCCAAGTCTCTGCCAGGGCCTCTGGACTAGTTTCTGGAGCAGGGGGCTTTTTTTCACCTCGAGACTTTTTTCGCTTCACCCTTTTCCTCTGCAGAATTAACAGAGAAGCAATAACAGCATGAAATTTCACTCACTCACAGACTACAATTTGTTATATTGCATTTTAAGACATTGCGTTTTTGCATTTTAAGAAATTACAGAACAGTAAAATTGGAGTAATTCAACCATAAATAAAAATAAATGAATTTAAAAGGAAAAGAGAAGAAAAGAAAAAAAAAAGAAAAAAATCAAGGAGGTAGAAAGGTGGGGTGAATAACATAATAACTATAAATATTGACACTACAAATTTAGCACAAGCGCTTACCTGAACCATTAGGTTTTTGCGCCCTTTGCAGAAGCGTTCTAACATGCGCAAAAAGAGATGAGTCGACTCCACCAAGTCTTTAAGGTAGGAGTGAGGCTGTCTGGTTTCATCATACTTCCTCAGCAAGGTCAGGAAAATCTCCCTGTACTCCATCAGGTAAAATATGTTGCCTGGAAAGTGAAGGTAAATAGATTAAACAACTGGCACCACAATTACATGCATAGTTCAAACTTAAAGCAAGATTTAAAACAGAATATTGTTACTCAGTATATCTATATACTTACATATACTAGCTTAACTGCCCTAAGAAAAGGCTATGATCAAACAAGTACTCTATCTGAACAAGAGCTGTTAGCATCTTACTTTTAATAACATTGGAACTCTGACGGATGCTCTCATCCTGTGAGCGGTCCATCTCATTCACAGTTAGCAGCAGCTCCTGATATGCCTTTAGTGCCAGGTGCATCCTAGACAGAACAAGTGAAATCAGCCTGGGAACAACACACAGATGACATTTTCATATAAACTGTCTCCAGGTAATCCTCTTACCTGCGCGACCAGGATGTAGCTTCTTTGCGGTCCGTGAGCATCATCTCATAGTAATTGGTGATGTTGCGCTCAATAAAATGGAAAGCACGGATGGACATGGTCTCAGAAACCAAGTCAGCACGGAATCCGTTGCCGCGGTTGAAAGCCATGAAGAAGCTGAGCGCCCAGAGGTAGTACGTCTCGTCATGTTCCTGAGTTTGCTCTCGAATTAGACTTTCCTATAAAGGAGGCACAAAGTGTTGGGAGTGTTTGTGTTGCATATTCTTAATAAAACCTGCTATGAATAGAAAGAATCAATAAAGATAGTGCATTTGATGATGTGTTTTCGTGGCATCAAACCGAGTCAAGAAGGGGTCATTGTTGTGCTGGGTCTGTGAGTCTAGGCCATAAAAAAATATGTCATTCTTCCTACAGCAGCTGACCTTGACGAGGTACATGAGCCGATTGTAGCAGTTCTCCAAGAAGTCCACACAAAACTCCCGCAGGAAGAGCCGAACATTTAAGGCTGAACGGCGTTTGTCTCTGCATTCCTGTGCCTGTCGATTCCTCTTGGGAACACGTCTCACTGCTTTGCCTGTGTCATGAGTATAATTTTTAAACTAGGAAAGAAAAAAGAAAAACAGAGATTCTTATAAAAAAGCATGTGTGATTGCTTCATTTCACAGATGAGCAGACTTCTCTACTCACATTATGAAGATTTCTGTGGTAAATCACATCTTTGTCCCCAATCGATTTGAGGCCTTGAACGACGAAGGACCCTCCGAAGCGAGAGTGTCTTAAAGAAAAACAGTGACACACAAAGACAGAACAGAACACACACAATCATTTTTTAGGCAGGATGGATGATTAAACACAGATTTGCACTTCCCCTGTAAAGAATGAAGTGAAAAAATGAAGTGGGAAAAGCAGCAAGTAACAAATTTTTCTTTTCCATCTGGTAAACATTTGCATATGTTGCAGAGGCTCAGTATGAAACTGTATTTAGCTGTGCTGAAGCCATTCATGACTTTCTACTGCTTGACTGTACCTGGTTCCTCTTTGAAATGTGCGAGAGCGTTTTTCTGCATTTTCCCTCTGCCTCAGCGCCTCCAGCTCCTGAGCATCTCTCTGCTTCTCTTCTGTCGAACGAGCTTGACCGGCACTCACTAAAGCTTCCGGCGTCTGTAGTGAAAGAAGAGGGGCTCAAACAAAGAACGGAAGGCAATCTGTCTGTGTGTGTACCTTGAAGGAATCCTTCTAGCTAACCTGGTCTCTGAACATGAGGGAGATTATTTCCAACACATGCATGCTCCACTGCTGCTCGCTCTGGGCCGACGCCAGGAACTTCACCAGATCATCGAAACCGCTCATGTGAATGGCCCATAGCAGTCTATCATGGACACTGGCATCATCGTCCACTTTCTACAAGAGAGACAGAAATTATCAAAGAAGTTCAGGTGAGATGGAGGGTCAACGGAGAGGACACCTTTCTGACGACATAGGACAGATTTATCTTGGATTCCCATATGATCACGTTGGTTTTCATGCTAAAAGTCAGACCTTCTCCTCACAGGGGTCCGCAGGTACGTGAAGCACATTCCTGACTAGCAGCAGGATCCTCTCTATCAGCAGGTTATCCTCCTCCTGTCGCTGCTCCCAGTCCTGAAAGAGAGGACGGTGAGTAGGGACAGACAGGAAGAAACATACGGACCATTATACTGATGTAAGAGAATAATACAATCTTTGTTTGTTTGTCTGTTTGACCAATGAAACACTCACCAGTTGTAGAAGGTTGTATAAAATCTGACTTAAAATGCCAAACACCCTCTCACTTGCAAACGCCTGGAAATAAAAGCAGAGGACACAAAAAGTACTTATTATTACATAGCACAGTCCTTTCTAAAAATTCAGTATAATACAGTTTTTAATCATAGTAATGGCAGAATGTATCCAACCCTTACTGTACCAGTATTATTACACATTAGAAAATGTAAAATACAAAATGGTATTAGAGTTATAATGAGATCACAATACCTCTTTATAGGCTTGTAGATGAGATGTCACTTCTAAAAAGTGATGTCTGAACACAGGGTCATCGGGGATTTTACCAAAGCAAAGCATGGCAGGCTGAGTAAGGTTGACCATGAGTCTGAGAAACACCAAAGGAGTCATATGAGCAACAGCTTTCTTATACCATAATTTCTACACCTTCTTCAGACAACTTAAAATAGGAAAACAGCTAATTTCTATGTAAATTTATTTGCAATATATTTAATAAACTAATACTTGGTAGCAGTATAAAAATAAAGTATCACACTATTGAAATAAGTTAATCAACAATCCACTGCTGTATTCTGCTGTATCATGATATATTAACACACTGATTATTTGGCCCACTCATATTATAATTATTCCAATGCAAATATGTCATGTTTCATGTGAGGTTTCTACCTGATGCAGGCGTCAAATAAGGCCTTGTCTTGTCCGTGCTGAATGATGATAGGTAGCAGGTCATTCTGCACAATCTGGCCTGCGCCCAGCTGCTGCCGGATGTCACGGCTGTCATCTTCATGGCGTAAATACCTGATGAGGTCTTTCACACTTTCTGCAATACAGAGAGAGAGAACAGTTAAAGGAGAACAGAGGGAAATCGCCTTCTGTTAATCAGTATATCACCTTTTCCTCTAATGAGGCAAGAACATCACTTATAATTATAACTTAATACCTAAATAAAAACACTCACCTAAGCAATCAGCCTCCTTGTGATAAGTGTCTCCCTCCAGATAGCCAAGAGCGCTGCAGGTTGCCAACAGCTCGCAGTTCATCCTGAATGACTCCAAACACCATCAGACGGTCTAAAAGGCGAAAGGTCAGTCGAGTCAGTGCAGCAGATTGAGATCATGGCCAGTGATCGACAATAATGCATCTTCTCAAAAAGATTTGTCCACTATGAACTTCAGATAGTGTCTGATCAATCCAATCAATATCTGATAATGACATGAGGGATAGTAGAGATGTCTAACATATCCGCGTGTATTCAAGTAAATTATTAATTGAGGGATTTACTGAAGTTTGAGGACTTCAAGTGTTTAATTACATCTTAGTAACAGACTAGCCGGTTACCTGTGAGTTTAATCTAACACAAAATTTAAAGTTGTTCATTGCTGTTATAAGGAAGACCGTCCAGGTGTATAAATGAGCCTCAGTAACCACTTAAAACGCAGATATGACCAAACATTTCGCTCATGTTGTGGTGCAGGTAGCTTCAGTTCACAGAAGCCTGACCGCGCGGCGACTCGTGTCGAAAAATAAAAAATAATAAATACAAAACATTTGCTGACTCACCAGAGGGTTTAAATGTTGTTTCTCTCCCGGTGCGCGGTTCAGTGGCTGCTGGTCGGTACAGTTTGGAGGTTTTCCATCAGTATGAAGACATTTTCAGTCTGTTGTCTTACTCACCTGACAGTCTCGCGCCAACACACTCGCACACCGGATGTAGAATGTCGTCACTGATGAAGTGTTTGCCCTGACTTTGGTATTTCAGGCAGCGCCTCCCAATTTTACTCACACAACCAAGTCCAACCCAACCGAAAAACATAATATGGCTGTGACAGATTGAGACAGCAGAGACAGTTTATACGTTGTTGATGTTTGTATGTGGCAGACTTTGACAATGTTGTGGAATATGTCTGCAGTTTGAAATAAAGTGCCACCTGAAAGACAACCATCGGGTAATAATAAATTAATAGTACAAGTTTCTCCCCCTGCTGCAACTTGAAGACTTTGTATTATTGGTCGTGGTTTTACAGCCTCCTTTTACATGTTAATTGTTCATTCTACTGTTTTCTAAGAAAGTTTTGTGAAAAAAAAATCCATCAACGTCATTCACATGAGAAAAACAAAAAAGAAAAAACATCAAACACACTGAAATCTGCTGGACGAACAGACTAAGAATCCAGCCATGCACAATGCCAAAGGGAAGAGAAGCAATGTGAAGGTACTGTACTGCCTATTTTCTAACTTAGGCACAGAGTTGATTAATTACATGATGTATTTGGAAACCTGCCTACAAACATCCAGAATATTATGCAGGGGCGTAGGATGGGGGGCCAAAGAATATACAGGGCCCTCACATAAGGAGGGCCACAAAGATACTAGAATAAATAACCGTGTCTATGTACAGGGTCCGTTTTGTGCTATACCCCTGATATCATCTGAGGTTCTTGTGATTTTGATCAGGCAGGGATATACTGCTTTAAATTCCTGATTGAAATATATTTTAGACATAGTGTGTGTAGTAAAGGTGGTAAGAGGTAAAGGTTTTTTCACCCTTTGGTTAAAAAGCAGCTGACATATTTACAATGTTTCCCCTTCATACTTTGCATCATTTGTTCAAATACAAAATATTATAGGAATAGCCCATAGTCTTTACAATAAAGAGAGATTGTTTTGTACAGAAGAAAACAATGCACATAGAAAAGTGGAAATGAATCAAAACCAAGAAAGCCCCTTGTACATTCATAATTATGTGGCCAGACAACACAGATTTGCTCCAATGAAGTTTATTTGCACTTACATATTCATTCATCGGTCGTACCAGATACACACAGCATGGCGAAGCACATTCAGCGAGTCTTTTCAGTTGGTGACTGTCGTATTTTCAGTGTCTTACATTTCCTGTGTGTAACATGTTTATGAATGATCCACGTCTTTGTTGATTTGTTGGTTTGCACAGTAAGAGGATAGCAAAGCATCTAAAACAAATGCAGGTAGGTTAATTTTTTTCTGTCTGACCAAAGGGCAGTGTCTTGAAGTTTTGTTAGTGAGTCATATCTACAACACAAACTACTAAAATTCTGCACCTAAAAGTCCTATACCTGGAGTTTAGCCTGTAATTTAACCCTCTGCTACAAATGTGTGGTCGTCTAAGGGTTCCACGGGATTGCACTGTAAATCAAGGCCTCAAGTGGTACGTTAATAAAGTGGTTTTGCTTAGCCCTACAAATGACACAAGTGTTTAGCAAAAGTCGGGTGGCTTAAATAGCACCAAAGTGACGCTTTCTAAAGGGGTTCATTCATTGCACCTATACTGAAAGACTCATAGCTAAACAATAAATCACATGACTAGAGGGAAGGAGGACTATATAGATCAGAGTTTGTTTTTTTCTTGTTTTTTTCCTCTTTTTAATGTTTTTTTTTTCTTTCTCTCTCATGGCTCTAGCCTTCACATTTTGTAATCACTTTTTATCTACTCGTCCTTGTCATCCTTGTCAGTTCGGGCTGACTCTCTCTCCTTCTCCCTCCGGGATTCCTTCACCACCTGATGGAAACGACACAGATTTGTTCACATTCACCCTAATATATTAAATGATATATGGTAGTTCAAGATTTCATGATCTGTTATTGTCACATGCGCAACGATTACAGGAAGTAGTGGTTGGCAATGAATTCTTAAAATGCAGACTCCCTCCAACAATGATAAAAAAATATAATATAATAATAAAAAAAATAGGAAAATCATACAGCCACATGAGAACATGGGACAAGATAAGACAAAAAAAAGTGCAGAACTCTAAAATATGAGAATATAAATAGTATATCGAGTAAAATATAGCACACTAAAATAATAAAATATTAAAATATAAAACAGAACATAAATAAATAAATATAAAAATATATATATATATATATATATATATATATATATATATATATATATATATATATATATATATATATATATATAAATAAAATACTATTGGGCAGGTAAAAGTGTGCAGAAGTTAAATAAATCAGATATAAACTATAGAAATGAATATATAAATTTAAATTTAACAGAGATTTAAACAGGTAACCACATAGTAAAAAGTAAGTAAGTTCAAGATACAAATGATATGAAGCTAATTATTTTGCATTCTATCATGTCATTTTTGTAAAAAGCCATCTTACCTCTCCATCTCTAGTCTCAACTGTCTTTATTACCACAGTCCTCTTGGTTGTATCAGGAGTATGTTCATAGTCTGTGAAAAGTCAAATGAAAGCACTGCTAAGTTTTCTATATTCAGATACATTTGCATTTATTATTACATTACATTATGTATTACCTCAAGAAAGATTTAAAATGGAAATACATAAAGGGAAATCACTTCCAGAACCAGTGGCTCCTCTCACTTCACCACAATGAGACGTTTAAAGATATCCTTAGAACTTAAATGATATTGTATTTGATTTTAGAAAAAGAGAACTGGAGCTTACCTCGGTCACCAAAGTGATTGCTCATGCCAAGATTGAGGATGGGCACAGTAATCCTGAAAAGGAAATATAAAATTACTTTAAGGTTTGTAACTGACACTGATTAAAGGATAGACTATTTAAGAAACAAGACAGCAACATTTTTGGCTATTGGCTACTACACATACTATTAGCAATTTATATGCACCTGTC
Organism: Scortum barcoo; assembly: GCA_023238725.1. Lineage (NCBI taxonomy): Eukaryota > Metazoa > Chordata > Actinopteri > Centrarchiformes > Terapontidae > Scortum > Scortum barcoo. The sequence goes on from CM041537.1 coordinate 18,837,680, forward strand.
TTGCATGTTTTTTTTATTTAGGAGAAAACTGGATTATGTTGAAGATCCTGACATTAACAACACACAGAAGGGGTTTAGGACTGAGTTTAGGCCCTTGTAGCTGTGAGATGACAAATATTCAACATGCTGCCTGTCTTGCCTCTAGTGAAGAGCGAAAACTGTTGTGATAAGAGAAAACAATCTGTCAAAACAGCAAAAAATTTGGACCTGGGACCCGTATGTTCTCCCTCACCTGCTCTCCTCGCCCTCCAGCAGCTTACGGTAAGTAGCAATCTCAATGTCAAGGGCCATTTTGACATTGAGGAGGTCCTGGTACTCCCGCAGGTGGCGAGCCATCTCCTCCTTCAGGTGGCGGATCTCATCCTCCAGCCTGCTCACGTTGTCCTGGTAGTTGCCAATCTCATTGCCAAACTGGTCCTCCATCTCACGCATCTGCCTCAGCAGAGCTTCGTTCTGAAAAACACAGTCAGTAAGGCAATAAGAAGGTGTAATATGTATAATGATAGTCAATAGATGTATATAGACAAATGAAAGACGGTGTTTGGCCTCACAGTGTTCTTCAGTGCATCAATTTCACAGTTGAGTGCCTGAATCTGCCTCCTGGACTCGTTGGCCTCCTGCTTGGCCTGCCTCAGAGAATCATTGTTGCGCTTTGCAGACTCGGTCAGATCAGCAAACTGCAGGAAGAAAAATAAAGGCACACAAGAATGAATGTGTGTTTGTTTGTTCACGTGTGACCTTCAAGTATCATCCGTCTGCCTACCTTGGATTTGTACCAATCCTCAGATTCCTGCATGTTCTTCAGAGCGATGGTCTCATACTGGGCCCTAATGTCCCTCAGAGCACCAGTCAGGTCGGGCCGGACGCTGCTGTCCACCTCCATCTTTAGCTGCTGGGTCTGGACACTCACTTGTACTTCCTGGATCTCCTGATAATACCAAGGTATTGACAAACGGTCAAAAATGGCTGAAAAATACTGTCAAGAGCACAAATTTAGCAGTAACATTTATTTGAGTTTTCTTTTTTTCACGCTCTCAAGCACTCGGTACAGATCTCCACATCAAATTTCTTGCTACTTCAAATGCAGACTAAACTCTCACATTTTCAGAAATATAACATTAAATATAATGTTTTCAGCTGAAAGAAATAAGAGTAGAAATTCATATTGCAAAAAGTAACACTCACTGAAAATGAATGTTAGCACCAAATCATCTATTGAAACTTGTTAGTGCAGCACATAAATATACTCTCTATAGCTTCTCTTGTATTATTGGTCTGTTAATCACAGGATGATCATTAGATGTCAAATGTCTGCAATCAGTTAATTGATAAGTTACCACAAAGAAGCTTTGGGATATACTATGCATGCAATATTTGAGTATTACCTTTACAGGTCTGTAGACAACATATTTTGGTGGTTCCTGAGAGAAAGGATGCTTGCATGCATACAATGGAAAAGTGCAGAGGAGGTAGCATCACTTACCTCATCATGGAGCTTCTTGAGGAATTCAATCTCATCCATCAAAGACTCAATCTTCCTCTCCAGCTCCAGACGGGACAATGTGGCATCATCCACATCCTAGTTTTTATGACAAAAAATGTAGTATGTCATCCATTGTTCACATATCACATCACTATTAACATAATTTGCATTGTGACTATATTGCAGTACCTCTGAGATCACATTTCAGTATGCTCAAATGATTATCAGAATATGTTATATTTAAAAAAATATTTTGAATTCCATTTATTTTAAGGCTGTAAGAAAAGAATTAACTTTTAGTGGAAAGAAATATTATGAGTTGTGAATGAGAGTAAAGATTTTCCATATATGAATGCTTAAAAATGTAAACTCTAGATTAATATTATTATAATTCCCAAAAAAGAATAAATTTGATTTGTAATTGTTTCACTTGTTTAAATAATTTGCAGCCTTAAGGGCAAAAATGCTATAATAGAGAATTGCCTTAGCTAAAAAAGGCTCTTTCCTGTGCAGTAGTCTAGATCAATGACATTGTAGACATCTGCCCTGGCTCATTACTGATACGCTGTGTAATGGTGAAGATGGGACAAAGCTGTCCATTTTGACCTGTCTGCGATCTCAGCCTGAGGACACTGTAACCAATATGGTAATCGTGGTCCAATGAGCTGAGTGTTTACCTTGCGGAAGGCAACCAGGTTATTCTCAGCATCTGCCCTCTTCTGGGATTCTTCCTCCAACCTTGAGGACAAAGAGTGAGACAAAATGTTTCAGACAATGTACCATTTTCTCTCAGGCTCCAAGAATCTGCTTTTTGACAAAAAGGGTGGGGCTGAATTTGTCTAAGAACAGCCTCTCTGTCTGTAAGGTTGTATCAGGGCATCAGCTGGCAAAAAGCTTTCTGGATCAATTTGTTAATTCACTGTCCTGTAAAAAAGGGGTTGAGAGTGCACCCGGTGGGACCAGCAGCTGTTCCTTTCAACTAATGCGGTTTCTCTACAGTTCACTAAGGTCACACACTGAGGTTATATACACACAGTTCCATTAAAAGATTTTCAATCATTTCAAGACTGCATTGCATAGAGTGACAGAACAATAACTATAGAGGACAGACAGATAATGAGAGTGACGTTTCCACGGCAATAAAATCTGCAGTGTGTGAGGTATGGTTAAACAAACTGAGACTTTTGTCCTTCTCTGTAATGTGATTTGACAAGCTTAATGAAATTAAATGAAAAAGGATATTTCATGATTATTTTGCAAACTCAGTTACATGAGCCACTGTGGTGACTCATCACAAGGTAGAAGCCATATGTTTTCTCATTCTCTGCTAACACCTCTTGACTGATGGTCTGTCTGCGTGGTCGATGTCTGGATGTGACTGTGAATCCAGATTCGTCTGTCCCGTCAGACAGAAGTCATCCCCGCACTGGACATAAAGTAGATCAATGGTGAAAGCGTCCCACAGTGCGCCCTGCCTCCTCATCTTTAATTCATGTTGTGTAATAGGGGTCCTTTTGTCCTAATGGGGTCTCTGGCACCATCCCATCAGTACACAGGGACACCAAAAACACACCTAATGGAGTCATTGAGTCACATTGATTTTTCCTGACGCTGTTCTCACCACCACGCCTGATATCCAACCTCTCTTCCTCTGGACCCATTTCCTCTCTCCTCTCTCTCTCCCTGCTCCTCAGCCGGCCCCACCCTGTGTCTGGTCTGTCAGTTCTCCTCCTTTTCGCCTCTCATCTCAATTTGTGCATACACAACGATGCCTGTCTTAAAAAGATGCATTAGGGATTCCTTCATCACCAAACACGTCCTTATCGAATTTAACATCAAGCCCTGTGTCATAGTTTCTTGTGGGTCACTTTCTTGTCTTTTCTCTATCTTTCATGTTGAATCTTGCCTGTAGAGAGGGCGTTCAGTGCACATGTCATATGTCCATGTCATACATGGAAACAATGTGATGCGCAACATGCGGCACAGTGCCCTGTGTCATGCTGCTGCTATGTGGTTGCTGATGTGCCACGCCCTACACCACGACCATCACTACTAGACTTAAGTGGCAAATGCCCAGGGACCCTCCACCTTCTCTGTGCGTAAAGTGGATCATGTGCACTGTGTTATAACAGTTAGCGCAATGAATAATGTGATGGTGGCCTCGGTGGTAAATATTGCAGCCCACACCCAGGGCTTAACGTATATTACTGACAAATCCACAACAACAGGGAGGCTTTGGAATGAAAAGAAGAGAAAACTGTTGACTTTGTTGAGACAATGTGGTTAGTTTGACCAGGATATGCAACTTTCTCCATGCATCTATCTATCTATCTATCTATCTATCTATCTATCTATCTATCTATCTATCTATCTATCTATCTATCTATCTATCTATCTATCTATCTATCTATCCGTCCGTTCGCCGTCCATCCAAGCTTTTTTTATGTCTCTCATCATGCTGGTACCAACCTCTGCTTGACCAGGGCCAGATCCTCAGCCAGGTTGTCCCTCTCCAACAGGTACTGGTCCCTCTCCTTTCCGATGGCGTCCATTTGGCGGCGCAGCTCCCTCAGCTCCTCCTGGAAGAGGTCAGTCGCACGGTTGGGTTGACCATGCTGCTGCTGGCCCTTGAACTGGTTGAGCTCCTGTTGCAGTGCACCATTCTGCTGCTCCAGGTAGCGCACCTTCTCAATGAAGCTGGCAAAGCGGTCGTTGAGCTCTTGCAGCTCGGCCTTCTCATTGCTGCGGGTGGTGAGGAACTCTTGGTTGATGGCTTCGGCCAGGGTGAAGTCCACCTTGTCATAGGTGAGGCGAGGGGGGTGGGCGGTGGGGCGGGAGCGCTGTTGGTGGTAGGTGGTGGAGCGGGATGAAACCACGGGTGACACTGAACGCATGTAGCGAGCTCCAGAGGCGGGCATACGGGAGGACACGGCGGAGTAAGAGGACATGGGGATGGGATGTGGACTTCCAAAGGTGCGCCTGTAGGAAGTGGAGGTATGCATCGAAGAGTGGCTCATGGTTGGTCTTGTTCTTTTTGTTGTTGCTGTGAAAAGCTGGAGAGCTGGAGGCTTCGAGATGCTCTTGAGGCAACAGGACATCAGACTGAGGAGTGCTGGGGGCTTTTATGCACTCGAGCTGGCTATCCCATCATCCTCACGCCTCCCCCTCCCTCATTTCTCCTCACCCCACCCACGTGAACCCTTTCCTCTCTCAATCACTTATCAGCATACAAGCTTTGGCCACTCCCTACCCTTCAGAGATAGACTCTGCCTCCCTCGCTGTGCTTCCACCAGCGCTCTGTCTCGACAGTTCCACCCTTTTAACCAGAGCACTTGGCAGGAGGCCAGACTTGCTTCCACATTGCTGCTTTGATTACTAAAGATGTCTCCACACCCAACCCCTCCTCACCCTAATTCGTGCCCTCGCTGACACTTTGTGCTTGTTGTTACTCAGTCGGTCAGTTTCCTCGATATGATCGCTGTAGATATGATAGTTATTCTTGCACGTGCAGTGTTCTTAACTTAACGATCACATGTGAGTGTAAAGGATTCTGTTACCTGGTTCTCCACAAAAAACTGTGAAATTGTAGCCCAAATTGAATCACATGGATACACTTATTTGATTCCTTTTTTTCCCCCTTCATCTGTCTCCATCCCTCTCTCCTCCATGTCTCTCTCTCCTTTTACAGTAATGGAATACTTTATTGATATTCTGGGCGTCTGGGGCAGAGCCATGACTCTGCAGTTATTCTATCCGTTTGAAGCGCTCTGGATCCGGTAATCCCTGTTGGAATACGAGTTGTCAGATACCTCAGTTGGTGTTTCTGGTGAACGGTGGGTTTTTTGGCAAAGTTGAGTGAAGTCTGAATCAGGAATTAAAGATGACAGAGGTCAAAGAATAATTACTGTTGTTATAGCAGGTGTGCCATGACTTACCAAGAACAAATGATTACTAATTTAGTTTATTGTGTTACTTCGAATTTATGCAAATAATCTAATTTAACTAAGCTGTTGCAGCATAGCTAAGTGAGCACACTTTAGCTAGTTAATAGTATATAGTTTTTCTCACATATGCAGGTTTAAGAAATAGCTGCGAATGTGTGTTTAAACTGTCACATTAATGTTGGATATGTCCTGTGAGGCAGTACCTTCAAATCTTTCTGCAGACTGTGTGTGTTTGTGTGTGTGCATGTGTGTGAGGTCTGTAGTCATGTTAATTGAGGTCTGAAGACAGGCTTCCAATCTCATATAAAGTTGACGTAATTCTGAGCATGCTCTGTGGCGACTGGGTGTGGTACCTTCCTCCCTTTGTGTCCCCTGTGATACTTGGTACCTTCAGTGCTGCTCATTTATACTCTGACATCTAACAGACATTCAGATAACGTTGTGTCAGGTACATATTTGTGTCTCTTTCAAACACACTCACACACACTGTAGCACATCGTTCAGCTGCTTTTATTTTAACCTGAACTCAGCACTTGTTCTGATTAAATTTAACTTTGGGTTTCCTCATACTAACACAGCATCTGGATTACAGTGCAGTGAAAATACAGTAATGTATTTTCCTGGCTATCATTCACAAACACACACTTGAATTTCCTCCTTGAAGATGTGCATGACTCCTGCCCATGCCTGGCTTTCTGTGTAATAAATGGCCCATGTTAGTCTTGGCTCTGTAATCTAATCAACCTGCTTTATGGTCAGTAACTCTCTCTGCTTCCTCCCTCCCCCCTTGGGCTCACCCACTGTCTCACTCTCCCTGCTTGGAGCACATCTCACTTTCTATTCTTTCACCAGGTCCTGCTCCAATCTGCCCATATATCAAGGTTTGTTATCAGTGTCAGGACTTTATCTGCATATCTTTAATTGACATCCTGCAAGCCAGACACAAACACACACACACACACACACACACACACACACACACAAAGCACACAAAACGCATAGTTATTTTTGTTAGTTAGTACAATGAATTTGAACTGGACTCCGTAAGTAATACTAACCAGCAGCCAGATGTTACCATTAGTGAATTGATCCTTCTGTGTCTCTGAGAATTCCCGAAGGGGCCATAAATTCAATAATGCTTCAGTATCAGGCTAGAATATCTGTTCCCATTTCCACATATTGAACTCACAGTGTGTGTGTGTCATGTTTCAAATCTAAACAGGCATTTAGATGTTTCAGTCATATGGGATTGGAAGGAATAATTCTGATTAATAATGGTATTAGAAGAACATCAATGTTGAACAATTCTACAAAATACCTAAATTATACCTAAATTATACCTACATTTTTTTCAAAATCAACATTTTTTCAAATTTTTGTAATCTACCATAATTGGTTAAGGTTACAGAAAGGTGTAGGTTACTGATAATTAACTATGATTAACACAGTTTGCTAACTGTGTTAAATTGGGCTGCAATTTGCACATTGCAAAACAATAGTGTGAATATTAAAAACTATATTTGTATAGTATCTCCATCAACATACTTTAAAAACATCTGAGTATTATGAAAGAAACTATAGGTAAAAAATAAAGGTTCAAATGATAGATTTCTTTTTTGATTAATTCAGAAAAAGAAAAATTAATTATTGAATGTTTCAAACCAAATTTGAATAATTCTGACTAAATGTTTGGTAAAATATAAAGTCAGTATATATATCAGTATATAAAGTAGTTGTGTGAAGAATGAAAGTTCAAACCCTGCTTATTTTCTCACCTCAGTGCAAAATCACAAGTGGGCCTTATTATTATGATTGTAGGTGTCCCACATCACCCACCCTCTCGGACACTGTTCAGTGACCAGACAAAGAACATACCAACGCTTTTAGTGGTGTGCACAGCTATCTGCCACCGTGTCTTTTTTGATTCTACATATAGTGGCTTTGATTTAGATATAAAATAATGATAATATAATACATTTCACAAATGTTATTACCAGTGTAAAATATGGAAGAAAATTTTTATGGCTGGAACTGGTTAATATATTGTATATATGCTGTTTATATATGTACATGCACTGCATATGTTGATTGTGGTTTGCCGCAACTCTTATTGCTACATCACTGACTGTGGGAGATTTCAACAGTGTAGAGGACACATGAAGGAAACTGCATCTTTGCCAAGTAGTTTCCAGGGAGTGATGAGCAATAATAGTCATTCAAATTAAACAGAGCTGTGTAGCTGCTTGGGGACAGTTCAGCCACTAATACTGGTTTGCTGGGACAACTGGTGAGGATGCTGTCACCTTTTAAAAGCTGCAGGCCTGCTATGGTCCAGGAGGTCTGTGAGGTTCAGGATAAAAAAAAAAAAAAAAGAAAAGAAAAATGAAAATGAAGGCTTTCCAGCAGAGCTGTGGTGTTCTGTCTGGGCTGCAATGCACAAAGTGAACGGAGATGGCTGAGCAACACTTGGTGCATGTGAGCGAAAAACATGTTAACGGTGGAGGATGATTAACGACCGTGTGTAGTAATTACTGTAATGGAGCACTGCAGTGTTACACAAGTCTTTTGGAAGGATATTCATTTGGAACACTTGTGTGTGTAAGCAAAGAGAAAAAAGACACCGTGGAGCAGTGCATGCATGAATGAAACCACATCAGCACAAATTGCCTACCAAAAAGTTTTGTTGAGAAAGGTGCACAGTATGTACTTCTTTTATCTCACTATGTTTTTACTGCCCAGAGACTTAGATGACTCCCTAATATAGTTCAATATTACAACAAGTTATAAAATCAGTCAAAACAGACCTAATGCAATGGCCTTCACAAAAACAGTCCAATTTTCCCTTTGACCTTCACTTTGATTCATAAATGCAAACCATGTAATCAAGAGCCATCTTTTCCTTTATGTCGCCATCACTCCCCATCTTTGTTTCCACTGTCTAGGCCAGGTCATGGCTTCTTCCATTAAAGATTTTGCTGCAGTGACGTCAGCCTTTTTTCCTGCACCGCAGTGTGTCATATGATGTACGTGTTACTACTTGCAGCTCTTTGTCAGCTCAGTGCATTAAAGTAGCCTGCAACATCTTAATAAATCTTTTTAATTGAGCAGAGAGCAGAACGTTGTATATGACCACACCACTTTCTGAGCATGACTCTCCTTTAATACCTGTAGACTGTAGATTGCTGTAGTCCAAATAATTAATTGCTTTAAAAATACTCTTTTTTGAGTGGTGTTGGTGTTCTGTCAAAACGTTTTCTGTCCACTAACTAATCTAATCAGTGGGGCAATTCAAATGCTCATTTCATTATTCTGGTTATTTTAGGGCCATAACTACACAGTTATAAGCTAGTAAGGTTTTTCTAAAAATAGAATTGTTAAATATAAAGTTACTGTAGAAAATTACACCTGATGGATGTTTAGCAGTAATGATCTTTAAGGTTTTAAACCTGCATTCATTGATTTTTTTTTTCGGGCCACTTGGAGGCAGTGAAACAATATATCACAATATAAAGTCAATATAGTGAATATGTTAGCAGACAGTTGCTTAGTTTCACATCCAGGAGATCGGGAGGGCCAGAAATAATACTTAAAATGAATGCTGATGTTGGCATTTATTTGGAGCTGTATTTCTATATATTTGACAAATGTAAGTCCAATATTTACTCCCTTTTTGCTCAGTGGTCTTTGGTCTCCACAACTCCTGAGGGAAATATGGGGCTTTTGATATCTGTACTGTACTGTGTTTATTAGAGTTCCTTTTTGTTGAAAACAGCTGCCTGTTGCCTCTGGAAAAGGCGCTGACAAGAGTGAAACAAAAAGTGAAGTTGTGGGCAGTAAAACCAAAACAATAAGCTGAAAAATGTTAAACTGCTCTGAGGAGAACCACAACTTCAGGAGATGATTCTTACTATGACGTCCCTCTCCTTACTATACATCATTTTATCCATTTTTTAATATAAACTAATATTGCATAGATCTTTAACATGTTTTAATATTCCTGCCACTGTATTGACCTTGTGACTTAATCCATTTACCAAATGTTGCTGTTTGTGATGATTGAAAACGATCATCGCTTTCATCCGCTCTTTAACTGTCCGGGATGTAAATTAATATTTCATTCAAATGAAAAGAAATTGTAGAAAGCAAATACATGATGGTGATAAGGTCTCATTTTATTTCAGGGTAGCAAACATAATAACATTCTGTGATGTAAGTGATTTAATTTACACTGTAAAGAAACTGAACTGAAATGTGTTAACATTGATTTTCAAATTGGTTTAGTAGGCCACAAATAAGAGAATAAGTTATGGCTTCTATAAACTATCAGTGCCAATTAATACTGAATATTGTAGGTCAAAATAAATATCACTTTATTCTACAAATGTTTTGATATTTTTTATTACACTTTCTTATTATACACTTGACTCCTTTCTATTACTACACATGTTGTACATTGGGCCCTTTCACTTTGGGTGGTTCACTTTATTGGTTCTGGTTCAACACATTGACTGAGAGTTACACTATTAGTACAGTTTGAGTATTATGTCTATAAAGCCAATATTTTAGCGCATGTTGCAGATGTTGAGTGTTGAGCTGATGATGATTATATTCACACAATCCTCCCCTGGAGCAGTGGACGACTCTCTCCTGGTGACTGTCGGCTCAACAAGTTCCACAACAACAATGGCACTGATGTTACTGCTGAGCTGCCTCCATTACTGTCAGCACTGTCTTCTCTTAGTGGCTGGTACTGCTTGAACCGCCTGTTCAGAAACATGACACAGGTGAATTTCCCCAGTGAAATATATGAGTTTATCATTTATCGTTAATCAATCATTTAAAAAAGTATGTATACACTTTTCAAATAGCACCATCATGAGGTAATTATTTTTGGTATTGGGATTATGACCAAATATCTGCAATACTAATACAAGGTAGTACTTTCTGTTCAGTGCTTATTATCAAATGTTAACACGCTAACAAGCCAAACGAAAATGGTGAATATTGCCTACTAAACATCAGCCTGTTAAAATTGTCATCATGAGCATGTTAGAGTGCTAATGTGAGCTCAAAGCGTTGCTATAGAGTCTCTGATCAGGAAGCTGTCTGTTTTGGCGTTGCACTTGGATCCATCCCTGGACCTTTACTGTTTCTAACACCGTATATGTTAATTATATTCTGTAGATGATTCAGTTTTCCTGTTTATTTAAATTAATGTTTAGATATTGTGATGCTAGTTTACTAACATGGTCTCTGACAGACCTAAATTGAACTGGGCCATCATGTATCTGTGTTTTTCCTGCTTTTGCAAGTGAAAGAATCCCATGTTTGAAAGTTATATGACATTAAAATATGATTTGATTTGATACTGATGGTCAGACAGAAACCTGTTTTATATGATGAAACAATGAGACAATTTACCATGATTACAGTACCTTTGGTTCCAGATTAAATAAATTAAATAAATTAGGTACTCACCTGTACATCAGACCAATACAACAGACAACACAGGCAAGAACCATAACACCCAGGACTGTGGCAGCAGTTCCAGCTGGGGTACCACCAGAAGCTGAAAATTAAGCACATTATGGAAATGAGAACATAATCTATAAATTAAGTACTTTAGTGGTCATTGATTAGTTTTTCTTTCACCCACCTACTGTTACACTGACTCTAGCACTTGCCACAGCAAGACTGACATCATTTGTCAAAGACACATTGATGCAAAATACTCCAGAGTCGTTGAAGAACTGACGAAGGATCATTTGACAGTCTGGAGAGGGTGTGGCTGCAGTACAGACTGTTTCCACCGGTGTGATACAGTCAGCGTCCGAGATGACTGTGCACACCTCATTTGGCAGACTGAAAGAAGGATAGTAGAAGATGCAGAGACACTGTTACAAAGAGAGCCATCATAAAAACATCTAGACAAGTCCAAATCAATACACTTATACACAATGCTGAGCTGAACAGTATATGAACTGCTTGACCCTGTCTGTGTGCTCTTTAGCTGAGTTGATTTGGAGCCACTTCATTTTACATTTTTATGTCAGTAAGTTGAACAATGAAGAAGCCTACAGAACCTAGTTCTTAACAGATAACAATGGCATTAGACTCACAGTTTAACACTGACATTGATTCCATTGAAACTAATTAATTTAAATTAATAAAGATGTATGTTTTTTGCCCCTGTTATTATAGACCAAGCTAAATTAAAAACAGCTGTACTGATAAATGTTATTGCTCACCTTCCCTGACAGGTAATGGTGACATCCACAGCGTTCTGATCCAACTCAGTTGCCATTGATACAACATTGGACATCTGTACAATCTCTACACTTTCAATACCCTCTGCAGGGTTGAAAGAGGTAGAGAGAAAGATTTTAACATTATTAAATCATACAGTTTCTGTTAAAATATTATCCAAGTATTATCCATTGAGATTTAAATTACCATAATTACAATGAATGTATTTACTTACGGACAACTTCTACAGAGGTGGCAAGGGAGCCATAACGGTAGACCATACAGTCAGCTGTCAGCTCTGGTGCTTGTCTTTTAGCCAAAACGAGGGCAACCTGGGCTGGATCTGTTTCCACCTCTGCCTGAAGTTCACCTTCAGCTGGAACAACCTCTTCAGCACCTGCTGGTTGTTCTGGAAACATTTGATCATAATATGTTTGATCCCACAGCCATCTTTTTATTTATTTTCTATATTCTTATTGTAGTTCACAGTAACTACTCACCTGCAGGAGCTGCAGTAGCTGCAACTTCATTCTCAGTTGCCTGTACTTCAGCCTCAGTATTTTCTGCGGCATCAACCATGACTGCCTCTTCTACAGCTGTGGCCTCAGTGGCAGCCGGGACTACAACATTATCAGCAGGGACCTCTGTTTCAGCTTGGACAACGTCTGTGGCTGCATCAACAGCAGCAGCATCAGCAGCAGCAGCTTCAACAGCAGCAGTATCAACATCAGCAGCATCGCCAGCAGCAGCCTCAGTAGCAGCAGCAGCCTCAACAGCAGCAGTATCAACATCAACAGCAGCAGCTTCAGTTGCAGCAGCATCAGCAGCCACATCAGCCTCAACAGCAGCCTCAGTTGCAGCAGCCTCAACATCAGCAGCAGCAGCAACAGCCACAACATCAGCTCCTTCCTCTGCAGCCACTTCGATTACAGAAGCAACAGTGACAGCGGCCTCGGCTGCAGCCTCTTCTACCTCTGCAGCAGGGGCAACTGAAGCAGCAGCATCAAGCACAGCCACATTTTCTTCAGCTGCATCTGTAACCACTGTGGTTTCATCTGCAACAGCTGTATCGGCATCTGCCGGCTCTTCAGCTGCAGGTGCGACTGAGGCGGCAGCAGCCACCTCACCTGCTGTGTTGTCAGCAGCAACGTCTGCCTCGGCAGCAGTGTTGGTGGGATCCTGTTCCTCTGGAAGAAGAGCTGTGTCGACTACTGCAGGTGCTACTGAGACAACCTCTGCCGCCTCTGCAGTGATGTCAACAACTGTTTCTCCATCTTCCGTGTCTGTGGCTGCCTCAGCTGGCTGTGCAGAAGCAGGAACATCCAGAGTAATTGCATCTCCTCCCTCAGCTGCTGCTGCTGGGTCAGCTGCAGGGGTGGAGGCCATCACAACTACTGCTGGAGCAGCAGAGGCATCAATAGGAACAACTGAAAGAAACATTTAAAACAACTGAACAAAACTTTGTCATACATCTTATACACTAGGACAATATATATGTATGAAAAATAAAAAGAGAACATTTAGTTTAAAAACCCACCAGCAGTAGGGTTTCCGCAGCCGTTGGGGATGCTTGCCATCAGAACCACCTGAGGTTTAAAGGTGCCGACACTGAGGTATGTGTGTGTGACAGTGAGGTCTCTGGAGATCATAGTACCACTGCTGTCTCCAAAGTCCCAGCTGAAGCTGATGTCGGCATTGTTGAGATACTGGCTGGGATCATGGAGCTTGACGCTAAAAGCGATGGCTCGGTTCTGGATGAAGTTCTGGTCATCCTGGTTGACATCATTGACTTGGGCGAGCGATATGGTGAAGGGGACCTGGTCTGATGATGGAGGAAAATGTGTAGAACTGTAAATACAAGTGTTTTTGAGTCATTTTCCTCAAGTTAGGTAAAAAACTGTTTGAGATTTCACCTGTGATGGTGAACACTGTGGAGGCATAGCCAAGAGGGATAAACTTGTCTTTGCCACGGCAGTGATAGATGACAACCTCCATGTTGTAAGAGCCCAGGGGGATGTTGTCTGTGCCGATAGAAAGGGAGGAGGACGGTCCATCTGCCACCTGCCAGTAACGCCCTTCAATAGAGCAACATAGTGATTATTTAGAGACATAATCACAACTAAACTCATTAAGGTGTCACTTACATCACAGTATGAGAAATGCTATTGTAATGGTAAAAATAGAAATATGTCTTTTCTGAATTGTGTCTCCATTTTCTTATGAAATGTAGCACAGACTGGCTTCTTATATGCTGGTAGGTTGCTCTGCTGTTTAATTTGAATAGTTTTAGACTTCATGACTTTGTCTCATCACAAGTCTGATTATCTGAAATTGTTGATTATCTGTAATTTGGGTGTCGCTAATTTAATCCACATAATTGTACATATTTGCAGAAAAAGTTACAACAAGACAAAAATATATTTTCTTGAGTTAACAGTACTGGTGTGTTACACTCTGTCTTCACATGTTAAGGGCGATGATGGAAGATCACTGACAAATTGAATAAAAAGGCTTTGTTTGTGATACAGCCTGGGGCAATTGTTAAATGTTAACTACAGTGGAGGAGAAACTCCCCCTGCATCCTTTTACGGCCCCTTTATGGTCCTTGTCTCTAAGGAGATTTTACATGTTAATGTAATGTGGTCTTAGCTGTGTTTGGTGTCCCTTTTCTCACCACTAAGGGTTTTCTGTAACAATGTAAATGTGACTTGTTACTTCAACTGATGCACCATGTTACTACTGCAGCATTAATTACAGCTTAAGATTTTAAAAGACTATTATTAGCTAATTAAATGTCTTTACCCCATGTCTTCCACACAAACACATAGTAGGGTTTCTTGTTCTGGCTCCTGGTGAACGGTGTGCCATCAGGGAAAACTTCAGTCCGCTCAGTGTCCTGGTCGGGATACACAGGATGACCCTCCTGATAATGTTGCCCTAAAAAATGATGACAGCCATGGACCATGTATCAGTAGTAACAATAGACCAACAGATTGTTTAAACTATAACTCTGCATATCAATATGTGACATAGGTGAAATGAAACCAGCCTAGCACAAAAATCACTTTGGTTCATTGATTATAATGAATAATCTGTGGCTTAACCGGTAATTAACAGAAGAATTAGTCTGTTTTATATAATCATCTATAAATTATTTAATGGAAAAACAACCTGTTATTTAAAAAGTCATCTTACCGTTGATGGTGCAGTTTTGTGCCCAGACCACCTGCCCATTGGAGAGCACGGTCTGGTTTGGTGGGAAATTGAGATTAATAGAGAAGGTTGCTTTTGCTCCAGTCAGAGTGGGTGCATCATTTTTCAGATCAAAAGTCACTTCACCGCCTAGAAGGAAAATTACACACAATTTAAACTCTTTATATTGACAGGAGGAGATAATTATACAGCATTTCTGTCTTAAGAAATAGAGGAATGGGTCTCACCAAACCAACAGTTCCTGAATCTGGGGTCTCCATCTTTCCACACCGGATACATCCCTGAGTTCCATGAGCGGTAACGCGTGAACTGGCTTCTCGGCTCTGAAAGAAATATTACAAATTCTTCAGGAAAAATGCAACTCATGGTACCATCAACAACCTACAAAACTGATACAAGTTTTCAGTGAAGCTACAATTGCAAAACATGGTGAAAAAGCTATTTTATTTTTAAAACCCATCCCTAAGCAGCAAAATCTACTTTAATCATCTTTGTCACTGTAGTTAATTTGTGCCAGATTTAGTATGGTTAAATCCATATATCAATCCAATCCAATATCTGGGTAATTAAAGTTGTTTTAAAAGTTGTAAAAAAGTTGTAAAAGAGTTTAAAAGAGGCACAACTTCTAAATGTCAACCAAGCAGGCTTTGAACATAATGATATGTTATGTGAACAGAGCGGGTTTATGTTTTTGAAGGAGGGATGAGGAGTCTTGGGGTTCTTGGCCGTGGGAGTCACACGACCTGCAATCCCCCTCAATCCCTTTCATGTGACCATCAGCTGAGCAGCAACATCAGTAATCCCACTGAGAGGAATGAGGGATCCCAGACAACTGGCTTTCTAAGATAGTAGTGTGTGTGTCTGTGAGTGTGTGTGTTTTTGAAAGACACATTTATTAATATTTGATTTTGATTTTAGCCTGTGGCCACGAATGCAAATTGACATTATGAACAGTGAAATGGCGTAAAATTGCACGTAAACGTTTGTAAGCATAGAAAACCACTGATCAAACCATTTGCCGTTCAATTTGTGGCTCAAGCATAGAAAAACAAACTCAAAGATTTAAATAGCTTGTAATTGGTGGGAAAGCTGAAATGTGGCTTTCTATTCACCACAGAAATTCAAATGAATCACTTTCCCTGTTGCTAAACAGTGTTGATATAAAGGTCTCACATCGCACACAACAAAAACTTCATCCTAACTAATCATTTAGACTCATGTTCAGCTTTCAACTTTTTTTAAACTAAAGCAAAAAAATTTGAAATGGAGAACATTTATTTTGATTAAACTATCTCCAGTTTCTTTTGCTTTAGATCTTTTGTGTTACAGATTTAAAAATCAGTTCTTTGTGGTTTAGGTCAGTGATAAAAAAAAGTCTTTGAAACAAGTTGTTAGATGATGGAAAAATAAAATTCATTGCAAAATTGTGTTAAATGCTTTTTACAGAACTGTGTTAATCACTTATAAAAATGTACTGTGGTAGTGTAGAATAAATAAGGAATCAGAACATTTATCTGTTATTGTCTTGTTAGGAAACAACAGATGTGATTTTCCTGAATGATAACAAACCACATGCTTGACTAAATCTTAACTGTCTGTAATTTCAGATGTACTTACTTATGGCAGTGGCAGATGTAAAAGCCAAAACCAGCAGCACCAGCAGAGTCCTCATCCCGTATTTGTTTGTGTGTCTCCTCTCTCTGAGCCCCGATCCTCACCCAGAAGTCCTGAACCCCACCACAACTCCCAGAGAGACTTAACAAATGTCTCCTCACTCTCTTTAAGAGGGCCTTGGACCTGAATTACCATAAAGTCTCTTCTCACCTCTGACATCACGAGCAATCTGTAAACTGGCACCACCTCCTCTGGTACACTGAAACTGTTGTGTTGTACATGAACTGTTAAACTGTAGCTTTTGACACTTTTATGATCTCTTAATTACAATTTATATTCTCACCTGAGCATTCAATGTTTTTACTTTGCGTGAGGTGTGTGGTTTTACTCACGACACACACATTTAAACAAAATTTCGATCACATTTCACCATCTTATTCTGATGCTACATGTCATGGATCTAATCTAATGAGGCGAGGACTTGTACAGTAACTAAAAATTAAAGGCTCCAAAAGACAGATGGAATACGTGTAAATAATTTAAATGAGGACAAGGTAGCAGACATCCCTCAAACAGGACAATATTTTCTAAGTGCATCATTGGGAAATCAGTGGATACGCTACGTTGTACTTGATGCCTGATGTAGGACAAAGAGGTGAGCAGTGAGAACTGTGAGCAAAGCTCGAGTCATGCCTGCTTTTGACGTATGACCTTAGAGCTATGTGTGCATGGGCATCACAAGATGAGTGTGTGGATGGCAGATCAATAGCATCCTTTTATTTCCTCTGCCATTCCCCCGCATCCTGCCACCCACCTCGGGCTGCTGCAGCTCTGAGAATCCATGCTCGCAGCAATGCAGACACACCCGTGCTCAGTTGATGAGACACATCCTCCTTCTTCTGACTACAAAATAATAATAAAAGTTTCTTTTACACAAGGACAGGAATGCATTTAGAGGAATGAGCCAATTGTTTCTAGAAGTGATTAAAAAACTAAAATCCACTGTCACAAAATTTCACATTATTGAATATAGTTGATTTGTATCAATTTCTACAACTCACTTTTTTATACTCTGTTCATGTAACATGCAGTCTAGTGAAGCATCCCACGTGTAGCATCTTCAAGTAACATAGGGTAAATGATCAATAAATTCTGAAACATGATATCATTGATCACAATTAATTATTCATGTTATTCTGAGAAAAGCAACATTTAAATTTGTAATCCACTCCACAATTACTCAACTTACAATACTTGCAATAATAAAGCAGGCTGATGTCGTTGATTTGTAGGTTGATCAGTTCACTTTAATGCTACATACACAGGTGAATATATACAATTTCAAAATGTGGATTATAAAAAATATTCTGAAGAAAAATACAATGTTTTTTCTTGAAGAGTTTTATCTTGCAAGAGCAAGATAAAAAGTTTCATCTCTTCTTTCATCTTCTTCATCCGCTTGGTCCGGGACCGGGTCGCGGAGGCAGCAGTCTGAGCAGAGATGCCCAGACTTCCCTCACCCCAGACACTTCCTCCAGCTCTTCCGGGGGACTCCCGAGGCGTTCCCAGGCCAGCCGAGAGACATAGTCTTCTCCAGCGTGTCCTGGGTCTTCCCCGAGGCCTCCTCCCGGGTGGGACATGCCTGGAACACCTCCCTAGGGAGGCGTCCAGGGGGCATCCGAAACAGATGCCCCAGCCACCTCAGCTGACTCTCTCAATGCATGTTAAGGAGCAGCGGCTCTACTCCAAGCTCTGAGCTCCTCCTGAGTGACCGAGCTTCTCACCCTATCTCTAAGGGAGCGCCCAGCCACCCTGCGGAGGAAACTCATTTCGGCCGCTTGTATCCGCGATCTTGTCCTTTCGGTCATTACCCAAAGTTCATGACCATAGGTGAGGGTGGGAACGTAGATTGATTGACCGGTAAATCGAGAGCTTCGCCTTTCGACTCAGCTCCTTCTTCACCACGACGGTCCAGGTACACCGACCGCATAACTGCGGACGCTGCACCAATCCGCCTGTCAATCTCACGCTCCATCTTTCCCTCACTCGTGAACAAGACCCCAAGATAAAAAGTTGAGAAAAGTAATTAAAAAAGTGGTGTAAATTCATTTTCTTTTTTTCGTTTTCTTTTCATTTTAGCATTGTTTTGTTTTATTCCTGTAACATTTGTGTACTATTTTTTTCTAAAATAAATAATAGCTAGAAAAATATATAAAGACAGATAACAGATTATTAAGAAATTATATTAACATTGATACACTCTTGAATCTAAAGACATTTAATCATCTCGAGCTCTGTTACAGTTGATGATTTTCCCAGTGATGTTGTCTACTGCCTGTGAGCCTGCTCAGGCTGCACTACATGTGACCCCTCATGTGCTAACAGCAGAGTTCAGGGGGAAATAAAGCCTTCCCACAGAGCACCTGACTTGACATACCACAAATAGTTAACCATGTGCTTCTTTCCTCATTATTCTCTGCTGTGTCTTTATCTTAATAACATTGTTCCTGGATTTCAGGGAATTTCTGGAATTACCATAGAATTTAGAGGAATGTATTTCAGACAGGGAAAGTCATTGGAAATAAATCAGAATCATGCTAATTCTTAAAACTACTGGCTTTCCAGGAATATAATTGGATTTATTTAACAATGTGTTGAACAAATTGATTTTCACTTTTTAATATTTTTTTGTTACAGAAAGCAAAAATGAAATATTTTTCAGTATAAAATCACTCAGTTAGAAAATATAATATTCATAATCCCATTTCTAACTTGTGGAACTGCCTAAACGTGATGTGAAAATTAATGAACGGGCATAGAATTTAATATCAGGGCCACAGTTGAACTTGGATGGAAGGTAGCACACTGAGTCCATCTCCCACCTGCAGTGGCACACATCAAAAAGCTTTCAGTTTTCAAACACTAACCCACAGAAAGTGAGGATTGTGTTTTAGTATTGGTCAAAAGCCGGATCAATAAAGCCATTTGGTTTGTGAAATGCCAGAACAAGATCAGACCAGACAGGCAAATCAGTTCATGAATACAGCAAGCGTAACAGTTATCCAGAGCATTCACAAGAATTACGTAAAACAAACAACATACTTTTGCCAGTGATCCTAATTCCTTCTGTTTGTCGGTTTCCACGAACACCAGCACTCAAAAATGGGACTAAATATTTGCCTAAATAGAGACCCAAAAGAAGGTAAGACAGCTTACACACACAAAGCAAAGCTTTCAGTCATACATGACTTTCATCAGGAGAAGTTTATGGTGTATAAAGGGTATGAATCCTCTTAATGGATATACCTGTTTCTTTATGAACAATGTCCACACAGATGATTCAAAATCTGTGAGTAACCAACACTACTGGATGCTTATTAATAGCCATGAAAAAGAAAACTGACAGGGCTCACCTTCTGAAACAAGCTCTTTAAATTCAACAAAGTTAGGCAAAACTGTTCAAAGAAGCCAACATATACAATGGCATGTAGCTGTAACAGCATATCAGCCCATACTTAAGCCTCACATCAACTTACATATAATAACCTCCATTAAATGAGAAATCATTTGTGGTGGAGACAGGTGTCACATGATGTATTAAATACATGTGGGTGGATACATGTCAAGCGTCTGGGCTTTGATCATGTACAGAACTGGTATGACTGCCTCCATGTCCAGACAGACCAGGAGAGGTTTTTTTTTTCTTTGTGCAGTAACACAGAGCGACCAAAGCCTCATGACCAATCCTGGTACAAACTTCAGATTTTAATATAGGCCGTGACTTGTCAGAGCAGGAGAGGCAAAGGTGATAATGATGATGATGATGATGACAACGTTAGTCATTCATCAGACTAACAGATCTGTTAAAACTGTGCACTTTGGCTCCCTGGTGGCCTGTTGATTTATTTGGTGAAGATATATCATATATTCTGACTGGTGGCCTTCGTTGCATGTTGTATAGGGGGTTTAACAGGGGTCATGCAGACCTGTAACCTGTACCATGCCCCTCGAAGCACACAAAGGCACTAGGAGCCTGGCATGCATGATAGGAGGGAAACATGTGAAGTGGCTTAAGTTGAAAAGACCTTTTTCACAGTAATCACGATGTCACATATAGGTGTGATTAATAACTTTGTTAACAGCTGCAATACGTTGCAATTATTCATGGAAGAGAGTCAACATTAATGTTGTTGGTTTCACTTGTGATTTTTCTGCTGCAACAAGTCAAAAAGTCTCCCTAGATAAAGGTCTCTGGTCTGGTCTGTTTTAAAATAATAAAGAAAAATGTGTTAGCAAGAGATTTTCTTCAGCATCTACTGATGGGCATCTTTACATGGGTTGGAAAGCACTGCTTTCTTTGTACACAGTCTATGCTATAAACCAGTGAGGGATTGCACAGCTACACTTACTGCCACCAGAGGGAGCCACTGCGTTTCTCTTTTATTCTGTCCTGTTCAGTACAACTGTCAAATGTTGGGCCATTGACTGCATTGTTTGACCCTTAAAACACACTAGATGATATGATGTCTGTGCAAAAAATGTACGAAACCAAACAAAATGATATCAGCCATGATAGTTTAATGGCCATATTCAGGTTTGGAAAAAAAAATTCAACAGACTATAAAAGTCTCAGGTGACCAAATAATATATTAAGCTTTCTTCTACTGTGTTTTTATTTTATTTTATTTTATTGTGTTATACATTGTGTCAACATATAAAAAGCATAGTTTCATTGAATTCCCTGTATCTATAAATCTAAAAGTTGTTAAAAGTCTGGAAGATTTTGTTTAACATCTTTTGCTGACATAAAACCTGCAGCAGTGTAAGAACTACTGAGATGTTCCACATGAGTAAAAGAAGAAATACCACAATGTAGAAATGCTCTATGAAATGTTCTGCATTCATAATTGTACTTAAGAAAAAATACTGTACTAGCAAAGAAATGTATTTAAACTACCCAAAGTAAAAGTATTCATAAAACAGTATGGCCCATTTCAGAACAATGTATGATACATAACTGAATTATAATCATTAATAATTCATCGATGCATTAATATGTCATGCTCTGATGTTGCAGCTGATAATCACTTTACATACCGCTGGGTATGTTGGATCAATAAAGTCTGATGTTAACCTGCAGCAATACATTATAATTTATTTTTGTCGATTATAGTTTAAATTATTCATCTTCAATGTAACTTAAACTGAAGTGGGGTTAAAAATGCAATATGTTCTTCTGAAATGTAAAAGTATAAAGAAACAGAGAATTACACTCATATGAAGTACATATTATATTACTATTATCCAAATTATTGTGTCTCTACACACTTTTCAATACTCATTTCGTCTCAAAATAAAATCAAATAAAATAATCACACACTTCCACCACCACTTCCGTCTGTGACGTTATTACGTAAATCGCCGTCTCACCACGTGATGTGTGAGGTGGGTTTGTTTCTTCTACCGAGACAACACCACTCCACCTCTCCACTGCCACTCGTTGACAGTAAACCGGCAGCTTAGACCCAAACGACAGCATTTTTAAAAAGACATTTACCCGTCGACACCAGTCTCATACAAAAAGATTCCCAGGGAGGACGCTTTTGAGAAGCCGCTTCGAAAAACTATGAAACACCACCCGGCTACGGCAGTCGGTGTGTGTGGAACACAAAAACGTGCGCTCCCGGGCTAACGCGGGAAACGTCGCTGTGTTGGTTGACTGTTTCCCACCTAGAAACCGCCGCCGCGCTAATCTTAACATCAACCGACACATGAGCAGACCCCGCCGTGGTTAGCCGGTTCTCTCCGACCTGTGACGGTGTATCTCCGGCAGGACCCCTCTGCCGGCCCCGGTGCCCCCACCGTTAATTATATGTCTGTCCTCGTGCTCGTTAACGGCCGTTTGTTTAGCCGCCGAGCGTCAGTTAGCTCTCAGACAAAGAGAGGAGACCCGCCAACCCGGTAAACAAACAACACGGCTCTCTGTTTCCTCTTATTTCTACAACATGGACACGTTTCAGAAGGTGGAAAAGATCGGAGAGGGGACGTACGGAGTGGTTTACAAAGCCAAGAACAAAGTCACCGGAGAAACTGTGGCTCTCAAGAAAATCAGGCTGGACACGTAAGTTCACATCAAAGTGTTGTTGTTGTTGTTGTTGTTGTTGTTGTTGTTGTTGTTGTTCATCTGGGGTCTACAGGAGGCCCAGATGCCTGCCTCGTCTCGCTGAGCTTCAGTCAATGTTATCCAGCAGGGTGTGACAGCTGAACATCTGCACAGCTCTTCCTCTCTTCACTCCTGCAGGCTCTGAAATCATATACATATATATATATATATATACATATATATACATATATATATATATACATATCACAGCAAGAGTGTTTATCAACCACCAGACTTTAATCTGTAACTACATTTAGACACCACTCATATAAAACCCTGAACTTGAAACCACTCAGCCACTGCAGTTGCTTAACTTAATATATCAATAAAACATCAATAAAACATGATCTATATGTCTGATAAGTATGATGCAAAGATACTCAGTTTACTGCCATAAAGTATTAAAGAAACCAGAAAGTATTTGCATATGAGAAGCCAAAATCAGGGAATTTGGACACTGAAGAAAGTTTGAATTGATTATCAAAGCAGATGGAGATCACATCCTGTGTCCACATGCGTTGTGCAGAAAAGCATTTATGCTTTGTGTAGGTCTACTTGTGAAGTTGTTGTCATTTTCATTTAGTATTAATTTGCTGCCACGTGGTGCCAAGGAACATAATTTCCTTCATCAGTGACACATTTTCGTAGGTGTTTTCTGACCTTTGTAACAGATAAAAGAAAGTAAACGCATCACTTTGCTTATCTTTTTGTTGACGTCCAGTTATTTTGTCTTTCAATTTGCATCTGTTGGGAACGTTTTGAGCATCTTCCCTGTGAAGATGCACAACAAATGGAATAGTGACAACATTATTGTAGTGCGATATTTGTGAATGAGCTTCAGTAACATAACCAGTGAACTTACCATGTATTTCATTCAGGGAAACAGAGGGAGTGCCGAGCACTGCCATCCGAGAAATTTCACTCCTCAAAGAACTCAGTCACCCAAATATTGTCAAGTAAGTTTCTGATCTGATGACCTTTGACTCTACACGATTCTCCTGTTACTTGTTTCTGATGTTTTTTTGTTTTTTTTTAAATCAACCCGCCTGCTGACATGTTTCAGATTACGGGACGTCATCCACACCGAGAACAAACTCTACCTTGTTTTTGAGTTCCTCCATCAGGATCTGAAAAAGTTCATGGACTCCTCCTCAGTCACTGGTATCCCTCTGCCTCTGGTTAAGGTAAACATCATCCAGAAAAAAGAGCTGTGTTTGAACACGTCATGAAATTGGGATTAAACGCTCCTGGATTACTAAATAAATTAGATTTAACTGGGTGTATCTGTGTTGTGTTTTCAGAGTTATCTCTTCCAGCTGCTGCAGGGCCTGGCCTTCTGCCACTCTCACAGGGTTCTTCATCGAGACCTGAAGCCACAGAATCTCCTCATCAACGCCCAGGGGGAGATCAAACTCGCCGACTTTGGCCTGGCAAGAGCGTTCGGGGTGCCTGTCCGCACATACACACACGAGGTAACGTGTACTGCCACCCTGTTCGTCTTTGTTCTGGGGTTTCTTAAGGAAATAATATTCATTTGCATGCCCAACAGCCAAGCGCAATTCATCATGCGTCCTCTCAGTGAATTGAGAGCTCTGGTACAGTCAACATCAGCCAAAATATCTCCCATTACTCAACTTAATTTCCTAGGCTGTATGTTGCCAAACAAAACTCTTGTGGGTATTTTCTTTATCTTTGTTCCTGTAAAATTGTTTTTCTAATTACAAATCTGTTCCTTTAATATATTTCAGGTGGTCACACTTTGGTACAGGGCACCAGAAATTCTCCTGGGCTGTAAATACTACTCCACAGCTGTCGACATCTGGAGTCTGGGGTGCATCTTTGCTGAAATGGTAATGCGCTCAGTTTGTTGTTTTACAAGGAGCTCCGCTGTTAATAAATGAAACCTGAATGCATCATCTGACCGGCTGTCCTCTGTCGCTCAGATCACAAGGAGGGCTCTATTCCCCGGAGACTCGGAGATCGACCAGTTGTTCCGAATCTTCCGCACCTTGGGCACACCTGATGAGACAGTGTGGCCGGGAGTCACCTCAATGCCCGACTATAAACCATCTTTCCCCAAGTGGGCCCGGCAGGATTTATCCAAAGTGGTGCCGATTCTTGACGAGGACGGAAGAGAACTGCTCGGAGTGAGAACATTTGTCTTTCATTTTTTATGAGATAAGAGCAGATAAAGCAACAAGTGAGGAGTTTTATTGTGGGTCCATGGATGTTTGAAACATTTTTGTGATCTTTATCCTGAACTATTGCAGTAATATGAAACCAAATCGATTACATGTCCTTTGTTAGTTTGTAAATAAAGATGAACATCCACATGTAGATTACAAATTAAAGAATTTTGCAGACTTAGCAGAAGTTTGTGCTTCATTTTAGTTTTTATCCTGTCCTAGCTGTTGTATTGATAGATTACTGTGAAGTAATTATATTCAAGTTTTAAACAGTTGTGGCTGTGAGAAATTCAAACAACAGTCATCAGTTCATCAAGAAAATAATCAGGAGGGTACTTGAAAAATGAAAATAACCGTTACTTTGTTTGACTGTATTTCTTTTTGTCTGTCTTTGTCCTTTCTTCCTTTCAGGAAATGCTGAATTATGATCCAAACAAAAGGTTATCTGCCAAAAACGCCCTTGTACACAGATTCTTCCGCGACGTCACCATGCCACTTCCTCACCTGAGACTCTGAGTCAAGCAGAGTATCCCGCCATTTTAATGCATGTCAAAGCAATAAAGACCTCCTCACTTTGTGTCCACGACTGGAATGGACAGAAAACGTGGACACTACACGAAATGTTGGATCCTTCAATGGATGTTTGTTAAAACCTAAAACCAGCTCTCTATAGATGTCCGAGAGTTTTGTCATATTTTTCAGCCATGGCGTTATAATAGTTACAGATATTTCATTTTAATTTCCAATATGATTATTCTGCATATTTATGTGCAACTGCCATTTTTGATGTAAATGTTATTTGTGATCGGGATGGTGCAGGTTATTCTAGTCACTTTCCATAAATATCCCGATTTAAACGGTATGTTCTCTGTAGGATGTCCAGATTCGAACAGTAAAGTAGTTAGAATTATATATGATTGACCAGATTTGTGGGATAGTGCAAATAAGAAATGTCAGGTTTGTGAGACCGAGCAGCAGCTGAGTGAAAGACGTGAGTGACGGCTCTCTGCACCAGTCAGTGCACAACAAATATTGTCAGCTGATTTAAAAAAAAAAACAGTAGGTGCTAAAAGAGCACAGTGTTACCATTGTGTTTTTTTTAGCCCCACTTTCCTGCAGTTAAGTTAATAATTTTGGTCCAAAGTGTATTGAAATAACTTTAAATGGCACCTTTTTTATTTAACACAGAAATAGTTCTTTTTTGTTTGCTGGCAGGATCACTCACCAGATGGAGCTCAGCTTTGTATATACAGTTGTGATAAACAAATTGTCCCTGTTGAAATTCAGATTTTACAGAATTTAATGTGCTGTTTCATCTTTCTTACCCTAGATTTTATTCAGTCTCAATGAATTGTTTTTATGAATATTGTTTTACAGTTTGAAAAAAATAAACTTGTTTAAATAACTGTTACTGTTTGTTGGTGTGAGGATTATTGTGGTGTCCAGTTTGCACGACAGGTCATTTATTTGAAGGTTAAGCAGAATCTGACACAGTTTGAGCATAAGAATCATGTTTTCTTCAGTTCCAGAGCCAAGTGAAACAATTAGACCAAATAGTTTGAGTACCAGAGTCAAATGCTGTCTCGCATTGTTAAATCCAATTACTGTTACACTTCATTAATGTTTGGCTAGATGAACACACAGGTCCACTTCTACAGCTCGTGACACACATGAATGAATTTATGAGGGATGGTTTTGTTTAAGAGGGTGGTTTTTAAAAGTAGAAAGTAAAATATTAAAGTAGTTTCTCAATGTAATAACTGCTTCATACTTATGGATTAGTGTTATACTTATTGTACTCCTAAAAGTTGTTTTGGATATTCAACACTCTCCTTTCAGAGTTTTAGATTTTCAGGATTTCGATTTCATTTTATTAATGGAGAAAATCAAGCTACACAAAACACTCCAAACACCTCTATAAGTGACTGTATGCTCAGATGATCTAACCGCAGTATGTTTGTTTTTTTAGCCACCCCACATTTAGACTTCATGTCAGTTAATACAGTTCATCTTCAAGAAACAAGATAAAAACAAGGTGCACAGTCACGTAAAAGTGAGCATTAAAAATCTGAATTATGTCTTATTTTTATGGCACCACTGGGGGGCGGTAGAATCTAAATTGTTAAACATTACACAGTGGCTTTAATATGTTTATAGCTGTACACAGAAAAAGACAGACTCCTTGTGTTAATAAAGGTAGTTTATTCTCATAATGGCCAATAATTGGAGGCAGAAATAGGAATAGATGATTGTGGGAAAATTAAAATTTCATAAGCAGTAACAGTGAGAAATCAATATGTTGTATTCAGAAAGTGGTGCTCTTTGTTGATGTTGGTGATTTCATTAAGGCAGTGCTAGCCAGCTAGCTGTGTCCTCATATCCAAGTTATATTTAATGCTGTAATGATTGTTGTGGTTTCTTTATAAGTGACAACACCATCATCCACACTCTCAAGAGATCACAAGTAAATAAAGTTCACGTCTGAAAGTGTGTTAAAGTATACAGATACAGTTCTACGATCCAGCACTTACACACTTTTTTAGGCTTTTGGAGGTTCAGACTTAAAGCTCATACCAGTGATATTGCACTTTTAGCTTGTTTGCTACAAACGATGAATCCTTTAGGCCATTGCTGACTATTTTACATGTTATGCGAGTGATTTTTTCTGCCCTCTCCTTCAGTGCCAGACTCCTGAAACTAGTTTAATGCATCACACTGAACATCACTTCTCCACTAATCTTTCTAAAACATTTTATAATTGTTGAGACTGCAGACGTTCAGACTTGATTGCCTCTTGATTTTAAGTTTTAAGAGTATGAATGTTGATTTTCATACTGTACGTAAACGAGTGCACAAAGGACACATTCAAGGATCTGAAATTCTACAGCATGTATTAAAATGGTCAGCGGTGATATTAAGTAGATATGATTTGTAGTTGAGGAGCTAAAACTTAACTAAAGACATTGGTATGGTACTTTAAAAGGGTTCTGGGGTGAAGTTTCAAGAGGGTGCGGTGTATGATTCAGCTCAAATTTCCAGTTTCTTTTTCATAATAAGCTTGTACAGGATCTGGTAGCCATCATCCCAGGCGTACAGCAGCTGCTCCTGTGGGTTGTACTTCAGACTGGAGTGGGCCCCATAGCGCTTTGGAAAGTAAATCAGTGGCGCGTCTTCGTTGGTCACCATATCGTTGACGTCAAACACGCACTGGATACGAGAGCGACCGGGCTGCTTGGTGTTGTACACCACGTACAGAGTCCCACAGATGACGAAAGCCGCCTCCGCGTTCTCTCTCGGACAGTTCGTGTCCCACATTTGCTCAATGTCCACCGAGCTGGCATCCATTTTAGCCAGAGAGATGTGCCTCTCGTTCTGCCGCGTGGCATAAATGGCCCACAGGCCTTCCTCGTCCACAGCCAGGTCCATCACTGTCTCGGGGGTCAGGCCGTACACTGGGACGTGGTCCTGCACTGGGAACACGGCGCTGTCTGTCACCGAGCCATTCCTCATGTCATATTTAACCACCATTATTTCTTCACCCTGACTGATGTAGTACGCGTGATTGTTGTACACAACGTGTCCTGTTCCCGCCCAGGAAGATGGTAGATTCAGTTTCTTGGACACAGACAAACCCAGCGAGCGGGTGAAATCTTGGATGGTGGCAAACTCGTGGATGGTATCCTCGTCTGTCCCGTTGAAAATGTAGACCTTCCCAGAGGCCCTACTGGTGTCTTTGGTCCACGTGCCCTTTGGCCCTCCGACTCGCTTCAAGATCTTCATGGCCTTTATGCTGGAGATCATGTAGCTACAGTCTGAAAATGAAAGAGAGACAGACTTTACGTAGTGGGTGACACCTCTCCAGTATGTGAGCTGTGTCTACATGTTGATAGCATTTAAATGAATCAAACAAACAAACTGTTTTTAAAGGAATAGTTCAACATTGTAGGAAATATGCTTCTTTGCTGTCTTGTCAGGCGTTAGACAAAAAAAATCAATACCACTCTGGAAACGGTTCCAGAACAACCAGCAACTCCACAAGGTCCCTCAGCCAACGAATGAACCTGTTGCTTTTACACGCTTTTTTACAGATTAAACTAAACAAATGTAGCATGTTAAGTACTAAGCTTTAGACGACCAGGAAGTATCTTAGTAAGGTTTTGGACCACCATGCACAACCTCTCTGCTTCATGTTGTATATTCTCAAAGCCTCTGAATTCAAGGGGCTTGAACACACAATAGGAAGATATTCCCTCATTTGGTGTTTTGATGGTGAAGGTGGATGTCGAATATGGTGAAGATCTGGTGACTGTGAAGGTCATAGCATGTGATTCACATTAATCTGACGCTTATCAAACCATTCAGTGATCCATCATGTCTGCATCTGTCATGTCTCTTCCCTCATTAATGTTTTTCATTGAATTTGTTACCTGTTTGTCACCTACAGTACTCTGAGCATACAGACTAAATGCTCTCATGCTCTATACTGCATGTATTGTACAATTGTAATTTAATTCAGTTAAAACAGCCAAACCAACAATGAATTGATCTTACTAAAAAATACTGTCTGTGTAGCCAAAGACTGAAATCGAAAGCACTCGATGACACATTGCTTTTGGAGAATATTGTACTTTAGAATAATCTCTCATACAATTATCTGCTGCCTCACGGCCACATCAAATGTGTATCAGTCCACCACTGTTTTACTCCTGTTTGAGTTATGTGTGTTTAAAACTACAGTCCCCTGCTGTTTTAAGAATTTGCTTAGCATTTTTAAAAATGAAATTACATTTATGTGTTAGATAGATTTAGACTGATAGCTTTTAAAGGTTTACGTGTTCAGTAGAAATCAGCAGACTTGGCGCTAAGTGTGACAGACAGGGTGGGAAGTTGGAAAGTAGTAAGAGAAGGACTGAGGCATTTTTGATTTTGTCTTTTCATTGTATTTGGTGACATATTTGGTGAATTAAAAAAAATCTAGAATAACACCATCCTTATCCTTTCTGTCATCAAAACTCAATGATTCATGCTACTTCTCATGAATAATAAATCATTGTGTTCTCAGGAACAAGTTAGTCAGTGTAAACACAAACAAACCAAAATGCTCTGTAAGACCTTACTGTCCATGTGCAGTGTCAGAACATCAAGTCTCACCTGATAGTTTTGAATACTTGGCCTTCTGCTTCTCCTTCACCAGCGTCACCTGCTGCTCTATCAGCTTGTCGTCCACGTCCACACAAGGCTGAGCTCCGTTCTGAGTCTCCAGGTAGTCCAGCTCACGCTCGACCCGGTCCACCCGAGTCCCCATGCCGTCCAGGTTCATTCTCAGTGCCTCTTTCTCTTTATCCAGGTTCTCCAACTGGGAAACCATCTGTTGCTTCAGCTCCCGCAGCTCTGAGGCGTAGCGCGTGGTCTGTTCATGCCACAGAGAGATCCGGTCCTGTTTGAGAAGAAGGTGACAAAGATGAGCTGTGGCTGAATGTCTGCACATGCTGAGGGGGTCACACTGTTTCCTTCTTACCTGTTTATACTTCAGTAATGTGAGCAAAACATGGACATTTGCTGTACAGGAAATCTCTCTAGACGGCACTGAAAAAGGCCATAATTTTATGTTCTTTTCAGGCTCAGTAAATAGACTGGGACAGAAGGGCATAATAAGAAGGAAACTCATCCTTCAAACAACCAGGTTCAGCCCACACGTGGCAAGTATCCACCCTGCTCAAATGTCCTTTAGGAAAACACTAAATCCAGCCGACTCACTCTGTGGCAGAGCCTGACCTCTGACCTCACTGTGGAGGACAGCAAATGAAAAGATATTTTCTCTACCGGTGGTTGTTTTGAGGGAGTTTTTTTCAGTAAACTCTGTCCAAATGACTACAGACCTAACGTACAACAGCAGAACATATGTTATATTTAATCTTCTCATACAAACAAAACCACAACATCAAACAGAGTAAGTGAATCTCCATGGTCAGCTATTACTGGTAATTTAACAACAGTCTATTACTTGAGATATATTTGGAACAGTAGAGAGATATTTTCATCCTTCACATTTTAAATAGGTTTCCACACGGGCAGGACATTTCCATGAGAGGTGTTAAGACTGGCACATGTTGTTGGCAAAATAATTACTTTTATTTACTTTTTTTTCATTGTGAAATTGTAAATGTAATTTTGGGATACACGTGTAGCAGGCCGGCTCTTAACAAACCAGCTTTCATATAATTTTAGATATTTTCCATTATGTAGCTACCAAACTGCAGTTTTTGTATCAGTTGTGTCAATTATTTTACATCACATGTGCACATCTGGACTAATAAAACTTTTAAAAACTGCATTCTATAACAGTCTCTTAACCCAGAGAGGTAATCCCTATAGATTTCAAAGAGCTGTATTTTCCAGCATTTTCCTCAGGATTTGCCTACATCTGCATTCCATTGCCTTTGCCATGTCCCTGGAAAGTTTCCTTTCAGAGGGACTCTGGAGCGCAGGGCTCGGCAGGGAGGTAAAGGACGACTTACCTCAATAGCAAGCAGCCTCCGCTCCAAGTAGTCAATCAGTGCTTGGTGCTGAGCGTTGGCGAAGCAGGCCAAAGTAACCAAGACAACAAGTCCTCTCATTTTGTGTCAGCTCAGTCTCTTTTTGCTCCTGTAAAATTGTGAGAGAGTGTGGAGAAGCCAGCAGATTCCCAGAGGTGGGCTGGAATGTTTTACTAAGCTGTCTGGGAGGAGCCAAAAACATCTGGTGTAGATGGAGGCATACAGTCTCTAAGAGACACAAGACACTTTTTATTTTTACCTCAGCTTTTACCTGATTGACAAACTGTGTAGATATGAGATTTATGGTCTGATGTTTAAATGTATGTGTGGCTTTGAGTCGGTGGGAGGTTTTTATATCCAAAATACAGGACATTAAAGTGGCACAGGACTGCAAGTTACGTAGGAGGATACATATAATGTGAGTGGGAGTCAGGAGTCAGTGAGGCACTGACTGTGATCATGAAAGGTTCTGTGTAACACAATATGAACTATTCAAACAGGTGAACTTATCAGATGTTGTCTTGAGCTCTAATCCAAACAGGTATCTTTATTTTGAACAGTGAAATGAGACTTTATAATCTGTCTCATTTGCACATGCAAAGCACATGAAAGGTTTTGCAGGTGGACCCAGAGGTTCAGCATTGTTTGCTGATATTTTTTAATAAGCTTAGATCAGGTGACTTTATAAATGCCCAAAGAGGAAACTAGTTTCGTCTGACAACATATAAAAGACACACTTCCACAATAGTGGAAGTAACACAAATAACCAAAGAACTGCCAGGACACCAGAGGACCACCAAACCACTAAATTAAAAAACAATGTGATTAACATAGTTGATCCTTTAAACTAAAAGTCTGACCACAACAAGAGACAATGAATATAAAATACAACCCCTATTTCAAGATAATGGTCATGGATTTCACTGTGATTTGCCTCTACCCTGTATGATTATAAGGAACAAATAAACTTGAAGTTGAATTTGAAGAAATGGACAGGTATCACGTCATTCATTCAAAAGACTTACAGCTTAATCGTTCTGTGGAGGATCCTTAACCAGTCACTGAGCATCCTTTTCATAAACTAAACAGGGATGTGTGATGTCCCGTCACGTCTGTTAAGTTTCCATGTCTGTCATGTTTCTGTTTCCTGTTCTGGCTTGTCATGTTTATTTTGAAATCCCTAACTCTCCTCTCATTTCCAGGTCCCTTTACTTCCTGCCAAATCCTTGTGTGTTTCCCGCCTGTGTGATTGTCTGCCCCGCCCCTGATTGTTGTCTCCACCTGTTCCCCATTACCTCATGTGTATATATTGTTTGCGTTGCCCTTGTCTTGTTGCCAGGTCATTGTCCTTATCCAAGCGTTCATGTTCATGTGTGTCTTCGTCTTGTGTTCACGTGTTCATCGATCTAGCCATCAAGCCACAACATCTAACCAAGCCTGCTTTTTGTAAGAACTTTATTAAAAGCTTCTTTTGAAAACCTTAGAACCTGTCTTTGTCTTGCATTTGGGTCCACCTGCCTTGTGTCAGCATAACAGGATGGTCTTCAAACGGACGTCTTCCCTCCAAAACCATCTATAAATAATCTATTATATCAAATCAGTTACAGAACCAGCCCATCTGATAAACTACTTCATCCTCCTGTCATTGGCAATAACGTTGTTAGACGGAAATACAACAATAGAATATCCATCTGTCTGATGTAATGAGAAGATGTAATGGACAGAGCGGTGGAGTGGGAAAAAAATCTGGCAAAATCTGAAATCTATCTATCAGAATAGTAAGTGAAACATACGTGAGAAGATAGTTTGGTGATGATGCAGCTGTTCCTCTGCACAGGGACAGTTTTAATAATGGGCTCCTGTCTACAGAAAAAACAGTAGTTACTCTGGTGAGTGGTGAATTACTGAGGAAATAGGAAATGGTGTTAATACTGTCTCCAGTCTCACTTGTAATTATAAGAATACCTTCTTTAACGGTCTTTCTTGCTGTCCTTTTAAGTTTTACAGGTTTGTGAATCATTTACTTTTGGCTGCTCTGAACTACATGACAGACATCAAGTAAGACATTTTAATATTTTGAGACAAGAGAAGACAAAAATATACTGTAAGTTTGCTGTAGCACTGTTCATTTGTGCTCTCTTCTATGATTTTATGTACTGCACCGTGTATCTGAAATGATGAGTTGATTTAGCAAATCAGTCATTGTTTTATTTTGATTCTGTGCAGACTACAATTGCCTTGCATTTTCATGTTTTCAGCACCACTTCAGTATGTCTGCCTACGCACAGATCATCTGCACTCTCAGTACTGACAGCGTGGCTTAATGTCACAAACTGAAGCCATCAAAACAGGAACAATCTGTTCTGCTTGGTTATGCCCCGAACGCTCTTCTCTGATCCAAGAGACATTCCTTTAGATAAGGGAATATAAAAGTGAGTAGCATTTTTTTTTCATTTAGAGAAAATTTGTTCTAAAGCTTTAATATTACAGTTACAAAAATTATAGTTGTTTACATATTCAAAAGAAAATCTGTATAACCTCTGATATAAAAACTGTCCTGGGTGTATCCTGCCTGGTGTTTGGATTAGGCTCCAGTCATCCATGAACCTGAGCAAAGAAAATAGTTTCGAAATTGACAGAGGAAAAACATGTGGGAGGGTCACAGGACTGCATTTATGGTTGACAAAATATTCAAACATGATATTTTCAAATGGTCTGGACTTTGATCAGATTAGTCTAATCCTTCTTTATACATCAGTGGTCGACTCCAACAATTTAGAATTCCAACCAAAAACACAGGATCAGGGACTGACGCGCCTTCAGATACTCTGATTGATCATATTGATCATATTATGTTCTGATTGGTCGCTTTGGTTTCTTGTTAAATTGTCCTAGAAGCAGCAGGTGTTTTTTTCACAGATTATCTATCCATGTACTACTGTCAGGACATAGTGACAGTTTTAGCAAATATGACAAAAAGTTATTTTCAAACAAGTTACCTACCACCTACCCACCTTTAAACTCTCCCTGCTAGCTCAAAGCTCAAACTCCATGCACTTGTTTATAATGCAAGAGTTATCTCCAAAACCAGGCTTAAGAAAATCTCCCTTGAGAACCAAAAACAATATATTCACAGCAGGTTGTGTGGTAATCCTCCTGACAAATGACCTTCATATATAAAATTGGCGAAATGCTCCTTTAAACTTTTAAATCCCTACAGTGAGTCATGCTGTGATATGTAGTACTTGATAAAACTAAAATCACGCACAATTAGATTTTAACAGAATTTCACAGATTTATCTGTAACTATATCCAACGTTACTGAAAATAAATGAACTTGCCACAAGATCACAATGAGTTCAGGAAGAGTCGTGTGTAGTTACAGGTAGAAAAATGGATGCCTTTTCCTCCACTGAGCAACCTTTAAAAACTGGAAGATCTTTTCCTTGCCCAAATCATTTCCTCCAGCCAACAGTACTCCATTGTGTAACTCATTTGTAAATCTGCCAGTGAACTCTCAGGCCACCTCATCTGTTTGTCGCTGTTTAATGCTGCTGCAACTGAAGGTCTTTTGTGCTGGTCATCATTTATAATATGGTCATTATGATCTATGATAGTTCGAGGCATGTTTGTGACTCACGCGTTGCACAGTCATTGGTGGAGGTTTGTTTGTAGACGGATGTGTTTGAATCAGAGTCTTTTTCATATTCAATTTAATGTTTGTTTGTTTTGAAGTGAATGTACAGGTAAAAAAAACAAAACATTAAATCAGACAGGGAATACAAGGAGATATAAGTCGTAACAGTGTGGGATAATTACCAAATGACACTGTTAAAAGGGCATTATGTTGGTGTGTATCAAATCAGTGTTTATGTGCCATGTATGAAAATTGTATGTGCTAAATGATAACAGTTGGAGAGCAGAGAATTCACACAAACATTTGTTATTTAAAATCTGTCTTGTGTTTTTACATACAGGTGATTAAGCAAAAAAAAAAAAAAAAAAACTCAAATTAAATTCCTACTGTTCATTTTTACTCAGTGGTAATGAAGATGTATTTAGAAGTAGTCTCCACATTCACTTCATAAAACATGACACATGGCTCTTCCTACATGACAGCACATCAGCTGTTCTGCCCGTGGTATTGAATTACTTGGTATAAGACGAGAACCAAATGTTGTGGTGTTATCCACCTCTAACGCCACTAACATGTGTTTGGACAGGACGGGGCTGCCTAAACAGGACCTTTAATATGGCCTTCCAGTCTGTTTTATTCTTAAAGGAACACTCCGTCCATTTATCACACCACTTCTGTAACACTGTCCGACTTTAACCACAAGGATGATATTGACCAGACTTCATGATGCTCCCGAAGACACAAAAGGCTTTCTACAACTTTTTCCACATGTGAAAATAGACTCACCCAGGATGGGTTCACACCTTTGTGCTCACTGTTGTTTTCTCTCTTACATGTCTTCAAACAAAGTAATCTCACCAAGGAGACATATAAGATATATTTTAATACTAAAACAATGCCATTATTACTGCCACCACTGCTAACCACAAATCTACCACAAATAATGTAAGCAATGTAATATTAATTTTTGTCTTTATGGTCATCAGCAACAACTACAACAATTATTGTTATACCATTCTTGTGAAAGCTCATTGATACTTATTTCATACAGTCTATCTGCATATAGCTGAGCATATGTCCATATATGGTGCGAATGTGTTGGTACACAGCTGAGTGGGCTGGACAGTGAATGAGCATCATGGTGATGATCAGTGTTACTCTGTGTGTGTGTGTGTGTATGTGTGTGCATTTGAATATGAGTCAATCCTTTTTTTTCAGCACATTTGCCTACATGATTTTGTGTCGTCCCCAGTGATTGGGCAAAACACGGTGAAAGCTCCTGAAACATGCAAACGCAGGCAAATGTTGTAGGGGAAGAGGGGAGAGAACTGAGGGCTATTTGTTATCAGACAATCAGCTGTTGGACGATCATACAGAAGAGTCTTCAAACAAGAATACCAGGTATGTTCTGTCTGATAACATATAAACTATGAGATGTGATCTCTAAGTTTCTGTTTCGGTCAGCTAGAAATCTTTCTTTCTTGTTTATCATGAGAAATTGCACTAAAGATGAAAACTTTTTTAAAACAAGTGAAATATTGTGTTGTTTTAGGTCTGTACAGAGGGAATCTGCAATTACTGTAGCAAAAAAATGAATGATAATTTTGCATCAGTTGTTTTATGATAAGTTTGTCTTCCCAGAAAAAGAAAAAAAAACAAGCAACAAAAGTGTCACGGAAACTGAGTGTATCCACGCAACATGGAGTACACGTTCAGAGCAGTAACTCAAACCGCTGGGATTATAATCTGGAGAATCGAGGTAATTTGATTTTACAGTTCATGCTGCAGTAGTGGAGTGCAAATCAGCTGTTCATTTTCATGGTTAAAGGAAAAAATGTCTGCTTCTCCAAGAGGAAATGACTAAAACAGCAGTGATGATGTACAAGAAAAATGAAATTGAGGAATACTGAGAAATGTGTTGGATGGATGCTTCTTTTCTTCTCTCTGTGCAACAGAAAATGGAGCTGGTTCAAGTCCCTGAGAAATCTCATGGAAATTTTTATGAGGGTGACTGCTACTTACTTCTGTCTGTAAGTCTGAGAAGGTGACCAGTGACTCATTGTGGTTTTCCATAGGCTGCTTGTTTGTTTAGTAAAACTCACCATTGCAGCCTATGTGTAGATGTTCTTCTTTGAATATGTGATGTATGCACCGTGGTCCACAAGCCACCACAGACTGTCTCTCTACTTCTGTATTTGTCCAGACTCAGAAAGTGAGAAGCTCTCTGTCTTATAATATTCACTTCTGGATCGGCTCGCAGTCCACTCAGGATGAACAAGGTGCTGCTGCCGTTTACACCATACAGCTCGATGAGTTTTTGGGCTGCACTCCGGTTCAGCACCGCGAGGTTCAGGACCATGAATCTGACACCTTCAGGGGCTACTTCAAACAGGGAATAATGTAAGTGAAAATGTCTGTCAAATGAGCTGTCATTCACAGACAGCAAAAGAAACCATGGAAATTCATCACCCTGTCTTGTTAGCTATAAGAAAGGTGGAGTTGCATCGGGCATGAGGCACGTTGAAATCAACACCTATGATGTTAAGAGACTGCTTCACGTCAAAGGAAATAAAAGGGTGATCGCAAAGGAGGTGAGGCCTGCTTCCCTCTGGTTATGTAACATTATGGGACAGTGGATCTCATGCAGAAAGAGGGCCTTATGTTTTAATTTGTTTCAGGTGGAGATGAGCTGGGCGAGCTTCAACCTCGGGGATGTGTTTTTGTTGGACACTGGCAAGATCATCGTCCAGTGGAACGGACCCAAGAGCAACAGACAGGAAAAGCTCAAAGTAAGATTTTTGTGACTGTGCGATTCCTTGTGTTTATTGCTGGGTGCAGGATTTATATGGAGAAACAAACATAAAAAACAAGCTAAATTTGCTCCAATCGCTAATAAATCTCATCTTGTTTTAATTTAATTTTTCCACTCTTAACCTTCTGGAGTCCAGAGTATAATTGGCCGTTTTTGACTACTTTTGATTTTACCTTTATATTTCACCTAAATACAAAATACTGCACCTAAATACAAAATTGGCGACTTTATTTCCAAGTCCACTATAATACCATTATAATAACTTTACCTTGTCTACTCTTTGAACTTTCTGATGTAAAGATGTTTTCTTATCATATGGATTGAAAACTGACATAGAGGGCACTCGTTTTGTGTGTTTGAACCCCAGTGAAGTTTATATACAGTGTATTACGTGGATGTGCATGATATACATTTTGCAGTTAGTCGGTTGCTTTCTGAGCTGCCCTAACTATCATTATTAAGTCCTTTATGGAAAGCTGTGGGAGTGCACAGTCGTAGCTCATTTCCTTGTTCCTACAAAAAGGCTGGAGGCTCTGAATGATTCATTATACCGTCATGCACAGTTCAGAACTTTATAGCAGCAACACAGTGAAGACTGAACTTTTAGATCATTGATATTCATATTCTAGGTGTTTTCATACATATATACATTTGTGTACTCAACATTTGAGTTAGTTCAGACATATTTAGCCATTAGTTAGGTTACATGTTCTATCAAGATGGTATTTCTAACAAATCAAGACTGAAAATACACAATGAAACATAGATGAAACTAGCATTTGGCCAACTTAGATATAACTGATACATATATAGAAAAATCCCTTAAATCTGATTTAAATGGGTCCTCCAGTGATATTGTATTGCACTTTGATAAAGCTATGGGGTAGGAGACAGAAGTGTGCTGACTTCAGTGTCAAACATGGGTCCTACAATTCTCATAATGCAACTTAATGGTGACTTTAATTAGACCTTCCCTGCCTGGTAACACCCTTGTTTACTAATTTGTAGCACAAACTTACTGATAGAAATTTGATCTCCCTGATGGCATAATCAGGCTTATTGTCTCAGACTTAAAAAATCTCCCTCCAGAGCCAAATAAAAATTTACACAGCTGTTTTCACAGACTAACTAGTTCTTCTTATGATGAGTAAACAGAGCTTCATGTATAAACTCAGTAAAGTTTTCTTTTAATACATTTCTCAGCCAACTAGTCATCTGACTTGATACAAAACAACAACAAATCCACTGAATGAGTAATAACTGCACAAATATCTAGCAGCACATTTAGGGTACAGTGAACTGCAACTAAACTGAGATTTCTGTGATATCTGACAGTAAATTTAGTGATTTCTGGATTGGTTAGTTTTGCCGTGTCACACTTCTCTGATTCTCAGGGCATGTTGTTGGCCAAAGACATCCGAGACAGAGAGCGAGGAGGCCGGGCAGACATCAGAGTGATCGAAGGTGAAGAAGAGAGTAAATCTCCCCAGACCATGGAGATCTTGAACGAGGTGCTTGGAGAAAGAACCTCCCAGCTGAGAGACGGACCTCCAGATGAAACTGTGGACCAGGAACAGAAGTCAAAACTTACTCTTTACCAGTGAGCCACTTCCTGATCGTGATATCCAGTATTTGATGTAGTCAGTAGATGAAGATTTATTCATGTGCAGTTCAAGGGCGGTTTCATGTTGTCTTATTCGATTTCTTGTTTCAGTGTGTCAGATGCTGATGGTCAGATGAAGGTCACAGAAATCGCTACCAGACCACTGGTTCAGGATCTCCTCAACCACGATGTGAGTTGGTGCAGTATAAAGGATGCATAAACTATTTACAGTGTTATGCGTACTTAATGTAATGATCTATTCAGGACTGCTACTTCCTGGATCAAGGAGGGGCAAAGATCTTTGTGTGGAAAGGGAAGAAAGCAAACAAATCTGAAAAACAGGCTGCTATGAGCAAAGCTTTGGTGAGTGATCCTTCATCAGACCCTCAGCTTTTGTTTTGTTGCTCCTGCACGCCATATTTATACTCAGCAGTTTATCAAATACACTGATGCACCTAAATACAAAAGTCCTGCAATGTTCATTCCTGAAATAAAATATCTAATAAACTGGCAACCTAGTGTATTGCCCAATTTTTTTTTCTGACTGGCTGATATAGGAATTCATCAAAGTGAAAAATTACCCGATCACTACAAATGTGGAGACAGTGAATGACGGGGCAGAGTCAGCTCTCTTCAAGCAGCAGTTCCAGAGGTGGACTGTTAAGGACCAGACTAAAGGCCTGGGCAAAGTGAACACAAAGGGGAAAGTGGGTACGTGTGTTCTTAAAGTCACAAAAACACAAGAAGCACATACTAAAAATACCTGTTGCTTCTGCTACTTCTAAAAACAAAAACTTGATTGGATGTTGATTAATACATTCATTTTCTGCTTCAGCTCATATCACACAGGAAAAGTTTGATGCCTCTCTGATGCATGTGATGCCAGAGGTCGCTGCACAGGAGCGAATGGTGGACAATGGCACAGGTCAAGTGGAGGTATCTGTGACAATCAGACTATACTTTATCCCAAACTGATGACTGAATACTATTAGCTTCAGCTATACACTGAGATCAGTACTAACTGACACATTGTGTATGCTAACACACTGAGGTAAGCATGCTAACATGTTTAAAATAACAACTGTGTCATTTTAACTAATAGTTAAATAATACAGGCTGTAAATATGTTAAAATGCTGATGCAAGCATATCAGTATGCTACCATTAACATTCAGCTTGAGAATGACTGAGCTAGATTACCATCCAGTGGACACTCAGTGGCCGCAAATTAATTACAACTTTGTTTGGTAACACATACCACTCAAGATGCCTTTTCTCAGCTGACATCTTGACTTGTTATGACAGGAAAAGCACAGCTGTTACTTATGCCATTAACAATGGCTTTGTTCTATTGAATTGTCCCAAGAGGTGGTGACTTTGTCCCAGTGACCCTGAAACTGAAGCAGCTAAATTGAATCCAGCCTTCAATCATTTTGTTATTTAAAGCTGTGCCTCTCAAACATGTCAAAATATCTCCTGTGGAAGAGGCCTGTAGGGCCCTACAGTTCCTGGGTTAATCTGGGCCTGCTGACATAGTCCAGCGTAGTTACAGAAAAAAGTATCACAGAATCGCAGAGTTTGCTCACTGTTCTTTACCCATCCATATTTTTTTCTAATATGTTGTGAGCCTTACAGCCTCATGGGGCCACGAGCAGACCTGCATACTTAAAATGAATGTCTGAAACTCGCAGAAAATAAGATGGTGATAATGCTTTGTTCTCAGTGGTTTGTTTAAAACTTTAAACACTTCAGACCACTCCATTTAGCTTTTTGATGTGCCCAGGTGTGGAGAATTGAGAATCTGGAGCTTGCCCCTGTGGACCCTAAGTGGTATGGATACTTCTACGGAGGAGACTGTTACCTGATCCTCTACACATACCTGGTCAACAGTAAGAAGTGTTACCTGCTCTATATTTGGCAGGTGAGAAATTGCTAATAAAAAATATAATTCCAGATCGTACACTGAAATATATCATATATTAATGTAAGTAGTAAAGTTTGGATACTTCAGATTATCACTATATCATATGATAAAATGAAACCACTTGTTTTTTCAAAGGGTCGTCATGCAACACAGGATGAACTGGCAGCCTCAGCATTTCAGGCTGTGGACTTGGATCAGAAGTACGGTGGTGAGCCAGTTCAAGTGAGAATAACGATGGGCAAAGAACCAAGACACTTTATGGCGATTTTCAAGGGTAAAATGGTCATCTTTGAGGTACGACTGTTGACTTTATTTCTAATAATCTCTTTAGAAACATTCTACTTATTGCTGCATTAACAGTTTTTTTTGTAGTTGTATGCAGTTTCTATACCAATACTAAATATTTCTTTCCTATGTTAGGGCGGCACATCTAGGAAAGGGTCTTCTGAGCCAGAGCCACCGATAAGGTTGTTCCAAGTCCATGGCTCTGACCCATCCAACACAAAAGCCATTGAAGTTCCAGCCTTAGCCACTTCTCTGAACTCCAATGATGTGTTTTTAGTAAAGAGCCAATCAGGAATTTATCTGTGGTGTGGAAAGGTAAAGAGGATGGTGTTCAAATCAGTTAGACATCATAGCATTTTTACATATGTTCACATCATAGACTGTTTATAAAGACGGACAACATGACGGCTCCCCGAAAGCAAAGCCGAAACATCCCAATTGCCCCCTGGTGGCTGGCTGCAGTCAGAAACCCTGCCCCCTCCATGTTAGCAGATGGGACAAGGGCCAACCTAAAAAAATTAAAGTACACATACATACATACATACACATACAAGTATTTTTTCCCAAAGATGGTCTCTGTCAGTTTAGGTAGTTTAGGTAATCGTATAAGTCTGTTTTTGATTAGTTATTTGATGCTGTAAAAACGGGGTTAAACTTCATGACTGACAGCTGCCAATCACAGTAGTTACAGAGGCACTGCAGACTTCTTTTCAGGAATTGTTTCAAGGGTAGGAACTGTGAGAGCAAATCCCTGCATCCAGGTTCAAAAATCTATTGGAAAGGCTTCCTGGAAGAATGGAGACTGTTACAGCGGCAGATGACATATTCTATAATGACGCATGGGACATAATGTTCGTGTGTCCACATACTTTTGTCCATGTAGTGCACTATATTAAAGTACTGCACTAATAATTATAAGAGACGTTTCATTCCCAGGGATCAAGTGGAGACGAGAGAGCCATGGCAAAGGAAGTCAGCTCTGTGATCAGCCAGAACTCGCAGAGAGGCTCTGAGGAGCTTGTGGCTGAGGGTCAGGAGCCCATCGAATTCTGGGAGCTTCTTGGAGGGAAAGCTCCCTATGCGAGTGACAAGAGGTGAGGATAACACTGAACATAATCCTAATATTTGCAAATGAACTTCAGGAGTGTTACAGAAAACGTAACACACTTGTTGACTGCAGGTTACAGCAGATGGTTTCAGACCACCAGCCGCGTCTGTTTGAGTGCACCAATAAGACAGGCCGTTTCATTGTGACCGAGGTGACCCAGTTCACACAGGACGACCTCAGTGAGGACGATGTCATGCTGCTGGACACATGGGACCAGGTATGAGGTGGTACTTTTTGTAATAAATACTCACAAACTTGAACATCTATATATATTTTGTTGTTACCATGGCCTTTTGTGGTTGTTCTCAGGTGTTTCTCTGGATCGGTAAAGACGCCAATGAGGTGGAGCGCAAAGAAGCCGTGGTCACAAGCCAAGAGTACCTGTCCACCCACCCGGGCGACAGAGACCCAGACACCCCCATCGTCTTAATCAAGCAGGGGTTTGAGCCGCCCACCTTCACTGGGTGGTTTGCAGCCTGGGACCCCTCCAAATGGAGTGTGAGTGGCTGGATTTTTTAACTTGAAACACAGTATCGATGCCGAGGTCGATGATTGGTGAGTAGAGCAAACATAAGGTGACAAACATTTCTCTCTCTCAGGGGGGAAAGAGCTACGAGGTGCTGAAGAAGGAGCTAGGAGACATGGCATCACCTGTTCAAATTTCAACTGTATGTAAAGTCTCATTCATTTTTCAAGCTTTTTAGGCAACAGAGATGGTTATTTGTCTGATACAATAGTTACAATTATTCTTCATGCATATTTTACATTGGGAATAACATCTCTTGCTCAGGATTACGGTGATGAGGTGGTGTTATTGTTAGATTTCACAGAGAGAGACATTCGGAGCTTCAGAGGTCCATTTCAGCTGCGAACGTCTTGTCAACCTACCTCCAGTTCCTTCTGTGCCTACTGAATGGCATGCAATCATTTAAAAATATTATAACCCGACCTTACCAACCTTGCAGTTGTATGAGAGTTAAGACTAAAAGACCAGGACAGAATTCAAAAACTACTCAAAGCTGTGTTTGTAAGAGCCTAACGAAGCCACAACAGTAAGTGATACATTGATGAAGACACCGAGATAAAGAGAATTAACCCAAACCTTTCTGTTAAACTTTCTAGGAACAGAACTGTCCTGAACCTGAGAAAAGCTATTCGTCTTTTCCACCTGATGCTCTGGTCAACAAGCTTGCCAACGAGCTGCCTGAAGGTGTTGACCCAACTAAGAAAGAGGTAAATGTGTGTGTTCCCAATAATAAATGGTCATCAAGCCACCATGTTTGTGCGCTCTGTAGCTGGAACTGTTAAATCTTCTGATGTTTCTTCTGCGTCATCCAACCAGAAATAAAACCTTGATAGACAGAGAGGAGTTACTGTATAAAACAAAACAGCTGCAATGTTAGTCATTTGTTTTCATTTTTCATTTCATTTCATTTTATTTAATTTTTTTATATTAAAGAGCCTGACATTCACCCACATAACAGACCATGATATATCACTTATGGAAAAAAAACTTTCTCTTGAGATTGATAACACAAAACTGAAGCTTTATTTGGATCTTTCCTCTTAATTTTATTCGGAAATACGTAGTGACAACTGAAGAGTTTCCAAATGCCACATTAAAATACACATTAAATGGAAAAAATTAATTTCCTAAAAGCTGTCACTTGTTTTCAGAAATACCTCTCTGACTCTGACTTTAACAACGTATTTGGGATGACCAAAGACAACTTTGTGAGCCTGCCACGGTGGAAACAACTGAACCTGA
Source organism: Scortum barcoo (assembly GCA_023238725.1). NCBI lineage: Eukaryota > Metazoa > Chordata > Actinopteri > Centrarchiformes > Terapontidae > Scortum > Scortum barcoo. Next base: position 18,882,201 of record CM041537.1, read on the forward strand.
AGAAAGAAAAGGGGATGTTTTGATCATATTTTTGTATTTAAAATAAGCTATCACTGTTGAAAGACAACAGGAGGGCTGTCTCTGTGTGCCTGACAATTACTGCCTGTCCATGTTAGGTAAATCTACTTGTTAAACTATCTAAGAGCAGAACTTATTTTTAATTTTGTGTCTTTTTATCCCCTAATTTTATTGTGATTAATACAGTTTTTTCAAACCACTGTAAGTCTTGAGTGCTTGATTTTTTTAACCTGTGCTGATGTTGTACAATTAACATAGTTCACTTAAGCTCTTTTCATGTTGATTATTTGACAATATTTGAAGTCTAGGTATGAAAAAAATAATAAACTGTTTTGCTGATTCGGCTGTGTGTTTTTGTGGCATAGCTTATATCTACTGAGATAACACAATAATCCTAACAGAGAGTTTCAGTCCTGATCAAAGTGAATACAAAATGGTAGAAAATCAATGGCACGCTCAACGCTATTAAAAACTATTTAAAAAGCCCAGCAGAACACTGTTAAAACAGAAGTAGAGAAGTGACATAAACGTACTTTATTAAACTCCAAATAGGAAAGATTTATCTAACTTTTATTAACTCAAAACCAGATCTAACCTCTTATTTCCTCTTTAGATAGACGTGTACTTTGCCATCTGTTGGACAAATAATGTCACATGTCCAACTAAAATACTTCATGAGTTTCTCCAAACACTATCCTTGTCAACATCTCTGCCTTCAAATTAAAACAGCAAGTTAAGAAACTAAAGACCTCAACCTTTATTACACTTTCATCACCAACATTTGTTAAAGAAAAGTCTTGTATTTATCTTTGCATTGGTTACATTTTTAAATATTGAGCAACATTAAAGCTGCTTATGAAGGTGATTCCTTTATTAAATCATCGTGAGTCTTTTAAATAGCAATCAAAACAAATGACTTGTGATCATTTTTCACTCCTTTTATTTTGATATGTCTGGAATGTCATTTCAAGATACAAGTATAAATTCATTTACTGTTAAATCTGAACATTTAATACAAAGCTCAGGACAAGTTAAAAATATCCAGACCCATAAAACGCATCAACGTACAGAAAGAACACATTTTTTGCATTGCTCTGTGATAACTAAACACAATTTGATTACTTGACAAAGTCACTGTTGTGTGCCAGTGATACTGTAAAATGCAGGTACTTTAAAAGTGATGTTTTATCAGTTAAACATTTGAAGTCAGAGTAAAGTTACTTTACAACAAACTGAATCATTTGACCTGACAGGAAATTAAGAGGAAATTAAAACTGTTGATGACAACGGCATGAACAACAATGATTGTTGATGTTAGGGTTATCTGAGCAGCGTAGGATGAAAATGATCTGATTGTTGAAGAAGTGACCACAGCGCCACCACACAGCACTACAGTAACAGTACCACAGTAGCAGTAAAACCTCCCATCAACACACTCTGTGGATAAAGGAGCATATTATCCAAGCTATTTGTTAATGATGGCAGCTGGGACCAAAGATGATCAAGTATTTTCCTGTGAAACATCGTTTTTCTGAAACGTGACCGTGACTGAAAACAGATGAATGAGTTGACAGTAACATTAGCTAATTGTTTATAATTCAACGATATGCAGCTTACTGGAAATCCATTTTCAAATTTCCATGAATTCATAATATGTTGTTCTGCCTTTGTTTTCAGGCTGACAGAATCAGCTATAAAAAGTTTAATTCACCAAATGATATGTTCCATAAAAACTAATATGGGTTGCTTTTGTGTAAGGCCCACTTTAAAAACCAGGCAATGGCAGAGTGATGCATTATTTGTAAACAAAATCAAAACAAAATCCCTTCAAATCACCAATTTCCACAGTAAATAACTTCCATCCCAGTGTTATCCATATATGAGTGAAAGTACTGCGTGCAAAAGTACTAATAAATGACCAATCTATTCATGTGCCGTTTGGTAATCCATTTATATTCTTAGGTGCTCATGCAAACTACTAATATCAAATAAGGTGAAAGGGTCGATCCTTACCTCAAGCATTAAGATGAAAAGTAACATTGTCAAAAACAAACATTAAAATAATTGCGCTTAAATACAAAGTGTGTACAGCAATCAGAGACATCCAAAGAGACTAATATCACTGCAAATGTGCAAATATACAGTACACAGCCTGCAGCTGGTCAGCTGATTATTCCTCGCTGACGTGTTTGGTTGTAAAGGGAATGTTGTTTCTAATGTAATCTGACAAATTTATGCCACACTACAAGAACTTTCAAAAGTGCAAATGCAGCTAAAATCAATTTCCCTTAATTCAAAGTAAAACAGGGAAAGGGGCCTTATATGAAAGATTAAAAAATAAGTGTCCTGAAGATCAGCAAGGCAGTAAATAAGGCATTTTCCCTTATTTAAAAACTCTTAACCTTTGATTACCAGCAAGTCAAACGTGTCCTAAACTTTCTGTACAGTGAGCTCCACAGCTGAGGACGGGCAGAACAAATATCTTTAAATGCACTTAACAGATGTGAGCGTCTGAAATCTTCAGACAGCTTTGCTAAATCCCCGACTACGACTGGAGCCTAAAAACCAACAGTCCCTGGCGAAGCTCATTGTGTTTTATATGCAGGAAAATCCTGATATGTGTCCTGGCAGATGTTCGTATACAAACCAACCCTCTTAAAAGATTACCAAAGAGCTAAACAGTCAAAGCAGCATGGAGTACTTTCCATGTCCATCCATGTGTTACAAGACAAAAAAAAAACCCCACAAGTTAAGGAAGATATTAAAAATATATATTGGCACAAAAAGTAGTCATTAGTGGAATTCCAGCATGTAAACCACCTGGATCCTGAGTTCCTTTGTTGTGAATTAAAACTTAAACTTACAAGTCTACTACAGTTTATTTAAACTAGTGCTGCTTTATTTTCATTATCAATTAAGCTGCCAACAATTTTCTTGATTTATATTTTAGTTATAAAGAGTAAAAAATTGAGAAAAATGAGCATCTCCACTTCCCAGAGCCAAAAAGAGACTTCTTCAAATTTCTTCTTTAGTCTCACCAGCAGTCTAAATCTCAAAGATATTTATCACATGTGACAGAGAACAGCAGCAAATCCTCATATCTGAGAAGCATAAAAATAACCGAAACGATTAATCAAGTGTCAAGAGAGTTGCAGAAACTAACTGTCTTTCGATCGATTAATTGACTACTCGTTAAAGCTCTAATCACAACTATTAATGTTATTGTTGGCCTTTATGTTTTCTGGGAACATAAATATTAGATGTGTGTAAACTGCAAATCAAAGAACTCTAAAATTAAACCAAACAATCAATAATTACCTTTGACCTTTTGCCCGTAGTAGGTAAAACAAATTAGTTAAGACACGACACAAGATTCGTTTTTGGGGTCTTGGGTCTCGGACTCGTTCAGCTGGCGAGTTTTCTCTTCCTCCTCTGAATCACGAGGCAGCTCCGAAGCGTCTCCTTCGCCCGGAAACATCCTGTCCTGCTCTGGAGTTTCAGCAGACGCATCCTCGTAGGCACTTATGCTGTCTGAGTCGTTTGTGTCTGGAGAAGGATCTCGTCTGTCCTCCACACCATTTTCATAAGGCCTCCGCAGTACCCCATCCTCAGAGACTGGATTGTCCAGCGCCAAAGAGGGGGTGTTACCAAAGGGGGGCTTACCTACCATCTTCCGCAGCTTGGCTATGACGCTTATTTCTTCACTCTGTCCCACATCACCTGATGCTCTGCTTTCACCGCTGTGAGCTACACACAGCGATGAGTCTGTTTCTTCTCTGCCTGCAGCTTTCATCAAATCTTTGCCATCATTTTTCATTTGGGGTTCTCGCCTCATCACCTCGTCCACACTTGCGTGCGTGTTCGCTGGAGCAGGTGGTTTGTTATTACTCTCCTGCAAAGAGAAATTTAATTGTCCAGAAGAAGTGTCCTTTCCGATCAAACAAGATACAGTTGCATTTATAAGTTATTTTGATGTCATTTTGTTCAAAATTACCACTGAATATAATACCATTGCCAAAAATATGGAAGCAAAGAAACATCATAAAAATATCATTGTATAAGCAAATTAATACACAACTGTGGAATTTCATGGCAACTGAACACTGAATGTTAAACTTCACTGAATTTAAGATTCATTTGGTTTGAATTCCCCTCTGTGGAAATTCCTGTTCAGGTTTTTTTTAAACATTTATAGGGTAAACAATCACATTGAAATTTCAATTAGTTTCCAAATTGTCTTCAGAGTTTTCCTCTTGCCTTTTGCTATTTCTCCATATTTAAACTCAAACAATTGTTGAATTTGAGAAACCTGAAAGCAGGTTTTTCTAATATTGGATACTTTGTTTTTAAAATCTAAACATGAACTCGTGAAAAGAAAGAGACTTCAAACCATATGAATTCTGGTAGATGGATTACATTTCAATCTTATAAAACCAGAGCTATTTAAATAGTAATATTACGTATTCATCAGAGATTTAATGTCATAATTAGACACTGACCATGAATTAAAACTACAAGTGTCCTTTCTTTGCTTCCATATGCCAGTTATACTCTGTCTAAATGTGTCTAAATTAGTTTTTGCTCAAATTTGATAAAATGTTTTACTTCTTCCAGCAAACAAAGCACCACAAGGTATTGAATGTAACATTACAGTACTGCCCCAGCTGGTGAGAATTTTACATATATTAGTATGTATTTTAGGACTATCTTAGACAAACAAAACGTCCACCATCTCTAATATTCACATTGATACGAGATCATGATAAATTGTTACATAACAGTTTCCATAAGACTTTACATCATTATACATTAATTCAAAAATGTCCTGCCTCTCTATTGTTACGTAAAGTTCTCTTTTTATGTTTCACATTACCTCTTTTAATATCTCCACCTCCTGCATCAGAGAGCGGACCATGCTCTCCAGTTTTCTCTTGGCCTCCCTCTCTTGTTCCAACTCCTACAAATACAGAGAGAGACATCAGCATGAGGACCAGTCAGCGTCATACTTTGTCACAAAAACTAAACTTGTCATTAGAAAGGAAACTTAAAGATGTCTCTATGTGGCTGAATTGAACTGTTTATGAGGTCTTGACGTACCAAACTAGCCTGTCCAGCTTCCCTCTGGGCCTCAGCCAGCAGCTCCTCTACACCCTCCAGCGTGTCTTGCAGGACGTCCACCTGGAACAACAGAGCCTCTCGCTCGACCTCCAGCCCACGCAGCTCCTGCACCACCTCATCATAGCTGGCCTGCAGCTCCAGCTATGCCACAAACACAGTAACAAATCAGCGTGGGCAATTTCAGAGAAAAGCATGCCAGTCAGTGGGCGGGCAAGTGTTTAGCAAGCTCTCAGAGGCATCAGTGGGAGGCCTCATGTGGAAGCATGACAATCCCTCCATATGTAATGGAATATGTGTCACTGCAGTGATTTATTGGACACGACAGGGAAGGGAAAAGGACTTTAAATAATAATAAACATAATGACAGTCAGGCATACACACCATTTCTGGGAGTCCCATGAAGAGGTCCTGCTCAGACTGCCAAAAAAGAAAAACGTAGTTAAATTAGAAAAATACAAAGTCTTTTTAACTAACTAAAATGGAGCACTAAAACATTGTATTTGCCTTTCCACAAAGTAACTAAAACAAGAACACTCGTGCAACATGGTACATGCTAATTATAGCATTAAAAATGACCAGAGTTAATTCACAAATTAAACAATCATAAGTTTAACGAAGTATAATGTGTTGCAGGACTGCAGTACAGGATTGTATAAGAGCCATATAAGAAAAGCAATGTTCAGACATTTGTTATATGATTATATATAACAACATATTATAAACATATCAAAATTCTTTATAACTATAAATATGTAAAATGATGTGTCCTGAAAAATAAAGAGTACTGAATGATTTTGCAGCTTCAGCTGATGTTGTGGTAGTTTGTTTCTGTTACTGTGATGCTTGCTTCTTTCCTTCCTTCCTTCCTTCTACTGCTGACATCATGGACCTAATTAAGAATTTCAGCTTTATTACAGCCGCAAACATTTTAAATCAAACTTTATTTTGATTAAAGTTGTTTCAAAAATGGCTGTCACCATAGTATTTAGATTGGGTCAAAAGTTCAATAGCTAATGACATTTTACATGGTTCAGCCTTTGTTTTTATCTTATTTTCACATTGTTTATCCTCATGCGTCAAAGAATGTGACTTTGGTACACTGAAACCACGGCCATCACAACGCAAGACTTTATCTTAATACTGTACTTTGGAGGCGCCAAGCTGATAACATTGGCAAAGGCAATACAGCTGACATTCCTAATCAGGTCAGAAAGTATGACCGGTCACAGAATTCAGTGCAGCACTGGCTTATGACGATTTATGTGCATCAGACTTTTCACGCATTTTTTTTTTATCTCATGAGTGGTCAATTAAAAAACAGAAAAGAGTGTAAGACAGTCAGCTAGTATTACATTTTCATATGCACAAGGATAAGAAATCATCATGAATCATCATTCAAGCTTTTGTCTCAGCGTCCTGACAGAAACACACTTTGTCCCAGCAGGTTGACTGAATGCACGTTTTGGATTTCCAGTAAATAAACATTTACAGCAATCTAAAAACTGTTTCTAAGTATAGAAATATCATCACCAACGTGGACGTGTAAGTATCAAAAGTTAAATGACTCATTCTACAGGATATACTGGTTGAGGTGGTGCTGTTATCTTATTTGGTCAAGTGGTTTCCACCCTCCAAAAGGAGCCAAAACATAAATAAATCCAAGATCTGATTAAACACCAAGTTTTACTATACAAATTTGCATACATCTGTTTACTTCAATCTTCAGGTTGGGAAATGTTGCATAAGTATTTCAAAACCTGTTTAATGACTCAATGGTGGAAGTGCTACCAACTGATAAACACAGCAACAAGACACCCCCACAATACACTGCTATTTGGTAAAAGGTCACAAAAACATACAGAATCACTGGTTTAATATGTAAAAATGAATAGTCTTTTATAACCTTATAATTTGTTCTTTTATGAATAATCTTACTTAGACTATATTTATACTTCTGTGAAGTTAGTGGAGCAAGAAATACAGTACTTCCCTCTGAAATGTGGTGGAGGAGAAGTAGAAAAGTAACATAACATTGAAACACTCAAAACTGCACCTGAGTGAATATACTACGTCACCCACTGCTGCTCATACATTATCACAACACTAATGATGAGGACACATGAACTGTTGACATCCAGGGACAGTGATAACAGTGAAAACAGCGACAGGACCGACCAGCTGGATGTTCAGGTGTTCACTCTCCGGGGCTCCTACCTGACTGTCGCTCCTCTTCTTCAGGGTGCCCGCCCGGCTGTCGCTCCGTGTCAGGCGCCTGGACGAACTCTCGCTCTGATAAAGGAGACGACAAACAAACAAATAAACAAACACGAGCTGCCTTCACACCACGAACATACAACAACAACAACACAAAAGGAAGCTAGCTGATAACGGGGAGGGGAGTGAACATGAAGCGACGGGATCGATTAAAAAAAATATCGATTTCGGCCGATATTCAACTTGTATCGGTCGACAAAACGGTTAACGGTCACTGTGGCTACATTCTGTAACGGCGACGGTTAGTACAACAAAACCCAATGCTGCCGTTAGCCAGCCGTTAGCTAGCCGTTAGCTTTAGCTTTAGCTCCAGACTAAACGCCGCTGTGATTTTCTCCGCTCACCTCTTTTATAATGCTGCGGAGAGACTCATCCTCGCTCATTCCCCGAGACAACGTCCGCTTCCTTGGCGAGCCGTCCAGAGTGACTGAATGCATTTTTTTTTTTTTTTTTTTGGTAATGTTTTATAATTTCGTTTATGTAAGAGCCACCTCCGAGCTCTCTGGGGTGAAGTGGTGTTTTGGTGTGTTCCGTCCTACGCAGCAGCAGCAGTGAGTGAAGAAGTGTCGACGCCCAGGCCGGGATCGACTCAGAGCCATCACCCCGCCCACACTCCGGCACAGGAGCCAAAGGTTAGCCCGACATGAACCCGCGGGGAGTTAAACATAAGAATATAAGTTAGTACGTGTTTTTGTTGTTGTTGTTTTTTCTTTAAAGCGCAGATAAGCACCCTCCTAAAGGTCCTGGACAACAACAGTGTTTTCAGGTGAGCTCATGTGGATGTTTGTGGACACAGGAGGTGGGATGATTGCAGTTTAGAGAAAGTGACCACAAAAAAAAAAAAAAAAGCAACCCACCATGACACAGCATTTAATAAAAGCCAGGCACTGATAAAACCCACAAAACTTCCTCTATTTTTGAAAAAAAAAAACAAAAAAAACAAAGATACCAAAGTCTGAATAAAGGGGAAGTGTTTTTTAAGATGCACACAAGATTTTGTTGGGTGTCATGCTGATAATGCACAAAAAAAATACTGAGGCAAAATTAAAGGCAATGTGTTTCCATCAGCGTGGGATTTGTTTCTGTAGCTGCTTAAGAGAAAAAACAAAAAATGTTTTTAAAGAACCTATTATTCCATTGTCAACCTATGAAAACATACTTTGAACATTATATGAGTTAGTCCACAATGTAAGCTACATTATCTCTACCATATCCTTTTTTATAAATATGGTTCAACAAATGTTGTAGTCATAACCCAACTGACAATTACATCTGTAATTTACAGACAGGTGATATATTAAAGGAGAAACCAACATAAAGTGTCTCAGTACGATGTTGTGCGACCATGTGCCATTGATTGATAAGTTTCTGAACTCTACTGGAGGAATGAACACCATTCTTCAAAAAGACAGTCCCTCATTTGGTGATTTGTTGATGGTGGACACTCCTAAATCTCCCAGAGGTGTTCAGTTGTGTTAAGATGTCGTAACTGTGAAGGCCATAGCATATGATTCACATCATTTTCATCTTCATCAGACCATTCAGTGATCCCTGGTGCTCTATGCACGGTGTCATTGTCATCCTGGAAGAGACCACTCCCATCTGGACAGTAATGTTTCATCATAGGATAAAGGTGACTCACTCAGAACAACTCTGTATTGATTTGCAGTGACTCTTCCTTCCAAGGGGACAAATGGACCCAAACCATGCCAGTTAAATGCCACGCCACAGCATCACAGAGCCACAGGATCCTCCCGTTGAAGGGGTCAGTGATTCAGGTCTGTACCGTCTGCTTTCAACCACAATTTCCAACCCTGTTTACTGAAGTCTGTGCAGATGTCACTGTTCATGTTGAAACATGAGCCAGCTGAGCTCTTTGTGACTGAAGCTCCTGCCATACCATGCCCCAACAATGAACCCTCTTTCAAAGTCAGAATCAACTAGCTCAGCATTTTTATACATGCCAAAGATGATGACTGGGTGTTAATTGCTTAATTGTACCATGCAGTGCGCCTGTGTGGAAGTTTTTGCATTCTTTACGTTTCTCCTTTCATTTACTCAGGCTTCCTTTGTCACCTTTTTGTGCATCTGTAACATCTGTCTGCATCTACAGAGACAAGCCGACTCCTTCACTCCTGTGCCTTACCTCTGATTCATCTCTCTTCTTATAAATATATCTATCAAATTGCACTGACATCACCACAGGTCAGACCAGTTTCTTGATGATCTGACCATAATGGATACATACCCCTTGTGCAATACTTCTCTATACACTTTTACACACAAATCCTATTTTTCATATATTTCTATGGTGTTATATTTCATTGTAATGTATGTGTTCATTTGATCTTATTTTATCTTTATATGAGTAGTGCTTTCTATGTATGACTAATAAAACTGAATCTGATTAGATTGTGGCAGATAAAAGCTCAGTATCCATCAGACTGGAAAGAAGGTCGGTGCCGCAGACTCAAGAGTTTGTTATGTGCTCATTAGACTGTGGTGAGTATTTGGTCCCATATACAAACATCAACAGGTGGAGCTGAATCTTACACCAGCAGCAAGCTAAGGAGGCACAGACAGTCCAGTTCTGATCCACAGGTTGTTAAAACTAAGCAGACTTTCAAGCAGTGCATTTATACAGATCCCTAGTACAAGAATTAGATTAATGAGCGTGTCCATCGAATGCTGAGAGAAACACAGAACATCATGATCATGAATTTTAATTTAGGGTTCATTTATCTATAAGAACATACAAATAATATGTTTTTGTGTCTGTTCAGCAGACAGTATTGGATACTAAGCATTTACAATGTGAGAAATACATCAGTAACAACAAAAATGTCTTGTTCAGTTTTACTAGTTGTTTTTCTGTGAATTAAACAAATGAGATATAACTTTATTTAATAAATCTCTCAGGAGCTGGTGAATTTTGCTACCTTTGGAGAGAAGCAGGCTACGTGTTTCCCTCTGTTTACAGTCTTTATGCTAAGCTAAGCTAACTGTCTACTTGCTCCAGCTTCATATTAATTAAACAAACAAGAGAGTAGTATCAATCGTCTCTTAAAATTCTCAGCAAGAGGACATTTAAGTACATAAGCCAAACTATCAAATTATTTATTTAAAGTGGCTGGTGCTACTTACACAGGCCTGCAGAAGCCATGACCACACTTAAACTATGTACCTGAGTGGACAGGTTGAGTTTCAGTACTCAGGTTGTAATCTGAGCTGTTGTGTTGGCAAAGTGAATGTCAGTCATTACACCTCCATATATAGACATCCAAAGCTATAGATAACAGAGCATTAGTATGACAAGTGTCATATCATATACCTTGAGGACTCTAGTTTATGATTTTTATCTTCTTCATTTACAGAAGTCTTGTCAGTAAAACTGATATTTGATTCATGAAGAAGTTTCAGGTCATCAGTTATGAAAAATGTGAAGTACTTGTTGTTGGTTCATAAAACTGCCTCCTGGAGTTGAGAGGTTCCTTCGTACCTTAAACCAAGAACATTAACAGAAAACAATGAACAAGATTAATTTAGATAAGATATATTTTAGAAAAATATAGTTACAAAGGACTTTGGTAAAAACCAGGAACAAAATTCAGTAATGCAATGAGATAGAACAGGAAACAGAATAAGGCAATAACAACAATACAAAATTAAATGGAAATAAGATATCCCAAAGTAATATAAAAAAAAAGCAAGCATATATAAATAAACAAACAAGACATGTTGGAGGAAAATGGTGTTCTAGGTTTAATAAAAAGTAAATGTAACATTACAACTAATGCATGATCCTGACTTATACTGACTTAGTGCAGTTTTTAGTCACATCAGTAATTGAACAATACAGATGTAATACTGCCATATACCTGAACTATTTGAGAGTCCTGTATCCAGTGTATCACAATCTGACCATGGTAAGGAGTGAAACACACTGAAACAAATGGAATCTCTACGTGTACATCAACTTCATGAAGTAAGCTGAACTGCTTACTTCATGATCCAAGTGAACAAAATGGAGATGGAAAGGTTTTATTATTATTATTATTATTATTATTATTATTATTGCTTTCATGAGTAAAGGCGCCGTTTGAATAACTGAAGCATGATGTGTCCTACAGTCTGCAGCTTTGTTTTCCTCCAGCAGATGACACTAGTGGGTCAGTGATGAGCTCAGTGAGAGGAGGCAACTCATTGTTTGGACATATAGAAATTCTGTCCCAGAAATATTTGACAACTTTTTTTTTTATTAAGTGCATATCCGGTCATTAGTACAGCACCTGTCCCGGGTGTGTAGTTGGGCTACATTTTGATCAGGTCCTGCTGATTCGACATACTACTTGATGCTCATGGATCAAATGTGACACAGAAGACTTCAAATTCTACATTTCATAACAAGTCATGGAGAGGCACTCCAAAGATCTGTGACATTTTCACAGGGCTCATATGAGCTATACTGACAAGTGCCTCTGATGAAAGTACTGTGTGCAGACCTGCAGCTACTGCATGGCTTCAATCAATCTGTTAATACAGGAGTACATTAAACAACGTGTTTATTCCATTAACATATTATGCAGCCTTTTTAAAACCACATCCGATCTCATTTCGGATCCCTTGATTTTAAGTGAAAATGCGTGTTATTACTTCACCGGCTCACTTTGACGCTCACTTTTCATCGGACAAGCCCCTGTAACTTCTACATTATCTGCTACTACCCATCTGATACACGAAGCCTCCTCATCATGGCTTTTTATTGCTAAAATGCACCGTAAATGTTTAAATATGTGTGTGTGTGTGTGTGATTTAAAGGATGATGTGGAGGGGTTGAGCTTGATGTGGGGGGGTCCATGGAGCTTAAATTTTTCTTTACAATTTACACCCTAATGAAGCATTTATAAGAACGGACGCAGGGAGCCATATTTTATGTCATCACCATACTAAGCTAATTGGGCCGTATCTCTAATGTGAGACATTGTTTGTGCACTGTAAAAACATGTATACTCTCAACAGTGCGCGCACCCTCCCTTCGCTCTGTCCCTCTTGACTTGGTGACAGACCTAAAAGCCTTTTGTTGCAATCTTAGCCAATGGAGACGGATTACGACACCGGGCAGCTGAGATATATAAAGAGCCCCCTTTTTGACCGCACTTGCACATTTTTCAGTGACACTTCTGAACGTTCACACACCTCCATGGACTAAATTGTACAGGAGACCGCAATTAAAACAACCATTATACTACATGTGAGCGGGCTATGCATTCATCAGACAGATAATTTGTTAACTTTCAATCAAAGCCGAGACGCACTGGGAAGTACTTTTTTTTTTTTTTGGAAAATTTATTGCAAAAATCTACTGTTGCAAAAAAAAAAAAGAAAACAAAAAAAGACCCAGCAACTTCTATGGTGATCGTATTGGATTAGATGCATGTCACCGATTCCCTGCCTTTTGTAGGATAAGGAGCGGCGCACATCCGAGAGAGGGGATATAACGAGATAAAGCGAGTTAAAAAAAAAAGACAAGAGAGAAGGAGAAAAGTTGCCTTTTCCTGGTGTCCACGCGTCGTCATGTCGAGGTACAACTTCTTGCTGTGCTTGATGGTGCTCATCTCCCTGGGACAGTCGGGGAGCGATGAGCCCAATCTGCTGCTGCCTTCTGCCAGCGAGACGCCCACGGACGCCGGGCTGTCCCTGCTGGACGAGGACGCCGGCTCCCACGAGTGCTCTGCCTGCGTGTGGAGGGAGCAGAGCAAAGTGCTGAGGCTGGAGACCATCAAGTCACAGATCCTGAGCAAGCTGCGTCTGAAGCAGGCGCCCAACATCAGCCGGGAGGTGGTCAATCAGCTGTTGCCCAAGGCGCCCCCGCTCCAGCAGCTCCTGGACCATCACGACTTCCAGGGAGACGCGTCGTCCCAGGATGAGTTTATGGAGGAGGACGAGTACCACGCCACCACGGAGTCCGTGATCACCATGGCCTCTGAGCGTGAGTAATAGTTTACGGCCCGACAATATCGTCTCCCAATGCGTCATGCGCGTAATTGCGGGGCGAGATGGGTTCAAGTGACTCAGGCCTGCTGCTGGGACATCTCAGGCTCAGTCAAGGCAGCGAGCAGAGCCGACTTTTTGAGTTTCAGGCTGAGGGGTGCACTCAGTGGGCCCCACTGATAAAATTAGACAGATGACTCTGGTCAGCTGTCGGCCACGGCTGTCACAATAGTCCAGGGATTACACGTGAAGCTTATAAATCGATAATCAGCGGCATAAAGGGCCTCGTCACTCTGAGGCAAACAGCTCCAATATGGCCTGATGAACTTTTGTTTTCATCACGATGGTGATGGAGGGTCTAATATGTAGCTGCTGAACTCCTCAGTCCACCTGCTGTCATGCTCAAACTGTCCCTCTTTCAGATGATTTTGTGTGTGTGGAGTTCAGTGTGTCTGTGTGCGACAGGGGAGTGAACGCATGACAGACCCGTTTGAATGTCAAGTGCATTATTAATGATAGCGCAGCATTTGGCTGACAGTTGCATCACTTTCTCCTCTCTGTCCTCTTTTGCATAGAGGCCCCCGAAATCTGGAGTTATGATCACGTCGTGAGGGCCCTCCGATTATTGGCCCCTAACAATTTGCTCGCCCTCTTATAGTTTCCCATAAATCCGCAGATAAACCGCAGGCAGGCCCCTCGGAGACGTTTTATAAAATTACTGTTGAACCCTGGCAGCTGTGCTCTATCGGTCTTTTATAGGAGGCTCTACCGGTTTCCCTGCTGTTCATCGCAGTGAGAAAAAGTGTGTCCAAAAAGCTGCTATTGTTCCCCTCATGCAGCGGCCCCCCTCGGCCGCACTTGCCTTTTAAATGCGAAGTTTATGGGCGCAGCTCGTTTTTTTTTTTCACCACGAGTACACAAAGACAGAGAATCACTTAGGGTCGAGGGGAGTGTGTGACCTTTTCGTGGCGAATCGCGGGGTTCAACAACATTTACACACGTAATATATTCTGCACAAGGCTGATAAAACACACTCCAAATAATGAGCTTTTTTTCTCCAGGAGTGAACAAAGATGGGCTTGTGTGCAGGAGACTTTGGCCTTATGTGTTGCCTGACATTATTAATTCATCATTAGAATATCTATCTATCTATCTATCTATCTATCTATCTATCTATCTATCTATCTATCTATCTATCTATCTATCTATCTATCTATCTATCTATCTATCTATATGTTAAAAGTGCCTCATTATCTTTTCTGTCATAAGTTATTTGTATAAATTGGTTGAGATATATTTTCCTGTAGTTTAATAACCCTTCTTCACCTGTTCTCACAGCATCACCTGCCTGTCTGCAATTGTAGCAAATCAGCCTTCACTTATTGTAACTGCAGGCTCAACTGTCATCTCAACATTATATCCATTTTGTGCTATTCCACCACTCCTTATCTTAAGTCTTAAGTCTAACCATTTGCTATTGTTTTGTAATCTTCACTTGCAAAACTCTCTGTGAACCTTTTGTATCTCTGTTTCTATTTTTACGACTTGCCTATCAAACGCACATATAGGGTGTACGTTTTACACACTGACAGTGAAGATTTTTCTGTAGTAACTTGGTGTCGTCTCTCTGATGTGCAGATCAGTCCTGTGTTGGATGATTCCCTCTCCACCTGTAAATTCAGACGAGATGAAACTCTGCATGCTTAACACACTCGCTGCACATTACCAGGAAAATCAGCAACATCCTCCAACTATATTTGTGACTCTCTGCTTCTCACAGCCAGAAAAGGTCATTTGCATGACGCTGGCTAATTGCACATTTCTAACGGCCTCGTGGCAACCTGAGCAGCTAATGACTGACATTACCACAGTATCTGTCATGTTACAGCACTTCCTCTCTGTTCAGTTTGCCTCATCTCTTCATGTCAGCTGCGGTTTTTATCATCTGCTCCTTCTTTCTCTCTCTCTCTTTCCCACCCCTCACAACCCCCCTTCCCCTCCACCTCCTCCTCCTCCTGCCCCCCACCTTCCTCCCTGTTAGCCCCCTTTCTCCTTCCTCTTCTTTTCTCTGGTACTCATAGAAGAGTTGAGAGAATGAGTGCATCTCCTTTTTGCCTGTGGCGCCCTGTGATCCCACAGGATTAAAAGTGCCTTTTCTGTCTCTCTGATAGAAGGAGGACTTCAAACACTATTCCCTGCGCACCTCGAACCTAATCACCCTTTCATGGTCGTGCACACTGCCTTTGATGGGCCATGTGGGTTCACACAGTACATACTGAACTGGACCTGTGCCAGAGTTGCTTCTTAGTATTCACTCAAGGTACGTGGGTGCCGCAGTGGGGGATGAGAGGGTCCATGCTTCCTGGTCTCTAATTACTATGAAATTTCATGGAAAAATACAGCTATTTATATCATAGTGCAGCACTAAAACATCTCCCTCCATGCAGTATGTTGTTTAGGTAACCACTCCGCTTGCTGAAAAAAAAAAGACAGTGCATCAGGGTCATTTTCTAGTGTAGCATCGTGAGTGAGAGTTGATTTTTATTAACAAATCTATTTGAATAAACACGTGAGCTGAACTACGTTTATATTGATTGATTTATGTGTGTAGTTGTGCGTGAAAAGTGTGTATTCTGGAGCTCAGTTTGTTTTGCCTGAGGTGGGGTGAGGATTTGACCCCACTAGTCTCCCATTTGTCACCTGTCCAAGACATTTAGAGCAGACCTTCCTCTGCCATCACTGACCTTCTCCTCTATGGCTGTTTTAATGCTGATTATCTGCCCGCTATTCAAATGCTCAATGATATATTCCAGCAATATTACACACTGAAAACTTAATTATTCTGTCAGAGCATGTTAGGAAAAATACTGAAAAACACTTCTTTGAAGTAAGAACATGACCGTTATATTATCTATTGTTGCACAAGAACTTAGTTTAGTTTGTTTGTGCCAAGATTTTTGCATTCTTGATTGTCTTTGGCATGACTAAACTTATTTTCTGTTGCTGTCACATTTAGATAAATTGTGAGTCTTTTTGAGATTGTCCAGGAGCAGAGGATCCAGCAGAGAGCAGCACTCGCTTACCCTCCCTCCAAGCCTTTATTCCATGTTTAAAATTAATGTCAGCCAACAGACATTGATATGTGGCGAACCGTGGCGAACAAAAAGGAAAAACTTTAAAATGAGTGAAAACTGAGGTTCAGAAATGTGAAAGGTTTCCAAACAAAACTGAACTGATTTCTTGAAACGTTTCACTCTGTTAAACAATGTTATAACACAGTTTGTCCCCTTCATCACGACTGTGTGTAGGCTAACATGAGGAAGTGCTATACTGGTATTATTATGTAATCCTGTCAAGATGAGGCGCATTCAGTTCAAGCACAGGCTTATACAACTCTTGCGTACATAAAAATGAACATCTACAGTCATGTATACAAATCAATGCAAACTTCCACATGTGCACACTTGTGTAGACACATAAGGATGCTCACACACACACACACACACACTCACTCACGCAGTCACACACACACTCCAGAGAAAAGTTCTCCTATTGACAAAAAGGGTCACAGAGTTCACAGCTATGTGATATATTGGAAGAGGAGACTATTAACCTCATCGGGTCTCTTTCTTTGGCAGCAAAGACGAACCGGTAGTAACTTGAACACTTATCCCCCACCACACACACACACACACACACACACATGCTCACACACACACTCATCATCACTAACCACTCCCACAAAAAAACAAGTCTTTTATAGTGTTGACCCTATAAAAGGGTCATTTCCTGAAGGTGCAGGAACCATAAAAATTAAGAGGGAGAGCGCTAAAAGGACAGAGCAGCAGAAGTCGGACTGTCTTCAGCTCACTGGCCAGTGTTTGCTGGAAGTTGATGACTATGTGAGGTTTTTATAGATTTATTTATTCCGTGGAGGTCTCAGTTTTACGATTACACCTGTTCTCCCTGTGTAGTTGCTGGCATCAATTGAGGGAAAGATAAACTTTGGTGTTGAATTGTTTGGACGTCGGGGGGCACGACCGGTTAGTTTAAAAAGAAATAAAAACGTAAGAAAGAAAGGTCTGTAGGACTGTAGAAATTGCTCAACATACTGTCAACTTTATGGCTAATAAAATTTCAAAGGGACCAAAGTCTATTAATACAGGGACAAAATTTCCCCAGGACCTCAGGAATCTCACTCCTTCCATCCTCCTTCCCCTATTCCCACGCTCCCGTGTACCAGTCCCTGCAGCCGGCCTTTCCTCTTGGCATTTGGGAATATGTTGCTTTGGAATTTAATGCATGCTTTACCAAAAATACAACACTGGGAAGTTGGGAGAATGGATGTAAGGCTGCATTCGTGCAATTTAGGGGTACGGCTGTACCAGAATACATTTTATAAAAAAAAAAAAAGAAAAAAAAGATAAAGACAATCTCTGCTTTTACTGCTTGTGAGTACTGGTGAGCTCCTTGTTGCTTCTTTAAAGGATTTCAAAGAGTGTGATCGAGTTAGGTGTACTGTGGCTCGTGCTGCGGGTATGAAGGATTGGGGAGGTGGAGGGAAGATGGGAGTGAGTCCACAGGGAGCAACAAGCAGCACAGTCCTATCCTAAAGGGACAGAAATCATGGAAGGGTTTTATAGGTACAATTAAAAAGACCTGAAACAGATGTTACGTTTCACTAATAAAGGAAATAATTACTTCACACCAGTAATTAAGCCCTGTGTAGGGACACGAGTGAGGAGGAGGAGAAGGAGGGGAGTGAAAAGATAAAATGGAGATCATTGAGGGGATTATTGTTGATGGATGCGTTCAGGCTCTGTGTGGTCGTGTGCGAGGAGCTGCTGAGGATCAGTTTATGGAAGAGTCCATTAAATCTAAGAGGCATTTAAGCAAAGGAAATGCTGCATGAGCATAATGCTGGATCCCATGAGGGAGCCACTGTGTCGGAAAGAAGCACAATTAACGGTGGATTACCTCACGATTATCTACATGAAAATTTAATTAGCCTCTTCTCCTGGTACAAAGGAGAGCAGCTTCTTAGCGTATTTATCACCTGTGGTTGTATTTCTGCCTGCCACATCAACCCAGGAAGTCCATTATGGAAGTTATGAAAATGCACAGTTTAAATAATTTCTTTAGGGACGAGAGCCAAGTTAATTTATATCACATACAACAAAGATTGATAGAGAGAAGCTCATAAAGGGAACAACAAATATTCTTATGTTGCTTAGAAATTCTCAGAAAATTGTTCCTGAAAGGAGGCTTTGCACAATCTGGTCATACTTTGTCATTAGAAGAAACTGTTTTCAGACAAACTGTTTTTAAAGCTGAAGAAAACTGATCAGTGCTCAGTGTCAGTGTGAAGAGGAGTGTGTGTATGTGTTCATGAAAGAGATTCAGTCGCTCAATACAGATCAATCACTGTGCTACAGTGCCATGCACGTTTACTGGATTAATTGTTTTAAGAGGAGCAGGTTAGAAGTTTATTTAAGTATATTTAAGTACATTAAACAGTTCAAACATGAGGCTCAAAATAAGAGGTATAACAAAAAAATGACACTGAAAAACTAAACTAAAAAAGTGAAACAGGTAAACAGAGATGAATGCAGTATGAAAGTCTGGTGCCGATTATGGTTTTAGGATTATGAGCAAACTAGTTTTAAAAATGCTTTCAGCTAACATCAATGTCATCAATGTATGTCATTGTTGTATGTTATGGTTGTTTTTTCCTCTTTTGTGGTTCATAAAAATATTCAGTTTGGTGCTTCTCCCTGCTCCATAGCAGCTTGTGATGTTTTATATGATTAAAGAAGGAAAGGACAGAATGAAGAAGTTTTTCTTTACTTCATCTGATCATTGATTTGTTCAGCAACACTAGTTGGTGAGTTGAAGGGAGTATCATCATTTAGTGAGAGAGGTAAATGTGGGTGTCGTCTCTATAATTAGGATGTTTGTGTTATTTTACGTGGAAAGTATCAGCCATCATGCATTCCCAGTAGCGGTACCTCCAGGTTGTTTATTGTCATGTCCTCGACGATGCAGTTAGAAGAAATACAATGTTATTACAGACAAATAATCTCAAACATAAAACTTGCAATAACGTTTTCTTTTTTGTTGGTTGGAGTTGTAGCTTTTAGGACTCAACTCATGAAGTTTCACTACCTACTGTATCTACGTCTTCTATCATATGGATTAAGACATTGGTGCGGAGAATGTGTCTAATACAGTGCATTGTTACAGCAGGCTCAGTGCAGTTGTCACATAATTTCCAGCACAGACATACTGTATTATAAATTTATAGAGCTGTTCTCAGCTGGTCTGTGGAGAGTTGGACCTGGTTCTTGTTCTGGTTTCACTGATCTCCATAAGTGTCAATCTCTGGTTTTAATCAGTATTTTCTTCAAAAAACCTTACATTGATAATTAAGGTACTTTTCTAAATTCCTGTTGTGTTTATCTTAAAAATATACAACTAAAAAGTGACTGTCAGTAAAATGTTTTGCAATGATCATTAGAAAAATCAGTGAACATGTCTCACTGGAGAGAAACATGATCTCAGATGTTTTAACAAGTGGTCGCACAGTATGTCTTATTGTTGGTGATTTGTAGCATGTGATAATGTGGAAGAGGTTTATAAATAGGCAGATGTGTTACTGAAAATTTGCTCCATTAAACAAGGCAATAAACAAAATAAACCAACATATCATTCTGCTCAAATGATCACAACAGAAGATTAAATTGTAATCCTGCTGCGTGATGATGAACAAGCCAAGTGAACAACCAGTAATGTGTCTTAAGGAGATATGAACTGACTCAGGAGATAATCTGAACTTAACTTAGCTTCTGTTATAGAGTAAATTCTGTACTAACCTGTACTAACGTTGAGCAATAGTCAATAAGTAAGTAAAATGGGTTAGGGTTAGAAAGAAAAACGTTAAAAGGCTAAAACTGTAAGAAAAAATAAAATAAATAAAAATACATAAGCTGTTGAAATAGGCAGATGTGTCATGATAACCAGTACTGAAAGAGCAGTAGGAAATATAGAGCACATTTTCAGAACATTCAGTAACATATGGTTAGCCTGCAAATCAAGATATGATCTGTGTTACATCTGCATGAGTTTCACGTTTCTATCATCTCAATAATAATGCCTGAAATTCTAGCCGTATAATTATTCAGTCACCTCTCATGTGTTTATTCTCTTCCTTCCGTTTTTCATCAGTCACTTCTGTGCGATGTTCCCACTGAAGCAGTTGCCTCGGGGCTGCAGCCATTTCTGAAACGATTATCTCACGAGAGGCTCACTGCCAAATTGAACACCTTACACACTGAACTAACACACCTTTAAGTTGCAGTACATTCTAGCAAGACTAAGAAACAACCAAATTTAGTTGTTAGAGGATGCTTTGACTGTGCAAATGATGACTTTCAACTTGTTGAAGATTGCAGTGAAGAGTGAGGGAGCTGAAACACACACTGACACAATCCTGGAAAACTTGGCTGAAACTCTTAGTAGGTGAAGAAAATATAAATGTTGGTAAGGAGGCCAAATAAATGTGAAATATGCATTAATGATCAAGATATGAACCAAAAATGTTTATTGATAACAAATAATTCATTTACAAACATGACACTAATGGCTAAAATGCAGTGTGTGTAAAAATTAGTCAGCTTTGTATGTGACAGTCCTGAAATATCATTACATTTTCACCTCATGCTGCTGTTTCCTCTTCATACAATAAAATAAAGAACTTGATGGCTGCACTGAATTAAGATTTGTTGGTATTCTGCTTATTACCAAAAATGTGCAAGGTTTTGGATTTAACTTGTGAAACCAGAGTAAAACATTGTCCTCTGACGTTAACGTCTTGCATGCATGTGTGGATGCACACAAACACAAGCGGTGAGACCCCAGCATGCTTCCTGCTGTCCAGCTGTCCACCTTATTGCAGTTCACTGCACGCTCGTTCTTTTCATCCTCTGTGCGCGTCCTGCTGGACAAGTCCCGCAGACGTTCCCCTTATAATACCAACATATATAACCCCAGCAGCAAAAACAATGAGCTTTCAGTGTGGTTGCTGAGGACGGTCAGTTTGGACCTTGTGTGTGTTGTGTGTTTATGTGTGGTTGCATGTTTCCATGTGTTCACTGAGCTAGAACAGGGAGCATTAGGAGGTGTCTTTTGTTGCTCCTGGGGGGCTACTGTGCTCAGTCCTAATAGGAGTCTTGTGCCTGCCGTTGTCCCAGGGGAGGGCTTCTGAATGAGGGGGTCTAACTTCATATACACCCCCCTCCTCCTCCATCCCCAGCCTCCCCCACAACCCTCTCCTGTCCCTTGGGACTGGCCGAGAGACAAAGAGGGAGTGGGGCTGGGGTGGGATGGGATGTTTGAGGGGGTGCACTGTGGCCCCTGTCTTATTAGAAGGGTCGTGAACGTGTCACGATGATTAATATGCCGAGGTGCGTGGGGATACCCTAGAGTCACATTTATTCAACATGAAGGCTCCCAAACACACACTCACCACAAAATGGCACATTTGCATTTCCCATTAAGAAAAGAAAATATAGATATATATGCAAATGAAACGCGTATCTAGGTTTATAACATTATGCATTATCCATTTGGACATTAAGAACAAGTGACCATTTAACTCTACACACCATTTTAACTGCAGATTTTCACACTCTACTGCACTTCTACCCAACATGCACACAGCCACCTTTCAGGAGTTTGGAGACAGAGTGAACTTTTTTTATTTTAATATGAGATAAAAGATAAAGATAAAAGAAAGATAAAAGTGTGAAGGTCATTTTTAAATTCAGCCCTTCATTCGCTGCAGCTAATTGACCATTTAGTTTACTTTTCACTTTTTTGACTGATATTTGCAGATTTTGTGTTTTCTATATGTCATGTGAAAATCAAAGATAAATACATATTCATTTGACTAAGAATTTTGTATCACATTGCGAACATGTAGGCACTCGTCCTGGTAACACATGCTAACTATTCATTGTGTAACTACATCTTAACGTCCCCTCTCCATCTGTTTTCAACAGTTTAACAGGCTCATGCTCCTGCACCCCTCAGTAACACTACAGCATTTGCTTATTAGAAGCATTTAACTTTGGAACAGGCTGTGGTTGTATTAAAATGGACAGATGGCAGAGTGAATAAACCATTATATTCTATATGTCTCCCCTAACGTGCACGTATAGGAGGCTCCGGGCTAACTATGGGACACAGGTACCCAGGGAGTCCACCAGATGTTTGATAGGCTCACCTGCAGGCCTGCTGCGTGCTGGCAGTAAAATTCATGCGCTGCATATGCTGCAATTATACCACAGGGAAATAAGCTGCTGTAATGAACTAGGCTGGAAACATGAGGAGGAAAAGCAAACAAGCCTGTTTCCTTTGGAAAAACACAGCCTCTTACTCTTACTTACTTACTTTTTACCTGTTTTTCACTTTTTAGGTAAAACAAGAAGAGTGTTATTACTGTACAAGAACTAGTTTTTCTCCACATCATCAGTCTGGATGAGGAGATAGGTGTTATTGCTCCAGTAGGTGGTGCTGAATGCAAAATCAGAATTCATATCCTCACTGCAGGAGTAAAATCGGAAACACTGGACTATAAGTGAGCAAATAGTTCAGGAAATTAAGCCATAAAAACCTCCTGCAGTAAAATTGCGAGCTCTTCCAGCAGTAATATGTTGTGGCAGCAGGAGCAAAGTTTGCTCAGGTAGAAGGATTAAATGCCCCCTCGGTTTTCTGATCTTTACAAGCTAGCTTTGCTCAAATTGCACAAGTGGAGCGCTCTGCCAAGACGTGGGGTGTAATTAAGCTGCAGGCATTCATTCTCTGTGGTTTGCTTCTTACTCCTGCACTTACAGGATCTATAAAGGCACAAATTGATTTCACCTATCAATGCAGTCATTGTTTAACATGACGTACCTCATATGTTGCGCATGTGTGTTTAATAACCGGGGTCCTAACTGGATCACGGTGTACGGGCTCTGCTTCTCAGATTACTGCTTCTCAAGAAAGGCCTCTGCTCGAGAAACTCAACCACTGAGGCTCTGCGCTGTTTGGTGGTTTGTTTCTCCCTCTCATTCTCTCTTTCTCGCTCTCTTTCTTTCTTTCAAGAACAGAACAAAGCGATAAAAACACTGTTTGCAAAAAGGGAGAGCTGGTGTGTGTCGGCGCCTATCTGCAGCGATTAAAAACAACAAAAAGTAGTAATCACAAGTAAACCCCAAGCAAACTGCAGAATCATTCATTCCCAGCTTTGTGCTGATGAGCAAACACAACACCACCCACGTTAATTGCTGTGACCCCAGCAACCCACCAGAAGGAACATTGACATATTGTTTGTCCAGCGTGAGACACTGTATAATTTACACTCACTAATGACTGTCCCTGGAAATACAGGCTGAAGGACCACGTCTGTCCCTGGCTTGGCCCTTATTCAATTTTCGCCCTGGACTCTTCTAATGGATAGTCCATCTGTGAATTCATATCCCTCAATGCATGCCCATAATTCAATTACAACACTTGTTTCGTGTAAAAAAAAAAAAAAAGAAGAAGAAGGAAAGAAAAACAGCCCGGTGCTGTGTTCTCCTGGTCAATTGAGGTTTGAGAAACAATTCACTATTGGCTGGAGAATCTCCACCCTAATCAAAACAAAAACAGACTGTGGCTGGTTCAGTGCTGTTGTGTGTCTGAGATTTTAGATAATTCTCTGACTTTAAAAAAGGCATGTTGTGAAGAAAGACATATTACCATTGCCATAGGGTCGACCTTGACCTTCAAACTCAATCTGGCTATTAGGGCAGCCCCTCCCCAGCACCACTGAGATGTAAAGAGGCTGACGGTTTTGACCCCTGATCCCATTTCTTAACTAGGCTGAGGTGCCAAATAACCTTTTGACCCAGGAAGCATTTTCAGGTTGCCTGAGCAACCTCAGATTTAGCAATGATTGGCAGGTCCATACAGTTTCTTTATCTGCTTTTCTTTTTTTTTTTAAATTAACTACACTTCTCTGCAAGATAAATGACAGAAAATGATGGTCAGTTTGCTAAAATCTGGGGTTGTAATATGTCAAATATGCTCAGAAATGGTCAGATTAGATATTCTATTGTACTCAGTTGGCGCATTATTATGCCAGATAGACGCAGAATAAATTTCCCTTAATAAATGAACGCTTTACATGGAAATGAATGCAATGGATGGATGTCATTATATCAGATGGAGGTCTATGTAAATGAACCATGTGCAAATTTGACATGTGGTGCAAATCACAGAAACACCAGAAGCGAAGGATCATGACAGGAATAAATCTGCCTATTTTAGGAGACGCCTTGTGTTCTTTGACATAACCCTTAATCCACTCCCCAAATATATTTCCAACAAGGCTGAGCCACAAAAAAAAAAAAAAAAAAAACTTGAGATGTTTTAATTTGGCTAGTCGTAAAGTCGGGTTAGATCATTTCATTATGACTGACCCAGGGGAATCTAAGGTTACCATCTGGCCACTGGCCACCATTACTGATCCTTGTTTTAATATGCAAATGTATCTGTTTGTCCAACCTTGATGTAATCACAAATGTAACCTGACTGAATGGACCAAACCACAGGACCATGTGGCCATATGATAACAGACAGCCTTCATGCAGATGTGGCTAAAACGAGCAGTCAGACCAAGAATGGCTTTTTAGGTACAACTGTTATAAAATATAACATCAAAGATATAGTGGTTATCTACTCTGGGCTAGGACTGTTGTTAAGCAAATTACATGGACTCAAACTTGCGGTGTTTAAGATTTTTGAAATACTAGTTAATATATATCACGGAGCATGAACCATGAGATTGCATCTAGAAAATGAGCAATTTCCCACATGCCCATGCACAACTCTCCTTAATTCATTCGAGTCACATAAAACTTCTTTACATTGTCAGCAGCTATGCATCACTGTGTGAATAAAGCACAAAGTAAACACAGAGGAGTCAGTGGGTGTCACATCAGCAATTACCCCTAATTACTTAATCACTGTCCCTCATTTCATATAGAATGTAGTATTTGTTCATGGTACAGAGGGAAAAGTTTGCACTTCAACAATAAAACTTTCCTCTTTGCTGTGCGAATTTATGAAAGTTGTGCCAAACAGTCAGAGCTAATGGTAGCTGCTCAGAAAACTGCAGGGAGCTGTTGTTGATTTTTGTGCCCCTTGGGGAGTAAATTCTCTTTTATCTTCACTTGTTTTTATGAGAGAGGATGTCTTTCAGTCATGTCATGTTTCAGTCAAGTTATTAACAATACGTGAGTTAGAGTGTCAAGGTTTGTTGAGCATGCATGCAGCTGTCCCCTTCATGTTTGTGCCAGTCAGCTTAGATGTATATTTTTAAACTCCTCAGTGTTTGAGGAGTGTCATGTTTTGAGACTAGTAAAGCAACATTGAGTTGATTGAAGATTCTTCATTTACTTATGCATTTCCAGATACTCTTTTTGGAGCCAACGATGCAGCAGGAGACAGAGAAAAGCACAAGCAGCAGAAACCCACATTTCATTAAACGAAGCTAAAAAAAAAAACATTGTAGTGGTACTGTGTATAACCAAAGAAATAAGAATGTGAATTAGTTACATGTTGGCACTCACATTCAAGCAACATGCATGCTGTGGTAGAGGTCCGAAATGAGTTTTATGCCTTTTATTTGATAGTTGAAAGTAGGAAGACGGCAGGAAGAGATGGGGAATGACATGCTATAAATGAATGATGCTAATCTTGGTGGTATATATATTCTGCACACACTGTACATGTATGAATGTATCCATCCTCTTTTCCCACAGCGGAGCCCCTGGTGCAGGTGAATGGAAAGCCAAGCTGCTGCTTCTTCAAGTTCAGCCCCAAACTGATGTTCACCAAGGTGCTGAAGGCGCAGCTGTGGGTGTACCTGCGGCCGCTGCAGCAGACCTCCACCGTCTACCTGCAGATCCTCCGGCTGAAACCTGTCACGGAGCAGGGCAGCCGCCACATTCGTATCCGCTCCCTAAAGATAGAGCTCAACTCCCGGGTCGGCCACTGGCAAAGCATTGACTTTAAGCACGTGTTGCAGAACTGGTTCAAACAGCCCCACACCAACTGGGGAATCGACATCAACGCCTTTGATGAGAGCGGCAATGACCTGGCAGTTACCTCACTGCGACCCGGAGAGGAGGGGCTGGTAAGGACCCTCAGACCTGTCCCTGGGGCAAAAGAAGGGGGGTTGGATCACTTCCAATGTAGCTCAGGTTTATGCAAATGAAAATTCATAAGTCAGGAGGGCAGTCAAAATCATGTTAAAAAAAGGCAGATTCAAAGAAAAATGTGTATTGATAAGTGGACTGAACTGAAACTGGCTTTAACAAATAGTCATGGAAGAAAAGAAGGATGCCCTGTCTCTCTTTCCCCACAACATTTCTGGTAATCTCTAATGTGAACTCTTAGAAACTTAAAACAAAAAAGTTAGAGTTAAATATTGTAGTGAGGCTGCAACACAGGCAACTATACTGAATTATAAATCTCTTAGATATTTGTCTAGTACCCTTTATGGCGTTTAGCTGGTTCAGAGCAGATTTAGAAAACTTTCCAACAATTTTTAAGGCATGCTTGCAGCTACACTTAAAATAAAAGTACAAATGATGTCAATGATGATTTCATAAAAGAAAATAAATAAAAAACACATTTCCTTATAGAATAGTGTCACAGGTTCCCCTTCAACAGAAACATGTATTTGTTGTGCTTGTGGAAGACAGTGACATTTAGCAAATATTTAGTTTGTTATGATCATTGCATGAGGTTTTTGAAGGCTGTTCACATGTAGGAATCAAGAAGAATCGTATTCTGCATAATTTGAAATTGTGGACAAATCTGTATTACATTCATATCCATATTACCCAATGGTGGATTTAAGAAAAACATGACATATAATTGAGAGTTTATAAATCAGTCATGTGTGAAAGTACTGCATATATTTTCGACTGAATACTGTCACCACAGCACCCTATTTGAACATGTTAGTCATGACCACTCTATATTTAGTTCAGTCCAGAGAAAACACAGCTGCTTTGTTTCGATCAGCCTTCACCAAAGTCATCACCACATCCTCTGCTGCCTCTGATGCTAGCACTCATCTCCAAGTCCGCTGCTAATACTGGAAATTAGTCCTGCAGGAATGATTAAAATCAAAGTAGAAAGGACTGTACTCTTTTGCACAAAGTGAATGGATTCTAACCCATGCTCCTCTGAATCGTCCTGGGCCTCAAACTCTGAGAACAGGATTCTTAAAATGCACCAAGTTGATGTCTAATGTGATGGATGGGTTTGTACGGATGAGTTCAAACTTCAGTGTTAAAGCAAAACCATCCATGAACCATCAATCTCGTCAGCAATACCCAAGTTGCTGCAACTGACAGTTATATATAACGTCAGTGTTGAATTATGTAGGCCACTCATCCCGGTTAAGTAACACCAAATATTTACCAAGTGGTCAATTGGGTCAGATCTTCACAACACATATCAGAGGTCAGCTCTGGTGTCTTGGCCAATAAATCACTGCCCTCTGAGCACACAGCAGTGTGCAATATTATTCTTGAACAAAAAAAAAGGAAAAGATCAAAAACACAGGCAAGTGTACCAAAATAAAACAAAACACAACAAGCAAAGAAAGAATCAAACTCTGTTTCTCCCTGATCCTCTGGGTCTTTTTTTCTACAACAAAAGCCCTAAAGGCCAAGCTGACATGGTCTCACCCCAACGGCCTTTCAGCTTATTTCCTCTTTTGAATGCGTCACAAAAAACTGTGCTCGAGCCCAGCTGGAATCACTGTGGGGAGAGGAAGGCTTTGTAAAACAAACATGATGGAGTAAAATATTTCATCTGCTTGCTTTGCCCAAAGGTCAAGGTTATGGTAGCCTGCAGATGACCTCCGGGGTCAGGGATCAAACCAAGCATACAGAGTCAGCCATCAATGTTAGAGAAGGCTAGTCTCTATCAATACTCTTTGAAACGCTGCTACTTTAAAAATGATGAATTAATTCCTGTGTTTTCATAAAATATCAAATGAGTGGATTTTGAACTTTGAGCAGTGTAAATCATTTTCTTTGTCACTGGTTGCCATTTGCAACTGTTAGCAATGCTAAGCCAAATCAGAGCATACTTCTTTTTTTAAACCAACATCAAATGCTCTCTAAACTAAGATGTTGGTGGACCTAAGATGCTTACCATATAAACTCCCCTGGATACATTAATACAAATCATCTTTTCATTGCAACATTTTAAGAAGCTTAGATGCTCCAAAATGACAGATCTTTCTCGCGGCAGACATTTTGACTCATTATAGCAGGAAAAGCACAAGTGATGATGGATCAGTTCCATTAAGTGTCCCAGTAAGCCATTCCTGTACCTGAACTGGCTCACCTAAATGGAATCTAGTCGTTTTTAATGTTATCAATCACACCTGTGCTTTCACTGCTATGACAATCCAAAATGTAATGAATCAAATTAGATTCTCATTTTACTTATGATTCAGTTGTGGAGCGGTTTAGATGGCTTTGACTGTAATCATTCAATTTTTAACATCTAGCAATGTTATAAAATAATCAGGTCTCATTATAGCAGGAAAAGCACAGGTGTTGCTCACAGCATTATTGATGGCTCTGTTGTATTCACTTGTCTAAGTTAAGCAGGACAGTGTGATGGTGAAGCAGCTTGCACAACACCAGGAAACTCAGGAAACTAAAAGAAACTCAGCCATCATTAATGTTATTATTTACACCTGTGTCCAGATGGGCTGCTGTTGGAACTGTTTACAGCGAATAATCAGTTTGTGTTTTGCAGAAATCATTCATATGGAGTTTCACTACATTTTCATTCTTGCTGTAATTGGCCTGGAGTTATCTCTACACATGTAGAGGGAAAGGTCATAACACACCACAGCTACTTCACATGTTGAAACAAAAACATTTTAGGGTTTTAACATACACCTCTGCTGGCGTTTTTCCCCCTGAGAGTTGGTTTATTATCAAAAGGAACAGTAAGAAAAAGTGATAGAGCTGCTTAAGAAGGTTCAATCTCAAGAAAAATGGTTTCTCCACTCAGAGAAGACTTAAATGAAGCTTGTGTCTGCTTCATTTAATAAGTGTTCAAAACAACAGAATGTAAAAAGGCTTAAAAGCTGCATTCAAAATATCACATCAGTATCAGCCAGGGTATTAGTCTGGCATAGTAAACTGTGTAGAAATATAAACATTGGCTTAAAGTGTTATTTAGTTTTTTTCAATACAGTGTCTTGGACCTTATGCTCATGAACAGATGCATTTATTTAAATGTATTCAGATTTAGATACAATTTTATTTGACCTAGTTTCTGTCTTTTTTAATGTTATCCCTTCTAGATAGTTTATATCCTGAATTACAGCTTTAGTATACTATGTAATACCTTTGTAGTTGCTGTTTTTATCTACACTTCTTTAGATTTTATTGATTCCTAAAACTGAACTACAGAGGTATCAGAAGGATTCAGTTTGTAGTCCAGTTTCTGAAAGTTTGTAGGGTAGCTGACGGTGGACTGTCAATTGATTTTGTGTGTGTTTGTACTTAAAGAAAACCAAAATCCATGAAATCGTCCTGAGTTGCATAAATGTTTTTGTTCCATAAGACCTTTGTGAAGCTCTTTGTCCTCATCAGCCCGACAAAGGTATTGAAGCTCAACATAACGATGGCTTGGTTTTATCTAAATTTCCCAGTGATCCATCATGCATATTAGCAGAGCCTTAGAACTAGTAAACCTTAATGGGATGTGATCATTATTAATGTTATTAATCCCACAACCAAAGAATCCCCCCTCCGTCCCCATCAGCTCTATTTCTGCCAAATGAAACCTATAAATGTGTATAAATACATTTTTGTTTTAATCAGAATCTGAAATATAAGGTATTTAAAATGTAGATATAGCTAATATACACTAATAGTATAACACACCAAACCTGTGGGATAATGTACAAAGTCTTAAAGCTACAGTAAGAAATTAGAAATACTTTTTTGGGAAGTAAAGTTAGATGGGAAGATCGATAACACTCATGTCTGTGTGTTGAGTATGTACTGCCGCTAAAACCCAGCATTAGCATTAGCATAAAGACAGGAAAACAGCTAACCCAGTTCTGTCCAAAAACATGCCGACGTATTTAAAGCTCACTGAGTAACACATTGTATTTTGTTTGTTTAATCTATACACAAACAACATTTTTAGATTTTAAGGGAACAAGTGACTGCTCAGAGCTGTAACTATCCACAATGTTGTCGTTGCCGTAAGGTTGCGAGAAACTACTTTTCATTTTACTCTTGAGTTTGTGTCTGGAGTAAAACAATGAGTTACAACGTGCTATTTAATGAGTTTTAGCATATTTTTGACCTGTTCAAAGCCAGGCTTTGTTTGCAGTCTCTATGCTATGCTAAACTAAGCTAATAACCCCCAGGTTGTAGCTCTATTGCACCCAGCCATAAGAAGGTACACAGAATTGCCAGTTTGTTTTTTCCTGAATTGGTATGTCAGCCATGTTGTTGTTCTCTTATAACCACCTCTTTCTCTCCATCCTGACCCTCCTCCCCCTGATTCCAGCAGCCGTTCCTGGAAGTGAAGGTTCTCGAGACGACCAAACGTTCTCGGAGAAACCTCGGCCTGGACTGCGATGAGCACTCCACCGAGTCCCGCTGCTGTCGCTATCCTCTGACTGTGGATTTCGAGGCATTCGGCTGGGACTGGATCATTGCCCCCAAACGCTACAAAGCTAACTATTGCTCTGGCCAGTGCGAGTACATGTTCATGCAGAAATACCCACACACCCACCTGGTGCAGCACGCCAACCCCAGAGGCTCTGCAGGGCCCTGCTGTACCCCGACCAAGATGTCCCCTATTAATATGCTCTACTTCAATGACAAGCAGCAGATCATTCACGGCAAAATCCCAGGGATGGTGGTGGACAGATGTGGCTGCTCTTAGGCTGCGGGGGAGACACACACTTGTATACAGCCACCATCGCATCAAACCACCCAAAACCCTTATGGAGTTCTCCCCTGGCACCAGAACCCACTCCACAGCACCAGATTTCACTTTTGCTCAGCAACAAAATCATCCCACTGGGTTTCCGTTTTTCCAGTAACAAAATTGATTCTCACTGTAAAAAAAAAAAAAAAAAACCATACAAAAAAAAAACAAAGTTATAAATGAAATGTGAATCAAAAAAGGACTGAGTGATGGAAACACAGTACATTATGAATGATTTAAAGAGGCTGTCCTTGTGGAGCAGCTTCAGAAAATAGTAAATGAGACAAAACTATGTTATAAAGTACGTGTTAGTTTTGTGAGTTTTTAAAGATTTTGTTTTTTAAATGGCATCTTTGTGAAATGTCCAGGTTAGTGGATTGAGATGACAGGAGACATAAGCATTTACAATATTTTTTTGAAGTAATTTCAGTCCTATGGTGAGTTTGGAAATACTTAATTTCACAGATACACTGACTTACAGGTGAGATTTGATCCACAAAAATGTTTGCAAGGGGGCATGATCAGAATTATTTTGCAATCCATCACTTTAACAAGAACAAAGTCCATGCTAATGTGAGGAGGGTTTACTGTTAGAAATACTGTTAGTATAAATCCAAAATCTTGTTTACAGATGTTTAGAGATGTGCTCTCGAGATGTAAAGTGTTGAGGAGATCCAAAACCAAACCTATGCCCTCTATTAATGTATAACACCCCAGTGTGACATTCTCGAGTATCTACGAAACCTTTCACAGTTACTTTGATCTTTTTTATTTGTAGTCTTGTAAAACTCAAAAAGGAAAAGGGAGAGAAGCGGTTATACTATTTAAACTCAATCTTTCAAAGCAGATAATTAAAGCCAGTATAGCTATTTCTGTCATCCTGCAAAAGTAGATAAAACAGATTTAGGTTTCACTTGCACACTAAAGTCTAAAACAATACTGTAATGTAGATGTATGTAATGTACTCTGAGGCCATTCGGCACCACCTGAGAAGAGGAGGGGTAGCAGGGTCCTGCAGGATGACAAGAACCTGACAGATTTCCTTTTTTCTGTGTAACAAAGGAAGATACACTTTAACACCTTCCACTTTTGCATTAAATGTTAAAAACAGAGAAGTAAATGCACTGTTTCATAACTTGAAGAGGCCTAGGACAGAGCATGTAATAACAAACACAGGGCAAAATCCACGAAATCCACAAAAACCAAGAAATAAAACACCCGTAGGTGTCAGTGTGCTCAAATGTTCACCCTGCTGTGGCGCGAGTGAATTATTGAGGCAAAGAATAGCACGATTACAGTATTATCACGAGAAATCTACACATACTCACACTTACAGCAGTTTTCACATCTGTGTTAAAAACTATCCACATAAATTCAGAAAGAGCAGTAGCATCATAACTCATGTCAAGCCAGTTCATTCACTTTTTCTCAGTACTAGTTTCAGAAAAGATGAAAATAAAAATGCTAACTCCTTTAAAAGCAGTACTGTACTCAGAAATAATAGCTTTTATAAATCACAACAAACCACATAATGTGCAAAAATAAAAGAAAGAATCAAGGAGAATGTAACTCAACCACTGACATTAGTTTACAGAACATATTTGATTGCATTTTGAATTTTGCCCCCATCCACCTCCACCTCAACTGTACCGTCATTTTCATAACGGAGAAAATATTGTTAGTGCTTGAACACAGAGTAGATTAGTACGCTTGAAGTCTGTCTTTGTCTCCTGGATGTCAAAGCAAAGATATCCTTTTGTTGTAAACGAAAGCACTATGCTGTTGGATAAAGGAAGAGCCTTCTGACATTATATATAAATGATATATGTATATATTAAAAAAAAGGGATACAAAAACCTTTTTTTGGGCACTCTACCTTACCAACAATAAATTTTGCACTATGGGACGTTCATGGCGTGAGGAGGTAAAGTGTTGTTTGTGTTTTACCAAGCACAAGAGAGCTTGTACAGTATAGGATAAATAAAAAAAACTATTCAAGCTTCTGGTGATAAACCATAAACTAGAGAGGTTATCACTTCTTTTTGATACCATCACGCTTTCCTGACTTTTGTCCGAAGCGGGGGCCTGTCCTTACACTCACACTTTTATCCAATCTGGAACCTGGACGTACTGTACCAGTGGCCTGAAAGGCCTCCTTGCCCACTTTGGGTGATAAGTCATATGTATAATAAGTGTCTGGATCAATGAACATAGAATGCTTTAACTGGAAATGGCCCACCCACCAACTTTAATCTGTTACCATGTTAGAGAGACTACGTCCTTTTGACTTAAACAATGTGTCGACTGTCTTGCGTAGACATGTTTTTGCCTTTGTGTGTACTTGTTTAAGTGAAAGCACCCATGTAAGAATGGGAGGAGTATCCAGGGATTGTTAGCCAAAGTAGAGGATGACATGTTGTGTGCTGTAACTTTTGTGATCGCAGGAATATGCTAGAACATTTCAAAGGGAGGAAAAAAGCTGGTTTAGGGGCAGTGGTTGGAAATAATTCAACTGGTCAATTGTCTATTTATTAATATTAATTACAATGCATTTCAAAGTCTGTCTACCTCACTTTAGCCTTCTAAAAACCTTGCTTTTTTAAATTTTCCATCCATTAATCTGCGCAAACATTTAACCCACAAGAACCCCCATACCCCCCAAAAAATGTAGATGAAAACCACAGGGTCCCCTTGCTCTCAGGTTCAGATTGAGTTATTGACAGAGTGACTGATGGTAGCAGCTCTGGTAATGTGTGGTCAAAAGAAATAATTAGCTGTGCCCACATCTATGGCTTGTTGAGAAGTTGCATTTTGAATTTTAGTGTTTGTATACTGGTATGTGTGAGAGTGTTTTCATATAAATATATGAGAGTAAGAAATCTCTATGTAAATACCTACCCAAATGTTGACATTTATGATGTTTTGGACAGGTTCACCGCTTCTAATGTTTTTCTCACTTTCCCCTGTCATTCCTCCGTTCTTTGTGTAGTTTAAAAAAAAAAATCACCCCAACTTTGTAGTTTAATGGTTGTGCATATGAATAACTGTTCAATTGTTATTTTTGCCTTTTGTTGTTTATTTACTGTCATTTTTCTTTTGTACAATAAATCATTTATTTAGCTTATGGTATTTGTTATTTATTTCTTACTGTACTATAGTGTGTCTCTTTAACTGCCGACCAGGATTTGGTGCACCAGCTATTCATGAATCCACAAGTTTGTGTGTAAACTCCTTCTAAAGTGGATAGTAAATTGATCATACCACTACTTTAATGTGAAAGTGGTCACTCGAACATATGAACTGAGGGAATTATCACCTGACTGCAGAGCTCTTTGAAACCTTTCCAGTATTTCAGCTCATTGTTCTTATTTTTCAGCAATAAAAGCCCCGATACTGTTCTCGAAACCAAAGACAGATCTAACATGAGAGTGAATGTTGGACGTAAATTCATCAGGAAGAAGACCAGAACCACACCATTTCTTTCTCCAGTCAAAAGCAATCAAACATGTAAATACACAAAAAAATGTTTCGTCCATACATGTAGAAATATGTATGTTTGAGTTAGTTGTATGCAGTTCGAACTGAGACACATCCAGTTGTGCTTACATAACTGATGGCATCTAACATTACTGATATAACATTTTGTAATTTGAGGCACTTTTATTAAATATAATTCAGTTTCTTTACAATGTCACGTGCAAGACTAATTAGCGAGCTAACATTAGCCTTTACAGTTAGATCAGTTAACTATGCAACACTAGCAATGTTGAAATATTTGTGGTGTTTTTTCATTGTTAAATAATTGTTAAATGCAGCACTCAAACGTTTTAATTCAATGTTATTTAGAGTTGTTACATAATACTTGTTGTGGGGTATATATTGCTGCGTAGCTAACTCAACCAACTTGTTGAAATGTGACCTGTTTGAATGGTCACATTAGATAATAGATAAATAATAATAATAAATGGTCAACACATCTGATCCACATTGTTTGATTTTACCAAGAATCTTAGTGACATTTTCTTTACTCACAAAGACATTTGTTAAGTTTTAGTGATATTTGATTTAGTAAACTACTAGCTTGAAAGTAGCACTTAGTTTTTCTTTTATCACATAAATTTTGTAATGGAGTTACGAATTGCTGGTGCATTTTAATTTAGTGTTATGTAAATCTTCACTTAGTAAACACTTGACACTACATTATAAGTAGACTAAATTTGACCTCATGAACAGCTGCTGCAACCAGTTCTTCAGTCACAGACAGATTTTTTAAATAATCACTAGTACCCCTCAAATATT
The DNA here is from genome assembly GCA_023238725.1 of Scortum barcoo. Taxonomy (NCBI): domain Eukaryota; kingdom Metazoa; phylum Chordata; class Actinopteri; order Centrarchiformes; family Terapontidae; genus Scortum; species Scortum barcoo. The sequence continues at coordinate 18,917,982 of CM041537.1, forward strand.
TTGTCGGTCAAGTTTCATGTATCAACATGGATGTTGATTTAACACAGAAAAACTTTTTTCCTGTTTTGTTTTGTTATCCTAAAAGTAGTAAAATATTTGAATATTAAAAAAATATGCACCAAGTTTTTAATCCGACATTGTAAACTCCCCCCAGGTTGCTCTCACACCTTCAGAAGCACACACACACACACACACACACACACACACACTCTTCCTTAAGCCACTGGTGGCATCCTGATTCTTAGAAAACAGTAACAGGCAGCAGAGGTGGCAGGAAGCAGATTCACCGCGAGGCTAATTGGTGAAAGAGAGCGTTCAGAGGACAAAGGTTTAGTGTTGGGGTTCGGGTTGCCATTATTTGGATGTCATATAAGATCCAGCCTGACCCAATTAATATGCCACCTGATAGGAGGGCCTCTCATCAACCTAATTTAGAGAATCAATAGGGGACAAACGAGAGTGAGAACGAAGCTCTTTATGGATGCAAACAGACAAAGACCACCCAGTACAAGCTCAAGGAGACTGATGCCAGCAATGACATAAACCTTTTGACAAATCCTCACTTGACATAAACAAACATTCACACAGTCCCCTGCCCCTCAAGTGCATCAATGTTCCATACACATCATCAGTCATACCCGCCCTACATAGACAAGGGAGGACATTGATGGATGTTTTTATTGTTTTGGCACATAAGGAGTAGTTGTACAAGTTGGACATGAAGTGTTAGAGGCTGAATGCTTCACCCAAAGCCTTAAGACTACTAACATGATGAACTCTGACCCAGCTTCATTAAATAAAGACTAAACTATGCCATGGAGGCACTGGTGGAAGGGGGGGGGGAAGTACAGTACAATGGGAATATTGAACATGTCACAAAGCCCCCAAGAAAGGCCAGTGGGGGCTGGGAGGATCTGGGAGGAGCTTTATGGCAATTATAGCCATAAAGTTAAGAAAGAAGGTGAATTGGGGGCAGCTCTCAATAGCTTAAATTGCTGGACACAGTCATCAGTAACACCTTTTTGTCTGGCTCACTGACTGGCCAGTGTTTAGAGAGGGGAACTGTTCAGGGAAGATCACACGCACTCTTATGGGATGAAACAATCTCACATGACAATAAAATAAAACTGTGGAGACGCCAGATTTGAGGCACGATGAGTCAACGCAGCCGGACAGGGCTTATGAAATGCTCAAAGCGTCAACAAAGAGTAATAGTGTATAATAAGTTTATTTCCACATTGAATTTTCAGGTCTAATTAGCTCACTACCACATTCTCAAAGTGGTTATAAAGTCGTGTTTTATAGGAATAATTACAACAAAAACATTACATGATGAAGTTATTTTTAAATCTATGGATGTATTGTTTAACAGTAGTTTTTTAATTAGATGTTCACATATCTGAGATTTTTTTCTTATGTTTTATTTTAATTTAGATTTATCTACCCTGTTGTTTAGTTTGTTTTATTGGTATTATTTTTGCTTGTTGTGACCATAGGAAAAACATCCTTGTTACATCACTGTTGTTACAGCAGTGGCAGCAGCATCTTTAGTACCACAGGCAGTCTTTTGTTAATTGTAGTATTATTAGTTCTATTGTACTAAAGGCTATTGTTATTGGTATTAACTTTAGTAGCACAACTTCAGCATAGTGTGTAGAATATATGTGACATGTCTTCCGCTAAATCTGTTAAAAATTATACAAAATTTTACAGACTACTTCGAGAGGAAATGTCAAAATCTTGGTCACATTGATCCATTTGGTGTGGTGTAAGCTGCAGTCATTAAATCATTTCAAGTCCAGTTCACTACACTGGTTCAGTGTCTCGGCTCTCATGTCTTGTGAATGACAGCTGTCACTCTTTTGTGGTCCCGGCGCACCATCTGGTTTGGAGCTGTCGATTGCCGGCTCTGCCATAGATGGTGGTGAGGTGCAAGTCCGGTGGGCCTGCCTGACACTCCTGCCTCACCTTGCCGGGGCATGTTGTTGTACCATCGCACAGACCCAAGAGTATACCTATATATATATAGGACCACCCCTACCCTGGAGGATTTCCTCTCTAACAGTCAGGCCTCGAAAAGGAAGCAACAAAGGTCTTAATTATACTCACATCGGCACATCCTTTTGGTGTCCATGCAGTGGAGCCTTTTCATTATGATTAATGCAACAATATTAAAGTATTTGATCGTGCATCTTAATCATAATAGATGAGCAACAGTGCTTAATAAACAGATTTGTTTTGAATTAATGAGACAAGTTATCAAGAATTGACAGAAATGTAATCTGTACAACATGGGTGGACATTTCCACTTAACATGAAGGGGCAGTGACAAATCATCTTGTAAGCTGTGTTTTAATGTTTGGTAAATGTTTATTTTATTATTATTAAATGACTGCATATTCATTCCAACAGCATCAGTGAAAGGAATAATTTTATGATGCAAACATGCAAATAATAGAAGTGCTGAATGATTTTTAAAACAACAGCCAGGTTTTGCGTTTTTCTGTTTCTTTGCCTTGCATTTAACACAATGTTCTTATTAATATCCGTACATATTGTAGATGTTGATCATCTGAAGACAAAACATCATCTTAAGAGTACATGCAGTGCAAAACCTACAAATATCAAAAGACATCAAGTTGATATGAAAGAAAAACTAAAACCACAGAGGTTTTAGATGAGGAATATCTCAATGAGCAAATCTTTCATGGTGGAGTGTAAAATGTGAGAAATTGAAGTCTGTCTGTGGTTCACACAGGTACAACATCTTAATGATGACTGGAAACATTAAGCACCAGCTTCTCCTCTGCCAATACTCAGCGATCTGCACATTCCGTCCACTTATTTTGAATGCTCCTCACAGCAGTGTGTGATTACTTGAAAGTCAGTCGGACATCTCTCTTTTGGCAACAACAGGAATCAGCCCGAGAGCGAAAAACAAAACCTTTTGTCCCATGCTGTCGTCCCGCAGTCCTGGTAATAATCCTAAATCTGCCCTGTTTTTGGAACAACCTCTTCCATCTGCAGCACAACAAAAACTGCATATTAAAAGGCAGAAATGTCGCACACAATGCTGTTAATATTAATTATGTTATTAGGTCAACCATGGGGGGGGAGGTCAAGAAAACACATACAAATGCAAAAACACAAAAAACACAAGACATAAACATCGGGATGCACTTTTCCCATCAGGTGAAACATTTACAAAGCTGCCGGTTCTTCTCTTGAGTTGTTGCAGGTCAAATTGGTCTGGATGTTATAATAAAAAAACGGGGAAGGTTATCTGAGGACACAGCTGCACTCTCCCTCTCTAATGTGGTAGGACTGGAAACACTGAAATATTCCAGGTCACTGATCAAACCTCCAAAAACACAACCCTTGATCAAGTCCGTCTTAACTCCCCGTCACACACACGTCTACATTCGATATGCAAGATGGTCATAAAAAATAAACAAATACAAAGAAGTTTCTGTGTTTTGTGATTCTGTCCCACGTGCACCTTGAGAAACTGAGACAGAGGGCAGAGAGTACATCTGTACTTTTTTCAATATATTTGCCTTATATACATGCACATAAATGAATTTCTGTTGCTTGCTAGTCAGGAATTTTATTTTGCATAATTTAAGTTGGTTGTCATTTAAGATGAACTACAAATGACCGTCACAAAATTTAATATTAAATATTTTGATGTGAAATGAATGCAAGTATATTTTTGCCTTTTATAATCACTCTTTTATGTGTTTTTCTTTTTTATAAGATGCAAGTAAAGCACTTTAGAAATGGCCTTAAAGTAACTAAAAGTTCACACACATCATGAGGGTTGAGGGATGATGAGTAAAATGATAAAAACAAAAAGAAGAAGTGAAAGATGGAGAAGTAACGCTCCACTGCTCGCAAAGAAAGTTAATATTTTTGTTCTGTTTCACAAGGCTCGCAGAGTGTAACCCCAGCATTGCAGATTCGGGGGATTAATGAAACATGGCAGCAAAAACAGCAATAACAAGTTGCCAAAACATAGAAAACTCAGGGCAGAGATGCTGTCGGTTACAGTGCTGGCCAATAAAAAGGGGTTGTGGATTTCTTTGAGGCCTGAGCAGTCAGTGAAAGGCACTGTGGGGTCTCCATAGTTCACATGGCAAACTCTCAAACACCCACGGGGGGGGTTGCCCTCCCTCCCTCTCCTGTCATGCCTTAACTGAGGCTAGTGTTGACACAGTGCTGGCCAATCTAATTTTGATTGTCAGGAGCAAGGAATGGTGATCCTCCCCCCGCCCCCCTGAGATCATCAAGTTCATTTCTCTGGCTGCATAGGGATTTTTTTCCTTTCGGCCCCCCCTCCATCTCCCCATCTCCCCACCACTAGAACAATATTCAGCCGTTCCTGGGCCTCTCAGAGTGAGCTCACTGGAGTTAATCTCTCAGGCCTCTCTCCTCTCTATTGCTCCGTCTCTCTCACTCGCACTCTCTCCCTCTCTTTCTATTCAAAAAGCCATTCGAGAACAGCTTGAATTAGTGACAGTTATTATTCAGACTAATGAGTAAAATCTCAAAGGCAACAAAAGTGGACTGTGACATCAGCTATAACAGCATTCATAAATCACTCATTCTTGGCAAGAGGGATTTATTAATAAGTGGGTGACAAATATAATTTCTTCAATTTCCAAAAAAAATTGTAATTATCGAACACAGCACTGGTGACAAAGGCCAGCAGATATCTGCTGTGGCAGTGTGAATTGTTCAGAGTGAAATCTGTGAAATATCACGGAGCCTTCATTGTTTTCCCAGATCTGTACCATCAGAAAAGACAGATGGCCCTCTGCACCTTTGTTTGTGGGTGTGTGAGCGTGTGTGAGAGAGAGAGAGAGAGAGAGAGAGAGAGAGAAAGTGTGTGTGTGTGTGAGCGCACATGTGCATGCACAACTCAGAGGCTGAGGGAGTGAAGAGGGTCAGCTTTATTGACAATATTGTTTTACATTCAAATATTGTTTTTTGTTTGTTTGTTTTTTTAGTCAGAATTTGAGGTGTTAATAACACAACAAAAATTTCATGGAAAAAAAAATAGTCTTTACTAATTTTACTCTTTAATTAGTCTTTTTTTTTTAAATAGTCTTTACTTATTGAAATAAAACTGGCCATTTGAGTGTGAATTAGGATTCATTCATTATTCATGCATCTACTGATAATTTAGTTCAGTGCTTTCCATCATTTTATATTTAAGTATGCATGATGCGTTAATGCAAAAAAAGGGGCTATTTAATGCCTTTTGTGTGGTGCAGGGAGAGGGGGAAACTGCACTGTGACAAACTATTTACATATATCATATATTTATAAACATTTGGTGAGTCATTGTAATCAAATTCAAGCCAGACTTTAAGACACATTAATTTTCTCAGCGAGTTCCCAGCCAATGAGATGCAGTTGACAGTCCACCAGTGTGTGGCTTTGTGGTGTAATCAAAACTGAGAAGAAATTAGGGGACAGAAAATCAGTTGACGTGAATGCATCAGTCAAGCCACCTGAATAAAAAGCCACAGAATAATGGAGATGATCCATCACAACGCTTTGGAACCATTTGCTGCCGTTATTTAAATGCTGTTATTTAAATAATGTCCATATTGGCGATCATTAAAATGTCTATGACACTTCAACTAAACGTTGTAGATTGATGTTTGTCTTGTTTAACCACAGTTGTCCTCAGCGTCCTGTGAATTTTTTACATAAAGCAGTAGATATGGAGCTTTATGACTTGCAAGAAATGTGCTTCCACAACTTGAAATGCAGTATAACAAGTTGGCCAGATGGGGGCACTACTACAGTGAAGGTCAAAGTTTAAGTTCTAAGTCTAAAATGCTCTTCGTTACTGCTCAATCCTGCCATCAATTTCCATACTCTTTTTGATCAGATGAAAAGATTAAAGATAAAAAAAAAACAAGAAAAACAGATACATGGACTGATGCTTCAGAGGAATCAGCAAGAAAACCTGAACTAAAATCCAGAAATGAGAAATAAAATGTTGGTGTTGATCTACAACTTAATTCAAATCCATTATTTAGCTTTTCATCATTCACAGTTTGTACAACCAGTAACAGCTTGACAGAAAGCACAAGAAGAGTAATACAACAGAGAATCAATAGTTACAATAGAGTAACAATGATTTTTAAACAATGAACTTCACAGTTTCACATAATTGATTAGCAATTTAGCAGCTTTATCAGAAAACCCCATTTTTTCTCTTTAATCTCTATAACATGAACCAACTTTAAGCAATTAGAAAATAAAGTTTGACACAAATTAAAAATAATACACATAACTGGAGTATAAGATAAACAATATGGTGCTTCTAAACCATATTCATTTGTAAAATCAGCAAATAAGAGTTTGTATTTGAGCTGAGAGCACAACTGCAGCTTGTCAAAAGTAATCTTGACATCACAGAAAACAATTTCAAATCAAAAGATCAAAGGTGAAAGGTCAAAATTATTCTGTCAGGGGTGTAGGGTTCACTAAGGGGGAAAACTGACCAATCCAGAGCCCCCTCTTTAAAAGAAAAAAAACCCAAAACCTATTATATCTCTAGAAAACAATTACACAGGGCTCCATTGTGCTTAAAGACATGTAAAAACTAGGAACAGGGTGGAAATTAAAGAGGGGGTAGGGTGGTGTCTTTGGCGTAGGTGCATGATTTGCAAGCTGTCACATGACGGCCTTGTGGATGAAGAGCAGTAGCCCCCCATTCTCTGTCCGGTGCTCAGGGCTCCCCACCCCCTCACTCAAACGCCTCTCCATACCCCATGGGAGGAGGTCTGTTGCGCTGTGGCCACACTAAATCAACATCGTCCTAATGAGGTGTCACACTTGACCCCCAGCAGACTCAGCGCCTCACATGGGTGTCACAGCCACAATGAGCGGCCCTCCATCTCCAGCGCCTGGCTGACACATTTTGATTCATGAGAGAACCTGGGCCCTGTCAGGTCAAAATTACCCCTATCAAAATGCCAACATCAACACATTCATCAACCCCACCTCTGAATCCGCCCTTTTTCCCCTCTCTCTCTTAAAAAAAAAAGGAAAAAAAAACCCAATCTGTCTTCAAAAATCAACAAGACCTCCTGTTCTGTGTGCGCCGGGCTTCGGACTCCTTCAGCGTGGATTTGTACCCAATCAAACCTCCAAACACCTTACACACACAGATGCATGTTCTCACTGATTACCTCTTACCTACCTCTCGCAGCCAGAAGTGATACGCCGGTTTGTCACTCGTCGGGGTCCAGCTTTCTGCCCCTAATGGCTCTCTGAGTGATGAACTCAGTGTCCCCCAGGTGCTGGCGAGCCTGTCCTCTGACCTTCTGACCCAAAACACCTCTAATCTGAACAGGTTCCCACAGCTAATAACAAAACCTGAGAATGAAATCTGTGTGACCTGCACCACTGAGTCAAAACAGGCTGCTTACTCATAGCAGGAGGTGAAACACATTATCTCCACTTCTAGTAGGAGGGCAGGCTGTTCTATATGCTCATCAATCATGAGACACTGGGTGACAAGTAAAACGGGTACATTTGTGGGCATGCTGACATTAATCTCACAGAGGAAACAATGTCCTAAACAAAACTATGAAGATGAGAATGGACTTGAGAGGGAACCTGCCCGCTCTTCTTCCCCTGGAGATCAACTCCTTCATTGTGAACCCAGCTGAGACTTCCTGGGATCACCCCGGCACGAGATCATCTCCTGCCTAATCAACTGGGCCCAGCAGCAGCAGATGCTCTTCTAAATTCAAATGAGGAGGATCAACGTCAAACAAACAAAGCCTGCTGCTTGACGATCAATAATCAGAAGCCTTGTCATACTTTGTTACAGTTTGGTACGGCCTTGTTCTTGGCTTTGCGAAGACAAGGTATGACATGACGACCCCCTCGCTGAGAAGATAATTTACTGTCAGCTGACACTCAACTCTGCCCACTGAGGCGGCCATCTGCTCCAGAAACTTTCCCCTGGGAGTCGAAGGCAAGTCCAGTAAGACCAGTATACCCATCAACCCACTGGTCAGCAGCAGACAAATGTCCATGATCTCACCGTCATTATCATCCAAAATGAGGATGTGAAAGTGTCACTATTTATCATTTATGCTATCTGCTATCTTAAAGCAGTTCTGTGCTGTGCTTACTCATAAGGTGCATCTCTGCCACACAAAACAGGAAGAAAACGCATACTGAAGTCACGCACGAATATGAAGCTCATTATGAATGGGTCATAAACTGGAGCTCATGTAAAGTGTTAATTTAAAGTAATAAAGCTGTAAAATGTTACGACTCAACACCAATAATGTTAATGTAGCTAAGCAGGTCTCAAGTTTATTGGAATCACTTGATAATTAGGCGTATTTGAAAAAACTGAAAGTCTGAATTCAGAAGTACACTGCGTGTTATGAGAGCTGTTTTTTTGTTTTGTTTTGAACTGTAATGGTTACAATGAATGTGTTTTATTTAGTTGTGTTTTGTGAGCATTTGTCAGATGGTTTCCAGCAAAAAGAATACATGAAAACACAGTTTCAAATAGTGCCCAACTGATAGACTTTTTGACAAATAAATCTACACATTTGATTGGGATATGTGTCTGTGGTGCTTGATCACAGTTTACATGGAGGGCAAAATATTTATTACATAAATCTTGAATTATATATAATGTTCAATTATATATTTAAATATAATCCTACAAGCCATATAATAAGGAATGCAACTTGAAAATGATTTTTCTGTATTTCTAATACATGCAGGATGTGTTTCATTACAACAGGTTACAATTTTGTTTTCTTTCAGAGCTGTCTGTGGAGTTGAGCAACAGTATATCAAGTACTATCTGCAATATCAAAAATAAAAATACATTAGAGTGGATCACTACAAAGGACAGATTTAAGGTCGCTTTTGTTTTTCACGGGCAGAGAAATGATTGATTAAATTAATGCGTTTTCACTTCATCAACTTCATCTAGTTCTATCTTTTTCCTGGTCTTTCACACTCCTACCACCAGCTGTCAGCAGCGCCTGAGCAATAACGATTTTCTTACTTAATAATTTAACCTTCATGGTCTCCCTCGACACAAACCTGATCCGGCCGTAGGGTGACAGGCCAACAGACCAACAGGCCTCTCTTGTCTTCTCTCAAAGGGGCTCATTAAGTTCTCATGTGAAGTCAACAGCAGATGAAACATGAATCTCCTCTGAGCTGTGTGTTTACTAAATGCTCTGAGATGGTGAGATAGCCTGCACTCAGAAAGACACAAGAAAGACACATTTTGACTGAAAGCTTTCAGCTTATGTCAGAAACAGAAACAAAATGGAAAATGTGATATAAGCAGAAAACCTTCACGGTACTAAAACAGTTAAATCAACTCAAATCACAGGAAAAACAAAAGGACAAAATGTTTGCTTTTTCCACTGGTGTTACTCCTCTGTATGTCAGTCAAACCATGTTTGTCTTACTGAGCTCCACTACTTCCTGTGCCATCTGCATAACCTTGCACCACCTTTACACCACAACTTCAAAAAAGCTGATCAAGCAATTCAGTCACGCTGTAACAAATATTTTTGGTCTCTGAGATGTGTTCTGCCATGATGACATTTTGCACCTTTGCAAAAATGTAACAAAGTAAAATCTTATTTTGGCTTTTTTTTTTTTTTTTTTAGTTATTCAGTGATTAACATTGTATTCATTCCTAAATGTGAAATCCAGCATAGGAAGACTTACACTATGGAAACAGTGGTGCATGGACAAGAGCAAAAAGGATCCTGCCAACATGTTCACAGCCGGTTTCTGAAGGAACCACAGGGCAAAATGTTGAGAGGAATAGAAAACATCAAATGGGATTGCTCAGCTTGTTATCAAGTGATTCTTAACATAACACATAACCAGCATTAACCTCACCCTAACCTAGATACTGTGCTCTGAACAAGACACAAACAAAACTCTCTCTCATCATTTTCACCTTTAACACATAATAAACATTTTGCCCTCATAATGTAAAACTCTCAGCAAATGGTAATACAGGTATCAGACAATTGCATCTGTTACTCTGAAAATTATTCAGTAATTACAGTTGTTCGACTTGACAGCCATCATTGATCCTGCAAATGATCATAAATGCCTCAATTTACTGCTTACTGCGTGCTAATGCAGCACGTTTGTTTACTATTGAGTGTCCATTACAGCAGTGAACAGATGAGCAAGATGATTATTTCAGACGCAACCTTAGTAACCACCTATTAAAACCCTAGAAACCACACCAAACTTCTTAGCAACCACATAACAACCTCTACCAAAGTCTTGGCAGCCTGCATGTCATCTATAAAATGGTTTTAATGGTTTTAATTAAGTAAAGTGACAAAGGAATTTGTTGGGGTTTTTTTTTTAATCCTCAAATTAACAAACTGCGATCAATTAATTTATGTTCTTTAACTCCTTGTATCCCTGCAGAGATCTGTGTTATGGGCGTTAAAGTGTATGTAAATATGTGTATGTAAATAAAGGCGAAACCAGAAATGGGGCTAAAAATTGTGAAGTTTTCAAAGAAAGGGGAACAGTTAAAAGCCTCTGAACACTTAAAATGACACAGAATGGAGGGCTGAGGCCGTGCAACCCTTTGTGTTAAAGGAACTTTTGATTTAGTTAAACAACTAAAACAAGAACCTTTCAAAGCCAAACAATGGACTCCTTTTCTAAAACTTAGCACTCAACAAGTGAGGAGCAAATTGTACGTGTGTGTGTGTGTGTGTATGTGGTGTGTGTGTGTGTGTGTGTGTGTATCACGAGTGCGCACGTGTGTGCATGTGACCTATGTCTAACAATCACCCTGACGCATACCACCCTTTCTCTCCTCAAATAAAAACAGAGTAAAAGGAAAAGAGAAATCATCCACTGTTGAAGTACTTTACGAGATCCTCCTCTCAACAGAAAAAGGACTAAGTATCCATGGGAATCTTAGCACGTTAGGGAGGCCTTTCTCCCTTCCTCTCATCCGCTCTCCCCCGCTGCACCCATGGACCAATGCAATTGTTTATTTTCTCCTATTGAGGCTGCTCCATTCACTGGCTCTCACATTTACTCTGCTCAATTGGAGTGAGACAGCACTTATTCGGGGAGAGGAATGTAGCGTTCCACTGACAGAGCAGCAAGAATGCAGAAGAAATAATTAAAACTTTTTAAAGGAAAAGGTACAGCTGAGCATGAGGGAGAACGACGTCAAACCGAACAATGGTGACTGACAGGATTTTCTGCCGTGATGAGTATATCCACACATCACCTTGACACTACAAAGTAAAGGAGTGTTTGAATAACGCACAATGCTAGAAAGTGGAGCAGGGATCCTATAAGGAGGTCATTCATTCGCCGTGCTTTCCTAACTGAAACTCCCTGCGGAACAATGAGGCGTTCTCCGGCCTCTTGTAAGATGCAGCCTGTCCTCCAACCTCACTTCTCCCAGCACAATGGCTGCAAGACGGACGGAGTTCATTTCTCCCAAGCTCTACTCCATCTTGAGCGGGCAGTCAAATAATGACTGTTTCCTGCTCTGTCCTGTCAGCCTCTGTTATCATTCACCGGAGTGAATCCTCTGGAGATGACAGAGGCAGTGAGCTGGGGTCAGTGCCACGTTATATAAAATCTGATGTGCGAACTTGCAGCTGAGGCAGAGTCAAATTGTGCCATCCAGACTGACAGTCAGATTGAGATGCTGACGCACAGTTCAGCAGTTTCAGGTCGCATCAGCTTGGTTTTCTTGGTAATGATGGTTTTCACCCAGCAGCTGATAAAGGAAAACAGCTTTTACATAACACTATCACTTATATCGTTTGCTGCTCCAGAACACGAGAAATGTAAACTACAGCATGTTTATTATGGATGAAAAATTGCTTTTGCAGGTTTTAGCGACCTGGCAGTGAGTTGGCAGTTTTATTTACAAAGCCCAAAATCAAAGGGGTTTATAATCTGCACAGTATATGAAAGCCTCAGTTCATAAAAAAAAAAAAAAAATCCCAAAAGAACCCTTTAATGGGAAAAAAGGAATAAACCTCAGGAAAAGCAGTAAAGGAAGGATCTCTCTATTAGGACAGAAAATGGATATTGTTAGTCAAGAATAGATTCAATAAATAAATAAATAAAACTTCACTGTGGAGAAACAGAATGGTAGTAATAGGGAGACAAATAATCCCAGACCCACTGAGCACAACATAAAGCAGCATGCTTTTTAATTGTTGGTCACAATCATACTTTCTCTATGCAGTGATACATAGACGATGCCGACTACTACAAAAGCTAAGGAATAAGGTGGACATGTCTATAAAAGATCACCTGTTTAAATCACCGGACTGACTGGTGAAAGAGAGCAAATACAACAGCAGTTTACATCCAGTCTGTTTCAACAGAGCTACTCTTTGTGCAAAGAGAAGAAGACTGTAGCTGTTTGTGTGTGATTGGCTCTCATGGGATCAAAGAGGAATAAAAATGACTAAAAAACACTGACTATTTGCACATTTTGAACCTTGAATCTTTACTGAAAGCAGTTATTGCTGTGTGTATTTTGTATTGAGTCTCCTGTCCTGTGTGCAATACAGCAAACATAGATTACAAAGAAATTATTAAACACACAACCTCGCTTAGTACAACTTGTACTTCCATCATTGTAACCTTGTCATGATGAAAGTAACTTTAATGAAGTACAAAATGATTAACAAAAGAACAAATCATTCAGACCAGAACTTTCACAGCTAATACTACAGCGTATACTGTACTATACTATACAGCTAATACTGCAAGTGATACAAAGATGATAATGATAGGTGATATAAGATCTGTAAGTGACAGCACATGACAGTATATGAAACTTGTGCTAAATATATCGGTACAGAGATATTCACAAGCTGTTTAAAGTGGGGAAAAATGGATAGATTTAGAAGAATTAATACTTTATAAAATTATTGTGATTGTGCGATTCTGCCTGCTCCTTCCAGGCTTGAGAACAATGTTTTCACAAATGAGAAGGAAACGCTCACCACTTTGTCAACATTTGCCCCAGAACGACAGAATTTAGGCAGGAGGTCATCACAAATTAACAGAAGTAAATCTTACCTGCCCCCTACTGGTCAGACACATCCTACACGCCGTGATACAAGACGAGAATCATTCACTAGATTGAAAGGTGGGAATCTGTATTTTAGCACTTAAATACTTTTGTAACAGGAAATTTGAACAGATGTAATTGTAAATGCAAATGTTGAAGAAAATAACTTTACTTTAAGTACATTTACTTTAAGTTCTGTATTTAGGTAGAAATCTGAGGTACTTATACTACACTTGAGTATTTCAATTTTCTGTTAAATTGTATTTTTACTTAACAGCAATTCAGGAGAAAATATTGTACTTTTTACTGAACTACATTAATATTATGCCTTTAGCTAGTTTGCAGGTTTAGATTAATAATACAACATATAATAAATGAATAAATTATGGTATTATGGAAATTCATAAGATATCCAGCACTATAAATAAAAATCAGCCCCACCTCTACCAGCTGCAGCATTAAAATAATGGAATAAATTAATCAACAATTATAATTCAATAATATAACATACATTATTCTGAAATGGGCCATTTGGCACAATGACTACTTTTGTTTTTACTGATTTTTTTATGTTATGTACTTTTATGAATGCAGGACCTCTACGCTGAGGTGTTCCTTTTTGCGTAAGTAGAAGATTTGAGTACTTCTTCCACCTCTGTCCCTATTGTACATTGCTGCTACAACTTTAACTTTATACTTTAGATATTTATGACTTATGTACATTATTACATATATTTACATATATTTGTGTTTACAGCTGGGTCTGGAGTCACTATCTAAAGTCACAATCTAAATTTCGTTATATGAAAACATAATGACAAATAAAGATTCTTGATTCTTGATTCTTGATTAATGAAGCACTGCAAAATATTGTATTGGTTCCATAATAAACAGCGAAGATGGTGTGTGCTGTAATATCAGAGCTTGGTGCTTCAAACTTTGATACTGTTTAATGTGAATAACAAATTCTCAGTCTCTCAGGCTCACATGTGAAAGAATCTTGAGAGGAAGTTATCTCAGACAGAATACAAAAGGCAGCGCCTAAAGAGGTGAGAGGAAGAGAAGTGAAATAGGATCTCTATTTTTCTCTGTGGTTTTCACAAGCAACATGATGTAGCAGCATGTTGACATCGTTAGATTACCGATACCCTGAATAACCAGCAGCTGCACTGCAGAGTTTCTCTGTCATCACTCAGAATGGACGCCCCCAGTTATTATCACGAGTATGAATACAATTACGAAAACATCACTTTCGATGGAATATTTAATTTTAGTCGGCCTTGTTCCAGCTCAACTCTCCATGGCTCCAACATCTTCCTGCCCATAATGTATTACCTCATCTTCTTCACTGGCTTTTTCGGCAACCTCTTTGTCATCTTGGTGGTGAGCAGCAAAGGGAGAGGTGGGCGTCTGGTGGATACGTTTGTTGTCAACCTGGCCCTGGCCGACCTCGTCTTTGTCCTCACGCTGCCTCTGTGGGCAATCTCTGCAACCCAAAACGGATACTGGAACTTTGGGCAGATTGGGGACTTGCTATGCAAGCTGAGCAGCTACATCATTGCTGTGAACCGCTTCTCCAACATCTTCTTCCTCACCTGCATGAGTGTTGATCGCTATCTGGCTGTGGTGAAACTGATGGACTCCAGGTACCTGAGGAGCAGCCGGTGCATCCGTGCCACCTGTGCAGCAGTCTGGTTGTGCTCCCTGGTGCTCGGCATCCCATCCCTGGTGTACAGGGCAGTGGAGGAGTCCAGTGATGGAGGATTATCCTGCGTGGAGGATAACAACTCAACTTTCGTCCATGGCCTCAACCTGGCCATGGCACTGCTCACGTTCATCTTTCCCGTGTTGATCATAGTAACCTGCTACGGCACCATCGTCGTGCACCTCAACAAGCACTGTGCAGCTGCTGCAAACCCTCGAGCAGAGGCCCGCCGCAGACACTCCGTCAAGATGGTCCTGTCCATCATAGTCGCCTTTGTGGTGTCCTGGCTCCCTTTCAATATTTTCAAAGTCATCATAATCGTCTCACAGCTCCTAAACGTGGACCTGAGCTGCGATGCTCAGTCGTGGCAGAAAAATGGGCTCCTCATCTCCTGCTGTCTGGCCTTCCTCAACAGCTGTGTGAATCCAGCAATTTATTTCTTCCTGGACCACCACTTCAGGCGACGCGTTAAGATCCTGTACGAGACCTGCACAGGAAAGCCAAAGTTCCTGCACAGCTACAACTCCTCAGCTTCATTTACCAACATGGGCACTTCAGAGAGCTTCACAACTGGTGGGAGAACTCAGCTCCAGATGTCTGAGTAAGATAAAGAAAACCTCTCATCCTCAACTGTCTAATCTGTGTGACATATTTCTCTCAGCATTACAATGTGCAGTAAAACCAGATGTGTGGCAAGAAAAGTTTTCCTCAATAATGTGATACTGTGTGCTTATGTATCCCATAAAGTACAGTAGTGTTTATATGTGCGTGCCTTGTGTGTTTGTTGCAGCATTAGTAGAGTATTAGTGTATTGAGCTACAGATGTAAATATCATTTTAAAATGTGAAACATACCTGATAAATTGCATTATTTTGTTTTTAAATACTGTAAATACTGTTGTATTTGATTATGTTGTTTTATTTTTGTTTTAATGTGTTTTAATATTTTCTCTGATATAAATCAAAAATAAAAACTGAAAAATGTATTTGTAACTTATTTGCATACTTGTGATTCCACTATAATAAAACCTTTTGGAGCTTTTTGGATTTGGAGCTGCAGCTCCAAATCATGGCATGTGAATCTAAGGCAATAATGTTTTTAAGACTTTTTAGAAGATTCAGGTCGTTTGAGTCAAGCTAAGGGAGATTTAGAAAAAAAAAATGTTTCAACTTACTTGGCAGCATCATGAAACTACATTTTCTGGGCTCAAATAATTTTCTATTTTGCCCATTATGAAGACAATTATCTGTTAGGTCACATTTGTGCAATTTGAAATAGGACAATAAATGGACTTGCAACACGTCCCCTTATGTAGTATTGCCAGTTATTGAAGTAAAAGTGTCCAGATTTATACAGTGAGCAATAATTCACATTTTTTGAAAAATAAAAAAATCAATTTTAATTTTAATGACTAGTTTTGGTGTGATGGTCAACAATGCACCATGTTGTCATTCAAAGGAAGTGTAAAAATAGATGGGTTGTGTGTCTGCAAGGAACCACATGTGCTTGTAAATTTGTTGATTCAACAAATGGAGCTTATTTCTTTGACATTTAACACACTGCCAACTTCTGCTTTCTGTAACTTCTACAATTAAACTTGACCTGTGTCTCAGACCTCATCATTTACATGCACCACTTACTGTTGAACTTTGCACACTTTGACTGACACTGTTCATCATCTTCTAGGCACAACACTGCACACGTGTATTGTTCTCTCACCTGAAAGAAAAAAAAACAAGGTTTAAAATATGAAGTCATTTATGATTTCCCACTTCCACAGCTGAGCTCTGCAAGAAAGAAAACAACAGCACCAAAAGGAAAGTGAGAATGAGAAAGAAGTGGAACTTATTTGCAAAAGGAGACATGAAACTCTAAACTTAAAATCCACCATCACATTTGACTGCAACAGGAAACAACAACTTGTTGAAGTGGTACACAGTACACATTCTCACATGCAACCGGACAGTGTTTCAGAAAAGGAAAAGGTCCCACTGGCAGTCACTCTTGTCGAGGTTTACCTAAACTCCATGCCACAAAAGTTCAAAGGGCTCCACTTAGCGAGACAAGTATGAAAACGACGGGCAGAGAATATGACAACATGAAAAAACTCATACCCGCACAAACCTTTTCTGCTCTCTTTAAGAGAACTTGTTTACTGCCCAATAACAAAGTCCCCCAGCCCTCTCTGCCAAATGTTACTTCTGTGAAAGCAAAGGTATTCACAGTAACGTTACAGGCAAGGGAGATAATGGAAAGTTCAAACGGTCATATGTGCCCACTTGTTTTCAGTCCCGTATGCGTCATGAACCAGTTGGCTTCAAAATGAGAGTACCAGTTTTAGGTGTCAGGCTGTGGGTAGGTACAGATGGTCAGGAATAACCCTACAGCAGCAGCAGCAGCAGCAGCAGTGTAGATGATCTACATTTTACTGCTGTTGCACCAACTGGCAGCAGCAGTTTTTTTTTTTTTTTTTATGCATTTATGTGCATTCTTTAACAAATTTTATTTTATATTTTTTATTTTTATTTTATATTATAGACGATTATATTTTATTTTATATTTTATTTTATATTGTATTTTTATCTCTTATTTTTATTATAGTTTTTGCATCTTTCCTGAAACTTGCATGCCCCTGTGTTTCCATCTTACAAGTTGATGGAATTGTGAATTTCTCTTGGAGATGAATAAAGTATCTATCTATCTATCATCTATCTATCTATATCAAAAAAATTAGAACTATATACATAGAGTAGTTTTTGCAGTGGTTTTGTGTGAAGTATCATTTTTCAATTTTTTTGTATTTAGATCGGGGACTTGCTGTGATGGCTGATTGCTGCCGCACACTCACAACTGTGAAGCTTTCATTTCGACCTGAAAAGGCTGATGTCTCGGAACAGATGGATCAGATCAGAACAGATGAATAAATGTTCATTGTTACAAGTTGAATGTATTTTAGTTTAAGTGCAACCCCAGTGAGGTTTATGAATTGCTCAAGGACACTTAGTCATAACTCAGTCATACGTGCATGAGGAGCCAATGTTTAAACCACCAACCCTGCGCTGAAGGTAGTGGACGACAGCTGATCATTTTTTGTTAACTGAATAGATGAGAGATGTTTCACAAAGATACAAAGAATACAAAGAATGGGAAACAATAGTAAAGGTAGTGCATGCTGTCAATAAAACTAATTTAACAAATTAATTTAGTCACAATGCCAAATTAAAATAAAAGAACTGTGCATTTAAACTGAAGGCTGAATTACTGAAAAGAAATGTTTCTAAAAGTAAAATCTGAATTGATATTTAAATACTTGTCACTTGTTTAGCATAAAAGTGCTTTCATGAATTTTCAGTCTGCCAGTTTGTCGGGTACACACAAAGCGAAAGGTGTGACCTTGGTGAGCCCGTCGGCTGTTTTTTGCCACCCTTAATGGTGAGACTACAAACTCTTGATGTTCCCACAGCACTACTGCAGCTCTCAGTTCTGTTCTGTCTCATTTCAAAACTAAGATTTTTACATCAGTTGTGTTCTTTGATCCGTGACCTTGCACTCAACTTGTAAAATAGTATTTCATTAACTATTTGGGAGACGATTAAATCATAGTAAACTGAGAATTGTTAAAATGACAATAAAAGTTTAGATAAAACTGCAGGTTAACCTGGAGATATATTTATTTTATATTGATATTGTGACATCAGATTATTTGTAATTCTAGGATTTTAATCCTGATCATAATTATAATAAAATTATTCCTTGTTCTTTGGTCTTTTAAGCGAAGAAAGACGAAATGACACATTATTCCTTTTACAAATTAAATTCCTAAGCAATAAAAATGAACCCACACTCCATTTAACAGACTAAAAGTTCAGGATTAGATTGAATTGGTAGAAGTATATGGTGGCTATTGTTAGCTAATGTTATTCAGCCAGTTTCTGATGAATTAATGATTGTAATGGTTGTGATTGTGTTTTATCAGCAGGTGGCGCATCACATCTGGCTGAAACAACTTTTGAACATGTTGGAGCTTTGTCCTTCATTATTCATATTTTTATCCTTAGTATAAGTATAGTATATAATACTACTCACTTGATCTTTAAAATATTTTTTTTAATAAGGCACACATAAAATACTGTCACATTAGTGATATCCTTTTTATTTATTTATTTATTTATTTTGTTGCCCAACTGTAAGTGCAGCTGCACTGAATTCAGAGATAACGTATTAGCACAAGGGTGGCACACTAACTTAACTTTACACTCACTCTAACCGCCAACATGCAGACATTCACATAGTTATACCAACGCTGCAACTCATAGGTCAGGTGATTGGCTGTGGTTTCCTTGTTCCTTAAAAACTCAGCTCAGAAATGAGCTGCACAAAGTCAGCTTGCTGAGATAAACCCACATTGAAGGGCTTAAAAATTAATCATTTAAAAGAGATGTTTCATTTCTCCCTGTCCTGCAGGCAAATCAGCCTCAACCTCTGGTGTCCTTTGAACAGATGACTTTTTTTCGTAATAAAAGAAGGTCACAATCAGTTCTGTTGACGATTTAAAGAGCTATTAAAACGTGAAAAAGGGACACAGTTTGCCAGTTATTAACAACAACAAACTGCCAGTGTAATAAAACCACAGATGACAGACAGATGTGGTTAAGGTGTCGTTGTTTTCTGCGGTTCTTCAGAACAAAAAACAAGGAAGTGAAGACAAAACAACAGACTTTGTTTAACTTGATCCTCTGTTAATCAGAAAATGATATAAAGTGACAGTTCATTAATCACATTGTGACAAAACTTTCTGTGATTTTACATTTAACAGTTTCATATTCATATTATCCAGCATATGCATTGCATATGTTTATTGCAAACTCAATACCACTAAATCATGGCAGTCAAACTTTTTGAAACAGTTCATATTTTATGAGACTTTCCCTCTTGAAAGTATTATTTCATTAACACTGTTAACAGACGTATATAATATTCACTGAATGTGCTATAAATGACACACAGAATTTGGATTAAAATTAAGTGAAATGTGAAAAATAAAATCTGATTAACAGCAAAAAAATGCATGTTGACAAACCAGAATGAATAGATTTGTTCTGAATGTAAACGGTCTACACATAGAGTCAAATTGTGACGTCTCACATTACAGAAATAGAATGATGACTAGTTTTATTCTTTCTTTATCAAATCTTTCCAACAATCTGTCTGTTTATCATGAAATGAAAAAGTTTCCATTTAAGTGACCGGCTTTAGGTTGGCAGGTCGTAGTGCTCAGCAGTTGTGAGTTACTTCGCTTTAGTAATCATCAGCAGGTTTTTAGAGCCATGTTTGGTTCAGTGTCTCTACTGGGGCTGTTATACAGTCATGTACAGGATGAGTGATGAGGTCATTAAAACATGTTAAACTCATGTGTTATTTTGTCAAATCAGGTGTGTAAGGCAAATATGAATCAACCCAGCTATATTTAATGACACTTTTGATTTTCTAAAAATTAATTTGTGATTATTTGTTTACTAATGAGTATTACTAAAATGAATGTTTGTTGGCACTATTATACAGTTATCATTTAGTAAATAAGCAGACCACAATCTATTCATACGATTTAGAATTTATTCAGGAGTGTTCAACTTTTGTGTTTTTTTTTTTTTTATCTTTCTGTTTAATTTACAGTAAGTTTCATTATTACTGTCCATTCATTCTTTACATTTACCCACAGACCACTAGAAAGCATTTAATAGTATCAAAGCGAATCAAAGTAAATCTTTGCTCATATAAAAATAGGGTATATAACGCTGCGGGTGTGTGACCGACAGTGTTTTTGTGAAAGGTCACGTGGTTTACTGGATTGTGTGTGTGTGTGTGTGTGTGTGTGTGTGAGAGAGAGAGAGAGAGAGAGAGAGAGAGAGAGAGAGAGAGAGAGAGAGAGAGAGATTGAAGCACTGCTGCCCCCTAGAGTCCTGAAATAAGACTATGAAGTGAATGCTGTCCCCAATCAATGCGTATCGTCTCCCTGGGTCATAAAGACAATAACTTTGGGCAGGTCAGAGAGTGATTTAAGAGGTTTTGCCGTGAAATCGTCTCATTGGCCATCAGATGTGGTTTACAGCTCAAACAGCAGCAGAGAGGAGGATGACCCATGGGGCATTCAATAGACCGTCGGATGCTCGTTATTTATACAACTACAGTGGTAAAGCCAACCTTAAGCCTTTTAAAGCGCCCCTAAATGACAATAATAGACGATGTAGTAATCAGATGATTGTTTTAAACGGAGGCTGTTGTTTTACTTAGTAATCAAGTCTACACCGTCTACAGAATGATTAGCAATAAAAGAAGAGACTGGAAAAATAGAACAACGGCGTCAGCTGTAAATAACACGCTTATGAATCCATTCAGTCTTCATAACAAGATGTATTGATCACTTTTCTATAAGTGTTATTGACTTTAATGACATAATTTGACACACACGTCCGTTTAAACGCCGACTATCGAAACGCGGTTACCATGGTAAATCTTTGATGTTGTTGTTTCTGGTCACGTCTCCGACAGCACGTGAAGGCATCGCAGCACTGCTTTACTTTGCTGGGCTGAAGAAAAAGAGAAAAGTTTGTTTTGCGGAGCAGAGCAGCACTTTGAGTGTCTGTGACCTCTTTTATCCACTAGTGTATACTACGGAGACGCCCTCTAAGGACTTCTTGTTGTTGTTCCCAGCCCACTTTCTTAACATAAATCAAACTTCCAGCTGAAATCTGGGAGGCTGCGAGCCGATGGAGAGTTTGGATGCAGATGAGGCGCGATGCTAGCGGGCTAACAAGCTGCGAAGGTAAGACGAAAAGAAATCTGACCACAAGTTTACTTTGACTCTGACGGACCACTGGGTTTGTTACAGACGCTTCTGAGCTCGTTGTTCCTGTAAAGAATAAGTGATTGGGAGCGAGTATTTAAAGGTTTGAAATAAAGTTTCCAAACTTTGTGAAACTGCCGAGCTGAGGCCCAGCAGCTGTGTGAAGCATGTGGATGAACTTTATCAAGACGTACCACAAGATTATCTGCATTTCTTTTAACACTAGAGATATCTTTATAACGTTATCTGACACCTAGGTCCTCTCTCAACTTGATCCAGGTCACTTTCGTTGTAATATATAATATATATAATATACACTTTATTGTGTAAATGTACTGTAATATCTCAGTTGCAGTACTCAGATGTACATTACATTTCTATTTTATCATGTGGTCATTGCTAGGTGCCATCTACTCTACATTTTCCACAGTATTTCTTAACTTTAACATGGAAGTAAGCTGATAAAAAGGGAGATGTCTCATTCATTATGTGTTGGGACACTGTTTCTTTATTTATTCTCTCTCTGTGTAATAACTATCCTGTGTTTCGTTGACAGTCGCTGACCTGTTTATGGGTGTGTCACTTCACTGTAATAGAGAACCACAGTTTAAAGGTGTACCATAAATGATCTAAAGATAGAAGTTATGCACCTTCAACATCCTCTTGCCTCAGAAACACACAACATCATAAAGAAGACTTATCTCAGTGTCTCACATCACTTCACACTCAGTGTTGTTGCACGAGTGTAATTTATAGTATATACCTAAATGATAAGGAATGTTTGAAAGGAGACATATTGATAGGGATATTTTTCTTACTATAACATCTTCTGTTATCACTACTAGTGCTGTTGACCGAAGGTTTTAATTTCACTGGACAACTTTGTAGTTCAGTGTGAGATGGAAAAGCCACCATGGAAAAAACACCGTCTGCTTGAGGAAAGAAGGAGGTTTCTGGAAAAATGGATCAACTGGACCACAGAAGGTGGAAGATAAATGATCTGCCTTATCTACACCAAGCTCAAGAAATTTAGTGTTTAACGCCACTATGAGACCTATCACAAATCCTACGAGAAGTCCACAGATGAAGAGTGCAAATATAATGTTGAGCAGTGTAATCCCAGTTTATTTAGCCTGCACTTTGTCTGTGCAGCCCTCGGTCAGATGCTGGCCTCCAACATCTGCACTCAGTCATCGAAACTTTGAGAACCTCGGCTTTAAAGGGTTTCTCCAGCGCAGTAGTCTCATTAGTTATTTTGTGATTTCAGTGCATTGAAATGTTTTCTGCTGTCCACACATTCCTGAGCATTGACGGAGGGGGGTAATGAGGACAGGAGTGGCTTAACCCCTGAAACCTGCCTGACCTGCCAGTGGAAGAGTCATTGCAAACCCATGCTGTGCTGCCAAATGTCGATCAAAACCATAAAACTGTATTTTTAAATCCTAGTGAAGAGCTTAAAGTCTCCACATATACTAAATAGGTCAAACATCTAGAATATGTCAAATTGATATTGCTAATGTGAAAGACATATAAAGTATTCGGGTTTGAATACGTCTCTCATTGTAAACATCATGTAGCCTCAATAAAGAGCTTGAACACATTTCCTATTTTAAAGCTAGCCAAGAGGAGATTTAAGAATAAACGTCTCTCTCTGTGGAGTGGTGTCGATGTGTTTTAGCTTGTTCACTCACTCCACGGTTTAGAATAGACTTTGATTTCCATGGTGGTGTACACCAACGTGTAATTCAGTAATCCACATCAGACGCACCACTTCTGCATGCTTCCTCATTTAAGATACGTGTAGTCTTATTTTTTCCACGTCTTTATTACAGTCAATTAGAGCCTTTAGGCAACATAAAGCTTAAAGCTGCAGGCACGGAAAGAGAAAGGAGGGACCCCGGCAGCTCCAAGAGTTTCTTTGTTTGCCTCCCAAAGCCTCAGGATTTGTTGTACATTAGTGTAACTTTATAGCCCTTTTTTTATGGCACAGCTTTGATTTAAGCATCATTACAGCGAAATGATCTATTAGCACCTGGTGTAAGCTGCAAAATATTGGGGGAAATGTGTGATCCCCTGGCAGCTGATGGCTCCACACACCAGCAGCAGCAGTCTAGCCGTACGCTTATAAAAGGACTCAGGAATATGTAAAGAATTTGTTTTGCCAGCTGCTGTGTTGCCCACACAAAGCCCCTCTCTCTGCCTCTCTGGGACCCTCTGGTTTATATAAACTAGCCATGGCGTCCACCAACTGGCTGCTCTGAGACCGGGCAAGTGTCAGGAAGATGATTAACTAGTCTTCACAACAGGCATGATGGACGCTTGTGAACACCCATAATTACATTGGGTTGTGTTAAATCTGATTTCCCTTTAACTCTGAAGTGACTTCTTAGCTATTGTTGGCATGTTCATATCACCTCTGAAATATTGTTTCCCACAATCAGAGATTTCTGTTCAGGTGCATGACTGTACTTCCCTTATATCTGATTTTAGCTTATCAAGCTAGTTGGTATGCAGCCTGTTTACACACGACTCTGCTGCTGCCCTTTTATTCTTATTATTATCAGTCATACAATACCTGGTGACTGGCAGGTGATACCCTTCAGCCTTTATATTACACCTTCCAGTTTATAAGGTACGTGAAGCTCAAACTAATGCAGTCTAACGCAAACAGTCCTGCAGTAAATCCTTCCTCTATGAATGTTGTTGTATAATGTTGTAATGTTTAAACTGATTTTTAGAGAGGTGAGGATTCAACTAAATGCTCATTTTGGAGGATATAGTGTTTGGTGCCACTGTATTGAAGTGTATTGCATTATAAAGAGAGGTGTCCTGATATAAACAGGGCAGACAAAATATCAGAAAGACACGTGAGTATAATGCAGTGCAATTCAACAGCACCACAAAGTACATCCTCCAAAATGAACATACAGTTTAAAACTGTTGAAATAGGCCGAGTTAGTTTTAGCTAATAAACTGGCAACTGAATGAAATCTCTTTAAATGATCTGTATAATGAGTACATCTTAAATAGGGAAGTAATTCACAGTGATAATGTTTGTGCTCACTCTGTGAAACTTTAATGTCGAAGCTGCTGAACCAAATATCTGCTGCTTTTTTTACGGTGGCCGGCTGGCTGCTGCTCTCTCGGTGCCTTGTCACTTGAGCTCTGATTCTTGAGTGTCTGGGAATTGCTGGACCTTTTTTCCAGAGTGTCTGAACGCCGACATTCCTGGAAAGCCAAAATGAATATTGAGATTCAGAATGAATGTGAGCCATGCAGTTTCGGAGCAGGTGCTGCCTCCGGGTCTCCGTAAATCATGTGGACTAGCCCATCACCATGTTGTTTCCCTCTTTTTTAGAGGAGGCAAAAATGCCAGGCCACAGCAGGGTCTTGGCACCGGCAGGCTGGAAGTAGGAAGAGAAGTGAGGAAGTTTTAAAGGGCTATTTGCAAATTTAATCTAGTAAGTTTGTAGGTTCATAATTTTCCATTTTTGAACAGCCAGGAGATGGCAGTAGAAATGCATTGGCCATATATTTGATCTTTGAATTGTCTCACTTTATGAAAACAGAGGAGGTGAAGAGTGTGAGAGAGGCGTCAACAGTCATTTAACAAGTCACAGTCATCTATAACCAGTGGTGAACACATGGTCTTTGGCTTTATATATTTGAGCTTCAAAGTGAGATACCTTGCAAGTTGTCCCACAGACCTGGGCCCAGAAATGACTGTGAACATCAATATTGTGGGTAAATTGAGGAGGGCTGTAGCTAACGAATATTTTCGATTTGTCGACAACTTTATTCATGATTTTAACTGCTTTTGGCTGAGGGTTGATTCGGAGGGCAGCACAGTTGGTTGATTCGGCCTCACAGTTTCAGGGTTCAGCAGCAGTGTTGTTGTTGTGTGGTCACAGCAAGATTCTGCTCTAGGCAGGTACCCTTCTCCCACAATCTTCAAAGTGTGGAGTTGTTGTGCCTGCGTGGGTTCTCTCTGGTGTACTCAGCTTCCTCCCACAAATCTAAAGATGTGAATGGTTGTGTCATGTCATCTGTTGACTGGCGTTGTGACTGTGTGGGTGTGAATGGTTGTATGTCCAATCCAGTGTGTGTGTCTGCTGGGACGGCTGGATGGGACAGGCTGGAGGATGGTTGATTCGGTGTTGTTGTTGTGATGCCCCTGTGATTGATGTTCCTGTGTTCTCCAGGGTGTACCTCTGCCTCGCCTCAAAGATAGTTGGGACAGGCTGTACCCACCTGTGACTGTGTGTTTTCTGTAATTGTAGTTGTTGTGTCACCTGTGTCTACCCACCTGTACTGTGTGCTGTACACACAGATAGTCTCTCTGAGGACAATAACATTTCCTAAACTAAACTGAAACTATCCAGGTTGGTAGGTCATGTTTTTAAATTGCTTGTTTAGTCCAAAAAGATAGTTCCCGGACAGACGTTTTTTTTTTTTTTTTGATGATAAACTGATCAGTTAATCAACTAATTGGCTCAGCTCTAAAACTAACATAGCTTAGGTTTTGGTGCTCTTGTGTTTCTCCATCTCTGTCATAGTGTGTCTTTTTTATGTCATAGTAGTGTCTTTGTAACGGGACGCACGTTTTGCTCAGGTTGCCACCACCCATCTGTTAGGACACTGATAAGAGTGTGAAGTGAAGTGTACTTTCTCAGTAACTTTGTCATTGTTGTTGACACAGTTTCAAGCTGAGACAGGAGTGCTGAGTTATATGATACTGACTCAAATGTTCGGCCCTCCTCATGAGGCCACTCCTCTTCAGCAGGCAGCGCTTTCTTAGTGGGCGAGTCTCTCATTCCTGTCCAGACTCCGCACAGCTTAGGTTTTTGGCATTTCCATTCAAGTCGGGAACGTTTTCACTCTTTGGATTTTGACAGTTTTTCTCATTAAGTAAGTTGATTTTTCGTATGTTGCAGTGTTTCATGGAGTGTATTTCTTTTTTTAAAATTCATTGAATTTGGATCAATGTGGAGTGTTACATTGTGTTAATAGTATTTTTGAGCTCATATGTCAAACTGAAACAGTCATGCTTTTAAGCAAACTGTCAGTGTGATGTGATTGTTTTGTCTGTGGTATTTATGCTGACAGTGTAAATGCCTTCAGCAAGTGTTTTGTGGTTCAAAACAGTTTCTTAGCACCTTCAGGACACATACCAATCCTTTTCTGTATTTTTTGTGTGTGTGACTGTTTGATTTCTCTCTGATTTGATTATACTTAAGTGTTTGTATTTGTGCACATAACAGTGCACTGAAAAATGGAAAACTGTTTTAAAATGCAACAACAGAAATGTTTGACACAGATAAAGTATGTCCAACAAAATGTTTGACTCGAAAAATGTCACAGATCGCCAAAGTCAGATAGTTGAGATTGTTTATTTTGGTGGGAAGATACTGGACATCCACTGTGCATCACAGTACTCGAGTAGTTTCAGTTCCCTCCCTCTGAAACGCAGTGCTGTCCATTGTGCGGTGGAGGGATGAGAGTCTGATGGGTTCTAAAGGGATTTCAGTGATTAGCACAACTTGAACTGGTGAGTGGGAATCTGAAAACTGAAAACACTCCACCACATATGAAAGCCCCCGACTTTTTAAAGTACAGAATATCCTCTTGTTGGATAAAATAACAGACTTGATGAGTTCTGTATTTGATTCTTACATTGTTGAGTTTTAGGTCTGAAAGTATCCGTTTATTAATTGAGTGAGTTGATCTACATGACGGAAATGAACAGAGCACTGAAATCTGCTTTTTTTTTAAACGATTGATTAATGGTTTGAGCAAATATATGATGAATCCAGCCTTTCATTTGCTGCCTCTCTGTCTTGTGTTGTTGTAAATGAAATGTCTTCAAGTCCTTGACATTTGTTCAGACGAAAACACACCTTGAGCTGTGGTGGAATAGGGTGCTAGTGAGTTTATCTCCATACCCTCCTGACTGAGCTGCGATGTGATCTTTAAACACCAACTTCTGCTTATGGTTTTATGATGTAGATATACAGTAACAAAAATAATTTTCTTGAATAGGACTCTGTTAACGCACTGACCGACATGCAATTCTTGCCAAACTGAATGTGGTAAAGAAGTGGCAATTAATAGTTGTTTGACAGAAGTACAAGCAGATAGCAAACACTGATTACCTGAAGATTTCCGCAAAATGTTGCACCTGTTCACATGTATTTCTTATTTTGACTTGCTTTTACTGCACTGCAGGGTGTTGTTGTTTAACTGTGCTGTACAGGCGCTGTTCATTTTGCAAACACAGCAGCTAATTATCTGTGAGTTGGAGCTGCGAAGGCTCCAGTCACCGTCATGTGGAGGATGTGTCATGATCCTGTCATGTTCAGGATTATAATAGGGATTCATTTTATGGAGCCCTGCATTTCTGAACGTCACCTTGTGGCTTCACCAACATATGGCAGTCTTGTATGTTGCAACTCAAGACTTCACCTCATCCGGTTGTTCCTCAAAACACTGACTGTTGGGAACCTTCCCTTCCTCTAATTGCGCTGAACCCCCCATGTGTTGGTATGCGGCCGCCGCCACATTCCTGTTTTCTCCGGGTTAATGATCAAACCAACAAGTTTCACAGTTTTTATTGGACACCGGCTCTTGTGCGTGGCTCATGCATCCTGAGCCTCTTATCTTGAAGAATTAATTAATGGCAATCATATGACATCAGAGACTAACGAACAGGTAGTCACAGGAAACACCCTAGACTTGGCAGCATGTATGTGTACTCATGCTGTGGGAGACTATGACTACACCTGACTGTAGGGTCAAAAAGGCAAGTCACACCTGAATCACTCGGGTGTCAGGTCACACAATTGAGTAATGGGCAGTCTTTGGAAAGCTTGTGTTAATCCTTTATGGCCTTAAATTTAGTTCTGAGTTTTGACAACCTATTGCTTTTGTTTGTAGCCTAATGAGTAGTTGCTTGTGATCCCTTGTTACTTTCGGGTGTTTTGTTTTTTTCACATTTCCCTGAAAGGACTCGCGGAGGCTTCAAGACTATGCTGAGCTAATCTATCACAACTTTAACCTCTGCTGGTTTGGTTCTTGGACGCTTTGCCAAACATAAGACAATAATATCTTCATCAAATGACAGAAAACATTGTGGGTTGTTAAACATTGTTTAATTTATTTCAAATGTTGTGAAAATGTTTTTTCTTTGTATATTACACTTGAAGCTCTTCAAACAGCCGATTAGAAACGTGCAACTTTTTAAGACCTCATCTTAAATGATCCCTGACTTCTCTGAGATTGAAAACTGTGGACGCTGAAACTGAAATTATAATTTATAGGAAATGGTGAGCGTTATCCACTGAAGACGAGCAACAGGAAGTCGATCTACTGACATGGAGGGCAACGGAGAGATCAGCGACACTGACAGCGGTATCATTCTTCATTCAGGTATAAAAGTTTGTTTATCAATTCAGTTATTTTTATGTAGGAGCACTGTTGAAAGTTTTTTGTGTCAAATGAAGGAATGCACATCCATGCAGTATTTTTCAGGCACTCTCCGTGTAGTATGAACTAATGTACTGCGATGTAATTACATTTGATGTCAAGGTTTAAAAATGTTCCTCCATTAATTTTGTGTCAGAGTAAAACATCTTGCAGGATTACACCTGTAAAACCTCACAGATGTGATCATTTATGTTCAGTGTAGGCCACTATAGCAGCATTCAGTGTTTGGCTGCATTAGATCTTTCTAGAAACCAGCAACAATGGCCAATATCATGAGGCCTGACATGAGCAGAAAACACACTGGACCACAGATTGTCCTTGGTTGGTTGGCTGGCTCTTGTAGCAAGTAGACCTTTGTCAAGGCTTAAATCATTGCTGAAACTAAGTACACACCTTAGTCCAATCCTAGGTAATCTTATCGCAGCACCTACTTTCGAATGACCTCAGACACAAAATATATTTTTAAAATCCCCATTAAGTTTAGTCAAAACATACAGTATATATATATAAAATTATATTTGTTTTGGTTAAACAAAATAAGTTACCCCAGGATTCTGAACAAACAAAATGTCAGATGATCAGGGCTTTAAGTTCAACACTTACTGTAAACAGTCATAAATAATATGGCTTGTTCACTCCTTCAGGCCCAGTTATCTATCATGTGACAGAGCTGTTAGTCCGCCTTTACTTGTCTTTCTGACAAAGAAACACTTTACTTCTACCCACTTTATTGCTATGAAATTAAATCCCAGTTTGCAACAGAAATCTTTTCCTGCATCTGTTCGCCTTTTTATTGAAAGACCATTATTGAATCAGTGACAGTATTTACCAGAATGAAATTAACTGTGAAGAACACAATCATAGGAAATTACATAAAGTTAACAACTTCTGCTTATTTTTAAATCAACACTACACTTCATTGTTTGTACATTTGTTTTAGGTAGTCATTCAGAAAACAGTTTGTCATGTGGAAACTCAGGCAGAGACTAAACTGCATGTGGATATGACCTGCTACCAGATTAGTCGTGTGTCCTGCACGGGATGGAGGCTGCTGTGCGAATGATACGGATTAAAAGAGCACCCTGCTGATTTAGTGTTGCTCTCCTGTAACACAGTTGGACTCACGATGGACCTTTTTTTTAAAAAAGCATCAAAATGACACAACACACATCAAAATGGCTCTTCCTTTTTCATTCCACACGTTGTTCTTCTTCCTTGTCAAAACCTGGCACCTACATTGCCCACAGCGCAACTTGACCATTGTCTGTCGGAAATTCGGGTGTGTTATGTGGTCGTAGGTGACATCACTTGAGGCAGTTCCCGCAGCTCCTTCTGGAGCCTGAGCTGTAAACAGACTTTGATGTGTAAAACTTGGAGTTCCCCATAAAGGCTGGATTTTATTCTACACTTTCATGCCAGTTTAACATAATTTGTTATTACAGCTGAAACAATTAGTCTAGTGAACTGATGAGAGGCTTGACATTAATTCACTCTTTTGATAAGCGATTAATAAATATGATAAAAATGCCAAATTATTTCCAAGTCTTCTGTAATATTAAACTGGATATCTTTGTGTTTGGGACTGTTGATCAGACAAAGAAAGCGCTTTGAATGCATCATTTGGGGTTTTGATTCTTTTCTCACCTTTTAATTGACCAAGCAATTATTTGATTTAACAGATGCAACTTGAGAGATGTTGCTGTTTGTATTTTGGGGTTGCTGCAGTCAATTTCATTAAAGGAATTACATCATTCCCCGTATGGTAGCAATACCATAGAATTCAACAGCAAACTTTTGCAGTGGTGTTTTTTCTATACTCAGCAGTGTCTACTCATTAGTCCTTGCCCCTCTGACATTCCTTTCACCTTAATTGCGCCACGTGACATCTGCTCTATACAATGAAAAAGTGTCGATCTACAGAGAATAGGGGGATTGTCACTCGAGGAGGAGGAATTCTTTGCTCTATTGTAGTGCTGTCACACTTCTTTCCTGTCGCACCTCCGACGTTTGTCAGTACCTGCAGGGATTCTGTTAATAATCTCTGAAGGTATGTGGCGCTGAATGCGTTTTGACTGAAGCCACTCCCCCGGCCTGAGACTAATCTTAATGTCATTAGTCACCGAGGCTACAGACAGCACCAGTCCAACACTCACACACTGAGTGTTTATAGTTACCAAGATCCAGCCGCTCATTCTGCATACCACTAATGAAAACAACGATAACAACAAAAGGTACGTTCTGTTGAATGTGACCATTGTGTTGTCCCCGTTTATCTCGAGAGTTAATCTCATGAAAGTGTGCTCTTTAATTAAAATGACATACGGAGCATGCCAGAGTTCTTACGAAGCAACAGGAAGCAGGGTTGCCAATTGATACTGCAGATACTGTTTTGCAGTATAATGCAAATCAGCGGCACAAAAACAACGTAAGAGTTGACTCAATATCTCTGTGACAATGTCAACTAAAACATGAACACGATAAGCTCCATAAAAGGCAGCATTTATTGTAGGCTTCTGTGCTACCCATTAAACTGTGCGTGTGTGTAAAAGAATAATTAAATAATTAAAGAATGATTAAAGTCAGATATCAAGCGAAAGTAGTTCCACCTCCTGAGGATTTGACTTTTCTTTGTCTTCTATCATTAATTCAGTTATTTCTTGGGGTTTTCAGACTATTGATCAGGCTGAAGAAGCTGTTAAATGACTTGCCCCTGCAGTTTTGGCTTTACTTTGTACTTTCTAACTTTAATTTCCACTTACTTGTGGTCTCGTGTTGAGTACTGAATAAAAGAGTCACATGTCAGATGAGTCCATGCACCTTTTTTTTTTTTCATTTTGCGTTACGCAGGCTCAGACAGCCCAACAACGCATACGAAGGATGTGACCACACACACACGGGCCATGAAGCTCAAACACCAGGACCTTCAAGACCGACTGGAGAACTGCATACGGGAGCTGAAGAAACTCTGCATCCGAGAAGCTGTAAGTAAAAGGCCTCCAAAATAAAATGCCATCAAGAATGTTACTTTGAAAACACGTCCTAGAACAAATGAGTCACATAATCATGATAGACTGAGCTCATTAAAATCTTAATAAAGGTTTTAGTGGACGTAGACAAAAATTCATGACAGTGGTTATATAATTAAGCAAGCTGTGGCAAAATGCAGTCGTCGTATTGCGTATGATTCAGCACCTGTTATAAAAGATCACATAGGTGGAGTAGTTTGTGCAGGACGTTTGATGACACATTTTAACTGCACGTCAGCAAAGTAACCTGCGAGAGGAGACATTTCTTAGATGTGTTTGTTCATGTTCACGCTAATCTGGGTGGTCACCGGGCGCCCCACTGGGCGATCATAGATTTTTAAATGCTCTGTCCTCTACAGCAGAAGATTTGCTCTGTTGGATGTTGGACTCTGTTTCAGAAAGACAGAATTTCAGTGACTTACTTTGTGTACACAGATGTGCAGAAAATGTTTGCATTTTCACATTTGTCTGCATCAGCTTCAACATGGCCTTAATGTCAGTGGTTAACTCCAGCCAGGAGCTCCACTGAGAGGAAACAAAAAGGTCTTTAATCTTTCCTCCTGTCCTTTGTGACGCTATTATTTTGGATCTTACCACTGACCAAAATACAAACATCATCCCTTTCCTTTCAAACACATTGTGTAGTGAAATTAGACCATGCACTGTGGTTGCTTTAAGATTTTTGTTTGTATCATAGCTTTTGAAGAGGTATCCCGGTGGTTTAGTCGACTAAAGCAATTTTAATGTTCCCATTAAACAGCCCTGATTTGAATTCAGGGTTTTTGGCCTCTCTTTTTCTCTCTGCCCCTTGAACGATCAAATGAAGACATAAAATTGCCACATAAGTTATTTCGAAACTGGACACATATTCCTTCAGGAGTATCACTGCCACGCATCGTTGCTCCAGGGTAAAATCCCAGGACGGATCATTCTTTCCTGTTGACACTCGGGCTGGGCACTCCTGTTGGGACATGCTTTGGTGAACTAATGGGAGGCATGATGCCTCTCCCTTCTCTCAATGACAGAAGAACAACTAATCTCATTGGCCGTACTTACGTTTTTGTCTGTCTGCAAAGGTGGCTGGCTAGGAGTGACTCAAAGTGATGGTGTATTTGTGACTGTTCTTTAATGAAGTCAGTAACAGTGCGCTCTTATGCTCTCGGTTTGGTCTGAACACGGATACTTGATACAGTGAGAAAGTGAGACCCAAAGAATGTGTTGTGAAAGGAAATCTCTGCAAAGGCAGAATTGTGCAACAGATTCCTTTAACTTATATGCCTCAACATGTAAGAAGAGCAGAATAAGATACCTGTACCATCTCAAAACAGTCACGGATACAGTTAAATAAACTCTCTGAAGAGATCTGTGTGACTTTATTTAAACAACCAAACTTAAGGGATTTATTACCATTTGAAAAGATATCTTCATTTTGGTTAATTATTTACCAGCCAGCATCTGTCATCAGAAAAATAATCTTTTAGTCATGTTCAATTTTGTTTTGTGGACACTTGGATTTGTGATGTCTTCTGTGTTCTTTAGGAGTTGACAGGGCGACTACCCGATGATTATCCTCTACTGCCAGGAGAGAAGCCTCCACAGATTCGCAGACGCGTTGGAGCTGCGTTTAAACTGGACGAACAAAGCATCCCTCAGGGAGCAGAGGTATGAACAGCATTCAGAGACTGCAAGACTGAATGTCACTTTTTAAACAATGCACACACTTCTAGAACAAACAACGATTCAGGAGTCACACTGTTGTCCGTCTCTTTTTACAGGAGTCAGAACTCAGTTTAGCGGATGCTGAGTTAGCCATTCAGATGAAGATCTACGAAGCGGCACGCAAGCTCTGCGAGGAGGAACACCTTAGCAAGGCTGTCAGAAAGAGCCGGTTGCAACACCGCAAGAGAGCGGAGAAAAAACTCAAGCAGCTACAAGAGACGGCCTTTCAGCTACGGCTGGAGCACGGCCGATCATCACCACTCCCTGCTTTTAATCTTGCACAACAAGGTGAGAATCATGGCCAGATGGGAACATAGTTTGACGTCACATCCTTAATGTACATGAATGAATTCAATCTCTTCATAAGTTAATGAACCTTAAGTGAACAGTCCTTGGATTTTCATAGATTTATATCATTTTATACTTCACATGTGAATCCAAGTGTTGTGCCCTTTTTTTATTTTTCAGATCTGGGTACATCTGATGACAGCTCTCTGTCTGATTCTGTAGTGCTAGATGAAGGTAAGACTAATCTTGAATCCTGAATTCTGCAAGTGGGCAAGCTTTTAATTTTTTCAATCTAATGTTGATGAGAGTAAAAGAAAGACAGTGCTTGAGGTTTCTTTAAAGAATACATAATGAATCTATGGAGGACATGCATGTTCATCAACACTAAATAACTCTGTATGTTTCACACTCTATATAACTTTTTCTCTAGAAGTGGCGAGCCAGTCATCACAGCTGTCGTCAGGACTCCTCTGTCCCGGAGACACTGATCCTCCCCAGCCTCCCCCTGTATCCTCCCAGTCCTTCGTGGACGGCTCCTACACTTCTCCGTCTGTGGCTCCACAGCCCCCGCTGCTGAGCCCAAGCCAGTCTCCACACCCGAGCCTCGAGTCAACACCGAGTTTAAGCTCGAGTCCTGCATGTGACCTTCCTCCCATCCAGCACTCCCCATGGACAGAATCAAGTCTTGACCAACCTTACGAGAAGAGCAAGAAGTCACGCTCCTCCAGCAAGACAAGGTGACATAGGCCATCCATCATGACCTCTTTCCTGTTCATCTAGTTTTTAGTTGTTTTTTTTTCAGGAGGGGAACCAACAGCATTAACAAACTTGTTTGTGAAAAGATTCAGGAGAACGCTGAAAAAACAAGTTGATGGAAGTGAATAATTAACTTTCCACCTCTGCCTTTAACAAATAATTTGCACCCTTTCAGAAATGTTATTATACGTCAAAGCTATGTAGTCACAACAAGGATTGATCGGTGTACATGGGTGACTTTGTAATTCCTTGTTGATAGAGTTGTTGTTAGCAAACTCATTTCCAGTGCAAGCCTTCTTGTATTACAAAGTAGATATCAGTGATGTTCATGAATGTGCAACACCGCCACCTGCTTTTGAACTGCTGCTACAGCACTCAATGACAAGAGCCACTTAGAACTATAAAGCGAATTGATTTACAGTGACAGAGGAAAAATTCAGGCTTTATTGTCCAGTAGTTGATTGCTATAACAAAACACCTGTGATAATGTGTATTTTCTTTACCACTGCAATGGATTGATGTTGTGCACATTTACATGCAGTCACTAATGAGCTTATCCACAGTGCAACAGAGGTGGTAGAGCAATAATTCACGAACACATGAACACAGCCTGGATGTTTTAAAATATAAAAACACAAACTGAGAAACAAAATATAAAATTTTTTGTGCTGCCGTCTTTGTGCGTTCAGCAGTCCAGCCAAAAGTGAACTGTTGCCGCCGCTGGAGGCGTGCTTGGCACAGTCTGGTCTGCCTCTGCAACTTTCCCATCTGAAGCTGAGCCGCACCCAGTCGAACAGCATGCCCTCCACACCAGAGATGCGCGTGCACAGACAGCTCTCCCTCAGGTACCTGCTCCTCATACACATCTACAGCACTGTATGCCAGCATGTCATGTGATATCATTTATCATTACACATACAGATATTTTAAAAACATCAGGGACTAGAAATGTACATATTTTAAAATGCTGAGTCTGTTTGTTGCCAAGTAGTCATACTAATTGGACTTGCAATGTAACGGTATGTCTTGTGTCACTTGCACAGGTTATCCAACCCTGAGTCTCCATTTGAAAAGGAGCGTGGTCGAACCAGAGGCCCAAGGAGGCGTCTCACAGAATACTCAATAACGTTACCAGAGACTCCTCCCCCTATGCTGAACTATGGAAACCTTGCTAGCTCTGATGATAGCAACTCTGAGCACTCGTTTACATCTTGCAACAGCTCGCCATATCAGGAGTTGCCCTGCAATTCGCCAAAGCAGTATCAGACTGCGTTCCCGCACTCTG
Organism: Scortum barcoo; assembly: GCA_023238725.1. Lineage (NCBI taxonomy): Eukaryota > Metazoa > Chordata > Actinopteri > Centrarchiformes > Terapontidae > Scortum > Scortum barcoo. The sequence goes on from CM041537.1 coordinate 18,954,198, forward strand.
GCCCAGTTGGCAGCTATGGACCTCAAGCCTTCCCACGCACTGGGTTTTACCATAATCCCAGGCAGCAGTCCAGTCCCAGTTTTCACAGAGCCTATTACAATGAAGAAATGGTCTACCCGCCTGATATGGACTTAGCACAGAGCTATTACGCCCAGCAGGCTCCCTGTCCTTCAAACAGATATCAGTATTGGTATAAAGACACTGCTGCGCCCCACCAGAGAGCACAGAGGCCTTTTCCTCCTGATATCAGACACTCTCCCTCCCCAGCTCAATGGGACCATCCACACTACCACTCTAGCGGACTCCCACAGCAAGTCGTGAATGAACAGCTGAAGTCATGGCACTGGCGCAGTCAACTCAAAGCCCCCAGGTCCTGTTCTCTCGACAGGCAAGGAGCAGTCAGAGTTAAGAACATGTCTGTTCGGGAGTCACCCTGCTACCAAAATCAGAAGTACCATGAACAGGTAAGCTGAGAAGATGATTTAACAATCCAACCGTCAACATTATAGTTAGTTAGCCAAAAACAAGTGATCTTAAATAGTTAATAGACTTATTTGATAAGTAGTTAAAGACAAGGAATCGTTTCTTTCTCTAAATTTAGGATTGCACAGTATTTTGGAAATTGGCCCATTTATCTGCTGTCTGCTGTCTTGTGATTCCTGAGAGACCTGATAAATGGGTTTTTTTTAATGTTTTGTTTTTATGTTTTTAAGTCAACCTTTAATTATGTTGTCTCAAGATACTGTAGAAGATTTCTTGAGATTTCTGGCATGTGAATATTTAAAGGCTTTCATTATTAGTGACAGGCTTTGATTCATTAGTACACTGATTCATAATAGGATATATATATATATATATATATATATATATATATATATATATATATATATATATATATATATATATCTATTTTGAATCAATAGATATATATATATATATATATATATATATATATATATATATATATATATATATATCATCTATTTTGAATCAATGTCTAATGTCAAATGTCTACTAATAACAGAATGAAAGCCTGTTTCTGTCTTAACTAACTTTAAATATATCATATATAGAAATATATATATATATATATATATATATATATATATATATATATATATATATATATATATATATATATATATATATTTATATTATATTATATATATTTAGATACAGACAGAATGATATTTGCAGTAATGTTCAGATAATATATCTAGATTTATGTTTATTGCTTCAAGTTATTCAAATGCATGGACAAACTTTCCCCAATTTCACTCGGTCTTTAAATGCAGGCACATCTCTAGAAGACTTTTGGAAGTCCAGCTGGTTACAGCAAAAATCAAATAAAAAATCAATCAAAACAAATTAAAACACTATATATGACACCAAACTTATTGTTATTGTAAAAATGAGAATAAGCTGCAGATACATTTGCATACCATCAGGTTAAGAACACTGTTTATTATTGTATATCTTCAAAACTTGGTCCTAAAAGTATTGTTGCTTTTTTGTTGCTAACTTTCAGGTCATCCACAGAAGGACACTCCAAAGAGCTGCAGATGACTCTCAAGGCCACTGGGTTGTAGAAGATGGCTCTCACTTTGTAAGTCAAGTGTAAACTGAGACTTGGACCACAGGCTGAACACGTGAACTCAGAGCTGCAGCTTTTTCTCATTCCCAAATAACCAAAGTGAAGTAGTCAGAAAAGCAAGTTTATGCCCATCAAGAACAACTTTTTCTTCATAAAAGTTCACATCACCATGTTTACTGTATTTGGGTTAATAGAGAGAGGATGAAAAATAGGAACATCTTAAACTAAAACGCAGTCTAGTACAACAGTAAAAAAAAAACTTTGACAGAGTCACTGTAATGTTGAATCAAACACCTCCTGGACACAGTCACAGTTCATCTGACTGCAGAACAGTTGTATTAAATCTGGAGTACAACTGTGTCGTTTCTGTCCTCTCTGTATGTTGCTTTGTGCTACCAATCATGCTTGTTAAATTTTATGAACTAAAAGGGGATAAAAACTCTATATTACAAAGCACTGTTTTAACCTGCTAGTACAAACTATGTCTTTCAGGCAAAACTGTTATTTAGTTTCTCAAAAAACACATTTCTGCAGTGTTTCATTCGTCATTAAATACAGGGTTATTTTGCTATGCAGAGCAATTAGAAATGAAATTGGTTTCGAAGTAGTTGGACAAAACTGTAGTTCTAACACAGAAACGTCCTCCAAAATTTCACACTTTAGTTAAAGTATGAGAAATGTAAATTATTTTAAAATACTATTTCTCATATGAAGGACAAAAATTAATTGTAAAATAATGTAAATGAGCAACATCTCCTTTTTTAACCACAATTGTGTATAATGTTCCTTTGATTGAGTCACCCTGTTAACGAACTTGAGCTGCTTAAATCTAAGATTTGTCATTTGTTTTTGTACTTGTCTGTGTCTTTGCCAGATGACTTGAATCACTAACGGACTTAATCAACTAGTTGAAACTAGATATTAACTCACTCACACGGCATTTTAAGTAGCAGATTAAGACAAAAGCAGAGTCTTGATGCTTGGCAGCTATTAACTTGTCCTGAGCTTTGACAGGATCTTTATTAGCGTCTGCGTTGGTGCACAAGTGTTTGAGATCACGAGATACTAACTGTTTTGTTAAAACCATGTGTGTTTGAAACACTGCCAATATATAATTCACAAGCGAGTCTCCCACAAGCTTTTGATGGAAGATCACTTGAGAATGAGAGAAAATCACTGCTAATTCAACTACAGCTACACTGACTGGCCTCTCACATTGATCTATTTATGTGTTAATTTATTGTGAGACATGGGCCTGAGTTCGAAAACTCCAGCAGCAGTAAAGGCTGTGTCTAGTTGTGTATAAAACAAACAAACAAACAAACAAAAAACAATCATGTTACCCTGTGTGCCTCTTTTTTACTGTCTTTTTTTTTTTATTTATCAGTTAAAGTAGTTTAAATGGAGCTAATAATGTGTTATGTTGCTGTAAGAAAATCTGTGAAAATGTTTTCCTGTGGAAGAAAATAAAGAGTAATGTTTGCACTTTGTTGACTTTCATTTACTGCATCACATGCTGTTTTTCAAGCATCACAGCCCTCGAATGGGCATAAAACATTTGTACAAAAAGCCTTTTGTTAATGTTGAGTTTTGATATTGGCATCTCTACCTGGTTCTGCAATGTGTGCACACCTGAAAGGTGTGTCCCTAATGAAGGTGATTATTTATAAAGGAAAAGGCTTAATGGGTGTAAGGAAAATAGTTATGTAATGATTGTTCTGGGGAAGCTTTTAACCGTCATGTGAACTTCAGACACACTGGAATCAATGTTGTATTTCAAATGGCGTAATTCTCCTATCAGTCATTTATGGGTAGGCATTTTAAATGTGTAAATTATTCCCTTAAATTCAACAGTTAACACCTTTGATACACAGTATGTACTGAATGTGTTTTTTACCCTCTGAGACACAACATGAAAACATCAGATCTGTGAACCCATTGACAGTTTTGTTTATGTGAGAGGTACAGAGTATACTGTATGAACCTTACTTCAAAAAACTATTACCATGTTCAAACAATATCTGTCATGGCGGTTATATCTAGTCGGAACAGTGAAGATGGGTGCTTTTTCCTAGAAAATGGGACGAGTAAGTTTATTATCAGAGCAGCCATCTGTCATGACAGGATGCGAGAAGAGAGGCTTTTATCCAACCGCATGTGTCCATCTCATTCTCTGCTTTGTTGATCCCCCTCACATCAGCCTCTCTTCTGATTTGTGACTGTCATTGTGAACGTTATCCTCAGCGCGCTCACTGTAACTCTAACTAAACCCTGCTTGTGATACATTTCTAGTAAAATATATTTATATGCAATATGCTTTGATGCGTTTTTAGATATTGCAATAATGAGGGTTGTTGTGTAGGTTTGAAAATGCTTGAATTTTAATGTGGTATTTTCAAGGTTTGAAAAGTGCATTGATTTTGAACAAAGTGCTTGAAACTGCTTGAAATACTAATTCCGTTAATGTAATAAATTGCTATCTGACTGAAAAGAAATAATATAAGTCTGAGATTTGAATATAATTTACCACACAGCTGCAAGGTGCTGGAAAAGTTTTACATTAACATACATCTTTGCACTGATTCTGGCCCATTGCACATCCACAGAAAATACACATTCCCACACAAAATCTAGGAGTCCTTTCTAATCTTCCCATAGACATTCTATAGTAAATGCATTTTGACATTAGTGAAATATACATTTTTCCGTATTTACATGTTGTAAATCGTTTTAAAATACATGTAAGTGTAAACAAGTGCTGTAAATGTGTACTGATCAAAGATATTTGGGGTTTTTTCTACATGTGAAAGGGTGCTTTTATTTTGTAAAATAAAACAGACAGGGATTAGGTTTGCGGAAGAGACCTCCACTTCCGTAAAGGATTGTGTTTCGCATATCGATAAATAACTCACCTTCCTTGTTTGACGGCTACCTTGTCAGGTAAGTCATGTCCATTAAATGGGACTGTGGCGGTAGATGTGAGTATATTATGCCCTGTAGAAAACATTATGTGTCGTCGTAAAGACTTAATTCAGCGCCTCCGCTTGTTAGCCGCAGCTCGGCGTTAGCTTCAAGGTAACGTTAGCTGATAAAAGAGCGATGTGCGACCTGCTCACTTCCCAAAAAAACCTGCCTGTGCTCGTCTCTGTTTTTTTAATCCAGCTCCTTGTTATCAAATGAACCGAGCCGTAGAGATGTGATGAATCGAGGTGAGGTCGTCAGTGTTGCGGTTGTTTACATTTTGTACTCGTTGTTCCGAGTGACGCTTCATGATCAACATCCGTCTGCTGCAGCCTTTGAGCTCCATCAGGGGTTCATTTCTACAGACACATCTCCATCAGATGTCATTATCACGTCTCACATCAGCAGTATTGTCCCATTTTGGCTGTCTGAGTGCTGATTGCGTGCGGTGACACGGATGTACACAAGTTTAGCTGCTCCTTTGTTCTCCTGTTGTGGACGCCTGATCGACCAGAAACACATTTCACAGATTAATCAACAGACCATTTGAAATCAGCAGTGACATCGATTAGTTCAGTAAACACGTTTGTGCAAATCAGGTCAATTCTGCTCATTATTGATCTGCAATAACTCTGCACCTTACTCTGCTGTATGGCAGCGTGAAAGTTACATCACATCTTCATATACACACAGTCCACAACACAGACTGTGTGTATATGAAGATTTTTCTTTATGTACAGTCAGTGCAGACTGTATGAACTGTATCCATCAATATGTGCTCATGAAACTGTATATAGACGACTGATGTGTCTGTGACGTTGATTTATTTAGAGTAAAGAATATATTTAATTGTTGTAAACTTGTGCGTGACATTTTTACTTCATTTAATTTATGATAGTTAATTGAGATCAGAGCTTATCTCCTTATTGACAAGCATTTATAGGCTACAGGAAAAAAAACAAAACAAATGAATTGACCATGAATAGTCTTCTGGGGTTTCATTAACTTAGATCTGTCCCCTTTCTTTCTTTCTTTCTTTCTTTCTTATGTAAAAAGGCTGCTTATTACATTATGTGACTTAGTTATCTCAAATTCCATTTTTTTATTATGAATAATTACATTTTCTCAGATATTTGCCAATAATGTAGTACCATTGGCCACCGATATAGTATGGATATCTGGTTGTTATCTGCATAATGTTGATATGAAAGTAACAATTACTTTCATTATTCAGTAATGAATTGACCATTTTCTCAATGAACTGTTTAGTAGTTTGGTCCAGAAAATGGTGAAAAATGTTGATCACTTCGATAATATCTTGTTGTCTTTATGTGTACATGTGTTCTCTGCAGTATATTGGGAGCTACAGTGAAGTTGTTTGTGATTCTGATTGCTCAGGAGGAAATTGAAGTGTACCATCTGAAGCAGAATACAGAGACTGTGCGTGGCTCATCAGGCAGTCTCCCTATGTCAGGCCGAAACGGGTCTGCAAGTGATGCAGACTGCCGGATCTCTGAGGACTGCCGTGTCCCAGATGTTGAGCTGATGGAGCTGGGGCCGCTGCTGGAGGAGGGAGGGGGGCGACAGGCAGCATCTAAAGGCGTCCATTCGGAGGTAGGACTGTTTCTTAACGCTCAGAGAAAAAAAGCAGCTATGGCTCTGTGGCTTCAGTATTCTCATGTGATCTCTCTAAAGGGGGCAATGCAATGCTCGCTGACGAGGAAGAGGAGGATGATGAGGTGGGAGAGGTCCTGACTTTACCGCTGCAGGCTCACCATGCCATGGAGAAGATGGAGGAGTTTGTACACAAAGTAAAAATCTTCTCAATTTCTTAAACACAAATCCAGCACTTACTTTGCTAAACTGCCAGTCAAGAGTTTATACTTTTTTCTAGGACCAAAAATAAACCTGTTTTTGAGGTTGGTGTGAATCGGTTAGCACATGATTTACAATCTGGTTTCGCTTCTCTGCTCTTAACCGCAATCTTAGTGTGAAACGATGAACACAGGTTTCTATAATAACAAATACTGATATAGCTACAGTGCAGTTAGTGGTTACTTCTGGGTCAGCCAGACGTAGTCTATTCTGATTGTTAAATATAAGTTAATATAAACACTCTTAACATTCAAATGTGACAGAGTAAAGAAAATAGACCAGCATAAATATTGCATCAGCCACGTTAAATGAGCTAAAGCTTCACACCCTGTTCATTTCAAAGGTGTTAACCAGGTCTAGTAGATTTGGTGGTTTAGCAGTGATGTTAACAGGTTGTTAATAATGGGTGAACAGCAATAACCAGGGATTAACCCTGATGACTTTTTTTTCCCCCAGTTCCATGTCAGACATGCGTGCCGCACAAGATGCGCACAAGTCAAAATGGGAGACAAGTGTCGGGTTACATCTCAGACAGCTTTCTCAATAAAACAGCATCAAAACACAACTTGGCCAACTTCCTTTGTGTTTAAGACAGAGATGACTGTCTAAGATGTTTAAAACCTTTGACTGGCAGTGTGCATTATCAGCCTTTAACCTCTTTACATATTCAAACTGCATGTAAAGTAATTGTCTGTTGGAAAATTGTATTGTTTGCATCATCGTCACTGGTTTCAGTTTGAGAGCCATATGGTAATCTTAAATGTAGGCCTCTGTGAGTGAAAGCTTTCTTGACTTTCAGGTTTGGGAGGGGCGCTGGAGGGTCATCCCGTTTCATGTCCTGCCAGAGTGGCTGAAGGACAACGATTACCTCCTGCATGGACATCGGCCCCCGATGCCCTCCTTCAGGGCCTGTTTCGGAAGCATCTTTAGAATTCACACTGAGACAGGAAATATCTGGACTCACCTGTTAGGTGAGAGAAAAAAAGCCACGGATCATATTCGCGAAACTGTTGAATGTCTGGTTTTATGTTTTGACTGTATAACTCTGGAGAGCTCTAGTGTCTTCTCTTGTTGCCTCTTAGTAAACCTGGCTTACTTTTCCCCCCCTCAGGGTTGATCTTGTTCCTTTGTCTGGGCACGTTAACCATGCTGCGGCCCAACATGTATTTTATGGCCCCACTGCAAGAGAAAGTGGTGTTCGGGATGTTCTTCCTGGGAGCTGTGCTCTGCCTCAGCTTCTCCTGGCTGTTTCATACCGTCTACTGCCACTCTGAGAAAGTGTCCCGCACCTTCTCCAAGTAAGGCTTCCTGCTATCAAACACTTTTTAAAAGAATAATCTGTAACTGTTAAAGTATTTTCCTGTTTTAGACTTACTGGTCTTGTACTGGACAGGGTTGTTTCTTTATACTTGACATTCAGCTTTAGCTGCCAGCTATAGTTCAGTGTAGTTAATGAGGGATACATGCCAAATCATGATTCAGGGAATAATGGTCCATAGTACAGCCAAAACTAACAGGATGATTCAGTGATCCATATTAGTGGATTTGATTTATTTAAGGAATTTACCATATTTGTCATTGTTAACTATAACATACATGAACCATCTGTCAGGTTTGTCAGGACATTTTACATTTCTATAGAAACTGTTTCTGGCTCTGACATGTGATGGCCGCAGTAATGAAAAGACACAAAAGACAAATGACTGTACATTTATATAAAAAAAAATATATATATGGGAGAACAGAGTCATCCATTAACTGCTACTCTTGCTAAGCCCACCAGCACTTTGCATTGACAGTCTGCCATTTTTGTGCAAGTGTGGGTGAATGTGAGGCATTGTGAAGCTCTTTAAACTGATCTGTAGTTAAAGCTGCAAGGCAAGTGCATTTACTCTGGCAGACTGCTGTAGCTTCAAGTTAATTTAGCCTTAATGATCATTTATTGCACAAACTACAACCTCTAAAATACTGACAGAGTGTTTGCTCTCTGCTTTTGTGTCCATGAAATTTGGATATACAGACATTTTCCAACTAATTCCATAAGATAATATCGATGCTCCTGTCAATAATCCAAAATCCACAGCCGAGTTGTCTCCCATTCCTTAGAAATATACGTTTTTAGAAACATGAGGAAACAGATCTTCCAACCAAATACTCAGCTGTCGTCTCTCTGTCGCCCCCTCTCTCTTCAGGCTTGACTACTCGGGCATTGCCCTCCTGATCATGGGCTCCTTTGTGCCCTGGCTGTACTACTCGTTCTATTGTTCCCCTCAGCCTCGACTTATCTACCTCACCATTGTATGTGTCCTCGGTATTGCCGCCATCATAGTGGCGCAGTGGGACCGGTTCTCTACACCTCGTCACAGACCTACACGAGCAGGTACGGACCAGTTGAAAATGATGTGTGCTTTTTAGAGCAAAGAAGTTAATGGGGAGGGAATACTGATAATATACTGTGGTTATGGGTTACTGTGTAGCTTAATTTGCTTGTCTAAAATGATTTTATAATGATTATCATTTCTTGTCTTGTAATGTTTAGAAATACAAACGTTTACTTCAGTATTACACAAAGTAAACCGGAGTCCAATTTTTCTCCCAGGTGTGTTTATGGGTCTTGGACTAAGCGGCATCGTCCCCACCATGCACTTCACCATTGAGGAGGGCTTTGTTAAGGCAACCACAGTCGGCCAGATGGGTTGGTTTTACCTGATGGGTGCCATGTACATCACTGGTGCTGGTCTGTATGCAGCCAGGATCCCTGAGCGCTATTTTCCTGGAAAGTGTGACATCTGGGTAAGAAGAATATTGAGTAGTATTCAAATTATACTTGATTCACTGTAATGGAGGAGGAAAATCTGCAATAATTAGACATTTTCATGTGATGTTCCACTTTTGCTTCTTGTAGATGTGAATTGTAAAACTAATAAATGAGAGTATTATTGATAGTCACATTTCCTACTCTAGTGCTAATTACAATATCCAAGTTGCAAGCTGCAAAAAACTGTGGGGTTTTTTGTTTGTTTGTTTGATGAACCACAAGTAAATGATAATAAATGATACTGATATATGCACATCTCTTTCTCTCCTTGTAGTTCCATTCTCATCAGATTTTTCACGTCCTGGTCGTTGCCGCGGCATTCATCCATTTCTACGGAGTTTCCAACCTGCAGGAGTTCCGTTATGGTCTCGAGGGCGGATGCACAGATGACACTCTACTCTGAGAGGCCTGACTGTGACTTAATCATACTTTTCTTTATAGCCCCACAAACACCTCACACACACACACAAACACTTAAAATGCTGCTGGAATTCAATATAGTCACTTATTGCTCCTTCTGTACTTCTGATTTGCTAACATCTTGTTTTGGGTTTCGATGGTCTTTCTGTTTGGCTTTTTTTTTGCTCCAATAAAGTAGCATTAACTAGCCATTGAACTACGGAGGGAATCCTCAAGAGGCACCTCTTCTTTAATCGTTATGAAGCTAGAAGTCTGCCTTTTCAAGTAAGATCAAAATGGGATTTTAACCAAAATCAAATATTCTTGTAACTGATGGTTACTTCTTAGAAGCTCACAACTACCCAAACCTCTCTATAGTCTGTTACCGTTGCACAAAGAGTGCAGATAGTATTATTTGTGTATTTGTGCTGTAGCAGAGGGCACACACTGTAAACCATTCCTTCCCTCCCTCCCAGGTTCGATGCAGGTTAGAGGATGAATGTACTGTCCACCAGATGCAGAGCAGACCAGGAACATCTCGGTGCTCGAGGGGCCTGCATGCATATTTTGTTTGAGGAAGATGAAAGTAATACACATATAGTGTGTGTAGATCTTACTAGATGTTTTTTTTTTTAACTGTGCTGACACTCAACTGTGCAGCTGTTAAAATCCGGAGGACCACCACAAACCCACCCACCACCCGCTCTGCAATAAAAAATGAACTGTACTCTGAAGGCCCAGTGAATACTCTAAAACTAAAACAAAGTAAAGAAATACATTTATTATGGAATAACCTTATGACTTAAACCCTGTACATTAAGAGGCTACCAGATACTTGAGAGACTGAAGCGTCTTCAGACTTTTGCTTGTTGATGCATTGTTTTAATTGGCAAAAGTCCCAAACAAATTATACTGAAATTACATAATAGCACAGAGAAGCTGCAGAAAGTTAAAAGAACTTCCCTGCCATCATTTTTTCAGGCAGACAACCCGTCATTGATTCATTTCTAGAGTAATTGTTCCTGGGCTACGCACAATGTACAGATCTGGACAGGTCAAATTGTGTTTTTGTCAGCTAGAGACTTTCTTTTGTGCTAGATTTCAGATGCAATGAGAGGTGTAAATATCAAAAGCACCTTAGTGTATACTATTAAATTCAAAACTGTAAATCGCCGTATGGGGTTTAAAATGTGTTATGTATGATTGATATAAACTTTTAGTATTCCTGTGCCTTAGGCCAACGGAAATGTTTTTAAATGAAACGGCCTATCTTAACAGTCAAGGGAGCTTCAAGGATTTCCAGATGTTGACTTTTCTTGTTTTCCTTGCCATATATACAATCGAATCATTATTGAACTTACAACTCCATTGATAGGTTGTATCAACTGCTGTTTAAGACTCCTTTTTCTAGATCAACTTATTCAAGCTTTATTACAAAAACTAAAACAATGTGTATTCTTGACTTTGTGTAATGTCCTGTGTAGAAAGTGATGAATCATACATTTCACTGAAATGTAAACATAAATATTTATTAATGGTAATCTTGGAAAATTATTGTAATAAATTTTTTTCCACATGTACAAACATGGTGTCCACTTGTCTCTCAAAACATGTTCATGTCCAGGTGATATGTTGTATAACAACTACACATTTTTTACATTGTAAGCCCATAAAAGTGTCATGTCACATCAGGAGTAAGCAACAGTGAAAAGATTCATGGTCCAGTGCTTATCACTTACAAAATAGCATTTTACACAGTGTACTATTAGTAAAAACAGTCTCCATGTTCTGAACATATAAACCTGGATTAAACACTCAAGCACTGCATTATTTCCCTTGCGTGCTGAGATTAGTAGCTGGTTGTAGATCACTGAGAGCAGGAAGATGTGGGATGTGTCCATCACTAGAAAATGTTCCCTGGTGTGTTATCTTGCTTAAGTAAATGTAGGCATAATTTAATTGTATCAAAATATCAGACTATTAGGACTATGACTCAGACATAATTAGAGCAGCCAAAGATCACGTCAAGGCTTGACAATCATTTAATATTTCTGCATGTCAATCCCTATATTTGTATAAAATCCTACGAATATCAGGGTTTTACTATAGTAGTGAAAAGTGCAAAATGTTTAGTAGTATTGATTATATGACATAGAGCATGGACTCCTGACCTGGATGCTTACTAAATAAGATGTTTCACATGTCACATGCTCACTTAATCACATTATTTCCTCAGTATTTCTCTGTTTGGGTCATCCATAACTCAGAAACATGTAAATAGCTTTTACTTGTACAACCCCTCAGTGAGAGACCACAGGGACCTTTAGATAGTCTTACAGTCATGGAGGCATTTAGCCACCGGGCAGATGGGGCGAGACTTTTTGTCAAAGGGTCTGTAAGAACAACAGGGACTGCTTCATTAAAGCCAAGAAAAGTATTCACAGCACAAGGTGACCAATGTTTGAACAAAGGGGTCCCACAAGTCCATATCACATATTACAATGTCCATATCATAAATGTCCAACATATTATAAAGTCCACGCTACACACCATACAGTCCATACTACACACCATACAGCTTATACAGTCCATACTACAGTTTATACAGTCCATACTACAGTTTATACAGTCCATACTACACATACCATACAGTCCATATACAGTCCATACTACACACCATACAGTCCATACTACACACCATACAGTCCATACTACAGCTTATACAGTCCCTACTACACACCATACAGTCCATACTACAGCTTATACAGTCCATATTACACACCATACAGTCCATACTACAGCTTATACAGTCCATACTACACATACAGTCATACTAGTCCATACTACACACCATACAGTCCATACTACACACATCATACTACACACAACCATGTCCATACTACATATCAGCTTATACAGTCCATACTACACACCATACAGTCCATTATACAGTCCATACTACACAGTCCATACAGTCCATACTACAGCTACACATACAGTCCATACTACACACCATACAGTCCATACTACAGCTTATACAGTCCATACTACACACCATACAGTCCATACTACAGCTTATACAGTCCATACTACACACCATACAGCCCATACTACACACCATACAGTCCATACTACACACCATACAGTCCCATACTACACACCATACAGTCCATACTACACACCATACAGTCCATACTACACATACTGTCCATTATACAGTTATACAGTCCATACTACACATCATACACAGTCCATACTACACAGTTTATACAGTCCATACTACACACACCATACAGTCCATACTACAGTCCATACTATACAGTCCATACTATATCATACATCATGTCCATACTACAGTTACAGTCACCCCACAGTCCATACACAGTTTATACAAACCATACAGTCCATACTACACATCATACTGTCCATACTACACATACATATACAGTCCATACTACACAGTTTATACAGTCCATACTACAGCTTATACAGTCCATACTACAGTCACATACAGTCCATACTCCACATCAAACTGTCCATACTACAGCTTATACAGTCCATACTAGAGTTTATACAGTCCATACTACAGTTTACACATCATACTGTCCATACATACACATCGTTTATACAGTCCATACTACACACCATACAGTCCATACTACACACCATACAGTCCATACTACACACCATACAGTCCATACTACAGTTATACAGTCATACTCCACATCATACTGTCCATACTACAGCTTATACAGTCCATACTACAGCATCACATGTCCATACAGCCATTATACAGTCCATACTACACACCATACAGTCCATACTACAGCTTATACAGTCCATACTCCACATCATACTGTCCTTACTACACACCATACAGTCCATACTACAGCTCCATACTACAGTTTATACAGTCCATACTACAGTTTATACAGTCTATACTACACATCATACTGTCCACACTCCACATCATACTGTCCATACTACACACCATACACACACCATAACGTCCATACTACACATCATACATATACACACATCATACAGTCCATACTACACATACATACATATACTACACATCATACACACATCATACAGTCCATACTACACATACATCCACACACATACACATCATACTGTCCATACTACAGTTTTGATCATCATACAGTCCATACTACACATCATACAGTCCATACTACACATCCATACAGTCCATACTACACATCATACAGTCTTATACAGTCCATACTACACATCATACAAACCATACAGTCCATACTACAGTTTTTACACATCATACAGTCCATACTACACATCATACAGTCCATACTACACATCATACAGTCCATACTACAGCCATTATACAGTCCATACTACACATCATACAGTCCATACTACAGTTTACACATTATACAGTCCATACTACACACCATGTTTATACAGTCCATACTACACCATCACATGTCCATACTACACATACATACAGTTATACATACCATACTACAGTCCATACTACACATCATACTGTCCATACTACAGCCATTATACAGTCCATACTACAGTCATACAGTCCATACTACAGTTTATACAGTCCATACTACAGTTACTACATACATACACACATATACAGTCCATACAGTCCATACACACCATCCATACACACATATACATACATACATACTACAGTCCATACTACACACCATACACACATACATACTGTCCATACTACACATACATCCACTACACACCATGTACTCATACCATTATACAGTCCATACTACACATACAGTACAGTACCATACTACACATCATACTGTCCATACTACACATCCATACCATACAGTCCATACTACAGTTACTACAGTTACAGTCCATACAGTCCATACTACACACCATACAGTCCATACTACAGCTTTATACAGTCCATACTACACATCATACACATCATACACCATACAGTCCATACTACAGCTATATAATCACATCATACTGTATACAGTCCATACTACAGTCAGTCATACTGTCCATACAGTCCATACTACAGTTTATACAGTCCATACTACACACTGTCATACAGTACAGTCCATACTACAGTCACTACAGTATACAGTCCATACTACACATCATACTGTCCATACTACACATCATACAGTACAGTCAGTCATACTACACACCATACAGTCCATACTACACATCATACACACATCATATACACATCGTCCATACTACAGTCCATACTATACATACTACACATCATACAGTCCATACTACATCATACTGTCCATACTACAGTTTTTACAGTCCATATACTACAGTTTATACAGTCCATACTACACATACAGTCCATACACACATCCATACAGTCCATACTACAGTTTATACAGTCCATACTACAGTCCATACAGTACACACCATACACACATACATACTGTCCATACTACAGTACATACTACAGCTTATACAGTCCATACCACACCATCCACATACTACAGTCATCCTGTCCATACTACACACCATACAGTCCATACTACACACATCATACATACTACAGTCATTCCATACATACATACAGTCCATACTACAGTATACTACAGTCCATACTACATAAGTCCTGTCCATACAGTTTATACAGTCCATACATACACTATACAGTCCATACTGCAGTTTATACAGTCCATACTACATCATACACTGTCCATACCATACATCACACAGTCCATACTACAGTCCATACTACACACCATATAGTCAGTCATACATACCAGTATATACAGTCATACATACATACATACAGTCTGTCATATACATACTAGTCCATACTACAGTCATACATACCATACATCATACTGTCCATACTACATATATACATACTATACCACCATACACAGTCCATACAGTCACATGAAAGCATACTACACACCATACATACAGTCCATACTACAGCACCATATACAGTCCATACTACAGCATACACATGTCATTGTCCATACTACATATCCATAATTGTCCATACTACAGTTTACCATACACAGTCCATACTGCATACAGTCATACAGTCCATACAGTTTCATACAGTATACCATACTACACATCATACTGTCCATACATACATATCATCCTGTCCATACTACACACCATACAGTCCATACTACAGCTTATACAGTCCATACTACACATCATACTGTCCATACTACAGTTTTTACAGTCCATACTACAGTTTATACAGTCCATACACATATCATACTGTCCATACTACACACCATCATACTACTACACATCATACTGTCCATACTACAGTTTATCATCCATACTACACATACATACTTATCATCCTGTCCATACTACACACCATATTGTCCATACTACAGCTTATACAGTCCATACCACACCATACAGTCCATACTACTTATCATCCTGTCCATACTACACACCATACTGTCTATACTACAGCTTATACAGTCCATACTAGACACCATACAGTCAGTCCATACTACACATCATACAGTCCAAACTACAAACCATACAGTCCATACTACAGTTTATACAGTCCATACTACAATCTATACAGTCCATACTCCACATCATACAGTCCATACTACACATACATCATGTTGTTACAGTCCAAACTACAAACCA